>CM040396.1:80505801-81105801 GCA_022702515.1 Ilyophis sp. 1 JC-2022 | reverse complement strand
ACTCCAATCAGACCTCTCTATTCAGCATCCTCTCACCAGCTGGCCGTCCCAGCAGCTGCTCCTCGTAGCCCCCAGCTCTTCTCTGCCCTTGTCCCCAATGGTGGAACAACCTTCCCCAATCAGTCAGGAAGGCAGATTCACTGGCTGTTTTCCGCAAATGTTGGGAAACCCACCTTTTCAGACTATACCACAGAGTTTCTATTTTAAAACAAAACATCACACAAAACCTCTCTCCCTAGCAGGTTCAAAGGCATGCACCTTTATGGAGCTCTTAAATTATTGTAACTTTAACTATCTGTAGCTCTAGTGGTAAAAATGTTTGAATTATTAAATTGTAAATTGTTTGTGCAGCAACACTGCTGGGGACATAGATTTGTTTAGAGCAGCTACAAGGCACATGAATTAAAAACGGCCTCTTTGTTATAGCCTATTTTTACAATTAAATTGTCATAAAAGAATTTACACATACCAGCGGATAAACCCCCTCACCATAATCTGCACTGGCGTTGGCAGAATTTGTACAGGGTTTGTAAGTGCCCGTGCAATCAAATCAACAGTTTCATAATTCAGGCTAAACCCCTCACCCATGGGTACAACAGCAGCGCAATGAAAAGCCACAACATTGGGACGCAAACCTACAACCTCAGAATTATAAGCCTAGTTCCTTAACCATTATGCTACATCGCAGTCCAACATGCATGCATGCATGCATAGGCAATTTAAAAACTGAATTAAAATGAAATGGCATATGAACAATTTCTATTAGAGGTCCAAGTGACATGAAATTTGCAACTTTAAAAATTAAATCATGTTATGAGAGAAGATTTTAAAATCACTAATGTAAAAATAAGTTTAACCTACATGGTTTGTTATTTGGTAATGATAACGCAAAAGGTAGGTTATCATTTTATTATGATGATGATTATTATTGTTAATAATGATAATAATAATAATAATAATAATAATAATAGTTCAGAACAATGTTGAAAAGGCCACTGCTGCAGTCTATTTTACCATAACCGTATATGAAAGTTCACTTACCATCGGAAATTGAGTCCAGAACAGTAGAAATATAAACAGCTTGGTCGTCGTCGGCGGACAGTTTTCTCCAAACGTGCCAATGTTGAAAATACTCCTCTGGCATCTCGCTCTCAGACACCCCACAGAAAAGCAGCACCATTTTATTTGGAGGATGAAAGACCTTCTGGTAAGTCTTTAGCACCTCGGGGTCGTCATGCAAATATAAAAACGTAGCAGACATTAAAAGCACTATGCTGCTGCTTGCACGAATGAGCTCCTGCTCACGCTCCTGCAGGGCCGTGCTCACTTGGAGCAGATGCAGGATCACAGACTTGTTGTTGAACTTCTGCGAGGATCTGAGCACGTTCTGCAGATAGACTGCCCACTCCTCCGCCTCGCTCATGTAAACGATCCGCACCTCGCATGGAGAGGAGGATGCAGAGTCCACTGGAAAGAAAAAACATTCATTTTCTTGTGAGAGAGAGGAAAAAATATTTTATTTAATACTCCAGGGGGTGTAACAACTTATGTTTTCAAGTGCAAAGGATTAGACACACATTTCTAACACACAATAATAAGTTTGACTAAATTGATATTTTGAGTGAATCAACTTTGTGTCCAGAAGTTCAGTTTCATCAAAATTTTGTTGACTTAAAGTCACCTACTATTTTTTACAGTGAAGGATTTGGGATTCATAAAAACAAACAACGTCAAAACATGCGCACATTTACGCAGAATATGACTCATGAATACACTGATTTTTGAGACTGTTGGAATTGGCGACTCCGATGGCAGGGAAACTGGCAAACGCATCTTTTTTGTGCATACGCAGCTTTTATACATGAGGCCCCAGCTGTCTTGGTCTTTTGCATTGAATACAAGCCAGGAAGCTGCCATTAGCCACGTAGGACATTGCAGTGGCTTTTTAAAGGATGTTCCTTCTCTCAAAGTGTTTTCAGATTTATCTGATAATTATTGCAATTTAAGTTGTAACAAAGCTTCTCAGTTGGACTATTTCCCCCTTTCAACCCACAGAGAAATCAATTATCACCCATTTATGTGGAACTGTTGTATCCGCAAAAAAACTCAAATTTAGCCACTGGTCCAAAAAAATTGGCATAGGGATAATTGACATTATTATTATATGTAATATTATACATTATACACACTACACACGTTTCACATTTTACACATTATCTCTGTGTTTCTGCTGTTTTGCCACATTTAAAATAGATGACAACAGATTTATTTTACCCACTGTTTGTGAAAGACTTAGACCTACAGGATGAAAATGACGTCACATGATGTAAAAACGCTGTCATAAATAGATATGACTAGAGGCCTATGAACTGCCTGGACAATGTCCTTTTATGACTTACAATTTACTTGTTCTTTTAAAATGATTACCACCAGTAAAAACATATATCTTTTTCAACATTAGAGCACACCTCAGAAATGTGTTGTGTTTTCAGGAAGTCATTCATTAACATCCAAAGCATAGGGAACAACTACATGGCTGCTTTATAATTAACTTCTCTCCATGTGAAAGAATGAGTACAGAGGAGTGCAAATATTGTGCTAAATCAATATTTCCGAGTTTGTATTTACACTGGAATGAGCTTTATAGAGTAATCCAGATGGAAAGCCACAGTATAGTGTGTCTAATGTATGAGTCCGTACTGGAAAGATACACACTGATCTGTGAACCCAAGTGTTTCAGAAATGTTATGCCTGTTATGTGTACTGCCATGTAAAACAAATAAAATGACAGCCTCGCTATGTCATTATAAACAGAAAACCTCGAAAAGCTGCCCTAAAGCAGAACAAAGGCACTTACAGCAGCCCAAAGAAAATGTTATTTTGATAGCGTATAAACATTACAGTTCAATATGAGAAGCACATCTTTAGGACTATTGTTTGAGGCAGACAATAATAATATTGACGTTGGACTAAGAACAGTTTTACTCCATTATGTTAGTCAAAGAAAAGTGTATCAACCAAATAAGCCAAAAAAGGAAGCAAACAGAAGCAGAAATGCGCTCTACGAACCTGATTCTGTCATGACAGCGTGGTCTATAAACTCCTGCCTGCAGCCGGCTCGATGGCACGTTCAAGGATGAGTTAGTCAAACAGCAGTCTGAAGGGCTGATAAGCTCTTATGATGCCTCTAAACCTATTTTTGTAGAAGTTTGTTCAGTACAGGCTTTCAGCAGCCAGTACAGCTCTACCCGCTTTCAACCCCCCAACACAGAAATAGCAACTGTCGGTTTCCTGATACTGAGTGATACTGCGTCACTTCCCAGAATGCATGTGCTCAGTGAGGGGTTTCAGAAATAAATTGTCTACTTTACAGTCACGTTGGCATTTCTCACTGACCACCATGTTGTCCCCAATAAAATTGTCCCCATTTTATATTACTCTAAAAATATGATTTATAAAGAAACCTATTGCCACGTAGCCTGTAAAGCAGAATGGGGGTTAATAAACAGTCCCTAGTTTTTTTGGCTGCCAGCACAATGTCTGGACAAACTGTCATAATCATGTGTTTAAAAACTTTTGCAGAAACATTTGTCCAATGAAGCACATTTTAATATAATATAATACATATTTGTTGAACTTCAAAGCTCAAATCAGAAAGTGAAACTCATTACAGCTCTGACTTGGTGTCTTGCTTCATTGGACCGAATTACAAAGAGAGCTAATCCTATGCAAAATAAAGAAATAACTAGTGGTGGCCTGTTGAATAGCCTACCTGAAAAAAGGGGCTTTGATAGGTCATATTTTTGACTTTGGTATATCAGATTTTCATAATTATATGACACACTTCTTCTGAGGAAGGCGATATGCCAAAATGTAGGCTCTTTAGTCTCATCTTAACAGCAAAATGTTGATTACTGATATTTTATGAATGCATTTAGAATGAATAGACATGCAATGAGTCTGGTTCCTCAGAACAGGGTTCCATAGTGCTGATCCTTGGTGGAGACTGTGCTGCCACTGGTTACCCCAGCCTTGTTCTCAGTCCAATTAATTTCAATGGTGCAACTGCACACTGAGAGAGATATAATAAAATGTAATTAAGCTTAATTGAGACAGCAGCTCTGATTGGCTAATAATTTTAGCAAAAAAGTACACCTCCAACAACACATCTTCTTTCCATGTGTAATATAATTGTTATTAGATTTTATTTGAAAAACATGTTAGGAATATGAATGCACTCAATCTCATATCTGGAGAAACAAGTCAATTTGTTACCTTTTATGTTCCCTTTCTCACTTCCTTGTTAACGTGATCATCGTGTGATCCTGAGTTATTAATACTTAATACTTAATTTTATACATCAAACTGAAAGAAGAGTCTTGAGCAGAATGAGTCCATGAATGTATGTACAGCAGCGCTGTGGTCTTGCCTGGCCATATATCCAATTCACTTCCATTGCTGGAGTAAGTGTTTGTGACAGGCTGATACTGATAAAACAGGTTGTTGTGTTGTGTAAACTGGACTGGTATTTCCTCTAATTGTGTGTGTGTGTGTGTGTGTGTGTGTGTGTGTGTGTGTGTGTGTGTGTGTGTGTGTGTGTGTGTGTGTGTGGTGTGTGTGTGTGTGTGTGTGTGTGTGTGTGTGTGTGTGTGGTGTGTGTGTGTGTGTGCATGCGTTTGGTTGTGGTGACACCTACTCAGAAGTCTGTCTTGTTTTACAGTGAACATAGATAAATGTTGTGATAAACTCCCACATCCTACATCTTGGGGAGGTGCAAGGCAGAGTTAACTAAACATGAGTTTCCTGGCCCTTCAGGGCAGTGCCTGTATGAATTCAATTCACTCCACCTTGAGAAAGACATACAGGTTTCTGTGACACCAGGGTATTTTCATTTGTGCTGCTTTGGAAAATTGATACATCAGTCTTGGAGATGTTTAAGCGCGTTACAAAAATGGCAGAAAACCACTCCTGGAGACAAATGCATTTTTGAGATGTGACAATTTTATGACTACATATGGGTCATGATTTATATGCTTTCAAAGACTGCATTTCAGATGTCCATTATATAGTAACATAATGTTGACAATTGGCAGCGTATGACCATGGCTTGCACTTAGTACATCCTCGATTACCATGCCAGGCTTATTGGCAGCGTACGACCATGGCTTGCACTTAGCACAATTCTCTATTAACATGCCAGGCTTATTGGCAGCGTATGACCATGGCTTGTACTTAGTATGATTCTCTATTAACATGCCAGTCTTTGTGTATTTTTGCCAATCCTTTTTGATTTTGCAGATATTTTTATCCAAACTGAAGTAAATATATATATACTGTGTATATATAAAGTGCCCTCCACAATTATTGGCAGATTTGGCACCCCTGGTTAAGATGAGTAATAAAGGTTATAAAAAATTCACCGTTTGGTGAATTAGCTTAATGTCACACTGATCAACCTTTAATTGAAGTATTCTGAGAGAAAAAAATCCCACATCAAGAAAAAATTATTTTTAACAAAACCACGTGTGCCACAATTATAGACACCCCTAGAAATTCTTATGAAGAAAATGTAACTGAAGCATTTTTTCCATTTATATTTTACTTTTTGAAGTTGATCAGTGTTTAGAAGCTTTCAAGCAGTAATCCATGACTTCCTGTTTCACTGGAGTATAAATATGAGGTGACACAGAGGCCATATTCCCTTATTCATACATCAACATGGGAAAGGTAAAAGAACACACACATCAAATGAGGGAAAAGTGTGTTGAGCACAGGGAATGAGTCAGGGAATGGCTATATACAAATAGCTACTCACCTGAAAATGCCCATATCTACCGTTAGGGCAATACTTAAAAAGTTCAAAGCAACTGGAACTGTTACAAACTTGCCTGGAAGAGGACCCAAGTTTATTTTGCCTCCACGCACAGTGAGGAGTGCACAAGAGAGGACCTAGACATTATTAGATGTTACGGGAGAAGACTCAGTGCTGTTTTATTGTAAAAGGGAGGTTGTAAAAAGTATTAAATGCAGGGGTGCCAATAATTGTGACAAAATAAACTTGGGTCCTTTTCCAGGAACTTTTTTTGCTTTGAACTTTTTAAGTATTGCCCTAACGGTAGATATGGGCATTTCCAGGTGAGTAGCTATTTTTTTATAGCCATTCCCTGACTTATGAAGCTCAACACACTTTTTCCTCATTTGATTTGTGTGTTCTCTTATCTTTCCCATGTTGACATATGAATAAGACAATATGGCCTCTGTGTCACCTCATATATATACCCCAGTGAAACAGAAAGTCATGGATTACCGCTTGAAAGTTCCTAAACTGTCACGATTCTAGTTGTCATGTCACGTTTTATTTTATTTTCTTGTCTTAGTTAGATTTCTTGTTAATGTCACGTATTGTGTTTAGTCTAGTCACGCCACGTTTTATGTTTTATTCTTGTTACGTTGAATTTTTATGTCATGTCACGTTTCATGTTTGATTATTGTTACGATTTATTTTCTAGTCTTGTCATGTCACGTTTTATATTTGATTCCTGTTACATTTCCCGTTCATTGTTTAGCATACACATTTCCGTGTTTTTCCGCAGCCTTGCGTTCATGCTGTTTCTCTATCTCTCTTGTTGTCGCTCACGCTTCCCTAATTGTTTCATTCTCCCGTGTCTAGTTTACGAATCTACTAACGTTAGATCAGGATTGGGTAATACTAACTCTCTAACCACGTGTTCATGTTTACCTTACGTTTCTCGTGCATGTCATTTACTAATTTACAACCGCTAGGTCAAGATAGGTTTATTACTAACGAGTACTAATTATCGTGTTACCTTGTCAGCCTTCCAAACCTGATTCCCATTTACATGCTGCTCTCAAGCTAAGTGTCTGTCTACACCTGCATTTAAGCTCAGTGTTCATGTCTTGTCTTCACGAAATTGTTGCCTCCTGTTTGTCAGTGCACTATTGAGCATTTTTCCAAGCCTGCCTTTTTGTTTACGATCCAAGCCTGTTTTTGACCATTGTTATTGACCTCTGTTTTGTTACCACTACCTGCCTGTACCACACGTTTTTGCCTGCTGTCTTTTTGTACTTTTGCCCCACGGAGCGGACTTTGGTCTTGACTCTTGCATTGCCTTCGACCCAGAGCCTGCCTACCGTCTGCCTGTACTTCTGCCCCGCTGACAGCTACTCTGGTTACTGGACTATTGCGTGTTGTACCGATTCTGAGACTGCCTTCTCCCTCTGTACTGTACATTGGTTTTGGCTGGATTTTTTGTGAATGAACTTGTGAATGTTTTTTTACTACGCTCATTGGACATTCCTTGAATAAAGCCCTGATGGGACTTTATCCTTCTACCACTGTTTCGTGCATTTTGTGTCCAACACTCACGCACCCATCTCATAAACACTCTGATCAACTTTAAAAAGTAAATTGTGGCACACATGATTTTGTTAAAAAATAGTTATTTCTTGATCATGGATTTTTTTCTCCAGAATAAATTTACTTCAATTAAAGGTTGGATTTTTCTAATTTTTTTCAATGTGAGATTAAGCTAATTCACCAAAAGATGAATTTTTTATAACCCTTTTAACTCATCTTTACCAAGGGTGTCAATAATTGTGGAGGGCACTGTATATATACAGTGGTGGGAGTTAGATTCAATTGCTAAAGTTTGTAGGCTACAACACAATGTAGCCTAGCCAATTTAGTTAAAAATAAATAAATAAAAATAATCGTTCACACATATTTTTGTCAGGCATACATTTACAATGTAGCCACATGGAAACTAATATGAAAACTTTTCAAGATAAATATTTATTCTTCATTACCTGCAGTGTGGGGCTTTCTGGGATGCTGGGTAGGACGCAGATTCCAGGGCCCTCCGAACAGCCAGGCGCCTTGGGGCATCGAGATCGCTTGCCCAGCTGGGGAAATAGTTCTGTAGCCTACGTACTGGCATCTTGTAGCAAAGAAAAATCCCCCGACGATTGTTGTTTTATTCTTCAATAAATGTCCTTCTTCCAGAAGTATTTTCACTCCAGAGAATTAAAAAGTGTCTGTCTGACTGATATTTAAATTATTCTATTAGTAAACATTTTCCGCAACTCCGCATGAACCTTTTTTTCTGAGCAGCGTGCACTCTTTTTCATCCGTGACGCTACTGCAGATTTTGGAAACGGCTGCTTAAATCACCACATATTTATTGGTGAAATACAAAGACGTTAGAACACGCTCATCAGATCAAACTGTAGGCATAAGGACATTTTACATAGGACGACAGCTTCCACAAAGGAAAATATATATTTTTTAAAAGTAGATATTTCTTACAAAGATTAGGAAACATATTGCAGTTCCATAATTAATTGTAAGTTGGACGTTTCGGGTGTGTGGGACAGTTGTACAAGTTGCATCAACCGTACCAGCCACATAGGCCTACTGGATCAGTTCCCATGTTCAGCTACTTTATACACATTTCCATTATACATGATCATGTACATGGTATTATTATTATTATATAATCAGGAAGCTTGGATAAACAAATTTCTCATATGCAAGGGTGCCCTGCTGAAACAAGGCGTGTGAGAATAGAAGGGCAGTGCAGCGGCCAGCTTTAAAGGGGTAAATAGGTAGATTGGGAATGTGACGTGGTATCTGGGGTTAAAACCCCTACCCCTTTGTAAACTGTCATAGGTAGGATGTTTAATTACCACAGCGAGGCTTGTTTCATAGCTGTGTCCGCGTCACTGCACTGGTGCTTTTGATTTTTGTTTCATCCAGAGGGAACAGTGCCCCCTACAGGTTCACAATGATGTTCCCACATCTCCCATCCATGTAGCCTACTATCCAAGCCTAAACCCACTTCGCTTGATGGGCTAATCTCATCAGATGCTTTGACTGCTACTTAAATGACAAATACACAATTCCCCTACTGTGTGAATGAAAGACTACACTTAAACATTAAATATAGTAAGCATATGTATTAATCAGATAAAATATTTGCAGGTTGGTAATGTGGCATTCCAATTATTTAATTACATCTGTGTACTGTCATTGTGATTAATCAAATGATCAAATAAATAAAAGCCATATTCAAAGCGTACACGTTACATTGTGAATATTACGTAATGGATGTTTATTGACTGAAATAAATTACATGGACATTGATTCAAATTAATATATGCTGTATTTCAGTCAGTCCCCAGGCTTTTTGAAAATGTTATAACTTCCACCAAGTTCAAAATTCTGTTTATTCATGAAGACGCTCACGTTCAAAATTTGCCTTGCAAAGATGTATTAATTAATTGCACAATTGCACATAGGCGTACACTGACAGTGCATATAAAATCACACTAAGATGCATAAAAATAATGATGCAGATTTTTCTGTGAATGTTTCTCTTTAATGAAGTTATCACCATTAAACATGGGAATATTCCTCTGTGATCTGAACAAAGGGGAATGGTACAACTGGGCGGAAATTAAAACAAACAAACAAACAAAAAAATCTCTAGGCAACAAGAATCAGAAATACGCGTCATCACAGATTTCAGTCATAGCTGGAATATGCCGGTTTGGGGAGGACACATCATTCTCAGTCTCTCCCTGCCTCTTCAACCTCCTAATCGCCATACAAGCGCTATAGTTTATACGGCATTCACTTCAATGGATAAATGCTTGGAGGCTATGATACCGAATCATGCAATTGTACTGTGGAGACTTATCTTCACTTAATATTACTTCTTGTATTCAGCCCAGCGGGTCCATATATATACATAAAAATACATAAAACTCTTAAGTGGTCCTGGTTTAGTGTGCCCTATAACCTACCCTCTAATAATGACACAAAGAAAACCCCAACATTCTTATTGCTTCCATTATTCTCATCAAGTCATCAATCAGTTAATCTCATCCAGTATCATTTATAAAACCGGACAATTACAATATAAAAACAGCTTTTTTTTTTTTGCATCTGACTGAATCACAGGAATAAAATTCATGAGAGAAAGCAATAGAAAGGCCATTTTGTGAAGTGTGGTTATATTCTGGTCTGAACTCAAGACTAGGCAGAGTTGCACCCTCCAGGTGGTTATTAAGTGTCAACACTCCTACAGCATCACTGCAGTGTGACACAATTTACAAAACATCCATAAATTCCAACACATGTAATAACTACCATATATATGTAATTCATATATGTCTTACAAATGCTTTAGAGTTTGAAGCACCCGTGCTGAGTTTAAAAATGTTACGCAAAAGAAAAGAGCTCTTAAATCTTTGCATCTTCCAGATCAACAGGGTGAAAATAGTTCTGAAAAACGGGTCCCAGTCAAAGAAAATCAGCCATCCTTTAACTACAGTCAATGACATCTATTCATCAGCTTGTTGTGACCTGACATTAACAGCTGAGCTAAATGTGTTCTGGCACATCAATGGTACTTTAGAGATGAGGCCACCCTGGTCAGATCTTGAGCAGCTGTTCGGCTGCAGCCAGGTGAAACAGGAAGTTCTCCGTTGCCGAGGGGAAGCGCCGCTGCTTTAAGATCTCCAAGGTGATTTTAGAATTCTCACACTCCTCTGCTAGAGATGTTAAGTTGGCCAAAATCTCCTTTGTTTTCACAGAAATATCCTGTAATCACAAGGCATGATGGGTAAAACCATGACGACAAAGTATCAAGGAATATAAGAGCTTAATTCCCTTTATCAATATATATATTTTAAATTATGTTCGATGTATGCTACATCATACCTCTTGAGACATCCAATAAGTAATTTATTATTCAGAAGCATGAAAGAATAAGGTAAAAAAAAATTATAATAATATAACCAATATGCCTTGTTCAAGAGTGTCGGAATCGTAGGGCCAAGAAGCCACTACTCACTATGCATCTGATTTAGTGCAGACTGTCAAGCAAAGAGGCAGAGCCTATGGCCCAGCAGGGAGTTGAACCAACAACCATTTTTGGAGCAGGACAGGAGAAAATGCTAATGACAGGTGAAACAGTGAGCCTGAGGCAGCTGGTGCCCAAACCAAATCCAAAGCATCTCATAGCAACGTTGGTGACAAATGGACAAAATGGACACTCCACAGCTAAAGGTGAGCGTTTGAGACGGAGAGAAGCACACCTTTATGACTTGGCTGTCGGTCCTGTCACTGTGCTCGGCGGACTGCACCATGAGAAGCCCGATGTCTTTGTGCAGTTTCCCCATCGTCATGGCCTCTGAGGTGGAACAAACATCCGTATCACAACACTGAGAGAGAAACCGCCAAAGCTTCTGGAACTTTCTGTTTCAAAGAAGATTCTGCTAAATCCAGTTATTAACATTATTGCTATCAATTAAATACTCAGTCCCTGGCAAATTAAAAACACAAGTTTACCTTTAATATCAAACGTTCAGCATTAAGATCACACTTCACAACTCTTTGCAATATTTTAGCCTGAGAAATCCCCACAACACCATGTTCAGGCATATTTTTTAATCCCTCTCTTTCTCAGAAACTAGTAAAATCCCCAGGTTTCACATTTAGCAGTGTTTTCACACTCTACTAACAATGAAAAAAACATGATCTACTTATAACTTTACTTTGTTACACTTGTGAATCCTAGTGCAAGACGAGTACACAGAGGATATAACCCTGGATACTGCAGTCTGGCTAAAATAATGGTAATCACAGCACTTCACCATAGAGCACTGCATAATTTAACTATGGCTACTCTTACAGTGTGACTTACAGGGTGCATGAACTGAAAAACCCTTGTTGTGGGGAACTAGCTACTGTAGGAAATCGCAGACCCCGCTTTCACCTTTGGCATTCTGGGAAATGGTGATTTCACTGTCAGGGAGGTTGACAAACACATCAAAAAGGTCATGTCTGTTACTTATTTCTGGATCAACAAATCCGGCAACATATCCTGAAAAAGAAGCAGATGAAGTGAATGAGTGATCACCGATGCGGAGCACAAAAGCATAATGTGTCTGGAGTGCTGAAGATTCATCACAACCAAAAAAGGTCTTCAATTCATCTTCCAGTTCATTTAATAGCGTTCTGTGTCTAGACTGAGAAGTAACCAATGACCCTGCAAACCCATTTAACCAGTCAACATAAGCAATCCTGCTTTACTAAAGAGCAATTCTGAAACAATTGAATTTCATGTTTTAAAAAAGCATAAATAATAAACCCCCCCCCCCACTACACATGATGCACAGAATTATGTAATGAATAGAAGTAAGAAGTTCTGCCTGTGCTCCATCAATCACCTCAGAAAAGCAAATTACTCATTCTCCTATGAGCAACAGACTTCCCCCACTTGGGAGGACTACGGACTGCCTCACCTGTGCACAAGCGAAGCGATTCTAGTTCTCTGTCATTCAGATGGACGTAGGGGTGCAGAATAGACCAGTCCTTTCGATGCCATGTCAGTGCTGGGAGAACTCTATGGTAAAACACGAGAAAAGGTTTACCTTTCAGGAATATATTTACAATCACAAGGCAGCTGTTAATATAACCACAAACACCTAGTGTCTCTTAGCCTGGGTACATTTGAACATGATCAGATTGTGCATTGACACAAAGTAGTAACTGTCTTTGCTGCTATTTGTTCCCAATTATCTACCGATTAGATTTGATCTGCATGTTGACCACTCTTTCACAATGCTCCGATGAAGGACTATGCATCAAGGACTATGGCCCTTGTTAAGAGAGCACATGGCACCGATAGAGAGACACCTGGTGAACTCCAGCAGCGCTTCAATCCGGGGGTGGTGAACCACGACCCTCTTCTTCAGCATCAGGGCCGTGTAGAGGATGATGCTCTCCATCCCAAACTGGGACACCACGTCTGAAGCAGCAGAGAATGCAAGACGCTCCTTAAGACCTGCATCTCATCAAACGTTATTTAACACACGCCCTGCTGATAAGCATTACGCAAGATTACCTACACTTCAAAATCCATCTGACAAACACTGTCCCACAACACTATTACTCACATTCAAACCTTATCACATTTAATTATTCAAACCATATCACCTTTAATTATGCACATTTAATAAATACTGAGCTTAACTGGCGGCACATTTAGTTCAGATTACCCCGATTTAATAACTACCCTGCCAGTAAACATACTTCAAAAAGAGGGGCTCAATTGAGCTATTTTTCCACCATTGATCAGCGAAGAGAATGGACTGAAATCATAATAATGTAGCACCACGCCTGATTGAGACCAGAAGTAGAGCGGGCGCTGTGTGGGCTCCGCTTCCTTTTGGAGCCCATGCTGGTGGATTAGAGCTTGCATACCAGCTGCAGTCCACTGGTATAAAAGCTCTAATCCACTAGCATGATCGGGCACCAAAAGGAAGCCGGATGCCGCAGTGTCCGGTCCGCTCCTGTCATAAGTCAGACGTTAGTTTACGGACGTCATTCACGTTACCAAAGTGTTCACGGTGACAAGTTTCACTGCGCTGTTTTTATACAGAGTCCAGGACACCGAAACGTGGACAGAGCAGAGCACCTTTGATGGAGCCTGCTAAATAAGCCTTTCGGGCGTCGTAGTCCTTAATGAGGAAGGAGCCGTTCTCGTCGCTCTGGCACACTCCCTTGGTGAGAACGGCGATGTAGCCCTCCATCATTCGCACCGGGCTGCCGTGTTTGGAGTACATCCTGAGCAAAACAAACACGTGCTTTGATGCTTCACAAAAGAAACAGAATACACTGTCGATTATTTATTTATTGCAGACGAGAGTCCTACTATCATGCATTACAAACACAGTGCCCCCTGGTGGTGAGAATACACAGGGAGTTTGTTAATATTGCCAGAGGGTGGCCTACCTTGACAAAAGCAAGGCCTACCTGCACAGGACTCTGCTGAATGCAGCATACTTCTCAGGGTTGAAATCTTTTGCAGTGAGTACAACTGAAAAATGTGTGACCTTGATATAAAAAAATAAATAAACAAAAAAACATTTTTGCAATAAGAAAAAGGAAACCAATTAAATCCTGTAAAGTAACACCTATCCATATCAATGAAGCCTAAACAAATTAAACCATTTAAAACTTGCAAGTACTAACCCCCCCGAGGAGAATGCTCTTTTTGTTTAATACAGTTACTGAGAATCCGCTGTTACATGAAGAAATAGGAATGCAGAAGAACTCTAATATGCATTTGAAAAAGACCACAAGAAGAGAGAATTGTACCTTCTTCAAGACAGTGGGCTCCTGAACTTCCACAGTGGTTATGTAGTACCAGGTGCGGCTAAACTGGCCAAACACAAAGGTGTGCAGGGCAGAGCCGTCCAATGTGAGGCAGCACTTCCTGAGCAGGACGTCCCGTAGCTCCGGGCTGACAGAGGGGTAACACCACACCCACAGAACATCTTGGTTCACGTCCTTTTCTGGGAGGAGAGGGAGCGCGACATGAGGAGGCAGAGAGAACAATTTGGCACAAAAGCCACATCTGACACTGAGATGAGTTTCACGGACATTAAATCTTCCAACCAGAAAACTTTCTTCAAATTGCTTTACAGCTAGTTACACAGCCTTAAGAAAGTCATCTTGGGCATTTCCTTACCAATTAACCCAACACTCATCATAAGTTGAGTCTCAACTCCAGCCATGATCCATACCTCTCCCTCTGCCTGCAGGTTGGTGGAGTCCGGACCTTTCTAGAAAAATAAGACAGAAACAAATGTTTTTACCACTACAATGGAGACTGAGTAATCGGACCAAACCATAAATTGGTCCAGGCTCATTTTGTTGGGATAGTTAGATCAAAGACTGTAGTCATGCTAATTGCCCGCCACAGCTGGCAGGCTGACGTCAAACTTTAACCAAGGGCAATGTGACGTCACATCTCAGCCAAGAAAGACAAATAATGACGTTTAAATAAATCACAAAATAGATGCAAATTTCGCAAACACTCGTTTGTAGAAAAAGGCCAAGCTATCAACAGGCTTCTGAGAACAAACTAGTCATGGAGGGGGTAGGCTAACTAAAGTGAATGCTCCACTTATGAATGCCACATAACAATATCGCGCAACTATCGTGACAAGTAAAACCGGAACTCTGCTCGCTATATATGGCATATTCTGAGCCCATACTTGTGGCACGTGCAGCTATGTAGGGGATGTTTCATGTTTGATGTTGTCTATGAAGATGTTTCTGACGATGGATTTGTTACAACGTTTACATTTCTGTTAATATAACTAGCCATATAGACAACGGTATCGCTAATCCAATAACGTAACTGTGTCTTCGCATAGTTCAAATTGGCTAACGTTAACGTTAGCTTTCAAACTGGTTAGCTAATTCGCTAGCTGGCGAACTACTAGTACTCGAAAACGCATAGTTACCGTTAGCGTACAATCGAGCTAACTATATGGACTGAACGGCTAACGTTAATGTTAGTATAATATCACTTTAGCCAGCTACATTAAACCACATATCTATTTTGTACATATGTCCAAATATTATTAGGCAGGGACCTAGCTCGACAAGATAATTTTATCAGATACCGGTCCATAGACAGTTAACTGCCTATCGATAGCCATTTTGTGAAGAAAAGTGTGATATTTACGACAGTTATCAAATCCCATGAGCCATACAGCTAAGTGACAGTTATCGTAGCTAGTTATGTAGTTTCAGCATACGGACCTGGAGGACTGACAATTCTGGAAACTTAAAAAGGAAACCACAAAAAAATGCTTGCTAACTAGCTAGCTGGTCATTTCAGAAATAAAATGAAACACAAAGTCTCTTCCTACTTTTTTCTGTTCAAGGCACCAGGCAATGCGCTTGATGCTGCCACCTACTGTGTTGGATGTTAACTTAGGGACATAGAAATAATAATGACTAGAATGAAATATATCAATGAAAGTTATGTAGACGTACCGTCCACAACAATTAAGTAGGCTACCACTACTCATACAGCAATTACTACTACTACTAAAAATAATAATAATACTTTGTTTATATTAGCAATTGTTGTTTTATTATGTAGCAGATATCCTTGTCAAAGTGGCAACTTGTTAAAAGTAAAATGTGAATGCAACAATTGCAAGTGCATTACAGTTCAAGTGCAAAGTACTAGTACAGTAAGTCCTGTTTTTTGTGTGTGTGTGTGTTACTTATCTTCACTAGTCAGTCAAGATAAATGTTTGGTTTAATGGCAACTTCTCTGATTATTTCTGTCCAAAATAATACATTGCAAAATGGCAGGTCAAAAATGAGGATCCCTCTTCAGTGGGGAATGAAGAGGATTCATATTATTGCACAGTTCCCAGACCTAGAATGCACTGTGTCCAGAGGCAGAAAAACCCATGGGGTCCTGATTGACTTCCACTGTCTCATCATGTCACCTGAAACTCAGCCCTTGGTGGGACTCAATGCTCAGGAACCAAGGCATTTGCCTGTCTTGCCTGTTCACACGATTAGCCTCTGACAATATCCTCACCCTGTAGCACTCCCAACCTTTGTATCAATGTTGTGTTATTTTTATGGTTTTGGATGATATTTTTTAATGATTTTATGTTTCCCAGGCCTTGTTATGTATATAGTATTTAGTAGCCTAATTCGCTTTTGATTGGCATAGTTAATGCCGTTAGCCAGGTCTGGCACTATTGCTCATATTAATCAGGTGAATTGACAATATGTTTATGTTATATTGTGAGTTGCCCTGAATAATAGCATCTGCTAAATATATGTAATGTAATGTAACAACTTCTAAAAGATGAGTAGGACTTACTTTGAAAGCTCATTTAGAAAATTATTTTTGTTATAGAAGTCATTTGTCAACATTTCATAATTTGACTACATTACACAGTTTAAAAATATATACATTTTATTTTTTCGCCCCAAACGTGTTTTGGCATGACCTGAAAAGCTGTAAGACAAACCTACAAATTCAACACGAATCACAAAAAACACGAGTCGGATCTATGTATTCAATCCAGTATTTCATGAGCCACAAACTCATGTTTCAGGGACATTACGATATTTTTCTTGAGGCAGTATTTGGGGTAATAATAATGTGCATGAAAAATAAGTTAGTTATTTCGTCCAATCTAGTACATTTATATCTGTTATTTCCGGGCCTCACCCAGTACATACGGGGAACTTGGGTCATGAAGAAGGGTCACTCGTATGCGTCATTCCTTTCTCCGGAGGTTGACAGAGCGGGTTGAGAGTGTGGCACGGATGGCAGGCAGGGATTTCTGAAAAAATACCTTCCACATCTTGAAATCCTCATTAGAAGCAAGCGACAACAATGCCGGCATATTTTCAGCGTCCGGAGAACGCTCTAAAAAGGGCTAACGGTGAGTTTATTATATGGTGTGTTCATTAGTAAGTCAGTCGGTGAGTTCCCAAGTCGCTTAGACGGGTCTACACGGCATGGCGGGGAAGCCATGTTGGAAAGAAACGCTTATTCATAATTCAGGCCATACCTTCTGGAGCCAGCTACAGGCCTCCGCCATGCAGACGTTGCATTTTATGCTTTTTCATGTCTTTATAATTAGATTTCTAGTTATCCCATCGTTTAGCTAGTTACTTGATTATGTCTAAAGTTTTTGTTTTGCTTCACTTGGGTGTGTTGCGTCCATTACTCTGAATGGTTTTCGCATCAGAATCTGCTAGCCAACGAGGTAACCTGCTAGTGAATGGTGTGCTGGCACTGAATGCTTTCAGCTAGCCGGGTAAGCCGCTATATCTAGCATGCTGCGTTAGCTTTCTGGGTATTGATGAAGTGGCGACTCTCGCTGACACGAAAATGTGGTCTTACCGATGTGCCATGAAAGTTATTTGCAAGACTGAATTATTTTCTTCCTAATGCTCGCTAGATCTGTAACCCCTTTTCTGTCCAAGGGTATTTTGTTGAACGCTGCTTTTTGGACACGACCCCACTCTGTGATATGTTAATTTAACTAACCTTAATCGTAATGCGGTAATTTGCTCCATTAAGTTACTTGTCTGTACAGCAATTGTGCTATCGTTATATTATGGTATAATTCACTTTCTGGTGTTTATTTTGATATTAGTTCAGGGTTTAGTGTATGTTTTCAATTGGCCCAGTCAGTTTACAAGCAATGGAGAGTATTTTAGATGCTTACAGTTTCTGACGACCAGCCTGCTTTACAGTAGTTGATATTGGGGCATTTGGGTGATCTTGGCCTGCATGAAGCAAATACAGTTGAAGTAACTTCAAAGCAGCTTTTACTACGACATAGTTTCAAAAGGCTTTTAAATATTTTTTTTTAAAGCATTCACAATTCTAAACTTAAACTATGTATATATATATTTATTGTAATATTGTGCTGTCATAATATTAATATTGTGCCAGTACTACTTTTCTTGTGCACAGTGGGTCACTTGGATGCATGCAACTCCAACTGAAAATGAGATTAAAGATATTTTTTGTAGAATAATAAGGTAATACACATATGCGCAACCTCTGGAGCTGTAATGTCACTGTACAGGCAGATTTTGAAGTGCATTTTCTTGCTTTAGACAACAAACGCCTGAATGCCCTCTCACCAGCCGCAGGTCATGAGAAACTTACGTAAATATACAAAATGTCTCATGCATAGTCTGGGCCAGTGAAAAACCATATGCTGAAACTGAAATGTTACTAAAGAAATCCAGAAAATGTATTATCTTGTTAATTCTTCTGAACCTGCTCTGTCATATTGGTTTTGTGTGGGGATATAACATGATGGCGGCTCCTAAACCAGTCTTGATATTTTTTAGATATAACATTGAAGGCTATGTACATCTGAGAAACTTTTCTTTAGCTAGCAAAATGCAAGTACATTAACCATCCAAAGTTAACTTCTTTTTGGCCGTGATGATGCTTGCTTCTTGATTCCTTCCGCTGCAGTCTGCATTTCCACAGCAGTTGTGAGAAGTGCTGGAGATTTCAACATTGTTGCTGTCGTCAAGGATGCAGGCAGTGACGTGTGCATCCCTCTTGATTCTAGTGTGCCATTTGTCAGAATTTAAATAAACATAGTAACGGCCTCAATAGAATCTGTAATGCAACCTAATGCTTTTTATTACATACAGCATCTTGAACTCTTCAAAAAAAAAAAATTATAAATAAAATAAAGGACTGAGCACAATATATAATGTGATTGACAGATTTTATTCTTAATCTTGTGTATTTTTGGCAGGCACCGATGCATCATCTAAATACTCATAAGTCATTTAAATTACATAAAATATGTGATGTGAGGCCATGTCACAGGCTAAGCTTTCTGTAAGAATTGTTCTGAAAGTTTCAAGATGACAATAATTTGTCATTCGTCATCACAAAAATTTGATGATGGGACATGTAAATTTGGATTATTGCATACAAGGAAAAACCGACCATGCATCCTTATGGAAAGTCAGACAGAGGCACAATAGGTGATTCCAAATTAGAGGAGAAAAGCCAGGGGAACGCAGCAAGAAGTGCAGAGTGAGGACCGCATTAGTTTTTTCCAGCCCTGGCAAGATTTGTGGTGCTGAAGTATCCTGGGGCCCAAGCTAAGCCCCCTCTATACTAACAGGTTCTGACCATCCCTCTTTAAGCATCAGCCATGCACTGGAGAAAATTATGCGCTACAGCTTGACGGTCACTGTCGTTTTCTCGTTCTGCAGAGTTTCTTGAAGTTGGCAAGAAGCAGCCAGCTTTGGACGTTCTTTATGATGTCATCAAGAGTAAAAAACATCGAACATGGCAGAAGATCCACGAGCCCATCATGCTCAAATACCTGGAGCTGTGCGTGGACCTGCGCAAGAGCCACCTGGCTAAGGAGGGCCTGTACCAGTACAAGAACATCTGCCAGCAGGTGTGTACTCCACACGCCGCACTAACCCACCCTGTTGACAGAGGGATGAGGGCTGTGTGTTGCATGTCTTCACAGCAACCAGCTTCACACCTGTCGACAGACACCAGAATATTTATGCTCATGTGATACCAGCTTTCTGATGCTTGGTGTATACAGTATAATGAAGAAGGTCTAATTGATCAGGGTATAAATTTGCATTGCACATACCAGATGGTGAAATATTATAATATAAAGCAATGCAGGAAGAGTAGTAAAGAACTGGTTCAAGTACATTACAGTTAAGTGCTATTTACATTGGATTGAATAGTCAAGTGAATCAGAAGAGGGGACATGTTTGGGAAGGCCTCTCTTTACTAGCTGGGTATAAACCAGTACTGAACACACTTTATGGGATAGTTCACCTTTTTTGTTACATTTCATTTTAGTGTGTATTTTGATTGGCATGGACAGTTTTTCTCTGATGAAAGATATTGTTGGTTCTTGCGAAATGGAGTCATAAAATAATTGTCTAGGTGAATACTCGATTCTGATTGGCTGGAAGGTGTGGGTTAAAACCGTTTAATGCACGTAAGTATTTCGGGAGGCTAGTGGTTCTTCACCTCCGCATCGTGTGTTTTACGTGTGCCTTTTTAACGCGCAACTTGTCGCAGATTATTCCTCATTTAAAACTGTCTGGACCAATCAGAAACGTATGTCAAAATTGGCATAATATTAAAAAAAGAACTGCAGAAAATGATGCTAATGTGTCACTGCTCCCACTACCACAGTGTTATCAGTAATGCTATTAGAGCCTTGTCCCAGCTCAGCCCAATGATTGGGTGCATGACCATGACCTCCAATGGGTTTGTGTTGCAGGTGAACATCAAGTCTCTGGAGGATGTGGTCAGGACCTACCTCAAGCTGGCCGAAGAGAAGACCGAGACGGCCAAAGGGGAGTCCCAGCAGATGGTGCTGGACATCGAGGATCTGGACAACATCCAGACCCCGGAGAGGTACAGGGCATGCAGGCCATGGGACACATTTTTGCTCTCCTAAAGTCAGATGTTGAACCTACAGTGCCCTCCACTATTATTGGAACCCCTGGTAAAGATGTGTAAAAAGGGTTATAAAAAACTCAACGTTTGGTGAATCAGCTTAATCTCACAC
This sequence comes from Ilyophis sp. 1 JC-2022, assembly GCA_022702515.1. Taxonomy (NCBI): domain Eukaryota; kingdom Metazoa; phylum Chordata; class Actinopteri; order Anguilliformes; family Synaphobranchidae; genus Ilyophis; species Ilyophis sp. 1 JC-2022. Next base: position 81,084,840 of record CM040396.1, on the reverse strand, counting down.
TGAGAAAATAAGAAAAATCCAACCTTTTAATTGAAGTAAATTTATTATGAGAAAAAAAAAAATCCTCATCAAGAAATAATTATTTTTAACAAAACCACGTGTGCCACAGTTATTTGCACCTCTGCATTTATATATAGAATAAAGTAATAATTTGTAATATTTGGTCGCATATCTTTTGCATGCCATGTCTTCCTGATGTCTGTGACCCAACAACATCAAAAGACTCTTGATGTCTTATTTTCTGGTACTCTTACAAGAGATACTATAACGTTTCTGCATTTAAATGGATCTCTATGGTAATTGTGGAGTGGGAATAGATTTAGCTGTAAATTATGCTGGAACAGTATGGAATACATGGTTGGTAAAATGGCTGTAAGTCATCAAGGGTCTGAGGTTTCAAACGAGCATCAAACCATCACTCTGCTGCCAGATATGCAGTAGATATGGATGGATCACTAAGGGTTGTTTCTCCTGACAAATATTCCTATTGAACTGAAAAAATAAGTTGGGAGAAGAAGCACCTCAAGTTATCCACCCATATCTACTTTATTTCTGGCAGCAGAGTGACGGTTTAAGGCTTGTTTGATACGTCAGACCCTTGATGACCCAGAGCCATTTAGCCAACCATGTGTTCCACACTGCTCCAGTGTAATTTACAGCTAAATTTAGTCCCACCCCCCAATTCCTATAGAGATCCATTCAAATGCAGAGATGTTATAGTATCGTTTGTAAGAGTACCAGAAAAATATCAAGAGTCTTTTGATGTTGTTGGGTCACAGACATCAGGAAGTCATGGCATGCAAAGGATATGCGACCAAATATTTAAAATGATGACTTTATTCTATATATAATTGCAGGGGTGCCAATAATTGTGGCACATGTGGTTTTGTTAAACATAATTATTTCTTGATGAGGGATTTTTTTTTTCTCATAATAAATTTACTTCAATTGAAGGTTGGATTCTTCTCATTTATTCAGTGTGAGATTAAGCTAATTCACCTTTTTACTCATCTTTACCAGGGGTGCCAATAATAGTGGAGGGCACTGTATGTAGATGCCAGCAGAACCACTTTGTGTGAAAACGTGCTCCACTAGCTGTCTTGCAGACCAAGTGCTTGGAATGAAGATGAATTACTTTAAGGGGCTTGTTGGCATGTGTTTTACCGGTTGCTCTGTGTGTGGCTCTAGTGTGCTGCTAAGCGCTGTGAGTGGGGAGGACACCCAGGATCGTACAGATCGCCTTCTTCTCACCCCGTGGGTGAAGTTCCTTTGGGAGTCCTACCGTCAGTGCCTGGACCTGCTGCGCAACAACTCCAAGGTGGAGCGCCTTTACCATGACATCGCCCAGCAAGGTAACCTGCACCGCCTGTCTGCACCCCCATCCTATAGTAGGGTAACCCCCCCCCATCCATCGGCAGTGTAACCTGTACCCCCTATACAATGTGGTGGATAGCCTTTCTTTTTTTATTATTATTTTATTGTTAAAATTTTTTTAAAATCATACCTGATGCTGTAGTAAACGTCCAGAGGCCGCATTTATTAGGTGTTGATGAGACAGTCAATCAGCAGGAAGGTTGTACAGCTTCCGTGTAATCGTGATGTGTTTTTCTCAGTCATATGGAAGCTACAAGGCCTTGCTGCTGATTGGCTGTTATCAACACTAAATGGATAAGTGGTGACGTTTTTTTCGGGAAAGTATTTCATGCGGCCTCGAAAGGTTGTATGTTTACTACCGGATCAGATAAAATTAAAGAAAAAAAGACCAAGAAAGGCAATATACCAAATTGTGGCAGCAATTGTTATTGCGTTCAATAATTATCACTGCAGTATATCGGCCAGCGCTATTAATCGCTAAAATGTCTGGTTGTAAAGGCGGCGAATGTGACGTGATTCTCATTCCCATAGCGACTGAGCAAGAGTCTCTTGTTCTCTCCCCGTTCCGCAGCTTTTAAGTTCTGCCTTCAGTACACGCGCAAGGCCGAGTTCCGCAAGCTGTGCGATAACCTGCGCATGCACCTGGGCCAGATCCAGAGGCATCACAACCAGAGCACCGCCATCAACCTGAACAACCCGGAGAGTCAGTCCATGCACCTGGAGACCCGCCTAGTCCAGCTGGACAGCGCCATCAGCATGGAACTCTGGCAGGTCAGCAACACGAGCTCACCCGAATAACGAGCAGAAACCACATCGACCTCAAACAGTGGTAATCCTGTCTTTAGAGAAGGGACAGCTCTGCTGTGATGTATGGGGCTTGCGAAGTTTCGTAGTAGTCCTTGTGATGGTTTATTTTCAGTGTTTGTCATGTGAAATAAATGGTGTCCTTTTTTAAATTGTTTTCTCTTTTTTTTTTTTTTCAGGAAGCTTTCAAGGCAGTCGAGGACATCCATGGTCTCTTCGCCCTGTCCAAGAAGCCCCCAAAACCCCAACTGATGGCCAACTATTACAACAAGGTGTCGACGGTGTTCTGGAAGTCTGGGAATGCCCTGTTCCACGCCTGCACCCTTCACCGCCTGTACCACCTGTCCCGTGAGATGAGGAAGAACCTGACGCAGGAGGAGATGCAGAGGTGATTTCTCTTCCCAGGGATCTGCTCCAGGTGTGAAGTGGGTTTGACTGCCCTGAGTTTACCGCTAACCACTCCCTGTTTCCTAGGATGTCCACCCGGGTGCTCCTCGCCACCCTGTCCATCCCCATCACCCCTGAGCGCACGGACATCGCCCGCCTCCTGGACATGGACGGCATCATCGTAGAGAAACACCGCCGGCTCGCCACCCTGCTTGGCCTCCAGTCCCCGCCCACCAGGCAAAGCCTAATCAACGACATGGTGCGTACCGCCCCGCTCAGCTTCGACCCACTCTTGCAAAGCCTCCGCGGTACTGTCAGCAGAGTCCCTGAATGCTGGGGCCCTGTTTCACTGTGCCATGACCTGGCTGCGCAGAGGGTTCGTTCCAATGGACCGTACTGTGACCACGGTCACTCCACTGGCCCCTTTTCACTGTGTTGTTTCTCCATTTCAGGTGAGGTTCAATCTGCTGCAGTACATTGTGCCTGATGTGAAGGAGCTCTACAATTGGCTGGAAGTTGACTTTCACCCTCTGAAACTTTGTGGAAGAGTAACCAAGGTAACTGCCATTTTAACTCTTTAATAGGTTTTCTATATCTTATACACAGTGTAATGTTGTGGAGGAAGAGGAAGCCTAGTTTCTTAGAGGGACTGTTTGTCTGTGCAGGTGCTGAACTGGGTGAGGGACCAGGCTGAGAAGGAGTCTGACCTGCAGCAGTATGTCCCCCACCTGCAGAACAACACCATCCTCAGGCTGCTGCAGCAGGTGCGTTTGTCTTTACCTGTTACTCGTGCCACGTGCAGTTTGGTTGCTCTGGATTAAGTGTCCCACACTTCCTGTGGAATGCCCGAGACGCCTCTAATAGTGACACGTCAAGGTGACCCCCGCTGGGGATTAATGGGTCACGTGACCATGTGAGATCTTTCTAACTGTCTTTGACAGAAACCTTGCTTGGGTCTTTCACCTGGGCTGCGTTCGGATCCAAATTGTTTTCTTACTTCCTGTCGTTCCCTTTCTATGCTTCAAAGGAATTCACGTTGAAGCAAGGGAAGGGAGCGACAGGAAGAAAGCATTAATGTTGGAATCCGAACGCAGCCCTGGTTTTACCCATGAGCACTCTGACATGCGATTCCTTCTTAATTGGGTTACCTGACGCCTCTGTGACATCGCCCCTCCTCTCTCTTTGTGTTTGCTTAGGTGGCTCAGATCTACCAGAGTATCGAGTTCAGCCGCCTGGCCTCCCTGGTTCCTTTTGTGGACGCCTTCCAGCTAGAGCGCTCCATAGTGGATGCAGCACGCCACTGCGACCTACAGGTAAATCGCCACGTATCCGGGGAACCTTCGCCTTAACGTCAGCTCTGCACATACCTGATACATAGGGCTACTGCGTGTGACGGCATTTAAATGCTACATCATAATAAGTGCTGTACAGGCAAGTGTGCACAAAAGACAATGCCAAAGGGAGACGGACACTTTAATACAGAAAATGTTTATAGAAGATTCAGAGGACATCCGGCAATAGAGTGCTGTAAACAAAAGAAATGCTGACTGATTCGGAGTACAGTCCGGAGCAACCAATGTTAATATCAGTGTGAATGTGTGTTTTATTGAAATTTCAGCTTCAGTTCTAAAGATTCATGTAAGATTAAAGTGTTTTAATCTTTTAAGAAAATAAAGTTTAAAAAAATATTTTCAGAATCAATAAAAAAACAATTTACTGGACTGTAAAATAAAGCTTTGTGCAGCATTGTATCCAATAGCATTGGCTTATTTTTAGAGTAATTGCCTAATTCAGAAATCCACGTCTTTTTAGGTGCGAATTGACCACACCTCTCGAACCCTGAGTTTCGGGTCGGACTTGAACTACTCGACTAAGGAGGACTCTCCAGTGGGGCCGTTCCTCCAGAACATGCCCTCCGAGCAGATCCGCAACCAGCTGACTGCCATGTCTTCCTCCCTGGCCAAAGCCATACAGATCATTAAGCCTGCAACCATCCTGGTGAGTCGGCTTTTATCTTTGACTCATTCAGTCAAATTATGTTTTGGTTAAATCAAAAATACCCACCTTCACTAAAATAAAGCACTGTACTGTATTTGATGTGGGTATTGCTCAAAGATGGATACTTTCTCTAAAATAAAGCGCTGTACTGTGTTTGAGGTGGGTATTGCTCAAAGATGGATACTTTCTCTAAAATAAAGCGCTGTACTGTATTTGAGGTGGGTATTGCTCAAAGATGGATACTTTCTCTAAAATAAAGCGCTGTACTGTGTTTGAGGTGGGTATTGCTCAAAGACGGATACTTGCCCTCTCTGAAATAAAGCACTGTACTGTATTTGAGATGGGTACTGCCCAAAGATCCCTCATGGTTGCTGAGTTTTCCCCCTGACCCCTCACAGCAAGAGCGCGACGAGCAGAGCCAGCAGGCCATCGCCGCATACGTGAAGAACGCCCACAAGGAGCACCAGCGCATCCTGGCCCGCCGGCAGACCATCGAGGAGCGCAAGGAGCGACTGGAGAGCCTCAACATCCAGCGGGAGAAGGAGGAGCTGGAGCAGCGCGAGGCGGAGATGCAGAAGGTGCGCAAGGCGGAGGAGGAGCGCTTGCGGCAGGAGGCCAAGGAGCGGGAGAAGGAGCGCATCATGCAGGAGCATGAGCAGATCAAGAAGAAGACGGTGCGCGAGAGGCTGGAGCAGATTAAGAAGACCGAGCTGGGCGCCAAAGCCTTCAAGGACATCGACATCGAGGTACGTCTGCGAAAACAGGGAGGGGCATCTCACGGCATGTACCGCGTGGGAGATTGCTTTCTGTTCCGGCCCGGTTGCAACCGTAGCTTCGTGAAATGGGTCTCCTGATTGTGTCCATACTGCTTGCTGTGTAAACTGTTTTTTACAGCCTCTCAACGGACAGTGCCAGTAAGGTTCATATACAATGGGGGAAAAGTAATTTTTATCAAGTTCAATTTTTTTCCAAACATATTTCCAATGTTAGCTATTCACATGAGATTTTTACTCAACATTTGTATTAAGTCATCAGTGGCTCTAAGTCATCAAGGGTCTTCTGATTAACCATCACTCTGTTTGCACATCACTTGCTGCCAGATGAACAGTAGATATGAGGGATGGATCTCTTGAAGTTTTTTCTCGTCTTATTTTTTTATAGAGTAATATAAAGAAAAAATCTGTGAAACAACAAAAAAAGTTATCTTTATTATTTACTGTATTTCTGGCAGCTGGCAGCAGAGTTATGGGTTAAAGGCTTACAGACCTAGAGCCACTTAAGCCAACCATGTGTTCTTATGTTGTCCCATGTGTTTTACAGTGTAATTTTTGTCTTTACCCCCCCCCCCCCCCCCCCCCCCCCCATTCAAGAGAGATCCATATATTTGTATCTGCTGTAGTATAGTATGTAGAGTACCAGCAAGAGCTTTTTGATGTTGTTGAGCCTTTTGATCATAGTCATCACAAGACATCAAAATGGCATGCAAAAATAAAAAAAAAATATAAAAAAATAAAAAAATTTGGCACATTTATTTATTTATTGTTTTTTTTTTTTTTTTTTTGTTTCATCACTTTTATTTTGCATTTTTTTTTTTTTTTAAAAACGTTTACAATTTCTTTAGCTTAGTAGTTTTTTTTTGAGTTAATACCAATGTCTGGTCAAAATCTCATGTGAATAGCTACATTGGAAATATGTTTGATAATAAAATTGTTGACGTGTCCAATACTTATTTCCCCCGTTGTAGCTGACCTGCTTGAATAAGTTATTATGGGTAGAAATCTATGAGTAGAATTCAATGGTTTTCTGTACTAGAGCCATGAGGCAGAGCAATGTCTGCGCGTGCATCTGCATGCGTGTGTGTCTGCGCATGCATCTGCATGCGTGTGTGTCTGCGCGTGCATCTGCATGCGCGTGTGTCTGCGCGTGCATCTGCATGCGTGTGTCTGCGCGTGCATCTGCATGCGTGTGTCTGTGCGTGCATCTGCATGCGTGTGTGTCTGCGCGTGCATCTGCATGCGTGTGTGTCTGCATGTGCATCTGCGTGCGTGTGTGTTTAATCAAGGTTTCTGCTCTGTGTGCAGGACCTGGAAGAGCTGGATCCAGACTTCATCATGGCCAAGCAGGTGGAACAGCTGGAAAAAGAGAAGAGGGAACTGCAGGAGCGTCTGAAGAACCAGGAGAAGAAGGTGAGAAAAGCCTGCAGTTTGCTTCCCTGTGCATTACTTTACATCTCAGTCCCTTACTATCTGTATAGCTTAATTTTGACTGTTACTAAGGGCTGGGCGATAAAACGATGCCGATAATTTTCACGATAAAGTTTGCCACGATAACGATGATAAACGTATGAGATTAATTTTCAATAAAACTATCATTTGCGTCCGTTTCTTCTACTTACCCAAATACTCACGAACAGCCATTCAGAACTAGCGCCCACCCACTCAAACAACGCTATGCGGAGTGACTACGTGCATTTAGCTGACATAGGAATGAGTCGCCGGCAAAATCAATCGAAAATGGTAGTTAGTAGGCGTTGGTTGACTTGTTCAACGTTATACAGAAATAATTAATATATTGGATCAACGTTAGATGTCCAATAACAAATAAAGCGTCAACATCCGGCGTACCTACCTTGCAAACAGTCAGTACGGCTGAAAGTTATATTTCTCCTAGCTTTTGCTCTTAGTAACAGAAGCACGACGGTAATTAAGTTAACTTCGCTAACGCTAGCTATCATAGCTGCCTACACCTGCTGCACACAACCCTTCTGAAGCCAGAAAAAAATCTCTAACTTTTCTTACTGTTCTTGTATGCTTACTGTTCATAATAAATAACAAAGAAACGTGGATGGGCAAGTTGTGAATGCGATAAAGCTTAAGATTCAATCAAACCTTCACGACATTGTATAACTTGACTTACTCGCGGGCAGGCGTTTGCTGGCTCCTAATGCTTATTTCATTATATGTGAAATAATCGGAAGGGAAAATTAAGGCAGATAAATCTGTGCTTATGGCCTATTTTGTGGATCTTTTTAAATTTTTTGTCCATAAAAAAATTTGTCCATTTTTTTTAAAAGGGTTCAGTCATAGGCATAATAATCTTCAAGGTTTAAATGGAGCATTAAGTGTATGTCATGATAATTATCGATATCGAGCAATATAAAACATATTATCGTTATACACTTTTTTTCCATATCGCCCAGCTCTTCTGGAAACTGGAGATTTTTCCACTTTTTAAAAGAAATTAAGGAGTAATTACGTTGAATTATCTTTATTTTAATTTGCTTAAATTCACTGTAGGTGACTTGTTGTCAGGTGCCTTGTTAAAATATCTGAAGTATAGAGTGAGCTGTTATGGGGAATGACTGAACTTTCATGCTGTTGGTTGGCACAGATTGACTACTTCGAAAGGGCCAAGCGTCTGGAGGAAATTCCTTTGATCAAGAAGGCGTATGAGGAACAGCGCATCCAAGACATGGAATTATGGGAACTACAGGAAGAGGAAAGAGTAAGGACATTCATTCCTCCTTAGATTATTATTTTTTTTGAGCCGTCATTTAATTTGCTTCATTCAGTCGTTAAAAAATCTGAAACTTTCCTAAATGCATCTTTACTAGTTTGGCGTCATTACTACATTCCTGGTTGTAATTGTTTTGTCTGTTCCCCCTGACTTGACTGAATGCTGCCTTCTACAGATCAGCAATATGAAGGTGGAGCGGGAGAAGGCCCTCGAGCACAAGCAGAGAATGTCCCGCATGATGGAGGACAAAGAGAACTTTGTGTCCAAGATCACAGCTGCCCGCAGCTTCATCTACGAGGTGAGTCTGTACTGACTTTCAGAAACCTTATCTGTAGGCTATCTAGCCGCCCAGTTCAACCAGCTTCTTCATACCTGCTATTTGCAGACATGGTCCTTTACACTTTCTTGGATTTTATTTTGAAGACCGCAGTGATTATAAAGTAGTCCTCTGGGTGTTTTCTGGGCTATCATTTAAGAAACTGCAGAATTCTTGTATAGGTGCCCATCGCTAAAACATGAACATAATTCAATAAAAATAGTCATAAGCTGTTGGCTTCTATAAAATCATGTGTAGCTGAACAAGAGAGGAGTAGGATTGGGCACCCAATACTACTTTCAAGTTGATAGTTTATTTCAGATGTTTAGAACAGTCTGTAAGTAGGGCACCTTGCAACAGAACATATACATGCATTCACTCATGTATCTAACAATGAAAAGTCAAGTTCCGGTGTTCCTGAACTGAAACTGAACTTTTGTCTTCAAAGGAAAAACTAAAACAATTCGAAGAGCGACTGGTTGAGGAGCGTAAGAAGCGTTTGGAGGAGCGTAAGAAACAGCGCAAGGAAGACCGGCGCAACACTTACTACCGTCAGAAAGAGGAGGACGCTCAGAGGATCCACGAGGAGCAGCTGAAGAAAGGTGATTGTTTGATCACACATGTCAGGGGTGCTCGTTTGGGATTCACGCTAGTTTCTGAAGCTGTAAAACACATTTTAAAGTTCAGAGGTTCAGGTGTTGTCAATGCTTCAATTAATAATGAGGACACGTCCAGAAAAATCCTCAAGTGTGATAAATGTGTTATTGTCTGACCCTTGACTCCCGATGTGCATCTTAGAGCGAGAGGAGCATGAGCGGCTGGAGCAGGAGCAGAGAGAGGAGGAGGAGAGGGAGTACCAGGAGCGTCTGCGCAAGCTGGAGGAACAGGAGCGCAAGCAACGAGCGCGGCAGCAGGAGATCGAGGAGAGGGAGCGCCGCCGGGAGGAGGAGAGGAGAGTCCCGGAAGAAAAAACGGGCAAGGTGCGCCATCGGTGCCGTCTGCCACATACACACAGAATAGACTAATTTGCTTACGTGCTTTCATTGTGAGTGTTCATACAAAAATGAACATTGCTAGTCTGTTGGTTGCGCTGAAGGCAGTACGGAAGTCTTTAGCGCAAGTAAGCTATAAGACTAAGAGCAGATGTGTACAGATACTGTTCGATTACACTCGGCGCACACCTAATTGGCTCCCTGAAATCCTATCCAGGTTCATTGCTTGTGGGCGTGTCACTGCTTTGCCATTTATATGCCCTGCTGTTTCTGCAGTAGTTGGCTAGCCTGTCCATGTTATCGCTGCAGATAAACAATGGGTACATGTGCTAATTGGCAGCATCAGTGACAGTGATCAAGTGTCAGGATTTGTAGTGCTCATCATTACACTGTAACCCCATATGTAAGGACAGCAGTGACAATAGAGTTGCTTTTAAAGGCCTGGTAAATTTGTATTCAAAGTAGATTTGGCAACAAGGTGTCCTTTTCAATGTAACATTATCTTGCTTTATTGTACTTGCTTTATTATATTACGTAAGGTTAATAAACATGAAAGAATGTTCAAAATGTAAGTTGGCCAATAAAAATTTGAGTTGACTGGATGTGCTGTCCTGGTCCAGGATCAGCAATGGCCTGAGAAAGAAGAAGGGGGCTGGAGGAAGCGCAATGAAGGCGGGGAGTCGGAGTGGCGGCGTCCAGTGCCGGATAGGTGAGTGCACGGAGCTCTGCCAACAGGTCCCCACAAACGATCAGCCATATCACATTTGGTCCCGTTTAATAAGTTTGCCTATAAGTAGAAAAGGCTTTGAAGGTTTAAATTAAGTGATCGGGTAGGAAATTGAGTCAAAATAAGTGTTCTATTGCCATTGTAATACTGGAATGCATGTTTGAGTGTTGATTTCCTGTTCTGAGCTGATGGCTCTGCAGAAGACCAGATGAGGCGTTTAACCTGCATTTGTGTGCTTCAGAGACTGGCGTCAGGAAGGCCGCGATGAGGAGAAGGCCCCCCGAGACGAGGAGAGGGAGACACCCTTCAGGAGAGGAGGGGACGTCCCCCGCCGGGCCGTAGCCGATGACCGAGGCCAAAGGAGAGGCTTTGACGATGACCGTCCTCTGAGGAGAGGGGGCGATGACGACCGTGGCCCCAGAAGAGCATTCGATGATGACCGGGGCTCCAGGAGAGGATTCGATGAGGACAGGGCCCCCAGAAGAGGGTTTGATGATGACCGTGGTGGCCCCAGGAGAGGATTCGATGAGGACAGGGCCCCCAGAAGAGGGTTTGATGATGATAGGGGCCCCAGAAGAGGAGGGGATGATGAAAGGCCGTTTGGGAGACGTGGAGCTGACGAAGAAGATGACAAAGCTTGGAAACCCCTGGGCAGGCCAGGTACGTGGTTTCTGTTAGAGCTTCCATGGAGAAATAGGAGGCCAGAATGCAAAGAAAAGGGAATAAGTGTTGATACGGTACAAATTTGGTGCATCTGCTTTACAATTGTAACTGCTGTTAAATTTGCCCACGCACTGCCTTTGACGGGTGATGGAACTGTCAGGAGTGTGGGAATTGTACTCGCGTGTGTGCGTGAGAGGTACTTTAAAGGGCTTCTGATGGCGGCTTTTGCAGGTGGATGGAGGGAGAGGGAAAAAGCACGAGAGGATAGCTGGGGGCCCCCCCGCGAGAGTGATAATCGCAACAATGTCGATGAGCAAGATGGAGAAGCGCGAGAAGCCACTGACCAGTTCAGGGACCGCGGTCCTCCACGGTGAGTCCCTCTACATCTTCCCAGCCGTGGTCCTGGAACGCTGTTCAATTTCTACAGCAATTCTCTTGTTGGTCACGTCGTTTTGTTTCTGCTCCGTCGGTTGTAATTTTAGACCATTCCAAATTTATACAGAAAATCATGTTTGTGGAAAATGCATTGTTGTGTTTTTACATTGCATTGACCTGAGCTACAATTGCTTTTTGCTTGTTTCAGGGAGGAGAGTGGTGGAGGCTGGAGACGGGGCGGGGCTGAAGAGACTGGAGGGACTGGAGGGGGCAGCAGTTGGAGGGACTCTCGCCGTGAGGACAACGACCGTGAGGATCGCCGTGGCGATCGCGAGAGACCCGATGATCGTGACCGTCGTGACAGAGACCGTAGGGAGGAACCAAAACTCCCAGCCAGAGACCAAGATGAAGGTGAGGTGGGGTGGGGTTTAGCAGGTAGCAAAGTGTGTGAGTGTGAGACCCAGTGATTGAAAACCAAGCAGAGAGGAGGGCAGCTACCCTTTTTAAGTCCTTTGGGTTGAGATTAATTGGAAACGAGCTGGTGTAGGTACAGAATCCAGATATACACCGATCAGCCACAACATTAAAACCACTGGCAGGTGAAGTGAATATTATTGACATTATCTCGTTTTTATTTTGGTTCTGTACTCTAGCACTTTGAGTTTGAAAGGATACAATGACAATTGAAGTGCAGACTGTCAGCTTTAATTTGAGGGTATTTTCATCCATATCGGATTAACTGTTTAGAAATTATAGAACCTTTTGTACATAGTCTCCCCCCCCCCCCCCCAAAAAAAGAATATTGGACAGTTTATTAAAGTAATTTTTTAAAATTTGGTCACATACCCTTTGCATGCCATGACTTCCTGATGTCTGTGACTCAACAATATCAAAAGACTATCTTATTTTCTGGTACTCCTACAAGCGATACTAGAACCTCTGCATTTGAATGGATCTCTATGGGAATTGGGGGGGGGGGGGGATTAGATTTAGCTGTAAATTACACTGGAACAGTATGGAACACACATCACGGGTCTGACATATCAAACAAGCCTGAAACCATCACTCTGCTGCCAGAAATACAGTAGATATGGATGGATCACTTGAAGGGTTTCTTCTGACTTATTTTTCCATAGAGTTCAATAGGAGAAGTTGTCAGGAGAAACGAGCCTTAAAGTGATCCGTCCTTATCTACTGCATATTTATCAATAGAGTGATGGTTTGAGGCTCCTTTAATACCTCAGATCCTTGATGACTTACAGGCATTTTACCAACCATGTATTCCATACTGTTCCAGCATAATTTACAGTTAAATCTAGTCCCACCCCCCAATTCCCATAGAGATCCATTGAAATGCAGAGACGTTACAGTATTACTTGTAAGAGTACCAGAAAATAAGATATCAAGAGTCTTTTGATGTTGGGTCACAGACATCAGGAAGTCATGGCATGCAAAGGATATGCGACCAAATATTAAAAATGATTAATTTATTCTACATCATCTTAAACTGTCCAATATTTTTTGATGCCCAAAAATGCAGGGGACTATGTACAAAAGGTTCTATAATTTCTAAACGGTTAATCCGATATGGATGAAAATACCCTCAAATTAAAGCTGACAATCTGCACTTCAACCTCATTGTCATTGTATATTTTGAAAATAACGAGATAATCAATGTTATTCACTTCACCTGTCAGTGGTTTTAATGTTGTGGCTGATTGCTGTATATGTCCAGTAATTCTGCTGCTGACGGTATCACTGGGTCCGGAGCCAGATCATCCCAGGTTTAATTAGCCAGACCCCTCTTACTGTTCTTGCTGGCCAATAAGGCGGTGCTTCTCCAAAGTTGTCCAGTCTGGTTTGGTGGCACACAGTGCGAATTGAGGCTCGTTTTTGTGATGGTCCATGTCCACCTGTATGCCCACAGGCAGCTCCTGGCGCCGCGGCGTAGACGACAAGAAGGAGGAGCGCAAGGCGGAGGAGTGCAAGGGAGAAGAGCACAAGGGAGAAGAGCGCAAGGGAGAAGAGCGCAAGGCGGAGGAGCGCAAGGGGGAGGAGCGCAAGGGGGAGGAGTGCAAGGGGGAGGAGCGCAAGGGAGAAGAGCGCAAGGGAGAAGAGCGCAAGGGAGAAGAGCGCAAGGGAGAAGAGCGCAAGGCGGAAGAGCGCAAGGCGGAAGAGCGCAAGGCGGAAGAGCGCAAGGCGGAGGAGCGCAAGGCGGAGGAGCGCAAGGCGGAGGAGCGCAAGGGGGAGGAGCGCAAGGGAGAAGAGCGCAAGGGGGAGGAGCAGGACACCCCATCGAGGTCCCAGCCCAATCAGGAGCTGGACCCTGAGAAGTCGTCCTGGCGTTCGGACAAAGACGCCGAGAACACACGCCGCACCAAGAACGAAACTGACGACGACGGCTGGACCACCGTCCGCCGCTGACCGCCGAACACAGCCCCTCCAACGGCATCCCTGGGCTCCTCTGATCACCCTGCCCTGGCTCTCGGGGGCAGGCCCGTGGCATCTTGTCTCAAAACTAGTCAGCACAGTTTAAAAAGCTGTTACCATAATGCCAAAATGTACCTTTTTTTCAATCCAGCCCCACTTGGGCATGAATTCTGTCTTGAGGGGGAAAAAAACAAAAAAAAACAAACGGCTTCTTAATCCGCTTATGAAAGTAGTTAATTCTCAATTTGTTCTGCATGCGTAGAGTATTTAATTGGTCTCTCGCAATATTTACTGTGTGGTTCTTTGGGGTATTTTTTCACCACCAGCTATATCAACATTTAAGTAACTTTTGAGCAGTGAAATGAATTCCTACTTTCCTGTGTACCAGTAGTTTGCTGTAGCTTCTATACCTGTCCGTGCAGCAGCTTTTCCGACTAGTTGTAGATTCTCACACGGTTGCATGCTTTTAGACAAAGCCACTCTTATTAATAAAAGTAATTTGCTCAACTTTTGGCTTTCATTTTTTTTTTATACTTTGTGGAAAATGTAGGATTTATTGTTGGGCTGATGGCAATAAGGGGGATAAAGTATTACATATAACACATGTGCAGTTTATATGTAATAACTGCGGCTCCATGACTGCAGCTTTGTTCAGTGTTAATTAAATGGGTTAGATTAACTAAATTAAAGTTATTTACAATCTGTCATCCGATTTGTGTCATGAGGATGGACTTGAGTGTGACGGGAACTTGCGTTCACATACTGTTTAAGATAAGTAGGTACAATTGTTTTGGTCAGCATCCAGAAAAAGCATTGATTGCTTGGTTGTGGGGTCATCTGTCGGCGGAATTGAGGGAAAACTGGAAAATGGCCGGAAAGGTATATGTGAGAATGTATACGCTTTGTGTTGCAATTCCACTTGATTACCAGGAAGACCCAATTTAATGTAAACTACCAAGCATTTCAAAAAATTTCCTTTGACCCTTAAATTCTTTTGAGTAGTATATACAGTATATATATATATATTTTTTTTCCCCCCAAACTGCACAAAGAAAGACATTAAAGGTCCCATATCATACTATTACTATTTTTTTGTGTATTTTATATTCTACAAGGTCTACCAAACATGTTGATAAGGTTCTTTTTTTTTTAAGGGAAAAGGTTTTGCAATATATTTTAAAAAAATATATAAATCCAGTGAGTTTTTTGCTCTTGCAGCTGAACGGTCTGTTTTGGGTGGGCGGTTCAGGTTTTTTTCACATGCTCTACGTTGATTGGCTAACTGACCCGAAATCACAATCACTTCTGTGTACACTACACTTTAGCTCCGAAAAATCGAAGAAACAAATTAAAAAATTAGCAAACGACGACGTTACAGGACGTATTTTTATAGGACGTTTTACAAAGGCAAATGCATATCACATACGGCATATACAATATAGCCATTACCTCTTAACTGTTTAAAATATACTTAGCCTGTAGGCTAACGTTACTTTTCAAGCCGTCGAAGATGCATCCTACATGCTGTCAAATGTATCCTATAGGTCAACAAATGCGACATTATTGACGTGTTCCCCCCTATGCAAGCTATTGTTTTTAAGAATTCGTCTGAATAATTTTGGGTAACATAAAGCCACACTTTATACAGTTTCGCTTTTAGAAAATTGACCGAGTTTAATGTTAGCTGGCTTGCTAACAGTAGGCTACCTGCGGTCACTGACTGAGCCGTCGTTAAATAATGTTGGCAATCGGAAGCTCGTGCATTGTATTTTACAGTGGCACCGAAATCTGCGTTGGATTTTGTTCTGTAGGTAGGCTAATTAATGGTATCGGTCGTATGGGTTAACTTTACAGGACTCCGTATGCAAGCAGGCAGCTTGGCTAGAGAGCTGTAAACGTCGAAGCGCTTACTATTGTAGCTGGAAAGATTAAACGTGCCCTGACACAGCACATTTAACATGGCCAGTTTTGCTATACTCTGTGGTGATAGAGGCTAAGTAAAATACGGAAAGGCTGGCGTTACCACATAACTGTATACCTACCCTGTTCTTTAGAGGCTGAAGGAGGGCGGGTTTATGCAAATGTTTTTCACAGGAGTCCAGTAATGACGTTACAGCTGGAGCCAATTCTGAACCGACTTTTAAGCAGAGTGATTTTTATATTATGCAACAACGACAAAAATGGCAGGTAATACCGACTTAATATTTTACCAGCACACAAGTATCATGCAACACTGCATATAAATGCTAAAAGTAGCTAAACTCCAATTTCCATGATATGGGACCTTTAAGAAAATTTTGTCTCTTCATCTGAATTCATCTTCAAATTTTATGGGTGACATCACACTGATTAAGAAAACCCAAAAAAATCGATTGCTTTGCCTAAATAAGTGACTGCATTCATAGAATATCCAATGGCATTTTAATGCCGACAGTCCATTTGTTTAACTGCAGAAAGAATGTGTAACATTTTAGGGGCAGCATCCAAAAACGAATTTGTTCAATTTGGTTCTCATGGTCATTTTCTATTATTTAATACCGTTACCGTTTTGGTTAAATGTTAATATACATGTAGTGAAATCACCACAAGATGTCGCCATACACCAGTTTAGTCAAAATTAAAGCATTTTGTGGTTCAAGACAGTGTGCTAGAAGAAAGGTTATGTAGATCTACATACATAAATAGATATACAGGATTATGTATAAAAAACATCATGCCTCCTTAAACAATCCAATTCCATCTAGGCCTACAATAATTATATAACTCATTGGAAGCTCATTTACTAAATAAGTCACAAAATTATTTTGATTTTTCTAATGAATTTTTCAAACTCCCAGGCATTTAAAATTCTTCGAGTCTATAGGAAATCCACTTGATACTCTGGCTGAAAGCTGCCATGCTCTTTAAAATGGTTTAATTGCATTATTAATCTGAGCTAATTAAGGAGATTTAACTTCTGCTGGCCAACCCACAGGGGTTGGTCACCAAAAGCCAGAAAATGTTATTGTTCGCAGTATAATTTAGGCAATTAATTCAAATCTGTTTGTTATAAGCCTACTTATAAGGTATAGGCCTACATGCAATCATGGTTTTGGCCGTCCAATGGCTAAGATTACGTCACGTGAACATTACGTATAACGTTGGTTTCATAGTTTGTTTTTGATTTGCCTGTTGTTCCTGTGTATGGGAGCCTAAATGATATGAAGGTATCTTCGCAAGATACTTACATATTATCGGAAATTGCAACAACTTATGCCTATACAACATTATTTTCTAACTATTCAGTTTAATTTGAATGCATGTTTTGAAATCAGACTGACCTCTCCGGACACCTGATTAAGCCTGCATTTTATTTAGTTGAAGTGTTGCACCTTTTTTGCGCGCGTGTGTGTGTGTGTGTGTGTGTGTGTGTGTGTGTGCGAGAGAGTTTCGCGCATATCAAAAAGGAAGCAGAAAAAACGCCCGCGTGTATGGAGGGGTATGAAAAACATCCTGCCACAATGTTCCTGACAAAAATCAAAGGAATTACAATGGAATTGATTTGTTTGAATCTGCGAAAAGTTATGTTGTTGTCAGTGCGTGTTTGAGAAGAAAATGATCTGTCTATCTATCTTTGTTAATAGACAAAGGTTAGTTGTTTGATAGTGAAAAACTAACCTTTATTATGTCAAATGAAAATGAGTCGTTCTTACTCATTTATAAGTATGTATAAAGTATTAATACGCATGGGCATAAATTTACGCGATGGGGTTAGCGTCGTGTAGGCCTATGCGTATGTGCCACAATCCGCGATGTTTCGCAGGATTAGCCATAAAACCTATACGTCTGTCAATGTTCTTTATATGTCGGGCAAAACTTTAACGTTATAGAAAAAAATTTGTCTTCATGCGCCCATACAATAAAACGGCAATAACACGTATTGGATTCACACATATCCTTCCAAAAGTATAAATCCATGCCAATGTGTCCCGGAGCATATTTAAATTGGACACAGGAGTGAGGCTGAAGTAGGCTGTATTAGTAAGCGATTGCTCTGGGCATAACATAACAGCTGGCCTCCTCCTTTTTCGGAAGAAAAGAGAAAGAAATGCACAGACCAAGTAACAGGTCAGAAGCAGATGTTAACGCCATAAGTCTTACAACTTGAGAAACTTAAAACTGGGTATAAAAATGGAAGATGGTCATTTCAAACTGTGAGGCTGTCTGCGAGAGTGATATACAATCTAAATCAAATTGTAACAATAGAACAATGGTCCAGAAGTTGTATGCCAGATGTTTTACAGACGTAGGCTATTGCAGTAGCCTAATGGAATTCAGTTTAATTTTAGTAGCTTCTAGCAAACATGAAAATTCAGAGACAGTTATATTCTAGGAAAATTCAAATGTGCGGTCATTCGATATTTTAAATACAATTTGTAAGACACACTGCGTTCTGACAGACTGTGCTGCTGTAGACAATGGAACTGAGTCAAGGAATGCCGAAGCTTGGTGGTTGTTTGGAATGTTTGTTTATGCCTATCGAATGAAAATCCTAGTTTTTGGGTCTAAATAAGAAATACAAATATGAAGTGATAGCTAATAATGTGTAGTCAATGGAGGTTAGCGGAGAGGCCATAATTACGCTTTGAGACACGTTTGCCTTGTTTTTGCCATTCTAGCTAAAGAAACTTCATTAGGGTGTGTGGGGGTAGACAATCTGAATTCAAACTATAATTACTGTAAAGGACGATACAGTCGCTAATGTATCGTAGGCTATATTAGGCCACATAAATAGGCTGTTTACGTGTTTCCCTTTAATCTGATGTCGCCTTTAGCCTTGTAATTTTCCACAGTTGAGTAGAACTTTTAGAGGACAGGAAATATCCCTCATAACGAACATAAATGTTGCTGTATTATTGCATCATTTACCAGTTAAATATGATGCTTGCAACGAAAGGGGGAGACCTCTGGAATCCCATATTACTGGCGGTCACCTTAAATGATTCAGCTTGAGTTCACAAAAATAAGATGTGACCAGATACAAGGCGAAGAAGACAGAAGTCTTCATCTTGGCGTGTAGGCTACATTCCAATGGTTCTGCAGCTTCGGCCGCGCTTGAAGCCAGACGAACGCAAAGGCAAGTCTAACATTGTTGGAAATGATTAAGAATGTTTGCAAAGTATTACATGTATTTCCTCCCACTGTTTAAAAACTCTAATACACCAGTTCATGAACCCCCGAAAGCTCTAAAAATTCACTGATTTCCATTCTCTGTGACGGTAATAAATTCTTTGTCGACCCGAGCTTTCTTTCAGAGAAAATGAGTAATACATGCGAGGTCATAGAAAAGGTAACACGTGCTTACCATAACACAGGCACTATTAAAGCCACATGTTCTTTGGAGGGGGTGCAAATAACCATATGTGTTTAAATGTCGTCTTACACTTTCATGCTTTTTAGCGGTTGTAGAATCACCAGGTGTATGACAAGCCTTATGAGCAATACCAGGAACACCGCTTGGGTGCTGAGACTATTTATAGGCCTACTGTATTTGTGCATAGTTAGCCTAACTTAAAGACTCGTATAGGCTCTAAAAGTCTTTAGCTTCCATTATTTGCTTTTACCTTATCAACTGGAGTAATTTCCTTTATTATTATTATTATTATTATTATTATTATATATTTCCCCATTATCGTAAATTATTTGTTTGATAAAATTGAAGATGAAACATAAATACAATAAATAATATTGCTCAAGCAAATTATCTTGAAAGGATAAAATATCCCAATAGCTATATCCCAATTTGCGTGTTGGTGCAAGGTTATTTTACATCAGCATATAGAACACAAACAGGACAGCGTTTGCACAGAAACCAACAGAATTATTCCAGGAGTAAAATGACCAGTGTTAAATCAACTCTTAACAGAGTCCAGTAGGGACAGTTGAAGTCGGAAGTTCACATACACGTAGGTTGAAGTCATTAAAACTCATTTTTAACCACTCCACAGATTTCATGCTAGCAAACTAGTGTTGGCAAGTCAGTTAGGACATCTACTTTGTAATTTTTCCAACAATTGTTTACAGACAGATTATTTCACTTTTAATTCACTATATCACAGTTCCAGTGGGCCAGAAGTTTACATACATTAAGTTGACTGCGCCTTTACATTTTAAAATTTTTAATATTTGGTTGCATATTCTTTGCATGCCATGCCTTCCTGATGTCTGTGACCCAACAACATCAAAAGACTCTTGATATCTTATTTTCTGGTACTCTTACAAGCGATACTATAACATCTCTGCATTTGAATGGATCTCTATGGGAATTGGGGGGTGGGACTAGATTTAGCTGTAAATTATGCCGGAACAGTATGGAATACATAGTTGGTAAACTGGCTGTAAGTCTTCAAGGGTCTGAGGTATCAAACGAGCATCAAACCATCACTCTGCTGCCAAATATACAGTAGATATGGATGGATCACTTTAAGGGTTGTTTCTCATGACACATTTTCCTATTGAACTCTATGAAAAAATAAGTCTGGAGAAGAAATCCTTCAAGTTATCCATCCATATCTACTGTATTTCTGGCAGCAGAGTGATGATTTTAAGCTTGTTTGATACGTCAGACCATTGATGACTTAGAGACATTTAGCCAACCATGTGTTTCCATATTGTTCCAGTGTCATTTACAACTAAATTGAGTCCCACCCCCCAATTCCCATAGAGATCCATTAAAATGCAGAGACGTTATAGTATCGCTTGTAAGAGTACCAGGCAATAAGATATCAAGAGTCTTTTGATGTTATTGGGTCACAGACACCAGGAAGTCATGGCATGCAAAGGATATGCGACTAAATATTAAAAATGTAAAAATCTAAAGGCGCAGTCAACTTAATTGTTGGAAAAATGACTTGTGTCATGCACAAAGTAGATGTCCTAACTGACTTGCCAACACTATAGTTTGCTAACATAAAATCTGTGGAGTGGTACTTCAAGATAGGCTATATTGTGAAAATTTGGCGACGGTTTCCGAAAGCATGTCTTGAAGACATTGACCTCACGACATACTTGAAGATACACTTAGGAAACCCCGCCTTTCCCAGTAACTAGGCTACTGGACTAAGCAAGCTGTCAAAGCTGTATTGAATAGAATTATATTGATTTGCTGTATCATATGCAATATTTCATAATTTCTCACAAAATAATCGAAATTTCATCAACTCGATGTAACCTATATGCACAGGCTCTAAAAATATATATTCAGTTCTCATATATTGGGGTCCAAGAATCAAAGAGTACTCTAAACTAAAAATGTTACACTCAGGTGGCAGAGCCATTTCCGCCATTTATGCGGATTAAAGTAAACAATTTTGCAACGTCATAAAATCTTCATGTTGTCATGGAAAACAGAATGAATCCAGGTCGTGTCTCCAAGAACTGAATATGATAAAAAAAAGTAATATTCTAACAACATCCAATTTGAGTCTTCCAATAATCAGCTCATAATGAGACAACAGCATCCAAGTAATAAATGCAAGAAAGATATCCATCAATGATATAATCTTATTTGGATATATAGCCGGGAAGGTGTGGAAAAAATTCCGCAGTATTTTTTCATAGCTTCTACAACCATGGTTACTGAAGAGATACTTCAAGATATATATATATATATTACTCAAAAAAAGTTAAGGGTCAAAAATATTTGTGCAAAAAAATATAAGCTAACGAGCTAAAATGGTGACGACTAATAACAAAATAATTATTTGATGGCTCAAGAACAGAAAACACAAAACAAAAAACATTATTACCCTGATGAAAAAAAGTCATGCACCCCCAAAAATGATGATGTGATGATGAATGGAAAATGCTCAGCCATTTCATTGCTAAAATTGGTATGAATGGAATGACAATCGTGCAAAACACGTGCAAATGGTGCATGAGGTGTCACAATGGGTATTTAGAGGCAGTTTGTCAGTTTAGTCTGACTAAATTCGTGCTTCAAATCCATGAAAAGTAAATCTGGGTTAACTTCAAAAGTTTCTATAGATAAATGCAGTGCATGCATGTCCCATAATAACGTGATGTCTATAGTCCAAATGACAACCCAAAGGGATATATTCTAACCCTATCTGGCTTTAAAAAACATACTTACAAAAATGATAAAAACATTTATTTTGACCCTTAAATTCTTTTGAGTAGTATATATAAGTATATTTCTCGACAACACCTTTCAGGAAATCCACCAGAACTTTCTATAGGACAGAAATCGCCACCTTGAAACGGATGACAAACAAGAATCTTGTGGTCGATTTCCAGTGCAGCTCTTAGCCAACTGTTGAGTTTTCATAAAACATGATGGTAGGTGAATATATAGTTTGAACACACCGTTATTTCTGATTCACAGCCAGCCTATACATTCCGTAAAGATAGCTGTTAAAAATGAAGTTTAGCGTCTGACGGTGAAATCTCCCCTGTATATTGATAGTATAAGGGGAATAGTTTTGGGGAAATTAGATATTTGTAGACTCCGAATAGTAAAGTATTGCATTACAAAGCCGGTGACAGGCCTTGGCCTACGTATCTGGTGGTTTGAGTTCCTGTATGAACAAAGTAAGACCTTGGCGTTCTTCATGTACCACGGCTGAATTTGTATTTTCAGGTAGCCTATAGTCTTCTTATTTACTAACAGTATTTGCAGTCCTATGATCTAAAATATGAATGGTTTAGTGTGAAAATATTTACGTAAGGTTTAGCCAACATTACTGGTCTTCCAATCAATACATCTTTGTATTAATTATATTATTTTTAGCTATCCCAAAATAGCTAAAATAAAAAAAAAAAATGAGCAACTTGTTTCTGACATATTATCTGGGATTAATATTTTAGTCCCATTTTTTAAGCATTCATATTTACGATCCAAGAGGTCTCGTCCGGATATATAGGTGCATAAATCTAGCTACTACACTGTTATGAATCTCGAGGTAGGGATCAGTTTTTATTTAGGCTACTCCAGCATGCTTTGAAGGGGAAAAAATGCTGCCTGATATAAAACAAGAAATAAATCATTTTTAGTCTTAATTAGGCCTACACACGTTCAGTGCACATTAACACTTTTTGTAAAAAAACAAACAATTATTATTAATTAATAATAATAATATTAATAATAATAAAACTGTCCCGCACACACAAATGCATACACGAGGACATGCTGAGATCCTCAAGATATGAGTATTTGGAGTGCGCACTGCGCTGTATTCAAGAGGCAGCCCGTTCTGTCAGACCGCCGGTATAGCGCATGGGTCAAAAAGAGATCTGTGTTTTTGCAATAGAGGTCTGTGCAGGGAGTTCAGCTTTGTGCAAAACGAGATATAATCTGCGGTAATTGTAAATTGCTGTTAAGAATAATTGAGTGAGTAGTCTTTCTCGAGTTTTTCTGGCCGTTCGTCATTTAAGTTGTATTTAATAACATTTTTTTCTCCTTTCTAGAGAATAGGCTTGTATACAATCAAATGAATATGCTACCATAGAAAAAACTATGTCATCAAGTTTAAACAGGAATATTACAAAACGCCTATAGCTTACCGTCTAAAAGAAAAATCTTTTTAACAGGGCTATGTCCAGTTCAGAGAACCGACTTGAGAATCACGCTCTACTACACATCGTTAAATTCGGATGAGATCCTAGGCGTTCTAGGATCCTCTCTTTTAAGTTGGATAAATAAATATTGCAACATTACATGGGCCTAAAACTTTAGCTTTCAAAATCATTCTTGTAGCCCATAGTATAGTTTCTATATAACTGAATACAAACGGCAGAATGTATATTCTGAACCTAATTTCAAACTTTTGTATAGGCTATAGAGCATCGTGTGTTGTAAAACTTGTGACAATGGGAGTGAACATATTGAACGTGCGATGGTATTAATATTAACACCTGATGTTTTGTTTTACCTTAAAATAGACGGTGAATGCGCCCTCTCCTTCTTGCCGTGCTCGATGTGAGACTGAGACGTTGCCGTAACCTAATGCTGTAACTCTAATACGAGGAGTAACATGCGGGAAAACTACCTGTTTTGAAATGCAGCTTGAACATCATTTAATGTTTTTGTACTAAATTAAGTACAAATTGAAATAGCATACACTTTACGTTTGCTGGTCACTTTGAGTTCCGTTTTTGTTTTTTTGAACACACACGCACGCACGCACGCACGCACGCACACATATGTTTGGTTCAGGGTTACCGCGGGGTCAGTACAAGTGACCTAACCATCCTGAAAATATGACAGACCTAAGGGGAGGTACCAGGATAATAGACCACTTAACATTTCATTATCAGAGTTAGGCCACATTTAGCCTAATGCGTTAGCCTATATTGTGTATTTATATTTAATAAAAATCAAAGGCACTCTATCTCCTGCCATATCACAGGTTAATTGAAAAAATAGGCCACCACATATATTGCAAATACTCTTACATTTTTCTGAAATCTTACAGATTTTTTTTTCTTAGAGAATGTTTATGTGTCATGTCTATCTCAAAATATCGTTGGTCATATATCCAAGTTGATTTGGAACAATTTACACGAAAGACAGATGCTGTCTGATGGAGACAAAATCATTTTCTCTGAATGTAGGCCTATGGCCCGTGTATAATTCCAAAAGTGGATTATACCTGTCAATTGTCCACTCGTTTCAACAACATTTCTAAATATCACACCACTGGGTTTACTTCCACTCCGACCTCCTTATGAAACAGCATTCAGCGATTAAGCCGAATGAAAATGGCCTAACAGAACTGAATGCAAGCCCGTACCGGCATATCGAGAGAAATGAGCTCTGGGGTGGTTGATCCTGGAGCTGTGCTTGGAGTCGAATTCTCCAGAAGTGCGTGTTCATAGAAAAACTTTTAAACAACCTACAAAAAAACTGGAAGCCGTGTTATTATGATTATTAGTATTATTATTATTGTTGTTGTTCTTGTTGTTGCCGTTTTTTAATAATTACCTGATACATTTTTTTCCATTTTTGATCATTCTGTTGCTATGATGCAGTATTCAGTTGACTGCCGACAAGTAGCACATTATACATATTAAGTTGAACATTTTAAACACTTATCAAAAGCTAAATAACAATATTCAACTGCAGTTGCATTGGTAAACGAACGCCCATGCCAGGCTCAATAACTCAACTGACACAAGTTCAGTGCTTCCACAATCCTGCCAACAGAGGCCAGTAGTGTACTGCGCTTGGCGAAAATAGCGACAGCTCATGGATATATCTAATCTACACATTCTCTTAAACCACGCAGTCTTTTACGCAGCACTTTATCTCCTTTAATGTTATGTTATTGTATGCGGCTGCATACAATCATGTAAAATCCTCATCTATGGTTTCACGTGTTCACGTGTTTGTTCATATATAATCCTTAGCGAATCTGTTGGGTGCATTTTTCTTGAAGGCCAAAAGATGGCACAGTGGATGTGCATGTGTGACGGTCTGTATCGGTCAACGCACCCTAAATATCTCTAGTTTTAACCAAACTGAGACCCAGAAGTTCAAGAAATTAAATAAAATATTGCAGGGAAGTTTCAATTTCAGCCAGTATGTTCAAGTATAGTTTAAGAAGTGCACTGTTGCTCTATTTCAGGCATTCTGTTTTATTCTTAATACATATGCTTATAATAATAATAATAATAGTAATAATAATCAATGAATTGCTGTTAGCACGTTGCCATAGCAAATAAATACATATATATATATATCCCTGCTGAAAACAGCACTTTATAAAATGTATTCTCATTTGTAGTTTGGTAATAGAAAGACGGAGATAATAAACATAATAATAAAAACGTTTAGCAACAAAGCAGCCTTTTGGAGTCTGATATGAATGTTTCTTGTGAAAACTATTCAACTGTAATAACCTAATAGAATTTAAACTTGATGTTGCTGAGAACGGCAACGACGACGACTGCGACGATGGTGATGATGATAATGGTGACAATGCTAGTGACTAGACCTACTGTATCATGATTGTTCTTATTATTCGCTTCTTTGAGTTATGATTGCTAAATAGCAATAATCGCTATCGGTATTTAAGCAATATGACAGATTGTACTCTTTACTGTAGTGCAACGCCTGTTTACGTAGCCTATAATTTAAACGCAGATAAATCGTTTTTTGGCCACGGGTCAGCGTATGAAGAACATCCTGTAGGCTATTAAAATTCACAGGCTACCAGGCCACTAAGTATAATATTAAAGCAGATGGTTACGACTTTTCTAGCGTACTTAGATCTCTTAACAGTTAATCGGTTTTCATGAGTTGGTGTCACGTTACTTGCACACTTGAGGGTGATCAGTTTGTACTTATTTGTTTGTACTAGGTTACATAGACCGTGTGAATAAAGCCTTATTTACGATATCCTTGCAAATAATAAAAAACTTAAGCAATACCCCAGTCTAAAGTCAATTTCTTGGGATGACATTAAGTATTTCGTGTTGGGTTTTAAATGTGTCCTACTTGAATGTTTTACCTTTTAAATCACCCTTTTACAAAATACAAAAATCAATAACTTTTTTATGAACCTTGTATGTTTATCAAAGCCGGCCTAAAATTATTTATTAAATAGAATCTGGAATCATATTGAATGGTGCACTATGATGGCGTTAATTTATAAATTAACGTTACTGGATAATATTCTGTGCATTTAAGTGTAAACTTATCAGCATACACAATACAGCATAGACAGTCACTCACAAGCCAGCGCATCCAGACAAGCCACGCGTATGAAGAAGAAACATTGCAAGTTTAGGATAACGTAACTCGGAAAATGCTATGACTTTTTTATTCAGGAAAATACAAAAATGCAGTGACGAGAAACTTCAATAGAAGAGACACTCCATTTTTAACCTGTTATCGGGATTATAAGGCCTGTTCATTGGTAAAAGTTGGATTTGCAATTATTACATTGACTAGACCTATACTGTAGAAACTATTAAAACTATTATGCATGGTGCTACTGCAACCCCCCCCCCCCCCCCCCCCCCCCGACACACACACACACACACACACACACACACACACACACACACACGCGCATACGGTATGGCATTTCTACTTGGGAATGATTTTAAAATAATTTAAGCCGGTCAGTTAAAATTTTAAGTTCATTGTCACCACCAACAATGAGGCGTAGAAGTGAATTTATTTATTTATTTACGTAGGCTACTTAAAGTTAACGTGATACTGCATGGTAGAATCAAATAACTGCTATAGGCTATTTTATAATAGGCCTATCCTTTTCATTAAATTAATTTCATTAATGAATTTCATTCATTTCAATCTATTATTTTCAATCGGAAGCAACACAAATCCAGAAGTAAATGATAGTTAAAGTGTAAAATATCCCGCTATTTTATTCGGTTTTGAATAGAATAAATCAATGACTCTAAAAAGTCTACACATTGCATGTTCATTGTTTCCACATTCCATTAAAACATGACATTATCGACGAATTACGAAACCGTGTATTTAAATATTATCCTAAATTGGCAATCACGATCAAACTAAGTATTGCAAACGTGGTATAACATACTCTGCAGGAATTTTGTGGAATGTAATTTAATGGCTATTTAGTGGATAATAGATCCATATACGACAAACAAACAGCGCAGAAAACACTGTGTGTATCTTATAACCCTCATCCCAAGGCTCGGACCAATAGAAACATAGGATCCTTCAACCCTAAATTAATCACAACAAGATCGGAGAAAATGAAAACGCGGAGAGACAAAGCGCCGGGGCGCGTGTAAGATGGGGGATGGGTGACGGTAAAGCGTCGATTCAATGGGACATCTAAAAAAATAAGTGCACGCGAAAATGCTTACGCAATTACTTTTTAACGCATTTTAAATAATCAAACACAACCGAAAGACAAAATGCAAACATTGGAAAACATATCACCGATATCGTTTGGCATGACTGACAACTTTTTCAAGTAAAATAATTTCTTCCTTTTTACCTCTCGGTTCTCTACTGCAGACGCGTGGCAAATGAGGTTGAAATTTGGTTGACTCTACTCGTCCTAAAATATATACATCGTAAAACAAATGCAATACAAAATAAAAGAATGTACGCCTAGTCGTGGTACATATTCACATTCACAAACTAAAGTACCTTCTGCTTTTCTACTGGCTCGGACGGGTATGTAAATTGTTGTAGGTTTGGTTCTGAACGAATCCGTTCCGTTTTGCCCGAATCCGCCTCTCCGTGCTCGTTCCTTTTGACGCACTTAAAGAGTCTTCCCTCAACCTTAAGGCGAGTCGCAGCGACCAATCACCGAGCCATTACAGGCTTCAGCGGACGCTGTTTATGTGACTCCAACACTAATTAGGCTCATGAACTAACAAATCGCCTGCACAACTGCTGAAGAACTGATCACATGCATGGATTGTCTGGACTAGGTGACCACCTCTGTAGAGATTTGTTGTTTTTTTCTCCATCTGCTTTCTGTTCTTTTCACAACTTAATCATCGCAGACAAACTTTCATCCTCAGAGTGGAGTATTTCTTAGCGAGAACGTTTGCGTCTGTTTGACTTGAGCTGGAGGGATCTTGACTGGCAAACCATGTTTCAACCGACACCGAAGAGGTGTTTCACCATAGAATCGTTGGTAGCAAAGGATAATCCTCTGCCGGTGTCGAGGTCCGAGGAGCCAATTCGACCGGCAGCTCTCAGCTATGCAAACTCCAGCCAGATGAACCCATTTCTGAACGGCTTCCACTCCAGCGGCAGGGGCGTCTACTCTAATCCGGACTTGATGTTCGCCGAGGCAGTTTCGCACCCTCCAAACTCCGCTGTCCCGGTTCATCCAGTCCCCCCTCCGCACGCACTGGCTCACCCGCTCTCGTCCCCACACAGTCCGCACCCCCTGTTTGCTAGCCAGCAACGGGACCCTTCAACTTTCTACCCTTGGCTAATACATAGATATAGGTATTTGGGTCATAGATTCCAAGGTATGTCTGAGTTTTACTTTTTTATTTGAATGATTATTTTTTTTCCACCAAACTTTTTCCTGAAGTAAACTAATAATTTGGAAACATTTAAGGTAGCCTAGGCTATATATATATATATATATATATATATATATATATATATATATAGCCTAATGTTGATTGTAGCCGGAAAAAAACTGTTTATATATCAATTGGCATGCAAATGATGCAATTACAGTGGAGAATTAAATGGTCATATGTAAAATAGAATTTGTAATTTGTACAGCAAATACGTACAATTAAATGACATATTTTACATCGTACTATTAATTAACAAATTATATTTCAAGTGCCTTTAATGTGCGCGTAAACAGGATTACAAGGTAACGGACTTGCTAATATTATAAAATGTTGCATACAAGTTTTCTTCTAGTTTGTTACCTTGGTCGCATTTCCTTCTGTTTTTCAAAATATACAGTGCATGCATAAATTCAATGCAATCATTAAATCATTCAAAAAATTAAATTAATTTTGTAACTGTTCAGAATTTGGTTTGTTTCAGTTTGATTTTGTTATGCATGAAATAGGCAATTCGTTTTTATCATTGCAGAACAGGCTGTTTACATCAGCTGGGAAATAAAATATATAAACGTATGTTAAATAAAATATAAATGCATGAGGAATTGTTACATTAAATCTAAAATAATGCTTTGTTGAAGGAAAGTATCACATTGTAGGTATATGTAACACATTTTCTAGATCCTTGATTTTGTCACAGTGTACGCAAAATGAACTATTTGGAGGAACCAGAATGTATTTATTTATTTTAAGGCCCGGTTGTACTCACAAGTTGAAACCGACATCGTAATTATGTAGCCATTATTTGCATTGTCATTATTATGGATCACCTGTAAATTATTAGTCATATTGTAACATAATTATTTTTTTGGAATAGATTTAGTGGTAATATTTAGAGATAATATTAGATCTATTGACGACTTGAATTGTTAAAACTCATTAGATAAACAGTAGTAATTTGGTTTCCTGGTTGCCGCGGACAAGTAAAACACCAGGAACTAGTAGCCTAACGTTCACAAGAAATGCAGGTAATTATGGCAGCGACGCGATACCATTTTCTTGTATTTTTTGTTCTATATATTTATCCTTTAAAAATAAATTTTAGCTGACAATATTGGCCTTTTTTGATCAATTCGTTTGGCGGAACTTGTAAGAGATGATGGCTTTCTAAAGCCAATTTAACCAGCGTTCACTTTTATGTGACAATGATAACTGTCACCAGTTACATCCGAATCCATCACTCCCACCTTCAACTCTACTTGTGACTTATTTTTAGTATTATTATTATTATTATGATTATTACCATTATATGTAGTATTTGTAGTAGTAGTCGTAAAACTGACAAATGCACAGAATTTTCTAAAATATCAGAGCAAATGTCAGGTTTAATTCTTAATATAACTTTCCAAATTATTAGAACACAATATCGTATTTTTGTCTCCTTATTTTTATTTAGAGCACTATGTATTGTAAATGCTGCTTGGTTTTATTAATGAGTAACCGAATTGCTTTAGCCTACATTTTAAGACTCTGGAGTATATGTAGACTCGTTTGATTAGGGTGAAAAGAAAGCGTCTCTGTAGAGAGCCTAAAAAACGATAGATTAATGAGAGGTTATCACTTTGAGCTCAACTCAAATGTTGACAGTATGAAAGCGAAGACGGAGCATAATTGTTATCTTTTCCGTTGTGTACAGGCAATGAGACAAGCCCGGAAAGCTTCCTTTTACACAATGCACTGGCCAGAAAGCCCAAAAGAATTCGGACAGCTTTCTCTCCTTCGCAACTACTGCGGCTTGAACACGCTTTCGAAAAAAATCACTACGTCGTTGGTGCCGAAAGAAAACAACTCGCACACAGCCTTAGCCTCACAGAAACTCAGGTAAGGCGCATGCACATGGACACGTGATTTACAACCAATTCAGTCGTGTTATTATTTTGAACTGCTTTACAGTAACAGAACGCCAGCATCCAGGAAAGACACGTAACCCATGTGAAAACGGTTCAAATATCGGCCTGGGTCACGCAAGACTATTTCTGTTAAATAAATGCGTCGGGTGCATGGCTTGTGTCCAAGTTTTAATGTTTGGTTAAAGGTGGCAATAGCATATATATATATATATATATATATTGCGCAGTATATGTTATTGGGTGTTTATTTCGGATTTTCTTGAGAAATTGCAACTAAAATTTGTTAATTTTAAACGATTATTCAGGGAATAGGCTATCAAAAAATTCTAACGTGAAATTAACTCGTAACATTGTGTGTGACTTTTGAGAAATCTACACTCCAGGCCTGAAACCTTTTGGATTCTGTCCATGATCGTGTTGTAACCGTACTTTATGTGTAGGGTTAAATGTCTTTCTTTTTCGAAGAGGTCTCAGAAAAAAATGATTGTGGTTAACCAGTTAGTCGGTTTCATGAGATACTTAAAGGACATCAGCGGTCAGAATTAATTTCCCTCTGTATATTTGATGGTAGCCTATATTTGTCCCTGTCGGTTTATGAACTGGCCGGTTCTTTTGTCCCGTGTGTCCGCCCGGCTCTTTTATAAGCCATCTCCTTTTATAAAACCAGTCTGGAGAAATGCACTGCCAGCCCCTTCAATTAGCAGAGGCTGAAAGCACATTAAATACACCTCAATTCTCAACTAGTCTTTTGGATCTGAGAATTGTGCATAATAGGTCTAATACGTCTGATGAATTAGGCTGAATGCTATGTTGCTACAACGCATTTATAGACTGCATGGTTCTATACGGAATTCGATACTTTTGCAACAATAGACATACATTTTTGGCGTGGATTATTTTCTCTTTCATTGTGATATTCATGATTATGTCAGAATTTAAATTTGAGTGTATCAAACATGCAGTGGTTAATGCCGCACTCACATTGGCTACATGTAGGTTATGATTAGCATTATAGCCTATTATGACCTAAAGCGATTGTTATTTTAGGAGTTGATTAAAATAAACCATAGGCCTCAACTTGTTGTGCATTTGCGGCAAATTGAATTTACCTGAAATGTAGGCCTAAAAACGTGTAAAGTGAATTTACAGTTTGGGGAGAACTTGTTACTTCTCTGAATATTGTCATTAATTGACGATCATGTAGAACGTCAATCAATTGTTGGTACGGTTAAAAAAATTCTGACATTGATGTGAAACCAAACCAGCGCGAATGTATAAAAACCTTTGTAAATTCTTCTCGATTTTTAGAGAAGATACTGCGGGTGGCTGTGAGTGATTTTTGTAAAAAGAAATAGCCGATTTTAGACTTTAATAATACGACTAATATGAACCAATGTTTGATAAATAACACCACCATTAAAATGTGTCATAGAATATTATTATTATTATTATTATTATTAAATGACTACTACAGACCACGTGATTACAACTGAAACCCACTTCATATGCTAGAAATAACCAGCTTCTGTTTTTATTTTTTTTATTTTATTGATTTGCTTAGCCTAAATTAACTTGTCAGGCGGGGTAGCCTAACCATAATGTCAATTTATGTTTTTTTTCTAATTTTATTTTTTTATTGTTTCCTAAGGTAAAAGTTTGGTTTCAGAACCGAAGAACGAAATTCAAACGTCAGAAACTAGAAGAGGAGGGCTCAGACTCGCAGCAGAAGAAGAAGGGAACACATCACATAAACCGATGGAGAATGGCAACGAAGCAAGGCAGTCCAGAGGAAATTGACGTCACTTCAGACGATTAAAAAACTGATTTTCTGAGCCTGGGACAGCGCGTGGAAGATGACACGGATAAGACTGCTTTGTAGCAGAACGAGAGGGTAAAGACAATGTCAAAATTCGCTTCTTTGGACATCGGCAGCTGAGGGTGAGAGAGGTCCGATTGGAGGCAATGCTGTCACAAACATGGAACTGTCAATCCAATTCAAAGTTCCAAGGCGAGGGGATTGACAGGTATCACATGCACATGCAGTCCATCCACCCCCCCCCCCCCCCTCACCACACACACACTCAAAACTCCCTGCACCCACTTCCCCTCCACCCATCCCTCCGCGACCACTATCTCCCACTTACCACCCATTAAAAATATAAATCCAATTCGCATTGGACATTTGCACTTCTGAAAGTTTCTAAATATGAACGTTCCACACAAGATACCAAAACACACAACTGTTTTTGTAAAACTTGAATTGCATGGTAGAGGAAATAATTTTTGTAGTTGTTTTAATTTGAGCATTTTCCAAATACCTTTGTTTTAACCCTATTTTTTATCTTCTCAGATATGTTGTGTGCTTCTTCCTTTTTTTAGAACAGTGTGCAGTCTTTGAACTTTTGACTTCTCGTGTTAAAGTGATTGTGAAAACAATATGAAGTAGCAGTGCTGCGTTATAGTGTTTTTTTTAAGAAAAGGCAAAAGATAAAGAAATTTCAAACTTTATAAATCTTTACCACAGATAAAATACTCTAAATGAAAGTATTCAGGACATTCCTCTAAAGCTTTACCATGTCTCCGTAACCTTGGTGCGAACATGTTGTCAGGACTGGCCCCTCCTGTGAAAGTTGCCACGAAGGACTAAATGTAAATGACGGCCGTATTGGCAGCAAGAGTTTAAGCACTGAGCGTATTTCATGTATAGTGGTACTTAAAGTTAATGTTTCTGTTAAACCCTATTTTATCAGAATGTAAATAATTTTGTGTTTGTGTTAAGTTTGCTACAATTTTAACACAAAGTATACTTCCAAGAAGTATGTAATTGTCAATATTTTGTCAATAAAGTTTTATCAATATGCTGCTCAGAGTAAAATCACAGGGTTTTTTATTCAAGGTTACCGATGAAATACATTTAAAATAAACTGGGCAGCGTGAGATTGCCGGTTTCTTTCATAGCCTGAGAATTACAGGTTAGTGGAGGGGATTGTCAGACAGAGACCCTTATGTCTCGATAGGCTATATATTTGAACAGAGATCATTACATTTGAGGCTACTTCTGTTCGACGACTCGTGTGAATTTATTATCTAAACGTCCAGTAATTGCATTTGAAAATGTTTGATTTAAGTATATGGGTTCAATTTCTTGACAAACACAGGCGGCCTGGTTATTAGAAAAATGCACGTAATGGTTGCTTATAGTGAAATAGTTAAAATGGTAACATATAAAGAATGCTGTTACCAGTTCTAAAAAGCTCCGTTTTCTGGGGCAAGTGCTTGTTTTTTCACGCTTCATTTGCTTCTCAGCCTGATAGACGGCATTAATCAGTTTTATTTCCATTGATAGCGGAGCAGCGTCTGGTCTGTTCAAGCTACAAAGAGTCCTACGAGCTTTTGTGAAAGTGCAAATCAGTTTAGGCAATTATCATACGAGTAATATGAGGGGTAAAGGGGAAGCAGTGCCCAATGGTCCGCTTTAATCTCTTAATCCGTGGATCCAAGGGGGCTTGGTTGGACATAATTTAGTACAATCTGACTACCCCTTACGATGTGATAAGGGAAGGTTGCAATGTGCCGCAAAAATAGGAGCTTTGTTTGAAGTCTTGTCTTCTGCTGCCACAATTAGGATATGCGAGCACGCGTTGGTTTCCCCCAATTTGATCACAAACAAAACAAGAGCAACCCAGTTTCGTTTTGTGCCCTAATAATAAGAATACTTTATTGCAATAATTATTCTTGCAACACCTGCTTCTGATATTAAAATTACAGTTAAAGAGTTACAACGATTATTTAAGAGAAAAAAGAAAAACGAAGAAGTCTTTGGACATATAACTTTATTGTCAGGAATGTTACAATACCAAATCTAAGAATGTGGAACGTGATTTTAGCCGCGTTAGACTGAAGACCACACTTTTAAACCGTACTTTATTCCAGACGTGTTTTAGAAATAACTCAAGATCCAACTTACACATTTCCCGGTGAAAGTGGAGTAGCGTTTTCCATAATTGTTTCACAGCTTGATAAAGGAGTTTTTTTGGGGAGGGGGGCTATACATACAAACGATGGATGGGGAATTTTAAAGCGGTCTGTGGACTATAACAGCAATAAAAATCTTCAGAGAATACTATTAGCTTTGAAAAACCCCTAAAAGCTTTATTACAAACCCAGCTTTGAAATAGGGGGATTAGAAGCCTGAAAGGGTCCCACAATAGTTAGAAGAAAAGGTTTCATGCTAATGAGGTTAATGCCCTTTGTATCTCAGGACTACACAACTTCATTACTCCTATCTCGAGCTACACCGAGCGGCTCAGAGCGCGCCAATCCACTCTAGCATTTCCCTACCCTGGCTAAAGAAGGATTTGATAGCGGTCCTGTTCAAACTAGATAATTATATCTTTTCAAGTTAGAATTAAGATAAAGAAAGTGCAGCGAAGGCGGTGAGCCTTGATCCGCGGCAAACAAATTTGGCGCACTTTCTCCCCTCTTCTTGGCTGAATAGGCAGGACAGCCCCCTCATTAGCGTTCACTTTCCTTTATTAATTCCCCACTGTCTGTTTAAATGCGTCAGTATTTTGCAGATAATTGGATAAAAAATGAAACAACTTTTGTGGAACTATTTCGGAAGTGCCACAAAATATAAGATACAATAAAACCTACTTATTTTAAATGATCTATTATTATTAAATTAAATTAATTAAAGTTTTAAATGATGTAATATAGGGTTGTACGCATTTAAAACATAAATAAAAAACATTTGTGTACAGGCACGTATTTGACATTAACACCATCGCATTTACATCGACAAAGTTGTTTGTGACAAAATATAACTGCAATGAATATTAATAATTTTTCAGCAGCCCATGTGATATACTGCAGCAGGGATATCGTTAACGGCTTGTTTGGATTGTATTACAGACCAGTTTCCATTAAAACCAATGCTTCATACTTTTACATTATTATTATTATTATTATTATTATTATTATTATTATTATTATTATTAATAGTAGTAGTAATAGTGTCTGGATTATACGTTTTACTCCCTTTGAACTATATTGTGACTGGCCTCTCTCAGTAGAAACCTGTAAACGTAAAATATTGTGACGTTCGTTCTCTAGGTTAATTTGGTCTTGCGTATTCATTTATACACCCTTGTATGCTAACTATAATGTAAGGTAATAGTGTTAATAAAGTGCAGTCGAATTTGTAGGTAAATGGATCACTTAATGGCATTAGCAGAAATACAGATAACGAAGTTAATATTATTGTTAATAGTGGCTATGTTCAGAGGACAACTACACCAGAGTTAAAGCAGGTGTCACACTGTTTCCTCTCCTCTGACTCTATCTGAGTTTATCGGTGCTGAGTTAACCTCATATTTCAATCGATTAACTTCTCTAGACAACCCCGCTGTGCGCTGGGCAGGGGAGTATAGAGAGCTCTATGACCCGCGTGATCACCCGCTCTGTGCGATACCTCGTCAAGGCTGACATTAGGCTAAAACGTTTTAACAATGTCACGCTTATAAGCAAGGATACTATTCATCATCGGGGGCATTACTTCCAACCGCCCCCCTTTTGCAAATGCAGCCCAAAATGCAGTCGTAAAATGATACATAACCTACATATAGACACTATACGTTTGATCAGAGATAGGCCAACACATTGCGCACTCAATTTTTACCACGTATCCTACAAGTTTATCCGTTATTTAAAACCTACAACCTGTCAGATACCAGTTGTGACCCAAAACATCTACACATTAGTAGGCTACCTTTAATTACGTGTATTCAACTCAGTAACGTGAACAGACGTTTCCACAGCTCGTGGGCCCACAAAAATGCGCGTTCATAATGATAGCGTTTTAATTTCACTCTAAAACACAACGGGTTTCCAGTTCTTCTACAATATAGTCGTTTATTAGCCAACTTTGACACAAATGTAGAATATTTCTCTTAGGTTCAGCACATTTGCTAGCCTAGGCCTATAATCCATTCAAAAACAGGAATAGCCTACAAACCAAATTTTATTCGTAAATGAAAATAAGTCCTCGTCTACATGATGGCCAATTCTGATATCTCATACCAACACAGTAACAGCTGATTCCCTTTCAAAATATCCCAGTTTTCCCTTTAAGAATAACTTTTTTATTTTTATTTTTGAGAGCGGTTTCTATAGACCCTGTCGAGCTACAACCCTTCCGATCGCTGACCTGCAAACAGCATCCTCGATTTCATCCACGCATCACAGTCTGTCGGCCTTTTGAGCTAATATTTATAGCTTGTATCTCCGGTCATACTGGCGGAACCTGTGACGTCAGGACAAACTTGATCTAGCCTGTTTCACAAATTGCTTTTGAAACTGATCCTTGAAAGGAGAGACCCAATCCTACACAATTCCCATGGCCTTGACATAAGGTACAGCGATAAATATACACCACTAATGAGCAATTACCATATAATCACCCTCCAAATTGCTTACATAATGATGAATTAAACATTCTAGTGTCATGTATTGAATTTCTGACTTTGTATATTATTTAAAAGTTTACCGTTTTTATTTTATATTAATTGTTTTTACCACTATAGCAGATATCGACATTTTCTTTTTCTTTGTTTGTATAATGGTGCTATATTGAACACCGAATGTGATTGTTCGACACACACACACAC
Organism: Ilyophis sp. 1 JC-2022; assembly: GCA_022702515.1. Lineage (NCBI taxonomy): Eukaryota > Metazoa > Chordata > Actinopteri > Anguilliformes > Synaphobranchidae > Ilyophis > Ilyophis sp. 1 JC-2022. The sequence continues at coordinate 81,047,632 of CM040396.1, read as the reverse complement.
ACACACACACACACGCACACACGCACGCACGCACGCACGCACACACACACACACACACACACACACACACACACACACAGGCTATGGGTTTTGTAGTGGGTTATCTTCTTAGACTATGAATCCGCAATCTGCAGACTTACAAATCGTTCTTATTTAAAATAGCCTATATGCTTAACTAAAGGGACATCAAATATTTGTGTTAAAGTGAATGTAAAAGTATGCTGCACAGTTTTTGTTAAGCAAGGACTATTATATCGATCAATAAATATTTGCACACATACATGCACGCGCGCAGTATTTGCTCTGCGAAGGATGTCTATTAATGTATTTCCCTCTTGTCCTGGCCCTATCTCATAAACACACACACCTCAACACATTAATATTTAAGGAAAACTGGTTAAAAGATGTGACTGTTAGTAAATATATTGAAGTAAATGATACGTGTGGCACAAAGATGTGAAATGTGAAACTGGTTTTATACGTCCTTTTGGTTGAATAATGCAATAGCCTAACCTTTCTGGATAATTAATACAGAATTTAATTTGTTAATTTTATATTTATTTTAAAATTGTTTTCTGTTTTCTTGTTTGTTCTAGGATCACATCTGTTCAAATCGGAAATTCAATTGTATTATTAGCCTATGTAATAATGCATTGTATAGTTAATTTAGCTTACTAGTCATCTCACCTATAACAATGTAGCCTATGTTATAATACATAAGGGTTATTGTCATCATTTCATAGCAGGCAACGCTAGTGTTTAAACGCTTATGTTCATTACTCTTAATCTTCGTTCTACCATCTAAAGTTAAAATATTTAGATAGGCCTCCACGACAGGATTCCTTCTCTAGTGCATCTTTTAAAAAACTTTTTAAAGAGTCTGTTACAAATACTGTGGAACTTGTGGGTTTAATTCCAGCAATTTGGCAAAACGTGCATAAATATAACAATGGGATAAAAATGTATTGGTAATATTTGTGACAAGCTTGATGACGCATTCTAGGGACTATCCCAATGGAACTGGATATCCATTGTTTTCAAAAAGAGAAATTGATGTGCTCGTGATCCCCCATGATAAACAATGCGCAGACAGAAAACTTGGTGGATGGCACCAACGGATGGTCCTACGTTTAACAAAAATAACTGTTAAATAACTGTAATAATAAAACAAGTAGGTAATTGAAATAGACACATCCATATGGAATGCAAATGTTATCAGTGGCTTAAATAGACTAACTATTAACTTATAGGTATAATATCTGGCGATTCTTCCTCCTGACCCCCCAAAAAATCTGATTTCATGCTTAGAGCATACAAACCCCCCCAAACGGAGAATTTTTTTACTAATCTTATTTCATATGAACGAGGATAAGTGTGTCTAAAGTTGAGCACTGAAAATTGTTATGATGAATAACTACTTCTGGCTTTCTTGCCAACCAGTGACTATTGTTGAGTAAAGCAATACAAATTACAATACAATACAATACAAATTACATCAAACGTCTCTCTCTGATAGATTATCTATCAAATTATGTTCATATGTGTAATGCATGCTAAATTTGACTAATTCGGCGTCGGATAAAGTAATAAAACAAAATTATCTAATATAATTTTCTTCATGATGTGTTCCATAAATAGCTTTCTCGTTTATATTGCACGCGCTTAGGTGGAAGTACAATGGAACCAACCGCCAGTTTGCGCTAGCAGAAAGTTTAGAATTGTATTTCCATCAATTAAGACCCAGTCATTCCTATTTCAAGTTTACAACTAAGAAGTTGGTCGACACCAGGCCGAACGCACAACATCGATACGGTGCGAAGACTTTGCTCATGGTATTGTGATGCGCCTCTTTAAGACCTAGCCTACTCGATGACATAAGAACGCGATAACTGAAAGAGCTAATATTAATTGCCCTGATGACAAACTTGTGCTGCACCGGTCCATATCCTAAACAATCTACCAAATGCGAATGTTAGATGTAAACTTTTGAGGTCAGGACACGGATACGGCAACAGCTTGACCGTCACGCTATGTCGGTCATTATAAATGGCATGCTCTGAAATAAATTACCTATGCTGTAGAGGGCTGGTTTTGTTTTACCAAATGTCCCGGTCTGCACATTTCAGACCTAAAGCGCCAACATGGAAATATTGATGGTGCATGAATTCAGAGACAGAGTGGTCTGGGGTGGTAAACAGTTTATCGTTGTCCTGCAGCAGAGACCTTTTACAGTTCTCACTAACGCGCATCACTACAGTTATTTGCGCTCCGTTCGAGGAAAAAAGAGGGAGCACTCACAGTCAGACAGAAATAACTAATTCTGTACATATAGTTGTCAAGAGATGAGCTATGTGTTTCCATTATTTAATCTTATTTTTATTCCAACAAAGCTTCAATGACGCGCTGCAGTTTTATGAAGTCGGCAAATCAACGAGTCAGAAAAGTATCTGGCTTACGTTTATAATGATATATGAATATAGTGACATACAAGTAGTCAATCTCGATCATGACGTCTTGACCAGGCCTTATAACAAACACAACGAAGTAGTTTAAGTTCAAAATACAAGGGACACGTGAATAGCTGTTTGCAGTCTATCCTGCGAGACTCTCCTTTACAACGGTTGGAAATAATTATACCCAGCATGCATATTTTAATTAGTTTATGCCCAAAACAGTTAAACACAAAAGAAACACCGTAGACATGTCTCATATTGCGTATGGCTGCAGATTTCTTCTTGATATTCGGCCCAGGATCGTGGCTTTTTACAGTGTAAAATAGCTCCTTCAGATGCTATAATGCAAGACAGCACGGTAAACAAATGAATGATTCGACCAGTTACTTAACATGGGTAAATATACCGTAATCAATAGGCTAGAGAGAAACAATCAAGTAACTAAATGCGCAGGTGGATGTAGGCCTACAGAAAACGAGCCAGCAATGAACTGAATAACTCTTCTCGTCTCAGGCTGTTATTTTTGCTAGTTCTGAAATTGGGACATTAAACGGTATCTGTATTAAATTAAACCGGCTTTGTTGCCTGGGTAAACGCTTTACATATTAATGACGCTGCCAAAATCTCAATACACTTTCAAAGCTTTAAGTGGTTTATTTGTAGCCCAGTGAAATGCAGGCCATATAACTAATGCTGCAGGTGACAGTTCCGCGAGGTATTTCCCTGGAGGTCGGAATGCAAAGGTGTTTATTCCACGACATTCAAGATAGAAAATACATTTCTTAATTTTGCGTATGCAAAGCGACTTCTTTATCTCGCTTCCAGCTGAAAACACAAGAGTCGATATTTAAGTACAGCATAATCTTTGCTTCTTTTCCGGATTCTGTAGGGATTCGACCGTATGAAAGAATGGCACGTTTGTGTAGAAATACCCAATACAACATTTTGGGTAAATATGAAATGCACATTAGTATTCTATCAATTATGGTTTGAAACTTGATTTATACAGACTCTCTAGGCATGGATGGCCTTGGCGTGCCGTGAGGGATCTGTCTAAAAGTAAAAATTTGCGCCTGACACCATCTTCGGATATTCATGATTGAATGTAGGCCTATTTGCTTTCACTTACAGTAGCCCATAGAGAGCGTTCGGGGTATTTAAAATGGAGCACATGTGGATATTGGGAGAAATGCACAAGGGTGCTTGTATGCAGTAATGACTTATTATATTTATTTAATGTTAAATTAACCCATTGACATAAACACAAAGTTTTGGGCGAATAAAATACTGAATGTTATAAAATATTCTCCCATTAGACAGAAAACTGCATGCTTCTGTGCTTCTGATATATTTGTTTTAATAAAACTTTGTGAGGTTTCTCACGCCCTTTTGCTCAGTTAGAAAAATGTTTTAGGCGATACTCCATAACAAGGTAGCCAACACTCTTGAAATGAATGATTTTTCGAAGGAACCGCTGGGAAGAAGAACGTTCGCTGACAGCAGTTTAACAAGGTGATAAATAACTACGCCTAATTTTATAACCCAGCATTCATATTGTGTTTCGATAAAATGGGACTCAGACAAACTAAACTTTTCCCACCTGTAGACGTTTCCTCAGCTCTCTCTCTCTCTCTCTCTCTCTCGCTCTGTCTCTCTCTCTCCGTATGTCGGAGTTCTGTAGGCTACACGGCTGCTTGGCTGACAGCCCAAGGCGCGTGGAGCTATCCCTGTGCATGAGTAGGCTACACTGCCCTTTTGACCAGCATTATGGGGATTGCCAATATTTAACGCTTATTTGTGAAATGCACTCTTCAATTACTTTCGCACGTAAGTAAACACATCTTAAACCTATAACTTACTTTCATATTAACGTCTGTGTTTCTTGGGATTTAACAGTCTCTGCTTTATATTGTTGTTGTGAGCAGGAACAACAGTATATAACAATACAATTATTTTTGTATTTACTTCATAGTTTATGAACAGTCGCACACTTTTATATAACGCTTTAATATAAATTGACACTTTGCTTAGAGGTTTACATTTTCGACTGAATACCGTGTGAATGCTTTTCGAAAGCAGAATATATCCACGGGCCTGTAAGTTAGTGGTCCAAGCGGCGGATGAAAGTTGGCGTTCACTCTCCCAGGGCAGAAGTATTTGTTTTCCATAGCACTTTACTTGCTCCCTCTCACTCAAACTCGGAAAACAAATAGCCTCCCTGGTCTCTTGAACAATAGGCCTACCAAATACAAAAACATTTTATGGCTAATATATCTCCGACTGACATTCCTCTCAAAGTAGGCCTCCTAACGTGCAACACATGGCTGAACTATACACCTGATAAAATAACACTGGGACTGTGATGTTTGGAAATCCGCAATTCGTTCCCGAAATAAAATAAGCTATTGCTTCTCTAAGTATATTGCATGTGCGATCACCTCTCTCGCTCATTTGGGTAGATTTGTTGTGCTTGTGTGGCGTTCCTTCGGCGTCCTTTGAATGTATTATTATTATTATTATTATTATTATTATTATTATTATTATGACCTGTATTTTGAGGCTTCACGTCAGTTTCAACCCCAGTTTAGTGACAGCTGGGCAGGATTAACGGGATGAATCAGGAGGTTTAAAACTTGTGTTGAGGTTTAAAACTTTTAATAACATTGAGGACATCGAATTATGATACGGTAAGCCTAAAATACAATGCACAAGTAGTGTTACGCGTTTCTTTTTTTCCCTGGCGTCCTTGGTCTCAACTGTGCCAAACAGTCACAATCACGAACGAACTCTCACAGTAGGCCTACACAAACTAGCATCTATGCTGCCACCGTATCTGTGCGTGTTCATATGCCCGTCTATACTGTCGATTCTGTGAGGCAAATGTTCAAAGTATGTGCATTCTCCATTCAGTGCTTGGTGTTTTCTCACGTTTCAGGGCAATTGCCAGATCCATCAAACAACTGATAAAATGTTTTTCTTCATGATATAAACACAGAAACATAATTCTGCTGGGAAAAAAAATAATAATAAAAAAATAAATAATAATTATATATATATATATATATATATATATATATATATATATATATATATCATATGCTGTGTTAGTTAATGTCACTGAGTCTGAGTTGTACCATCTGAGATATTCAGCAAAAAAAGAGAAAAAAGCCAACAATACCTGATATTTTTATAAACAACTTCATCAAATTACACGTATGTTGTGGTCATTGACTGTGATCAAGAGCAGGGCCATTATGCTTGTAAAATATGTTATTTTCCTGACTCAAGAAGTGATAACTGTATTCAAGGTCAATGTCTTGCTTGATACGCCCATCCACTATGCTAGTCCACTATGCACAGAGTACCTGCGCTGTACCTGGTGCTCAAAAGCATGCATGAGTTTAGAGGCAGCTGCACAGCTGTGGGAGATAATCCCACATTTCTTGTTTGAAGAATGCCCTTTAAATAATCAAGGTGATTTCTGAGAAGGGGATAATAGGCTATATTAAATTAGACAAGCAAAATGAGTTAAATAGAGAATTGATTATTATTAAAAAATCTAATTTGCATATACATGTATTTACACAGTGTATCCAAAATATTTGACAGAAAAAAAAGCACACTCAGTTGTTTCTGACGTGGGCCAAAGATCCAGAGAACTAGATTCAATAGAGTGATCCCACTCAGTACGTAACAGGAAGCCAGTGAAGTTGTTCAATCACAGTTATGTTATACTTCATTTTAACATAAAGGATAAGCACTCAAAATGCTTGCCATTCGATGACTGTATAAATAGCACCATTCTCTGCAGTTCTGTATAATATTGGGCTACTTTGCTTTAGTTAGCCTCCTAGCTAACATTAGCTAGCTGCATAGGTGCATTGGCATGCACAGGGGAAGGGGGTGTCATTCAGATTAGTTCCAATTGACAGTGCTCTGAGCCAATGAAAATTATTTTCCAGTGCCCTCTCTTGGCTGGTTATTGCCCCCCCCCCCCAAAAAAAAAATAAATAAAAATAAAATAATGAAAATAAAAATCCTAGGGACACCCCTGGCTAGCTGAAGCTAACTTGAACTTGGTTAATAGCATAGCTTACTGTCAATCAAATATTTTGCCAGAGGCAAGCTCTACTACTATGAATATATGGATTCTGACGTGTGTTGGATCACACAGAAACAAACACCATGCTTCTACTTAACTGGACATATAGAAATTGTATTGTATATAGCCATGGAAATTGGTTATTGGTTAGTAGCTAATCTAGCCTAGCAGTTTCAGGAAAGATAGCTTGCTATCTATTTGTGTCATTAAAAATGAGTCATGGAAACAGGTACAGCAGTTAACTGAACGTGTTGCGTGTGCCTGGTGGGCTTTAATGAGCAATTAGTGAAATCAGCCTTTCTTAAGATTTATACATGATTGCCGACACCTACAGGAGTTTTTGTGAAGTTTTTATCATTCAAATCCTGTGCTTCATATCCTCCTGCCAGCCACCACAAAGATGGCCGACACATCAGGCTAAGCATCTCTGCTGCTCTGTTGACAGGCCCATGAAAGTCAAGAGAATTACCTCTAAAGATTTTGCGTCTTGCTCATTGAGTGAAAAGTTCTGCTTCTAAATCATTGTGGGCTATTTAGTTCAGCCCGTGGGTGGACTGTATTTGGTTGCTAGCCAACATGCTTTTTTCTTTGATCTCAGATTAATGTTGTGCTGCCATGTAATCAAGCTCCACACTGTGGAAGAAGCTAATGTAAATGTAACTTCAGCATAAGCCCTGTCCTGGCCTCACTGCCCAGCTTCGATTGTCTGTGCTCTGTGTCAGCTTGCTGTCCTCTTCAGTGATCTGAACATACCGTCATGCTGTGGTTTTCCTGGCTTTGAAGCTGAGACACCCTGAGAGGTAGTGTTAAATGTAGCTCCAGCTAGATTATGGATGAACTCTTTTCACACTGATGTAAAGATGGATCCGCTAGTGTGTTTGCATACTGAGGTCAGAGACATGATTTCCTCCTTTTATGTTTGTGAGGGCGGGGTGAAAATGCGACATATTTTGGTTTGGTTAAAACATCCCTGTGGTGATACGTGTTCTAAAGTATGGAATTTCTAAGCTTCGGTTTTATACTGTTATTGTCCAAAGTTGTTTAAAGTCATTGTCCGACGTGGCCAAAAACAGTGGCAGACAGCTAAATCGAGTCTCTGAAGCACTGCATGTCAGCTGCACCCGGTTTCTAATGTTTCACTTATCAGACAACTTCTCATTTCACAGCAATTTAAGATGGCAGACTGTTTGGGGAGGCAGTCCTGAGGGTCAGAAGCCTTGGGAGACACAGAAGCACAGACGTGAGGCACACATCTAAAGAATTATAAGCAGTGGGGCAGGAGGGAATTCAGGTGAAAACAAACAGTAACCCAAAACTAAAAACCCTAAAAGATTTATTTACTTACTCCTGAAATGTCAACACTGAGGCCCACAAGATGTTATCGATTGAAAGGATTGCGTTTTTTTGGGCTAATGAGTGTGAGCGTGCGGGTGCCTATGATTCTCAGAGGGATGGTGGTCACCATAAAGGCGGCGTCTATGAACAAGTAAGCGTGGTCCACCACACTCTTTCTCACTACATTATTTTTGTAGATGCTGTTATCTCGACCTACTTAGAATGTTCATGATTTATTTCAGGGAAAATTAAGTGTCCTGACACCATAACTGTTTAGTTATTGACTTTCAAATATCAATTGATTGAATGCAGTGAAGGCAATTTAACTTACTCTTAAAAAGTAGGTGCAATTCTCTTGGCTATAGCCACACACACACACACACACACACACACACACACACACACACACACACACACACACACACACACACACACACACAACCTCTTTCGTACAAACACACATGTGTACACATCCCTTTCTCCCACAACGCTTCTTAAGTTGCACACATTGATTTACACCAGTGTTACTTTTTGTCATAACTTATTAAATATTTCAATTTAATTTCAAGACCAAACGAAAAAGCAGTGATGCTTAGAAAAAAGTGCCTTCTTTACAATTTATTGCAACGTTACTTCTCTTTGCAGCTGATGTATACTGTATATAAAACACATGCATTTCATATATGCATGCATATTATATTACGACCACTAAACAGATGTTCATTTAGATGAACGTACCTTTTCTACCAGGGCTGCTTACCATTTCCAGAGAACATTGTGACATCTTAAGAAATTTAGAGATTTGGATTGAGGATTGCAGTTTCTTGGGGGCAACAAGATGAATTTGGAAAAGAAGAGTGTCTGACATTCCTCCATTGCCTTGTGCTTTTCTTAAAATCTTTTTGGTTTTAGGAACTGCAGGACCGTTCTCTGCGCACTTTTGCGGGTTGAGAAAAAAGACTCATTTGGAATCTCCAAAATATTAGAAACATGTGTTTTGCGAAACAAGGTATGGAATGAAAACAAACCGTACGAGTGCTGTGTAAGAGCTGTTCTTTTAATCTACTCAAGTAATTACATAACAGCAATAAACAGTCACTCTTAACAAGCCTTCATCCCTAGTGCTGAGCACATTGCAGTTACAAACTCAAAACAGCTCAGCTGGAGAGAATGTCTGCAGAGAGTTCAGTTCAGTCAAGTTGGAGCCCTGGACCACTCTCATGGAATAGAACATAGCTCTTAATGCCACAGATCAGTACATATCTGCCATCCAGCTAGAAGCCCTCTTCACCAAATCCTGAGCTTAACCTCTGCTGTGGCTTCAACTGTGTGACCTCTGGCTTTAACAGAGCACAAAGCCCAAAGGAAATGACTCCTTCCTCCTCTCTCTGATGACTATGAGGAGAAAAAGAGAGGGAGAGAGGTCAAGCTCTCACCCCTTCAACGTGAGGACACTCTACTGAACCAGTGACCACATTTAAAACAAAAAGGAGTGGATTTTTCCCAAGCTCAGGTAAAGATGAGGTAAACTCCTCTAGAACAGTGGTTGGAACCATCCTCCTACGTGACGAACCCGTAAAAAATGTACAGGACTCTGACATTGACAGACATTAACGGTTTTACATTTTTGCTTTAGCTGGACACTACCCTCAAGAACCACTGTAATTGAAGCAGAACAAAATTCAGCTTCCTGTTGTTTTTTTTGTAGTCGGTATGAATATATTATTGCAACAAGGCAAAGAATCACCATTTTCTGGCATTACCTTACATATAATGTGGTCACATGGTCATTTATGGCCATTTTTAGACTGGAATGGAGAAAGGATGATGAGAGGTCAGTGGAACTTTGCAGAAAAAGGTTTCCAACAGGGGGGTGGGGTAACCTCTTAGCTGTGCTATGGCTGTTTACTTTTAATTAGTCAATTCTGCCAATTAACAAATTAAGCAGTGTTCTGATCCAATGTCATCGACAACACTGTGCAAACAAAGTGCTTGTCCATTGGGCAGGGAATCAGACCATAGCCATAGGACCACACAGCAGCTCTGCCAGTGCCTAAAATCTGTACCAGTTTTAACAGCATTTCATTCTGCACCAAAGAGCTCTGCATCTCTCTCTCCCAATGACCCTCACACTAAGCCTCTGATCTGTTCATACTCTCAGAACTGCACCAACAGTAGCTTCCGGAAAGGGAAATATCTCAATAGAACCATTCCCGGGAAGTGAGGCCGGACTCCTGAGAAAAAAAGCAGCATAAACCAAGCTGTGACATATTTGTTTATTATGATTATCTATGATCTTCATATTCAGGAGGTACTTCTTCAATATATATTTATTCAATAAATCAGAACATGGTAGGGAAAAAATAAATGCACTTATCTTTAGAGAATAGCCATTAACGTGCAGGAAGAGCCCTTGTCTGAGTGGAAAAAATCATTCAAGAGCACACATATTGTGAGAAGCACACAATATGACCGATATCGTACCGCATTATATCCAACCAGGTCAAAATGGAACCAAACAAATATTAAAACCAAACCCATATGCACTCACCCTCCCTCAACAATATCCAACCAAACACATATCAAACTATATTATATCCAATGACAGCAATATCTACCGACACCAGTGTACACCCCCACCCCCAATATCGAGAACATCGATATCTAACCACAGGTTCATGGTCTGTTCTGACTCCGAAATCACGAGGAGTGTGTTTTTACAAAAGAGGATTAGTTATTATCAAAGAACGCCGTGAAATCTGGGTAATGATTTTTGGCGGAATTTTCACACACTAGAAAGAAAGTCATGGTCCCATCACGCATTCAGGGGTTAATATAAATTCCACAAACAAACAGCAGGCCCTCCAGGTCAGTTAGCATGCTGTTTGTTTTATTTGATACTTGATAGCTAGCACATGGCTGGTTACGTTAGCCACTCTGAATGGCAAACCTGCACTTTTGCCTGTAGATTATAGGCACTCGGATGAACGTGTCACGTTCCCTTTACAGCGCTGAATCACCACTGCATACTGTCTCTGAGCTTCTTGCCCGAGACACTGGTCTTGTTTGGGCATGCAGAAAGTGCCCACGCCTCTTTCAGCATCTGCCACTGCATTGGCTTCGATGGGAATGGCTACACTGCCTTCGGACACTCATTGCAGTTCGATATAATTTCAGTTTGTTGGAAAACAGCTAAAACAAATGACAAGCATTCTGGAGGGCACTGCAGTGCAGGGGAAACTCTTGTACAGGGCTGATGATGAAACACATGCAATGAGGTCTGCATGTGATTGTGTCCATTTACATTAGAGCATATTTCCAACAGATAAAGCAGACACAGCTTACGCATGCTACCTAATGGCCATTTGCATTACGTGGCAATGAACGCCTGCATGCTAACATTCCCTTTTAGCGAAAAATACACACAAACATTGCAGAATCTACAAATGGAGTGCATACCTTTTTCTCCTCATCATTTAGTAATCATTTCAAATGTTTTTTTAAATGTGTTTGTGTGGAGCAGGAACACTGGGTGGCTTTTCTGACTGTGGAAGGCCTGCGCGGTTTGGTGAGTGTCTGCTGTGTGTTTGAGGATGGCCCAAAAGGATGAAGGCACCTTTGATCAGCACAAACTCAGAGCTGCCAAGCTATGGCTCTCCTCCTTGCGGGCTTCAGAGAGGCCAGTTAAAAAAGGTGTCTGAGTCAAGCCATGAATCCAATCAGAATTTGAACTGCAGGCCCGTGTTTCCCTTTTAAGAACCGCACTGCAAATACAGGTTTCAAAATCCTAACCTTTTTTTCATCAGAATGGTGAACAAAGGCCGAACACACACACAAAAAAATGAAAAAAAACCCCCCAAAAAGCTAATGAACTCCGTAATTAAGGGGATGCTGGATGCTGTCAGACCTAATGGGTCATTTGGAAATCCTATCTCTTGTGTGTTAAGTGCCAGAGTGTTTAAAGGTCACAGACTTGACCTGGGACAGCGCACACTCTAGGACACTGCAGAGGTGTAAGGGGAGGGAGAAAGGCCAATATTCCCCAGATCAGTCAGTAACACAGATATGTTCAGGTTTCCAACTCCAGTCATTGAGAATAAGTGAGGGTTTTGAAGAGCAGTCTGCTTTCGGTAAGATGAGACATTGCTGTGGTGTGAGAATAGAATATGATTTTAAAAGGTCTGGGTATCTAGCTGGTGATCCATAAAATCAGCAGAAGGACCTAGTTTTTCCCATAAAAAAGACCAAATTCCTGGGCATTTTGTTATTTCCCTGGTAGATTTCTGGCCTTTAAACTAACAGTAAACACATATATCCACAAATGCATTCACACATACAATATATCCCCATGTCAACTGATATACTGGAATAAGTTCCTTTCAGTTTAGAAAAATCAAGAAAGTAAAATGTATTAGTATTCATATTAATATTGTTTAAATTCATTACAGCGATTATAATTTAAATGAACATTATAAAAGAGCAGCACAAACAATCACAGCATGAAGACGCACAGTATGAGCACTCCACAGACAGGGCAGTGCTCGTCACAGCTGAATTCTTTCAGGGCGGTATGATAAACAGAAGCGACAGGGTTGTTACACTCAGCATTCCCACGGAAGATTGCTCCATTCTAATTATCGCGTTTACTTTAGATTCTTTGACTGTAGTGCTGATAAGGAAAGTTCACTTGGCCTCAATTAAGCATATTTATCTGAGATTATCCGTCGCTGAGATTTCTGCACGAGCCAAAAGATTATTTTAAAGAGCCAGCGATAGGTAAGGAATGAAATGTCCCGATAAGACCACATCGCAAAAAAATAAAATAAAGGAAAATTGAATCAAAATTAATGTTGAGGTTGGCATAGCAGTGGCATATATCACCCACGCACACGTGTCCATTAGTACATCATATAAACCTTAGATGGGGCAGATGTATACACTCAGATGATAGGCCAGGCTTTGAAGAGACCCGGTGAATTTAGTCAGTTATAAATTAGCCACCGTCTTTCTCTGGGAAATGTGATTTGCATAAAAACAAACCAGTCCTGAAAAGCGATAGTGGCTGGGCTGAATGGTAATCTAGAGTGGTTTTTCAGGCCTGTACAGTTTAAGACAAAAATGCAGAGGGCTATTAGTGTTAATGATTTTAATTAATATCATGTTTTATCATATGCTATGATGTCTCCTCTGGTATTGCTTATGATACATTAAAACATTAATTTCATTCAACAAGAGACAGAAAAGTATTTAAAATAGTTTCATAAATTACAATTTCAAAAACTGTTTAATTGTAATGTTTGAAGTCCTACCATTTGGCATTCCAAACCAGCCAGTGACCAGTTCTACTGAAAAATGCAGGGGGACATGTCGTTTGCATGCATAGTTTCAAGACTGAGATTCAAAGTAGAGGAACTAGGGTACAGCCTAAATATATCTTTCTCAGACCCCCAAACTAAATTATGGTAAGCCATAAAAAAGACAGAACACATAGTAAGCATTTATTTGTTAACCTAAGGACTAGCCTATGCCTGGGTGCACCAATACATTTTTATGTCATAATGGGTTTCAGTTTCCGATAATTTTTACCTCAAAGGGTTTTGCTGTAAGCTATATGAAGATAATCTCTTGGTTGTGTTTAAGGGAATGGCCCGAGGTGAGCTTTAAGTGAAGCCACAAGGCCTGAGGTGAACTTGTCATAAATGTGGATTACGGGGCGTGTCCCAGTTCTCAGTACTTGGGCCATGAACTGGGAAATCAAACTGGGGATACAATACAATGGGGAAGCTGTTCTTCTATTGCGACTGTGCTGTGCACGCAGTCCCAGGATTCAAACAAAAAGTTTTGAGGAGGTATATTTGCATACCAGTGAATGGCCAATGAGAGCATTCAGTTCAGTCAAGACAAGACAAAATATACTCAGAAGTAAATAAATGAACCCTGATTGCTTGAGTGGGTGCCAAACTGATGTCTCTCATAGATACAGTGCACACCGACCTTTTGATCTGCAGCGAGCGTACGCGCATCGTTGAGTCATTTACACTGTTTTGACTGGAAGGGTCCTGCTGAAGACCACAGCACCTGGGATTTGAACTTTTGACCTTGTGGCAAAGGACAGAAGCCTAATCTCCATGGCGTTTGGTCACAGAAAATCTACTGAAATGGCGAGACAAGCTGAGGATTTTATTATGCCCTACAGTATTGAAATGGTACGTACATATGTTTGTCTACTCTATCGAATGCTACATATGTTCAGATATCCCATTTCCTGTTTTTCAGCACTGAAATGTTTAAACCATTAAATGCTTTTAAATATATCCTGTCCCGACTTTCAGTACTGGAGTGCCACATACTGTACACCCAGGTAGCTTTTTTCTGTGACTCTAATGGTCACCTGGGTAAGAGTGACACTGGTACTAACCTCAACCCAGGAGAATGGAAGGGAGTCTACGGGCCTGTAAATGTCATGTTGTTACTGAAAACCTCCAAAGCTGTAAGACAGGAAAAAGCCCCAGGGGAAGTTTGTGCAGAATGGTGTGAGATGGGGCAGCATTTGGGACGGTGGAGAGAGGGCCCCTCACGTGTGATTGCAGGGTCATGAGATAAATCCTGGGCGTGGCACTTTAGGTGAGCCCTTCAGCAAGATTCTTATCCCTATACTGCTGCAGTAAAACAGCTAATGAATGAACGAACAAAACAAATGAATGAAACAAATTGAAACAGCTGTGTGAAGGCCGGGGACAGAACTGTCCAGCACTGCTACATGCAGCTGCGGCGTCTACCTGGATTTAAATGTTTTAGACTTTAGGGATGTGACAGAGGTAATGGTCATTGCCTTGAGGGAACAGGGTGGGGCTTGTTATGTAACCACCGTGTTTAATTTAATTTGGCTGGTTGAAGTTAAAGCACTGAGTCATTCCACAGGCCGCTGTCCATCCTTCAACTGGTTTTTCAACTATGAATTTAGCCCGGGCCAAAGAGCTCGTTCTTATCTCTGAGCCCTCCGCCGCACCCCTCAGACACGTAAGCCGCTCCGCCCCAGCACCCTCCGCCCTTATGTCCTGTCCCGCCCCCACCCGAACCCCCTCCCGTAACAGCAGGTGCCAGTCAGCTCCGGAAACCGGCCTCCGTGAGCGTTTAAGTGGAGCCTGCCTCCACACAAATGATTCTAAGACAAATTGCTTTGAAAAGAGAGCCGGGGCCGTAAAAAAAAACAACCCAGAGGTTCACTGGCTTCTCTACCGCGCTCGCGGCTCGACGTGCGCGCTGACCTCTCTCCTCTCCCCGCTGCAGGCAGGGTTTCAGATAATGAGGCTGAAATAGGGTTGAAGGAATCCTAAATATTAGTGGCTGTAAATCAGCCATCCGTGGCCTATGGGCAGCAATTATCTTTTTCTCGCTAATAAATCCCCCCAGTCGCAGATAAGGTGGCTTCCTTTCCTCGTCCAAATGCGAAACTTCTGAGCCCAGGGGAGGCGCGCTGGGGCAGGGGGAGGGGGTGTGGTGGCGATGGGCCCCCCACTGGAAACACAGGTATAGGATCATTACACAGCACTGTGTTATTTGTGGCTTTTAAGCAGAAATGGATGCTTCTCTCTGTAGCCCTCATTAACGCTCTCCCTTTTAATTCTCTCTGGTGAGATATGCACTGAGACCAACTCAGACACACACAATCGCACACTTGCATGCACGCACAAAGCAAAAATGAATCCTTTTTATTACGAGGCAAAAGTAGTTACATGCTATTTTACAGAGCTCAGGGAAGTATAAAAGTTTTTTTTTAAATGTAGGTAATGACAACCTCTTCAGAATTGACAGTAAGCCATACCCTCAATTAATTACTTTATCGTTAATTAACTTCCCACAAACTGAAAAGCAGCCCACAGACCGAATGGCACCCCATTGTTACTCTGATGGTCCACTGTAGGATGTCTTAATCTCTGTACAGCAAGCCATGAAAAAAGGCAAAGTTAATGATGGCACAAACTACGTGTCTGATAGGAGCGTCCCCCCATTGTGTCTGAGGGGGTTCAGTGTGCAGTGGGGTCCCCCTGATTTTCCTCTGCTCTCACTGTGATACTGTGTGGCTCTGTACCCCGCTGGAGTTCTCTAAAATCAGTCTGTCACTTTTCAACTGCAAAAGAGCCCAGAGCATGTGTATGTGTGTGTGCGTGTGAATGTGTGTGCATGATTTTGCCTGTGTGTGCATTTGTGTGTGTCAGTGAGTATGTAGAGTATATGTGTATGTGTCTGCACAAGTCTATTGTGTGTATATGTGTACGTGGGTGTCCCTGTGCTTGTGTGTATGTGTGTGTGTTTGTGTGTCCATGTCTGCATAAGTATAAATATATTCACTTTTTTTGTATATGAGATGTGATAACTTCAAAGGAAAATAGCATACAATAAACAGAATGCAAGTTTCAAGCACTCTCTCTCTGAGTGTCTTTTTTTTCAGCATCTTAGTGAACCGAAGCCTAATTATTCCATGTAAAAAGTAAGTTTAACCTCATTAAGCACACATACACAAGATATATAATTATCCCTGAGAGGATAGGCGGCACTAATACAAATTAGAACGATAATGAAGCAACTGAGACTGGTCATTGTGGCTCAATGAAGCTCACACAGAATGAACCATTATCTGGCATTAGTGCCTTTGTTTACAGTCAGGACAAAACCGTTTTACAGTGGCCAGGGTGGGGACCAGCCTGGTGTCCTCTGTAGAGCTTCCAGGGATCGGCTTTGGAGAGGATAGTTTGAATCACAGCATTTGGCGCAACAGCAATTACAAATGTTTTTAAAACATAACATAATAAGTAGGCAGAACAGAAAATTATTTTTAGTTTTAACACCTGCCGCCCACGCACACACCTGAACCGTAGGATTGAAAATCTAGTGATCTTGTTTGACACTGGGGAAAGGCCTGTTGGGCACTCATAAAAGTTCAATCTAAACAACAATTCACCTGTGCAATTCAAAATGCATCTGGTCTTTATGTAACAAGGCAATTTAGGGCCCGAATGTCCCTGCAAGCTAAACTACTTCAAAGATGATGGTATTCTTCTAAATACCTCCTTCAGGGGAATAAATCATTCTTTTTCCTGCCATGACAAACATACACTCAAACGCACACAATAAATCTGTGTTATTCCAACATTCCTCCTCAGATCAAATTACACTCTTCTTCCAGGATGGTCTCTCCTCTCAGAAGTCAAATTTCTCAAAACATAAAAACAAATCACACTTCTGCCAGTTCCACAGAATGATTGTAGCAATCTTTGCAATATTTATATATTTGCTTTTTTTTGTCTGTAAAATCTTTAATGAGAATTAATAAATAAATGGGTGTTGCTTGCTCCTCCATTTAACCGCTACATTTACCTTGAATCACTAAAACTTTTTAAGCAAATTATTTAAAATGGGTGTTTCCATATTGCTTTTTTTTTGTCATATAAAGTCATATCATGCTCTTTGTATCATGTGTTCATGAATTAATAATTCATTACTTGTAAATTAGAACATTTCATATTTTCATGTGGCCAAGGTTCAGGATACATTTTGTTTAAATCAAACACATTTCCATTTGCCTTAATGAGAACTAAGAGTCATAGCTTTGCATTAACTTAAACTTTCAAGCTATAGATATGCAGAGGACAGGTCTTCTGTAGACTAAAATTTTATATAAAGTAGAATTGACTTACTAAAGTAAATTCATACTCAAGGAAACTCTTTTTTGCTTATTCAGTATTGGGTACAATTAAAGGACAAATATTATTATAATAAAATGTAGCTAAGTGGTACAAAATACACTGCAAAAAGTGTCTGTAGTAATGAGACTTAAAATCTTTTTTTCTTTCTCTCAAGTAGAAAATATTAGCTTGTTTTACGCTTGTTTTCACTTTTTGCTTGACAAGTGAAATTATCTTACCCCATTGGCAAATCTTGAAATGAGTAAAACTCCCACCTCATTGGCAATGTTTTTGTCTTATTTATCAAAAAAAGTAATAGAAATAAGTTTTGGTTTTTGCAGTGTAGCAACTTGTTTTGATAGTATTACTGTTAATTAACACAAATACATTCCACAAATGATAGGTTTCTCCATAAGGAGAATCATCTGACCTCAACAACAATATTTTCAACATTTCATATTTCATATATACAGCATCCATGTCTCATACCTGTGGTCCAAAATCAAACCAAACACACATCTATTCTGTCATAATTGAATGTTTTTAGTGTATATCTGTCATTTTTCTTCTGTATATTTTGGATAATGAGCTCGTTAAATGTAATGCTACACACTGAGTGATAGACATACTGAATGACATGGGACAGCAAGCATGAAAGGGAAGACTTCCAGAGGGGAGGGGTTTCAAAGGGAAGGGGGAGGTGTCTTTAGTGTCAGCAGTAAATAATGACTTTCACTTTTGAGGGTATGCAAATTTCTAAAGTTATAAACTATAAAACGCTGATTGAACCCAATAACTTCTAATTATAACATGAATTATTATAACAGTAGTAACCTCTTTAGAGCTACCGTTCTGTTAAAATTTTATTTGAGCCAAATACGTTTTTCAATCTTTTAAAGATGTGCTAAAGTGCAAAGTGATGCATCTAAAATATTAGTAAGATTGTACATTTTTGCTAAAGTTTTTGTTCAACTTTTGTTGTTCTGTTTGGACGTAGACACTCTTTAAACCTTATTTTTCATACATGGATTAGTCAGGGAGGAGGGAACCCAAACAAAACCAAAACCAAACAACTTGCTACATAGTAGAAAACAACACAGATCATCCCATTTTAAATAATAATAATAAGAAACATCTGTCTGGATATGTGTTTATCTTGAAGGCCGCAAAAAAGCCACTGTTGCGATTTTCAAGATATGATTTATATATACATTTCTTTGTCCAACTAAAGTGGAGTGGCCAAAGGCAAAGATAAATTGGGCGTAAAATGGGCCAAGCTAAGTGATTTGTCAGTGATTTTGGGCGTGTTATGGTGGTGCTGTAAGATCTTCTAAACTTCCACAATTTCCCCTGTAGTTGGAGATGTGTGAGTTGAGGTGGAAAGGGGGGGGCTTTGTTCTGTCAAAGCGGAATTCATCTGGACCTGGGGCTGAACGCTCAAGCTTGATGGAGCGCAGAGATAGAGAGCTGAGGCTACAGAGGGGGAATGAAAGATCACTCGCACCTGTGAACGGCTGCTGAGAGTTACAACTCACTTAAGACTGTGGATTCCACACAGCCTAATTCCTCCCCTGTACGGGGACGGGGCTTGCGTAGGCTCACCAGCATGCTTACAGGCCAAGGAGCCACTTTCCTGTGCAGTTTCCCCATATATTCATCCAATATATTCTGCTCATATAGTCCCATCATATATTTCCATCATATACTCTTTTACACTCTCCCCATATAACCATGTATTGGAAAGTACACTACATAGTCAAAAGTATGTGGACACCCCTTAGTCTGGAGCTGTTTTTCATAGGGCAGGCTAGGCTCCTTAATTCCAGTAGGAAGGCAAATCTTAACACTACAGCATACAATGACATTCTAGATGATTCTGGATTACCAACTTTGTGACAAAAGTTTGGGGAAGGCTGTTTCAGAATGACAATGCCCCCGTGCACAAATAGAGGTCCATACAGAAATGGACTGATGAGATCGGTATGAAAGAACTTGACTGGCCTGCAAAGAGCTCTGACCTCAACCCCATCAAACACCATTGGGATCAATTGGAAAGCCGACTGCGAGCCAAATAGCCCCACATCAGTGCCAGACCTCGCTAATGCTCTTCGGACTGAATGGAAACAAATCCACACAGCAATGTTCCTGAATCTAGTGGAAAGCCTTGTCAGGAGAGTGGAGGCTGTTATAGCAGCAAATGGGGACCAACTAATGCCCATGGTTCTGGAATGAGATGTTGGATGAGCAGGTGTCCATATATTTTGGCCATGTAGTGTTTATGTGGGTATAAGGGTATGTACAGTTGGAGTATATTGGAAGCGTATATATCGGTATGTGGGTTATATCCCCATGTATTCCTATAAACATTGGGTTATATTGGGAGAGGTTAGGGAGATATTTGGGAAAACTATGTGGGGAGAAAATAGATGGATATAAGGGGAGAGTATGGAGGTATATCGTAATGGTTTATGGGGGCATATGAGATGTACACCATATTTTGTTTGCCGGATGTGAATATATGTATATCTGTCCCCTGAAGCCACCAGGACTTTCAGTGTGAGTAAACAGGAGACCTTGGTTTGCTTAGGCAGTGAAACACACCTCTTCAGATTGCTGTGTGTATGGTTCTAGTGTAGCTTTTTTTGTAAGCTCAGTGACATAATGACATACATTTGTATGTCGTGCTGATTCTTAGTCATTTGTTTGTGGCTGGGAATCATAAAACACCAATGATTTTCTCTGACAGGCTAACAAGACAGCACCTGCATTCTATTACACAACATACACTAGAAAGCACTATTTTCCCTCACCAAGATCACCTGAGCACCTGTCACTCATCTGGATTCCATTCACTGACCTAGGTAGCTGTCAATCACTCAAGTGACGTGTCCAAGGCAAAAACTGGACGGGGGGCTGCAGAGGAGTAGGAAGTACCACTTCTTGCAGGGTGAGCTGGACACTCTATAAAACGCCTCTGAGGTCTCCTTCTCTAAACTCCCCAGAAAATCCGTAGCTGACCGTTACGGTTTCAAAAGCGTGATTTACTGCTATGAGGAGGGTATTTTACCAGCATTCCTAACGACCTTTTTTAAGACCATAAGTACACGTGTGCTGATATCCATCAGAGAGGGGGCACCATTATTTAAGGATGCAATGTTTTTGAGGTCAGCTCTCCATGGGGCGAGTGATGAAGAGCCAGGAGAGAAGATTACCAATAAAGATGTCAAAGTAGAGAGGATCTGCTTCCCCCCCACGCTGGAGCATGACTCTCCCCACTCTGGAGCACGACTCTCCCCACAGCTGGCTTCAGGAGCCATGCACATCTGGATCTGGGCGCGGGGCCGAGGGGGGAGGTGGGGGGCGGGTATGTTTGGTGACGAGAGGAATGTTCCAGAGGAATTGTATGCTGGTAAACTGTGAACCAGAATTAGGCACATTCCATCATTTTCTTTTTATGTTAAGCACATTATTCTTGGTATTTATTTGCCTGGTTATGAGATTCTCATGTGGTCTGTTGCCCACTGGTGGATCTGCTGCGCATTGTTGACATTTAGAAACACTTATTTTTTGTAGATTTATTTTGAGGATGAAGAATGTCAACTTCATTTTTGATGTAGGGCACTTTAAAAGGCTGCCAAGTGAGGAAAACACTTGCAGGTACTAAGATTAGAAGACGAATAAAGAGTTTTGGCATTTTATAGAGGTTGTATCCTCAGGGGACTGTGTGGACTGGCTAATGAGCTGACCTTAAGGTGGCAAATGTAGCTGAACAGTGAACAGCTGTGTCAATCTGCCATGCACATGAGCCCTAACACTGAGAACAGTATACTGTCACAGGATGTCCGGGCTGTGGGCTGTTACGACGTGGTCGTGAGAGGTTATGTGTGCAAGATGTTACAGATATGTGATATTATGGATGTGAGTCTTTGTGGATGTTGTGAATGTGAGATGTGATGCATGTGAAATGTTGTGAATATCTGAATTTATGGATCTGAGATGTTATAGCCAGTGGAATATTGTGTTTTGTGTTGTTAAATACAACGTGTTTTTCCAAAACTTCTTTCTCCTACTTACTGTTCAACCAGGAAGGAGATTACAAAACTGTGGTATTAGAACAAGACTCAGTAAAACAGTGATAAAATTTTAAAGCTTTGATGATTATATTCATGGGAGATAAAGAGGTCACAGTTATCACAGCAACCTTGCATATTTTAGTAATAATTAATGGCATAAAATGGATGGAACTTTTCCTGAAACTGACATTGATGAGCAAGAGAACATATTCATAATGACGTACTGTTGATTCATGACATTGTGCCTGTTCATCCTTTCAAGAATTTACATGCAATGTCTCCAAAACCGTGCGTCTCGGATGTGCTAAACCAAATGAAAAAAAAACAACAAAAACAAATGTTTTGGTTTTGATTTCAAAATAGGAAGGTTAAAAAAACTAGATATTAAATGCCTGTTTATGTAAATGCTTTCAGTGGGACAGCCGATCTGCAAATCATTATCCTGACAAGGGAAAAAAAGTATTTTTTTGACGACTTGGAGAGCGAGGTCTGTCGCTTGCCAAACTATCTTATAACCTTTGTGTGAAGGCATACTGTGTGAACTGCCGTCAAACTGATATTGTCTTGGTCAGTTGGGGGGTGCAGGGGGTGGGGGGAGGGAGGGGGCAATCTGTTGCCTATACCCCTCTCCCCCCACCGTTTTTTTTTGGATTTCTTACAAAACCAATAAACTGCCTCTTAGAGTCTGGTAGGGTAGTGTGCGATGTGGTGGAGGCTCCACCAATCTCCAGGGTGGAATGTTTGGTGGGCCGTGCTCAGGGTCCTCCTGCCCTCATTTATTTATACTTGCAAATCCTTTTCCACACGTGCTCTCTTCTCAGACCAGGGGCCACATGTATAAAACTCTGAGTAAATTAATGCGTAAAAGAATCTGCTTATGCAAAGTTTCGCATTTTCTCCCTCTGCCTTTTCCTCATGGTGTCGCCATATCACATTGACTCTAAACATTGCGAACGTATGGTGCCCAGCGTGTGCAGAGGTACGCAGATTTTTTTATTTTATACATCTGAATTTCTGCATGGAAACTCGCTTACACAGTATTCTGAGGGCATTTTTCTGCTCAGCACTGTTTATACATGTGGCCCCAGGAGTTCTCATGCCTAGTGGAAACCTGTGTAGAAGGTTGTTTCTTACCCTTTTTCAAAAGGAGCTTTTTTGAAATATAAAAAAGGGTGCTACAAATAATGCATTTCAATAAATGATGCATAGAAAATAATTATCTTTGATGTGACAGCTGAAAGGCATGTTATGTCATCTTTGCTAATTGGGGATTTGTGGTACTTGAGGAAGTGCCATTGAAAAAGCTGTGATGCTGGCTATACCCCCAGGTCTGCTCTAAAACATTTTAGCCTTTTCATTGGTCCTGTTGTTTTTTGGAATACTAGTAATGTCTGTGATTCAAATAAATAAAACACGGGCATGAGCTGTGGTGTTTCTAGCTGAGGTACTGGTTTTTACTGCTTTGACTTGCCCTGTGGTTAGGCAGTCTCTCACACGGTGACTCTGCTCAGTTGGTACATAAAGAAGGATGTGAATGTATGCATTTTGCACAACACACACTGATGTGCACCCTCCACAAAGTGATACCTTGATAGAACATGCTGCCAATTATATCCATCCATCCATCCATCCATTATCTAACCTGCTTATTCCTGGGCAGGGTTGCGGTGGGGCTGGAGCCTATCCCAGCATGCATTGGGCGAGAGGTAGCACTAGCAATAGCAATAGCCTACCCCAATTGCCAATCCATCACAGGGAAAATACACCATTCACTCACACATTCATACCTATGGGCAATTTAGAGTCTCCAATTAACCTAAGTTTAGAGTACCCGGAGGGAACCCATGTGGACATAGTGAGAACATGCAAACTCCACACAGAAAGGCCCTCGGCTGCGATTTGAACTTGGTACCTTCCTGCTGTGAGGCAACAGTGCTGTCTGCTTTTGACAATGATATTCTTGGGGGAATTGAAAATGGAGGCAAATTTTAAAAAAGAGTGACTCATTAATGAATACATTTGGGGGGGGGGGCAGTGCACATAAAGTATGTTTAGTATCCGATCTTTATCATCACAATCTACGTTTAATACAATGCAATGGTGATGGAAGTTCTGCGCACTTCCAGCACTGAGTTCTGCTCAACAGTTACACTCTGGTGCAATCAGCACAGAAGCCCCCAGCCTGTGAATCCCATGGCGAGTCTGATGTTCCCCCCTCCTCCGCCGCGCTCCTTTTAGCGAGCTCTCAGGCCGTTAAAGGGGAGCCGGACCTGGTGCTGACACTGGCCATCAAGAGGTGTTTCTGGGATATGTCACCACACGGGGCGTGAGCGCGTGCAAATTGCCTCGTGGCGCGCTCTCTGCAGGGGATTATCGGCGTCATTAGGCGCCCGCCAATCGCCCTAATAAGACGTGTCACAGAGAATCTCTCCACCTCATTAAAAAAGCAGGTCCTGGCTTCCCTACTTCACAACTCCTGCTCATTAAAATCCAATTGGTTAAAGGGCCCATGCCATGAGTGTAAGCCCCAACCCCCCCCCCCCCGGCCACGACAAACACACACACACGCACACACACACGCACACGCACACGCACACACACACACACACACACGCACACACACACACACACACACACGCGCACACAGTCCTGTATTCATATCTTTGTGGGGACGTCCTAAACTTAACCCTAACCCAACCCTAAAACTAACCCTAAACCTAACCCTTGTATTCCTATCATTATTGGGACTTCCTAAACCTAACCCTAACCTAACCCTAATCATAACCCTAAACCATAACCCTAAATCCTAAACCTAACTCTAAACATAACCTTTGACCCCTAATCCTAACCCTAACCATAACCATAATTGTAACCCTAGCCCTAAACCCAATCCTTAACTCTAAAATTAACTTTTCCATCATGGGCACCATTTGACATCCTTTTCTATTCTCATGGGGACATTTAGTCCCCATGAAGTAGGCTAAATATGCCCTCACACACAACCACACACCCACAGGTGGCCTGACAGCTATGATTGGGATAGGGCCTGCTTCAATATTTCACTTGCAGTACTGTTGATTGTCTCTGTATACACTTCATGAAAACCCTGGAACTGCTTACCTGACGTACATACTGTGTCTCTATCAGCCTTTGCCAGCTTTGGGGGTGACAAAGTTTTCCGCTGTTTTTTTGCCCAGCTCTTTGGTGAAGCCGTGGTAGTCCCGACCCCAGCCTGCTCTCAAGGAACCCACTGAAGAAAAACACATGGGACTTTTCACTCTCCTCCTGCAGAGATGTGTGTGGTTTTTGTGAATCGGTGCATCTGATCCATATCAGAGGTAATCTCTCCTGGTTCTTCTTTAAACCCCGCCCTCACCTGTCCTGTGTTACAAGACTTTTGTTTGTGTGGCGAGATGTACTCAGCTCTGCAAGAATGCATGAAAACCAAAATCATTCTCATCATATAACTGAGGTTAGCACACAGTGGCTTGAGAGTGATGACAGTATAATAACAATAAGAAGGGCTTTTATTTTACCAGGTTTTCCCACTGAGAGATCTGTTCCAAGAGAGCAGGAAGTTTCCTGACCTCAGTAAAATTCTACATGTGTCTTGGAGCACATTGCTCACATCAGTTAGCGTATCCGGCTAATTGCAGTCTGCAGACATATTGACCAAGTTAGTTGGCTTTAAAACCCTAACCACACCTATCCTCCCATCTATTCTGTATAGACAGTGTCAGTTTGTGCCGAGTCCAGCTGTATCTGGGAGAGGTACACCTGGACTCACAGCTGGATCTGGGCTTTGAAACAGCCATATTTGAGATTCTATAGTGCCCCTATATACCTTGTACCCTGACTCTTTATTGCTTCAGGACAACAGGACAGGAAAGTTACAAGGACAACTGCTTGGATTCAATCAAAATTTACAATTAAGCTTCACTTTTGATTCAATGCAATAGTTTTTTGCATTTTTTTTTCAGTTTAGCAAGTAGCCAACATTTAAATTGAATTTTGAGTCATGATTGAAGCAATAAGAGTTTTTTAAAAAAAATCATTTGTTTGATTGGCCCAAATAGCTTTTGTGTTGGATGAAGAATCATTTAGATACTTATAGCAATTCCTGATGACCTGGCAGCTTAACAATGGAAGATATTGGAGCATTCAGAGCTTTGTGATCTAAAGCAATACAATTCACTTCAAGTAATTTCAAAGCAGCTTGTCCAGTGATGTTATACCTGCAGAGATTGTATGTGCGTGTATTAACCAGTTATTTTTGAAAAATTATGATTAATCTCATTTTTGTTTCACAACATTTCCCTCGGCCATGCCTCAAATAAATGGTTCTGGGGCTCCCTATATCAACATTGCTACCTGGGTCCTTTGGAATGAAGAGCTTGTGCTGCTTGAGAAGTGAGAAGGAACGAAGTCCACTATATAAATACAGATTTGTATGCTTATAATAGTGAATAAATGCTAAAAAAGTAAAGTTAGCATGTCATCAGAAACTTCTGTAAGTACCTAAAATATCCTTCATTGCACAAAAAAAAAGAGTGTGGTGCAAATGAAAATCTGCACTAAAAGTTATATAATATTTAAAACAAACACCAAACTGAGGAATATCACTTAAGCGAAATTCAGGCCCAGGTTTTTATTTATCTCTTTGTCTTAGTCCTGCCGTTTAATTGTAATAAAAAATACAAGGATAAAAGCAACTACTGTGGAGCTAACTGCAAAAACGTGAAAGCATTTTAGTTTTTGGAAGTGTTGTTTTCATTTTTATTTTTTAAATCACCAAACAGTGTTTTGTAGCAATGACAAGTATTATTCCTGGACAGCCACGTCACGGCATCCCCCTGTTCACCACATGCTACTTCCTGTTTCCAGGACCCATGCTGAATGACCAGCTGTAATCTATGTAGGCAGAAATATTAGTCACACCTCCAGTATAAAGCATTTCTCTGACTTTCAAAGGAAGGAACATGTGCATCACTGCAAACGTTCATCCTCCTCAGCCCATAAAATGGAATCCTCTGACACTACTGTGCAGTCAAAAAAGGTGCGTGAGGAAAAAGGTTTACTTACGTGTGTGTGGTACACGTTTCTGTCATTTCTTTAGAAATCATATAATTAGTCATTATTTATCATATATATATATATATAACCATAATATGGACATACTGGAAATATGGACATACTGGAAAAAGTGCATTCTTAAATCTCAGTAATAAATATAAATATACCGAAAAGTCTAACAGTGAAACACATTACAGTCTTAAATTGCTTGATGTTAACATATTGAGAGAACAAAAATGCCTGATTGTAATGTTAATAATGAAGACTTAAACTTTCCAGTCTAGATGGGGGAAAAAGAGAAACGCACAGTTAAAACATAAATCAAACATGCCTTCAGGACGCCATCCACGGTCTGAGAGGCATTACCTTCCTGTGGTGAACTGGGTCATAAGAACAAATGCATACTCACTAAAGGGTTCAGAGAGGAGATAGGGTGCTGTCATTTATTTTAAACTGACTTGCTCCATACAGTAGCTTCCTGCTACCCCTTGGTGAGAGTGTGTGTGTGTGTGTGTGTGTGTGTGTGAGTGGGTGCGTGTGCGTGTGGGCATGTGTGTGTGTTGTTTGGGTGGGTGGGTGATGTGTGGAGGTGTCTATAAAAGCTGTGTTAAGAAGACAGGAGACACCCTGCGCAGCACCTCCCAGTGTGTCTGAGTGACTGGACCAGTGTGGACGGCCTCGGGCTGAAGGAGAAAGGGTGGGCGGGGCTGACCCTGGTGAGACACCTGGCCAAGCAGTGCTTTCCGTCTCCCAAGCCCAGGTAAAGCCAGAGGCAGAAACAGGTATGTGACCACAGTGTACCACCGCTTATAATGTGCGCTTGTCTGCTTTTCACATTAAAAGCTCTGTTAGGATTTAGAAGAAAAAAAAACTATTTGTATGATCTTGACATAACATGTTATCAGAGTACAGGTGGTGTTATGCATACATTTCTAACAAAGACAGGCATGGAGACTGTGTGAGGACTGAATGAATTGGCTTCAGACTGCATCTGAAGTTCTAATATTCCAAAACTATATTGCAACACTGGGCCAAACACAAGCAAAAAACAAGTTCCCTACAAATATGCTGTGTGGACACACTAATTATATGGAATGCTAAATGGCTTTAAGCCACATTTAAAATGTAAGACATTCCCCAGTGAGACTCAAAACTTTGCAACCTTGTGGTTGCAATTTTGCAAAGACAGGGTTTTATCAGGTGGACTACCAAACACACCACAATGTTTACGCATATAACAGTGATTGAGATGTGCATTTTCCAGCCTGGCAGGGAAAAAAACCCACAAAGTCTTCAAGCAAAGAACAATAAAGAAGCAAAATAATAATTTAAAATCTGAGTAAAATTTTCCTGACTCAATGGAAATCACTCAAATAGTGATCCAAAAACAACTCTGCTATTAATAAACCATGACAAACACAAACAATACCAATTTAATGGCTAAATATCTTTTACACAAAAAAGGCCTCCATCAGCAGCTGTCGTCATCTTCAAATAATATGTAATCCGACCACCAGCAAAAGTATCATCCCTCCGCATTATTCATTATGGAAGTCCAATCACCCCCGTGGTGAGTGATGACATCACAGAAATAAAATCAAAATGAAGGTGAAAGGATATGTGAACAAGACTAATGGTGAGAATACTGCTTCCTAAAATTAGTCATGCACAAAGTACTTGTCCAAATATGTTTCACAGTATCTACATTTGCTGTATCAGTGATGAATACAGATGCTGACTGTATCAGTGATGTGTACAGATGCTGACTGTATCAGTGATGTGTACAGATGCTGATTGTATCAGTGATGTGTACAGATGCTGACTGTATCAGTGATGAATACAGATGCTGACTGTATCAGTGATGTGTACAGACGCTGACTGTAGCAGTGATGAATACAGATGCTGACTGTATCAGTGATGAATACAGATGCTGACTGTAGCAGTGATGTGTACAGATGCTGACTGTATCAGTGATGTGTACAGATGCTGACTGTATCAGTGATGAATACAGATGCTGACTGTATCAGTGATGAATACAGATGCTGACTGTATCAGTGATGTGTACAGATGCTGACTGTATCAGTGATGTGTACAGATGCTGACTGTATCAGTGATGTGTACAGATGCTGATTGTATCAGTGATGTGTACAGATGCTGACTGTAGCAGTGATGTGTACAGATGCTGATTGTATCAGTGATGTGTACAGATGCTGACTGTAGCAGTGATGTGTACAGATGCTGATTGTATCAGTGATGTGTACAGATGCTGACTGTATCAGTGATGTGTACAGATGCTGATTGTATCAGTGATGTGTACAGATGCTGACTGTAGCAGTGATGTGTACGGATGCTGATTGTATCAGTGATGTGTACAGATGCTGACTGTAGCAGTGATGTGTACGGATGCTGATTGTATCAGTGATGTGTACAGATGCTGACTGTAGCAGTGATGTGTACGGATGCTGATTGTATCAGTGATGTGTACAGATGCTGACTGTAGCAGTGATGAATACAGATGCTGACTGTATCAGTGATGTGTACAGATGCTGACTGTAGCAGTGATGTGTACAGATGCTGACTGTATCAGTGATGTGTACAGATGCTGACTGTAGCAGTGATGTGTACAGATGCTGACTGTAGCAGTGATGTGTACAGATGCTGACTGTATCAGTGATGTGTACAGATGCTGGCTCTGGCAGTGATGTGTAATCATCCTCAACATTCTCCACGGAGAGAGGTCTTCTCCCTACTTACTCTCCCCAGCCTCACTGCACAGCACTGGCTTCTCTGTTTAATCTAAAAAATGAATTTAACAAACTATTGGTATTAAATATTTTTGGTGAATCAGAGGCTTGTTTCACAAAAACATTTGAAGTCTGAACTAATATGTGGACACCCCTTAGTCTGGAGCTGTTTTTCATGGCTCAGGCTAGACTCTTTAGTTCCAGTGAAGGCAAATCTTAACACTACAGCATACAATGACATTCTAGATGACTCTGGGTTTCCAACTATGTGGCACCAGTTTGGGGAAGACCCTTTCCTGTTTCAGAATGACAATGCCCCCATGCACAAATAGAGGTCCATACAAAAAATGGTTTGTCGAGATTGGTATGGAACTTGACTGGCCTGCAAAAAGCCCTGACCTCAAACCCATCAAACATCATTATAATCAATTGGAAAACTGACTGCGAGCCAGGCCTAATAGTCCCACATCAGTGTCCGACCTCACTAATGCTTTTCTGACTGAATGGAAAAAAATCCATGCAGCTATGTTCCAGCACCTAGTAGAAAGCCTTCCCAGAAGAGTGGAGGCTGTTATAGCAGCAAATGGGGATGAACTCCATATTAATGCCCATTATTTTGGAATGAGATGTTGGATGAGCATCTCACAAAGCTTGTGCTTAGAACTTGTGAGAGAAAGTAGTCACCCAATAATCATTGTCAGCCCTGACTGCCATTGTTTCAATGGGGAAGAACCCTGACTTGGGATGCATGTGCTTACGAACAGAGAACAGGTGCTAAATGATGAACAGAGCTCATCTTTTGTTTTAAACAAAACAGTCTAATTGCACGATTATCCAAATACACACAGATTTCCAATGGAATTGTGTTCATTCATTATGTGTTGAAATGAGGCTGGTTATAATAATTAAAACAAGTAAAGCGACTATGGGCTTGATTTACTTTGTTCCCAAATAAGGCGTGTTATTTTGCGTGCATAACCAAAATATTTGCATGTGTTATCATTTCACTTTTTGGGGTGATCACAAAGGCATGATGTAAATTATTCCAGCCGCAAACAGCCATATTTAAATGAGAGATTTTGCATGTTTGGAATGGTTTGGTGTTGGCTACTGTTACACTGAACAAGCTGCCGGTTTACTATGAACTTTTTCACTGGATGTCTCTTAGTTTCTGATGGGAGTAAGGCGTTTATCAGGACTGACATGATTGTAACTATTGTTATGTCCAGAAACCACGGACAATGACTGTATGTTAACGTGGCACTTTATTAACTTCACTCCGCAGCACCTTACACGCTGGCTCGCGTAAATCACAACAACCAGTGTAGCATCACTTTTCGGCTCTCACGTCACACTGTCGTAAATCACACTAACAGCCTACAACGGTATGCTACATTCACCCCCCCCTTTTAAACATCTAACCCAGTGCTGTAAGGTTTAACACATACTAGTGCACAGAACAATATTATGGCCTAAACTGAGCCAACCTGACTGGGTAAACCGGGTAGACTGCCGATTTACCCGCATAGCCTTGTGGGTTATTCTGCCACATGATAGACTATGCACTGAGCTAAACTCTTTAAAAGTCTGTAACATAGTCTCTGAGGTAAGGTGGCCTCTGACGGGCCCGGACAGGATGGGGATCAAGCTGCGGAGGCTCGACCGGCTGTGGAGCCTCGACCGGTGCATCTGGTTCAGGGTGGTTCCCAGCCGGGATCCCAGGCTGTGCATCCGGAAAGTCCCAGTCCCCATCTGTGTGGCCGTGATCAGCTGCAGTTGCAGCAGGATGTGAGGCAGGTGGTGGCGTCACCCGCCTAAGGCGACTGGCATGCCAACGCGTTCCATCGGCCAGGCGGAAGGTGGCTGGTCCCAGTTGTGCTGTAATCCGCTGTGGCACGGACCAGAATGAGAGCAGCTTGTGGGGTCGATTGGGCCGACGAATGCGGACCCAGTCCGACACTGAGAGTGCAGGGCGTTTCACTCGGTGCTTACTGTCAAACCGCTGCTTCATGCTGCGTTGGCGTTCTGCCACCCTGTCACCTGGGGAAGGCATCTCTGCTTGCGTGTCCCCCACTGGAGGGCGCAGACGGTCCAGGGGAAGCTGGAGCTCACGCTTCATCATCAGGAGAGCTGGAGAACAGCCAGTTGTGGCGTGCGTTGTCGCTCTATAATGGAGTAGGGTGCTCTGCAGTGCCGATGAGAATGGTAGGCCCTCTGCCATGTGTGCTCTGAGCCCATTCTTGAGTGTCTGGTTAAACCTCTCCACTCCACCATTGGCCATCGGGTGATACAGGGCCGTCCTGATGTGTTTTATCCCCCTCCCCTCCGTGAAAGAGGTGAACTCGGCCGAAATGAACTGGGGCCCGTTGTCAGTGGTGATGGTGTCGGGTACCCCCCAGCGGGCAAACAGGGAGGAGAGGAAGTCGATGACCACTCTGGTGGTGACGGACCCGGTGGGCAGCACCTCGGGCCATTTGGAGTGAAGATCATAGGCTACAAGGAGGAAACGCTGGTGCTGTGGGGTGCTGTGGAGTTCGCCGCAGATGTCCACCTGAATGTGTGTCCAGGGCGCCTGAGGCCATGGTACAGGTTGCAAGGGCGGAGTCGGGGGTGGGCCAGTCTTTCCGCTGGTGAGGCAGGCTGCACGGTCCTTCACCATCGTCTCTACGTCTCTGTCGATACCCGGCCACCAGACCAGGCCCCTGCAGCGTTGCTTGACCTTTACAATGCCCAGGTGGCCTTCATGAACCATGGTCAAGACACGTTCTCTCAGGGTGTCTGGGATCACCGTGCACAGCCCCCTCGCCACGCAGACGTCATTCCAGCAGGAGAGGTCGCTCCTGACCCGGTAGAAGGGCACTAACTCCTCTGGCACTTTGGCAGGCCATCCGTCCCGGACGAAAGTGCGGACCTGGGCGAGTACGGGGTCCTGCTCGGATGCTGCATGAAGCTCTGGCAGAGAAACAGCTTCCTGGAGGGGCGTGTGCAGCATGAGAACCAGTTCTGGCTCTGAGGAGTCTGGAGTGGAGTCTGGTGCAGGGCTGGGTGTGGCTCTGGAGAGTAGATCCGCCACAACATTGTCTCTGCCGGGCGTGAACTGGGTGGTGAAGTTATACGCCTGCAACCTCTCTGACCACCGGTAAAGGCGCAATGGTCTGTGTCCTGATCCCGCCGTGTCCAGTAGTGCTGTGAGGGCCTGGTGGTCTGTCCGTAGTGTGAAGTGTCGTCCATACAGGTACATGTGCCACCTCTCACATGCCCAGATGCAGGCTAGGGCCTCCCTCTCCCCCACCGAGTACTTCTGCTCCGTAGGAGTAAGTGACCTCGAAGCAAACGCCACTGGGCGCTCGGCACCATGCTGGAGTTGGGACAGGACTGCGCCAACTGCAGTGTTAGAGGCGTCGCAGGTCACGAACGTGGGACTCAGCAGGTCAAAATGGGCGAGCACAGGTGGGGAGGTGAGCTGCGACTTGAGTTGCTGTACTGCGGCGGAGCACGCAGAGGTCCAGGCCCAGGGCGCATCCTGTTTGAGGAGGGCGCGCAGAGGTGCAGTGGTCTCCGAATAGTGGGGAAGAAAGCGCAGATAATACGCCGTCATTCCGAGGAACGAAGAGAGCTGCGCCGGGCAGGAGGGCTCAGGCAGGCGCAGGATGGCGTCGACGTTCGAGTGGAGCGGGCTCAGGCCGTCAGCAGTCAGGCGGAATCCAATGAACTCGATGACGGGCACCGCAAAGATGCACTTCTCCCCGTTGAGCGTGAGGTTGTGACGGGCGAGCACGTCCAGCACCCTAGTGAGACGGTCGTCGTGCAGAGAAGATGTTGCGCCATGTACCACGATGTCATCCAAATATGTGACCACCCCGGGGATGCCAGCGAAGATAGTGGCCATAATCTTCTGGAAGCAACTCGGGGCGGAAGAGAGGCCGAAAGGCATGCGGGTGTAGCGGAAGACCCCCATGTGTGACACAAACGCAGTGAGGCTGCGGCTGTCGGGATGTAGGGGAACCTGCAGATACCCCTGCCGTAGGTCGAGTTTAGAGAAAACTGTTGAGCCATGGAATTTGGCAGACAGTTCTTCCACAGTGGGTAGTGGGTATCTGTCCGGGACCACCGCTTTGTTCACCTGCCTGAGGTCCACACAGGGACGCAGGCCGCCCGTCTTCTTCTTTGCCACGACAAGATTGGATATCCAAGGTGAGGCGTCGATTCGTTCGATGATTCCGGCGTCCAGCAGTTTCTGCAGCTCATCTGTGACACCATCGCGCAGGGCGAGGGGCAGACGGCGGAGGGGCTGGATGACAGCAGACACGGCTGGGTCGATGAGCGGTTGATGGTGGAAAGCGGTGAGGCAGCCCAGCCCAGTGAAAAGTGATGGCCAGCGCTGCTGCCAGGATGGAGTCACTGTCAGGATAGTGGCTCCCATGTTGTCAGTGATGGAGAAGCCTAGGGCGCAGAAGAGATCAAACCCCAGGAGATTGGCACCGTAGCGGGACACTTGGAAGGTGAACGCTGGAAGTGCTCTCGAACCGTAGCGCACGGAGAAAGTGGTAGTGCCGACCATGCCGATTTTAGTGTGTCCGTACCCATACAGCTCCTCCGCGCCTGTCTTGATTGTCTGTCTGGGGAAGAGCCGTCGGACTGTAGATTCACTGAGAAGAGACCTGGAGGCAGCCGTGTCCAGTAGCAAAGGTAAGCACACGCCATCCAGCTCCACTGTACACCATGTAAATGGCTTGGCACTCGAGCCCACGGAGTGAATGGCGGTCGGGCTCTGCGGGCGGGGCGAGCGGTGTTGAGGTCTTGTGGAGGCGGGCGCTGAGCGGCACACTCTAGAGAAATGGTTAATCTTACCGCATCGCTGGCATCTCTGCCCCATAGCTGGGCAGACCGGTGCGCGAGTGGGATGAGAAGAAGAACCACAGTTCCCACAGAGTCGGCGTGCTGTCGCGTCTTGGCGTCCTGCTACGTTAACCTCCAGCCCGTCGTGAGGGGAGGCGGGGTCAGAAAGCTGAGGAGCTGGGGCAACTGTCTGTGCCAGTGGAGCAGAGTGCGAGGGAGGCGGGTCTGAGGCTGTTAGCTGTGATGTTAGCTGAGCAGCTGACTCGAGTTGAAAAGCCATCTCAATAGCCGCATTTAGTGTCATGTCGTCCGGTGACATAAGCAGTTTCTCTCGCAGTTTGGGATTAGTCGTATGTTCGGCTAGCTGGTCCCGAATCATCTCTTGCTCTAAGACGCCAAACTTGCAGAGACTCGCCAAACACCGGAGATCGGTGACGTAATGGTGGACGGACTCACCCTGTCTCTGTCGGCGTTGGCGGAAGGCAACCCGCCTGGCTATGACACTCTGTGGAGGGGCGAAATGTTTGGCTAACAAAGCAACACAGTCTGCATATTTTACTGCGGCTCCGAGAGTGCGGAAAATGCGTTGTCCCTCGCTGCCTAGGCTGTGAATTAGCAGCGCCCGTAGCCGTGCGTCGGTCGTTTCCTCGTTGTCTAGTCCACAAACGGTCACAAACGTCTGAAAAGATTCAAACCAACGGGGCCACGGGATCGGTGGCTCGCCAGGCAAAGCTAGGAACGGAGGTAGTGGTGAGAAAGGAAAAACATCCATCGTCGCCAATGTTATGTCCAGAAACCACGGACAATGACTGTATGTTAACGTGGCACTTTATTAACTTCACTCCGCAGCACCTTACACGCTGGCTCGCGTAAATCACAACAACCAGTGTAGCATCACTTTTCGGCTCTCACGTCACACTGTCGTAAATCACACTAACAGCCTACAACGGTATGCTACAACTATACTACTTGCCTCTTTAGTGTCACATAAGATCACAGATTTTATTTTGATAAAGTTTTTATTTGCTTTCTTATTCACTGTTTGTAATAATAGATGTTGTATTACTTGTTTGATTCAAATCCTAATAACTTTTTTATTGTGTAACATGATTTGCTCCATGATTAAAAATGTATTTATTCTTACTGTTCATGAGTTCATGATGTATGGTATCCACAAATTTTCTTTTTGTGTATTTTGAGCGTTAGCTAGAATGGGCCAGTTAATTAGCCCCCATTGTTACGCAGTCATTCAGAACGCTCAGTTATGGATATTCCAAACACATCTGTATATGTAATGGTTTCCAGTGGCAGAGAATCAAATGCAATGGGAATGGGAATCAGAACAAGTCACCCACAAAGGTGAAGACTACTAATAGCTTAAACCCCAAAAGGGTAGAAAAGAAAAGGAATCATCCTAGTAGCTAAAACAACCAAATAATAATCAGCCAAAACAGGAAAATAGTGCAAACTCGAAACACGAGTAAAAACACGAAACTAAGTCTCCCGAGCTCAATACTAGAGCTAACACAGGAAACTAGAAGAGAAAAGAACACCTTCAGCATGTAACACTAACACGTCCAGAAAAAAGTGAAGCAAAAGTGAAACCACCAAAGAAAAACTGTCTCAGTGAGAACAGCACGGACAAAATAGCTCAGTGAAGCTAACAGGAGGAGAATCCTATACCTGAATAATAAAGCTAAGAAGCAAGTCCCTCGTGAACATAAAACAAGTATAATATCGCTAGTACCTGGCTATACCTGGCTCTTTGAATGACAAAGAAGCACCTGGGAAGCGGAAGTGAGGAACTTAAATACCCCGCAGGTAGTAGTACAGGTGAAATTAATAATAAGCGAGGTGAAGCAACACCCCAGAACGGAACGTGGAAAAAATCTGATAGATTCTCAATCAGAGAAAAAGGACGAGAACCGCAGCGGAAAAAGGAAAAAATAACCCACGAACCATGACAGTATATCCATATTTGTTACAATGACAGCCATCATCTTACCGATTGCGTGTTTTTAAAAAACCTGCTTCTCATTCATACGAAAATGCACATTACGCATGCTAAAGTATTCTATTTTCATGACC
Source organism: Ilyophis sp. 1 JC-2022 (assembly GCA_022702515.1). Classification (NCBI taxonomy): domain Eukaryota; kingdom Metazoa; phylum Chordata; class Actinopteri; order Anguilliformes; family Synaphobranchidae; genus Ilyophis; species Ilyophis sp. 1 JC-2022. Next base: position 81,011,239 of record CM040396.1, on the reverse strand, counting down.
TCCTCCCACTATTTTCCCACTATGAAATAACACATAATCATTGCCTAATGATTCAGGCTAATTTGCACAAATCCATGCATCTTTCAATTTGAACACATGCAGTCCTCTTTGCACCTTGTTAGTTGATCACCTCTGACTATATTTTGCAGGTGGTAACAGTTTTACGCACCATTTTGTACATGCAAATATTTAGTAAATCAACCCATAAATGTACTCTGATCAGAAAAATGTGTGCAGACTATTAAGAGAAAAAAAAGTTGATTAAGCAATTAATTTACACAATTAAAAAATGTAAAATGCCTATAGGCATGGGTGTTGAATCAAAGTTGTCTAAATTGAACATTAAAGAGCACAGTTTTCCATAAGGATAAGTTAAACCTACAGCATTTATTAGTCTCTTACAATGCACGGAGCCATGCATGCAATTACAAATGCACATAGGCTATAAATACAACGAAAAAATATATATATTGCTCAACACAGGTCCTTGCAATTTCATATCAATAACTTTCAAATAAATTTCAATGACTTCAGCATCCAGAATGTCACATAACATTTCTACTTGCAGGCATCTTTGTTCACACAACATCTGCATTTCAAAATCAGTTCAATGAAAATTAATCAAGTGGATGAGCATGATCACAGAATATCCTCTCTGGTCCGCAAATGTCTTGTTCTTTCACCCTTTTATGTACAAGCAACGTGAATGCCATACTTGAAAGGAGAAGGTGGGTTTGCGGTAACCCTGAAGATTATTTATTTATTTGGGGGGAAAAGCGACATCATTTTGCAAAACGCATTTTTCGTGAAAAAGTGCAATCTGCATGTGAAAGCAGTTACCCCATATTCACATTTTATAATATGCTGTTAGTGCTGTGTATTTGATAATTTGCATAATTATACTTTAAAACACAATTTGTGTAAAATCCAATTGGTGAAACTAGCTGATTTTCTTTTCTCGATACCATCTGTTGATTTATTAGAAATTGTGTAATGTTTTTGTAATTTGTGAACATGAGGACTTGATTTTGATTTTGATTTTTCCAAAGTGGCAGAAAAACACACACACATACACACGCGCACACACACACACACACACACACACACACACACACGCAAGCACGCACGTACACACACACACACACACGCACGTACACACACACACACACACACGTACACACACACACACACACACACACACACACACATACACACGCACGCACACACACACACACACACACACACACACACACACACACACACACAGTAGAGTTAATTTATTGATTATTGGTTTGGGTCACAATCACAGCTCCATAGCTTCATTCAGCAAGTCTCATTCAGCAATTTATTTTTTCAGAATAGAGTCAAAATAATTTTCTTCAGAACCTGAATGTGATTAATTTATTTCCCAAGGTAAATGAGTAGTAAATCAATTTTTATCTTAAACACTGATAAGAGGACAAACCTATCCAGACATAATCAGGAGATATTCTGTGGACTCTGAGTCAACACTTCACTTTGTAAAGCAATGTCTCATTTCAAGGTAATTACAGTACCCCCCCCCCCCCCCCCCCAATAGATTTTTATTTAGTTTCCATGCTGGCTCTTTTCTGTATGGAAACCACACGAGCCGTTGCTTCCCATATTTATCACCTGGTATGCAAGTGTCAGGAATGTAATTGCATCTATTAATAAATGTGTTTGATATAAAATAGAATTTTCTTCTTCAGCCATATTTGTGTACAGGGAATATAACTGCTTATTTATTATTGTTGTACCACGTATAATAATAAATCACATTGTTATAATAAGGTCTGTTTTTTAATCACCTATGGCATGTGCAGGAGGGAATTTGCTACTCTTGTTATAGTAAGAACACCGTTTTTAGACATTATTTTTTTATACCTGGATGAAATTTTAATATTTTTCCAAAAATATTTTTACTTTTGATTGTTGTTTTAAATGATTTACTTGTTTAACATTCAGATCTATGAGCAGTGTAGATGTCTGATGCTGCAATCAGCCATTAAACAATCCGATACCAAACCAACGGCAGAGTAGTCATCCGTTACCCCAAATATTACTGTCCTAGAAAATGACAGTTCAAAGCAATGGCACACCAATCATTACAGACCTAACAAACGGCACTGCAAAGTGGTATGTGCTAAACACTTATTTGTTATCTATGGTTAAGCACTTTTGAAGTTAAATACTTAATTTAAAGTGATTAATTCACACCTGTGTCTCTAGCTGTGGCCTGTGGATCACACAGGTAATTAAGGAACATTATATAAAATCAGTATTTCACCCTTTATAATTACATTTAATATTCAGGCTTACCAAGGTACAGTGCTGTAGTGATATAGTTTTATTTAATGACATAATTTGCATTTGATCTTTCCATTAGTTATGTGAAAGTTCAGGTATATTGTCATGATTCGTGGGTTATTGTTTTCTTTTCCGTTGCGGTTTTCATCCGGGTTTCCCATTGAGAATCTATCGGATTTTTTTTTGTTCCGTTCCGAGGTTTTGCTTTCCCTCACATGTTATTAATTTCACCTGTGCTTCTACCTGCGGGGTATTTGAGTTCCTCACTTCTGTTTTCCCGTTGCTTCTTTGTCATTCGACATTGCATTGCGCCAGGTATAGCCAGGTACTAGCGACCTTGTGATAGTAAACGCTGTTTATGTTCACGAGGGACTTGCTATTTATCTTATTTTCAGGTATAGGTATTATTGCTTCTGTTAGCGTTCTGCACTATTTATTTTGTCCTTTACTGTTTTTTTTGTTGTTGTTTTTTTTTGGTTATACACTCTTCCGGATAACTTATGTGCCGAAGGTGTTCTTTTCTTTACTAAGTTTCCCATTTTGGCTCCAGTATTGAGCTCGGGAGATTTAGTTTGTGTTTCACTCGTATTTTCGAGTTCGCCCTATTTTTCATGGATATATTTTCGTTTGGCTGTTTAGCTACAAGGAATTTGTTTTCTGTTTTTTGGCATCTATAGTATTACTCCCTTTATTGGGTATTAGCTCAAACAATTCTGTTTTTAACAAGTTTTGTTCCCCTTATTTTCTCCCAATTTGGAATGCCTAATGGTATTTGTAGGCTAATCCCACCTCATTTCTGCAATAACCTCTGCCAATTATATTCACTTTGCAGTCAGCCATTTCAGTTGTGCAGTTGTTGCATCAGAGGGCTACACTTCCTCCCACCACAGGACTGGCCACAGCTCACAATGGCATGGCGAAGAACTCATGCCAGATCTTGTGACTGTAACTGCAGTGAGAATTAATACTTTAGCAGGACACCCATCTGAGAGGCTGTCAGCTCTGGAGTTGTATAATCAAAAAGGAAATGGTTAAATCACATTTTGTTAATGCCAGGCTATTTTTACATGCACCATTGTCTTTCTGCAACAATATTTAATGTCAATAAAGGAAATGTCTTTCTATTTGTAGTTCTGTGCCCTCTGAACCTTGCCACCTGGTTGGCTATAACCAGTGCGACTGGAGCGTCAGACAACATAAAAGCATAAACATGATTGCTATCATGGGCCAGCCGGTCTGATTGAGGGCTTTGGAGATCAAAAGCTTTCTTGTCAGGTAACATTCCTGCCTGTACTTCTTTACACATCTTACTTCAAAATGTCCCCCCCCCCCCCCCCCCCCTCCCACATTACAATAGAAATGTATATCAAAGCTTGTATATCCATTTGATAGTTGTTTCAACAGCTAGATGTTATGTTCAAGTAAAGAAACACTAAATGTCATTTAGCAATAAAGCAATGGCAATAATATATATATATATATAATCGTGCATGAGTCCCAAACAATTAAGGCTTGATTCACAAATATTGCATTTCCTTTACCACCTTAGAAATGCAGCAAAAACCTGAAAAAGTAACATGGGATTAGCGCACAATTATTAATGTTCTCATTTAAAGCAGGATGGGTTATGTAACTTACGCTAAAATATTCCAACTAATTCACAAATGATTGTTCTAGTTACCCAGTGGTACAGAAATATAAGAACACAAACAAATCTGGTGGTAATTCAAGATTAATTTGGTTGCCTACTGGTGAGATACCAAAACTTTTTTCATTGTTTATCCCTTTTTATATCCGCTACATTCTGTATATTCCTGCCAAAAATCCCTTCCATTTTGTCTTACTCTAATAATTTTGGCACTAATAATTTGTTAAAAATTACAACATTTTTAGCCCAATAATTGCTCACCCTTCTGTAATGGATTAAGTTTTTTGGCATAGCTCAATAATTTCCATTTTCATAGAATGATCCTGCATTTTTCTCAGGCTTCCTCTTTAGTTGGAGCTTAGCTGTAGCATTGGTGCGGATTCTTGTACCCTTGTCTCCTGTGCGTATGACTGACTTCACATGTACCATTATTGTGTATTCCACATTTTTAGCAGCACGTTTCAGGCTCATGGATGGAGCTGTCAATGTGGTTTGCAAAATAAAATCTTGTCATGTACGGCGTCCTCGTAAAGATACATCTCTCTTCATCCGGATTTTTCATCATGGCTAATGATTGTCACCAAGCTCACAGCTCACATTTGGAAGCAATGCTAGATGTTGTGTTACAGGGAGCAACAAACCTGTCTGTACTCCTATCATTTGTGGGGTTATCAGAACCCAACTGTATTCATTTGTCAATTTTGCAGTGCCATGCTCTTACCATATAAATATGCAATATATGGTGACTGAATGCATACCCTCAGAAAAATCTGGTAGGTTGTCTGTTTCTTTGGAAGTAACTTTAAGACACAGTGCACAAGCAGAACAAAGGAAATTGTGCAACACATACTATATCTTGCAAATAAGCTTCTCTCTCTAGCACAGATTAATGCCCAGCCCTTCAAGATTTATTAATTAGAAAAAGTATGCCTGTCGATAAAATACATCTGTGTGCTTAATTCAATTTAGTTGTCAACCCAAAAAAGTAGCTGAGGGCAGATGAGCAGATCAACACATTGGAAAGGCGTCAATTTTTCAGTCGAATGATGTTGATGATTTTTTTCTGCTGAGACCTTCAGAAAGCTTTTTAAAAAAATGAATTTACCCACAATTCTCTTTGGTGAACCGCCTGCCCCCACACACACACTACCTCTATACCCCACACTGTATAATTTATAATGCCTAAGCTCTTTCAATACTCTAAAATGCCAGATAAACTTTTCTCATTTGGTCCTAATTTGGTCACGCAAGATAATGCCAACATGTGAAGGCTGTTTAAACTGCTTTTAAAATGCATTCCTGAAAGGAGCAGGCGATGGAACCTCTGCACCTTGTCAGCTCCTATAATTATTTCCAATCCAAAGCTGCCCTTAATGTGCTTATTAATGCAGCCTTCTCCTCAGTGTGAGAACCATTCAGCTCCATTCATTTTTAAAGCCCCCTTTTTTTCTGAGGAACTGCAGAGGAGAAAGCTATTAGAAGCTAACACGTCTCTCTCCCCGGGGACTGGCACGGGCTCCTTTCGCTTTTAATGCCACCCTCTTCATGGGGACGCCAGCTGCCGACCCTGGCATTCTCTGGGCCGGGACGCCGTCGGGGCCCCTGCTCCCCCCCCCAAAAAAAAACCAGCCGCTTTTAATTAGAGCACCGTAAAGGAGCAGAGAGAAGGAGGAAAATGTGCCGTGCTGTGTTTCTCGCATTGCAGTTGCGGTCCGACGGCGCTAAAGGGTTTAAGCGCGGCCTTTCCTCACGGCCTCCATCCAGACTCGCTCAGAGGTACCCTGCAGAGCGAGAGGCCTGGTTCTGCCTCTCTGGCTCTGCGCATGAGCCACAAAGCAAACAAACAAGAAAGCACTAAATGCTGTTCGTGTGTTCCTCAATAGGACTACAGTCTAAACAGCATACTGCTGGTCTTAATCCTCCAACATCTGTTTTAACTGTTAATATGTCATGTGACTATCAGGTCCCCTCCTTGTACATCTATAGCGTTCCCATAGAACATGGGCAGGGAGACGGATGCTGAAAGAGCTGTTCCAACCCCTCCCCTCTGGTTTCTGTGAGTAAGGCTGTTCCATCCTTTATTGCTCTCTCTCTGTTCCACTTTAGCCACCAGCAGTCAGTTGTTAGCCACCAGCAGTTTCACTGGAATCACACAGGATCAAAAATTTCATTTCCTGTGAGGGATTTAGCAAAGATGAACCTGGTCGCAGGTGGAGTGGACAGGGATAGGGAGGGGTCTCGTTTACCAAACCATGGCAGGATAATTCACCCCACACTATTACGGGACCACCAGAACTCTTCACTGTTGGAATGCTATTGTGTTTCCATTTATTTGATCATAACCAGTAGCTATCTTTATGTATGAAATAGGTATATTTATATAATACAAAAGTTGTCCACTGCTGGTTAGCGGAGATTTCACATGGCTTTCTAAATGCATCAGACATGATCTGGCTTTTACTGACTCCGGGGAACACAAAAAGTCACAGATAACTTTTCTGTAATGCTGGTTTTTGTTCTACTGCTGAGGAAATGAACTTGCCAGTACTGAATGTTTGTGTGGGTGTTTTAAAAAAAAGAAACAAACAGGTTCAAATACTTTCTATGGCCTCATAAACATTACATTATTGAAGCTTTGGAATGTCAGAAATCTGTACAAAAATGATAACAGCGTGGCCCCTGTTTATTCTCCACCTGCACCCAGCTCAGGAGAAACAAAGTGCAGCTTCATTTATGTGCTAATGTGAAGTGAAAAGATAAAGTTCTGAGAAATTATCACACGCCATGTCAGAAAGTAACCCTTTGAACAGCTCTTAATGCAAATGCAAGTTGAGAAAAAAACTCATAAAGCCGCAGTATACCCAGATACCCCTTAAACTGATAATGTTGCAGTGTACCCAGATACCCCATAAACTCATAAAGCCGCAGTATACCCAGATACCCATTAAACTCATAAAGCCGCAGTATACCCAGATACCCCATAAACTGATAATGTTGCAGTATACCCAGATACCCCATAAACTGATAATGTTGCAGTATACCCAGATACCCCATAAACTGATAATGTTGCAGTATACCCAGATACCCCATAAACTGATAATGTTGCAGTATACCCAGATACCCCATAAACTCATAAAGCCGCAGTATACCCAGATACCCCTTAAACTGATAATGTTGCAGTATACCCAGATACCCCATAAACCCATAAAGCCGCAGTATACCCAGATACCCCATAAACTCATAAAGCCGCAGTATACCCAGATACCCCATAAACTTATAATGCCACAGTATACCCAGATACCCCATAAACTTATAATGCCACAGTATACCCAGATACCCCCTAAACCAATAAAGCCACAGTATACCCAGATACCCCATAAACTCATAAAGCCGCAGTATACCCAGATACCCCATAAACTTATAATGCCACAGTATACCCAGATACCCAATAAACTTATAATGCCACAGTATACCCAGATACCCCCTAAACTAATAAAGCCACAGTATACCCAGATACCCCATGAACCCATAAAGCCACAGTATACCCAGATACCCCATAAACTCATAAAGCCGCAGTATACCCAGATACCCCATAAACTCATAAAGCCGCAGTATACCCAAATACCCCGTGAACTTATAATGCCACAGTATACCCAGATACCCCCTAAACTAATAAAGCCACAGTATACCCAGATACCCCCTAAACTAATAAAGCCACAGTATAGCCGGATACCCCCTAAATTCATAAAGCCGTAGTATACCCTATTACCCAGATACCCCATAAACTCATAAAACCACAGTATACCCAGATACCCCCTAAATTCATAAAGCCATAGTATACCCTATTACCCAGATACCCCATAAACTCATAAAACCACAGTATAGCCAGATACCCCCTAAATTCATAAAGCCGTAGTATACCCTATTACCCAGATACCCCATAAACTCTCATAAAACCACAGTATACCCAGATACACCATAAACTTATAATGCCATAGTACACCCAGATACCCCCTAAATTCATAAAGCCACAGTATACCCAGATACCCCCTTAATTCATAAAGCCACAGTATACCCAGATACCCCCTAAATTCATAAAGCCACAGTATAGCCAGATACCCCCTAAATTCATAAAGCCGTAGTATACCCTATTACCCAGATACCCCATAAACTCATACAACCAAAGTATACCCAGATACCCGATGAACTCAAAGGAGCCAAAGGGTGAGAAGCAAGCACATGGAAAAAAAATCTGGGCTTTTCGGCCCTGCTTGACAATGAGCTCTCTTCCTGTGCGAGTCCCTCTGCCTTTGTCTTAACATAGTAAAGCCTCACAGTGAGGTCTCTCCACAAAAGGGGGATATGACTTCCAGCCAACTAGCCTCAGGGGCATTAAAGTAATGGATGAATTCCACTTTCCCTCCAGCACCCCCTGTTGCCTCATCACTTACATTGTGACGTTGGCACAGACAGGCTAATATGTTGGTAAAAGGAATCATTATAAATTATTATATATTATGTTATTATTCAAGATAATATCATGGCTGAATATTCTATAAATTAATATGAATGATAAGTCCAAGCAATAATAGTAAAACTACCTATAATAAATGCAAATAGAAGGGCAGTAAAATATCAAAACTGCATAAAAGAGTAGATCAGATATATATGCATATTCATGTTGTTAAAGGTTGTTTTGCCATAAACGACGGAAGGATGCATTAAGGGATAAGGTCTCATTGGTGTCCAGTCTTATCCGAAAAGGGCCGATGTGGCGGCAGGTTTTTGTTTTAGCCTAGCATCAAAGACACCTGATTCTACTCATCAAAATCTTGAGCATGACCATGATTAGTTAATTAGTTGAATCAGGTGTCGTAATGGTGGGCTAAGACCCACATTGGCACTATTCGGATAAAATTGTAAACCCCTGGTCTAAATAATCACAAACAATAGCATATTTATACTGCTGGTAAAGATAATTTTGCCGACTGAGATGGAAGTATCTGAGATGGTAATCCTAATCAATAATTAAGGTAGAAGGTAAATCACAGACACAGGTGAAATGATAATGGTAACATTCGTAAAAATCTTTAAATGAGAGATGGGTGCATTAAGAGACAGGTTATACGCTAAATCACACACAGGGTAAATGGAACATACCCGAAATCTCACTGGTTCCTGCCGCAGTGGTGGAAGTGTGTGTGAAAATGTGGGCCTAGAGGCTGAACACAACACATCAAATCAGGTGAGTAAATGAGACTGAAAGGCTACGTGACCCTTCGCAGTGTGGAGAGCGCCAGCGGAGTGTCCCGCGGTGGGAACACAGGGATTTCTGTTAGAGAGGCTGTGTAATAAACTCATATTTCATTAATTGCTCAGCTTACAAGGGCATTTAAATCCTTCCGGGTGAAAATACCAAACCAGAAAATGAACAGAAAATGAGTCATAAACACGAACCGACGACCACCATTTCCCACAGTGTTTTTCACAAATTCAGAATAATTTGATTTCTAAGCATAACAGTTGTTCTGTTACTGAATGGCCAAAGTGTGCAGAATGGCCATCACATTAACCAACAGTGACTTAAAGGGCACATTACTAGTGTGCTTTTAAAAAAAAAAAACTGCTGTTAAACATTTCCACATGTTTCTCAAATGTGAACGTAATGTACCTGTAATTTTTATTCCCATTGTCACTGTTTTGTGAATGCTCTCCAAAGTTAATGTTTCAAAGGTATTAAGAACACCTATGGTTACCCTGTAATACATTTTCCTCCCCACAAAAATTTCCACATCACCACAAAGGAGGCTTTGAACAAGTTTACAGAAAATGTCTCTGGTTTAAACTATATGTGCCTTCACAGTATCCTGTTTTTAACTCAGCCTGGCCAGATTTTGAGTAGTAATTTCCAAGACATCATGCCATAATTCTCTCATTTGTATTATGCACACACAGAGTGCTGCCTACTTTGGTTCCCTAGCTATTTTGTACCCAACATCAAAATTATAGGTTGAGCCATGTTTTATGGTTCACATTAGAAAAATAGTGGATGTGTTATAGCTTACATATGATTGATATAGTAATAATTAGAGTGGAAAATGTATGGGGAGCCGAATGCGACATAAAATGCACGGTAAAATTATAGCATTTATTCCCACGTTTAATTAAAATATCACTTTTTTTTCTCACATTTAAACAAAAAAAAATCCTCTTTTCCTACATTTATGATTTTTGAAAAAACAGGTGTAAATATTAAATGTACAATCCCAAAATTATATATATATAAGCTGAATGTTTTATTATTTAGTTTAACATTTAGCTAAATGTATAATAGTTTAGATAAATGTATGAACATTTAACTACATGACACATTTATCTAAATATTTAATTAAATCTATAAATCATTTAGCTAAATGTACAAAAGGTTTTCTAAATGTATGAAACACATTTAAGAGGTTATATGCTCAATCACACACACGGGGTAAATGGAACATAACAGAAATCTGGTTCCTGCCGCAGTGGTACAAAAAAATATTGTACATTTAGTTAAATGTGAGACGGGTGTGTGCGGGTTGGACCCGTAATGCACGACTCAGAACACAAACTTGATAATAAATACCCGCAAGGGCTTTATTATGGGGAAATCCAAAAACGTAGTCACACAAGCAAAGTCCAAAAACCAATAAATCCAGCCAGACCAAAGATACAGTACCGAGGGAGAAGGCAGTCTCGAAGTCGATATCCATGCAAGAGTTCGTTAACCAGAGTAGCTGTCAGCGGAGCAGAAGTACAAAACAGGGAAAAAGCAAAGTTCGTAGTCGTGGGGCGTAGCAGGAGTCAGACCGAAGTCCTATCCACAGGGCAGAGGTACAAACAGACAGCAGGCAAAACTTGTGGTCCAAAACAGGCTGTGGAAACAATAGGCAGGCAGTAACGATGGTCAATAAACAAGCTAGATCAATAACAGTGGTCAAAACAATGGAAAAACGCTCAAGAGTGACAATAGTAAACTAAGGCAACAATTTCGCAACGAACAGACATGAACACTGAGCTTAAATGCAGGTGTAGACAGGTGCAAACATTTTAGCTTGAGAGCAGCAGGAAATTCACAACAGCTTGAGAAAATGAGACACGTAACGAGGCAATTAGTAAATCGTTAGTAGTTAACCTATCCTGACCTAGCGTTAGTAAATTAGTAATCAACATGCACGAGAAACGTAAGGTAAACATGAACACATGGTTAGATAGTTAGTATTACCCAATCCTGATCTAATGTTAGTATATTAGTAACTAGACAAGGGAGAATGAAACAATTAGGGAAGCATGAGTGACAGCAAGAGAAGAAACAGCATGAACGCAAGGCTGCGGAAAAACATGGAAATATGTATGCAAACAATGAACTGCATCGTAACATAAACAGAAAATAAACTGTGACAAACACTAAACATGAAACATGGCATAAATATGACAGAAACGTAACAAAATGTTTTATACATTTAGCCAAATATTTAGCTAAATATTTCATACATTTAGCTAAATGTTTTATACATTTAACCAAATATTTAGCTAAATGTTTCATACATTTAGTAAATGTTTCATACATATACCTAAATGTTTTATACATTTAATTCAATATTTAGCTAATTATTTCATACATTTAGTTAAATGTTCATACATTTAGCTAAATTATTATACATTTACCTAATTGTTAAAAACCACTAAATAATAAAACATTTAGCTTATATATATATATATATATATATATATAATTTTGGGATTGTACATTTAATATTTACACCAGTTGTAAAAAATAAAAAAAATGTAAAAAAAAGGCATAGTTCTTTGTTTAAATGTGAGAAAAAAAAGTGATGTTTCCCTTAAATGTGGGAAAAAATGCACTGGAAAAACATAGCTTTTATGTCATGCTCGGCACCCCATAGTCTTCCAATGACTTGATTTATTTGTATTTGTGATTTAACCCAAGATCACAAATACAGTATGAAAATTATAATGCTGATGTAACAATCATTACTGGTAAGTGAAAGCAATGGAGTTCTAGAACACTGAACAACAAAAAAAAACCTACTATTTAAAGGGTTAATGATGTTGGTCAATCAGAGTCTGTTTGGCTTGAATTTGTTTTTAAAAGTTACAGCCTGTAACTGTAGTGGCTGCTATAGTTCCTGGTTAGGTTTTCTACTTGTACCTTGTGCTTAAAGGTTTTAAAAAGCATATTCTTTTCATCTCAGCCATCACTATATAACAGATGCATATATACCCTCTGTACGACAATGGCAGTATTCTAATGTCACACAGTGTTAGAAACTCAAAATTGGGCTTATGTTCATTTTTTCTTTTTGAGAGCTCACAGTAGATGTCATTTGAAGGGTGTCTGTAGTTTATCAGTCAGTAATGTGCTGTGCTTTTAGTATTGGTGGTGTTGTGTGGTGTATTTCCAGTTTGGCTGTCAGTGCTATATGCAATGATTTGGCTGTACTTTATATAGTGTCCATAGTATAATTGGCAGTGCAGTGTCTGTAGTTTGCTTGGCAGTTACTGTGTGGTGTCTGTAGCTTTGGTGTCGGTTCTGTACAATGTCTGTCTGTATAATATGGCTGGCGGTGCTTTGCCGTGTCAGTTTTGCGCACAGCGTTCAGAGGAATCCGGTCCCCTCAGGGTCACGTGACAGCGGCCATGCACATCATAGAGCTGGAGAGATAGTTCTGCATCGTTTCACAAAAATTAACATGTTGGTTTAGCTGAGAGTCTGTTGTGAATATCAATGTGTGTTTGTCGACTTCGGCAGCATCCCCACAGCAAGGAGCCCTCTAAACAGCATCGTTTGGCTTGCCTGCGGAGAAAGGCTTTAGTGATCCTTGTGTCCTCTGACAATCCAGTCTTAAATTTTCCTTCCTGTGTATGGCAATATGGTGAAGGATTTGTAACCAGACATCCAAAATTGAATCCAGAATGTCTATGCACAATGAAAACATGAACCAGAATGATTATGTCAAAAGTGATGCAATACTAAGAAACAGCATATCTTTGCTCTGAAAGATTGTGTAAATGGCTTCCTGTGGTGAGCTTCCTTTGTCAAGACAATGAGATGGAGAGAGGGGGAACTCAACAGATGAGCAAGTTCTCATTATGCTATACGATACTGGTTATCTTAGACAGCAACTAGCTGATAGATACAATAGTGCCCACTGTACAAGCCTCTGGAGGCAGTGTTATGATCTGGGGTTGCTTCAATTGGTTACGTCTAGGCTCAGCAATGTTATGCAGCAATAAAATTAAGTCAGCTGAGTACCTGAATGTACTGAATGACCAGGTTATCCCATCAATGGGCATATTCCAGGACGACAATGCCAAGATTCATTGGGCTCAAATTGTGAAAGAGTGGTTCAGGGAGCCTGAGGAATCATTTTCACACCTTAACCTCATTGAAAGTCTTTACGGAGTGGTTTGACTCTCCCGTCATCAATACAAGATCTTGGCCAAAAATGTATGCAACTCTGGACGGAAATAAATGTTGTGACGTTGCATAAGGTTATCGAAACAATGCCATGACGAATGCGTGCCGTAATCAAAGCTAAAGACGGTCAGACAAAATATTAGAGTGTGCGACTTCTTTTTTGGCCAGGCAGTGTACTTAAGTGCACCTTATAGTGCTTGTTTTATAGCCCTTGAAATTAGCAGCTGTTGTCCATGAACTTTTTTTCTGTCTTATGAATAGCATGCAATATGAGCACTATTATTATATGTCTGTGCAGTCATAACTACCTAAATTCATTCTATAAGTGTTCTGTAAGTTCAATGGCACATTGAATTATCTGATTAAGTGTACATGTCTAACATAAACCACATCGCTGCCTTATTTCAGACAAGAGGTCTAAGGTGCACATCTATTACAAATAACAACGATACTGAGCTAACTAAAAATAAAAAAGTGAACAAAGGGAGTCCTGGATAGCTTTGATATATTCTTACCCTTTTGATAAAAAGTCCCAAATTAGTATTTAAGAAAACGAGCTAAAAAAACTGAGTCTGAGTTCAAACAAGGGGCAGACTGGGATACCGCAGAATGGCTTTGAGTGGTGGATCGGCATCACAAGAATTTTTTAATTTCCTGTTACTCAATAATTGTGTTCTGGTTAGGTCTTGGACAACGTGCTGTGTGGTGTGCTTTCTTGATTGTGCAGACACTGACAAGATGTGTTTCGAGGTGGGCTTTAATTTTTCAGACCTCAGTGTAATATGACGGACGGCGTGTGAGGTCTGTCTCTCGTTTGCCATGCCCACTATGTTACCTTGCATTAGAACACCAGGCATGTGTCATGATGTCATGATTTTCTTTATTTCTCGAACTTTTTTTTTTTTTTTACTAAATTGAACTCGAGTTTTTTTTTTTTAAAAGTGGTGGGTACAAAATGACTCATGACGAAAACTGGTGGGTACGTGTACCCACCGTCCCCCCCGTATTCTACGCGCCTGGTTCCACCCTTTGCTGTTATAACAGTCTCCACTCTCCTGGGAAGGAACATTCCACTAGATGTTGTAACATTGCTCTGTGGATTTGCTTTCATTCAGCCAGAAGAGCATTAGTGAGATCGGGCACTGATGGTGAGCAATTAGGCCGGGCTTGCATTCGGTTTTTCAATTGATCCCAAAGGTGTTTGATGGGGTTGAGTTCAGGGCTCTGTGCAATATTTGTGTGAACCTCACTTTGTTCACTGGGGTATTGTCATTGTGAAACAGGAAAGGGCCTACCTCAAACTGTTGCCACTGTTAGAAACACGGAATTGTGTAGAATGTAATTGTATGCTGTGCAACTTTTGGCCATATCGTGTAGTTTTAATACAGTATGTTTTTGTGTAATCATGGGCATATTCGTACCTTAAGCTGATTTTATTGTCATTGCACAATCCAAATCACATGAATAAACCTACCAAATCTGCCTTATCACCACTAATCAAATAAATGACACGATTGTCTGTTCACATTTTACTTATTCACTTCAAGCATGCAAGCAATATTGTGAATGGAAAGCAGATTATTTTAGTAATCTTAGAGTGCCAGAGGCAAAGGCCTAATGGTGGTAGGTGCACGATTTAACAATGACAGGCACACTTTTCTAAACGTAAGTCAACCTTAAAAAAATTTAATTAAAATAATGACTGTCTAAACATTTATCCACTGTGTATTTCTGTGTACATATGCTTTGTCTAGACAGTATTTTTCAGGACAGTCTTCAAAACAATATTAGCTTGCGGAAACAACTCAAAATATTAGTATCAAATGATGTCATCTTCCCATGTAATGTAAAGCTAAGATTGAGGCCGATCAATTAGGATTTGCACTGAGGCAGAAAATAGCTTATGCCAGTGTTGAGGTACAGGAACGTAAGAGAAAAATAAACTTTGCCTCAGTTGCCAGAGAGAGATGGGTTTGCAACATGGACAGTGCCTTGATGCATTTACAGTTGAAGTCGGAAGTTTACATACACTTTGGTTGAAGTCATTAAAACTTATTCTTAACCGCTCCACAGTTTTAATGTTAGCAAACTATAGTGTTGGTAAGTCAGTTAGGACATCTACTTTGTGCATGACACAAGTCATTTTTCAAACAATTGTTTACAGACAGATTATTTCACTTTTAATTCACTATATCACAATTCCAGTGGGTCAGAAGTTTACATACACTAAGTTGACTGTGCCTTTAAAAAAATAAAAAATATTTTTGGTCACATATCCTTTGCATGCCATGACTTCCTAATGTCTGTGATCAAAAGACTCAAGATATCTTATTTTCTGGTACTCTTACAAGCGACACTATAACGTCTCTGCATTTGAATGGATCTCTATGGGAATTGGTGGGTGGGACTAGATTTACCTGTAAATTATGCTGGAACAGTATGGAATACATAATTTGTAAAATGGTTGTAAGTCATCCAGGGTTTTTTTTTTAAAGCGAAGCGCGGGAAGATGTTAGCCTACACTTTTCCATCAACGCTCTTTGGCAATATCTTTTTTTCCTCACTGGTCACTGGTCCAAGCTGGCAGCACTCTGTGGTGACTGAAAGAGGTCTTAGGTTCAATTAGGCCAAATTTGAAACCATTTGTAACTGCTGAATATTTCACTGGATATAAGGCAGTGACATAAAAGCTCAGAGCTGCTTATTATGATGTCACTGGTACTGACCCAGTCACAAGCTACTGACTATGATGTCACTGGAACTAAAACAGTCATGAGCTACTGACAGCAGCTCATGGCTGTGTCACTGGATTGAAGGCCATCCTGAGCTTGTGGTGATCAGGCCATGAGCACAATGGCAGCTCTGATCTGTTTTTATTTAGTGGGAGAGAGCAGGAACATAAAAATGCTTTTTTCTGTGCATGAATGTCTGATCATTGTAAGATACCAAATAGATTTATTTTATACTTTGGCTCAATCAACATGGGTTTTGTTCTTATAGTTTGGCCAAATTAGCAATCGCAAAATTAACTTGCCAAATTATGTTTGTGAACACATGTATGTATTTGCACATCAAAGCTCAGGGCACAATTTTTTCATTACATCCAGGCGTTATTCGTTTTATAAAGATGTGCTCTTTGTTTGTGCCCATATTTTATTCTCCAGTAAGCTTCTGCCTTCTTCCATCTGAGGGAAGATTTTGACTGGTGTGACCCTTTAAGATCTTTCTAGTTTTGTTTTTATGGGAAACCGCAGGCATTTCAGTGGCCTTGCTGCCATGTACATAATGCCATGCAAATAGGACATGCAGAATAAGGCTTCAACAGAACTATATTACAGCTAAACAGGTCATAAAATAAATAAATGAGCCCAATGTGGCATTTTCTGAATGGTGTTTAGTGCTGTTCTATGCCACGCAGTACACTTGTACCCTGACACTGTTTCTTCACTGAAATTCCCCTGCCGTGTGCTGAAAGTAATGCATGGGACTGAAAGCCCGTTTAATGCCACTGCTGAAATGACAAAGGCACACTTTTGTGTTCTGAAAGACTCCTGGAACTTTACCACTTCTGAGAGCAAAAACATGATGCATCGCCCAGGGTGAACCGTGTGAATGTACCTGACGGTGTTGTCCTGTTACACTTGTAGTGTTGAGTGGTTTCCATTTGAACCACTCAAAATGTAGCATTTGAAATTAATTAACTTAATTTCACTTAAAAAAAGGAGTATACTTCAGCATACTGTAATTAAAGTTAATAAAATGAAAGTTTATATTATTATGCTTCAAGTATGCTGATGTATAAGCTACATGCGACAGCTGGTGTTTTTTGTGTGTATTTTCCGTTAAATCATTTTCAAAAGCCAAGTGACCTCTTGAGTAACCTGGAGGAGTAACTGTACATAGATGAAGTGTCTGGGCCCAGAACAACTTACTGAGTAACGTGGAGGAGTAACTGTACATAGATGAAGTGTCTGGGCCCAGAACAACTTACTGAGTAACGTGGAGGAGTAACTGTACATAGATGAAGTGTCTGGGCCCAGAACAACTTACTGAGTAACGTGGAGGAGTAACTGTACATAGATGAAGTGTCTGGGCCCAGAACAACTTACTGAGTAACCTGGAGGAGTAACTGTACATAGATGAAGTGTCTGGGCCCAGAACAACTTACTGAGTAACGTGGAGGAGTAACTGTACATAGATGAAGTGTCTGGGCCCAGAACAACTTACTGAGTAACGTGGAGGAGTAACTGTACATAGATGAAGTGTCTGGGCCCAGAACAACTTACTGAGTAACGTGGAGGAGTAACTGTACATAGATGAAGTGTCTGGGCCCAGAACAACCTACTGAGTAACGTGGAGGAGTAACTGTACATAGATGAAGTGTCTGGGCCCAGAACAACTTACTGAGTAACGTGGAGGAGTAACTGTACATAGATGAAGTGTCTGGGCCCAGAACAACTTACTGAGTAACGTGGAGGAGTAACTGTACATAGATGAAGTGTCTGGGCCCAGAACAACTTACTGAGTAACCTGGAGGAGTAACTGTACATAGATGAAGTGTCTGGGCCCAGAACAACTTACTGAGTAACGTGGAGGAGTAACTGTACATAGATGAAGTGTCTGGGCCCAGAAACTGAGTAAAAATAAAAAAAATAACATACCATACATAGTTTTGTTTTAAAATGAATGCCAATGAATGCAATAAAAATTCCTTTTCATTGCTATAATGGTACTTGCAGATAAAACATTTATCAGTTGACATACAGTGATAGATTGTAACGTTATATGCAGAATCACATTAAATGAAGGAGCATCAGTTGGCATGCGATTTTAATCTAATACCTTGATTTAAAAAAAATTTAAAAAAACTTTTACATGTATTTTTTAAATGCTAACATACAGCCGCGTTTTAGCATGAACAATGAAATGAACAGACGAGTGTATTTAGGCACTGAGAATAAATCAAATCACACAAATATTCAAATCACACTAAATAATGTGTGTTAGCGCTGAAAGCTTTTTTTGATCATAAGTGCTGCAATACAACCTCTTCTGTCAGCGATCCACTCCGAAAAGCCCGCGGCCTGGTTTCCTGAGGCTGATCTAGAAAAATAAACAGTGGGGTGAGATGAGGGGGAGACACCTCACTCATTCTCCCGTGGTTGCTTCTGACTGTCGTTTCTTTTTGCTGGATTGGTGAGACCGTTGGAGAATATTCTCCCTCTCAGGGCTCCCACTGCCACCCCCCACCCCCCCCACACTGAAAGGAGTGGGAGATGCCTGCATTCTCAGGCATTTCCTGTTTCAACCTTAATGGAATCTTGTTGTGACACAGAACCACTACAGGCTTACCACATGGGAAAGAATGCCACACATATTTCCACCGATATCAACCCCTGTTCCCCCACCGGCCACGGGCGAAGCAGCAGCTCCAGAGTCGGCCGGCACCGTATCTAAGAAACTCCCAGCTGGTCATCACATTATTACAGGCAGGAACTCTTTCTTTTTCTTTTTTTTCTTCTTTTGCTCCCCAATTTGGAATGTCTGTTTGTATATGCAGGCCAGTCTAACTGCTGAAACATCCTCTGTAAGTCCGGGAGGACACACAAAAGCACACCCTCTTCTCCGAGGCACATGCTGCCAGCCTGTGCCAATTGCACGCCATCCTGTGAGGCTTGTCATCAGCAGTTGGCACTGGCAAGTTGTGGATTTAAAACCAGACCATGGGGCTGTGTCTTAACATTGGAGTTCTACGTCTTCACAGGATGAGCCATCCAGCAGCCAAGGCTATTTGAGTGGGCGACTGCGTGACAGACTGCATTAAGGGTTAAGGCTGACTCCCTCTCTCCAGAACAGCCCATGTAATCCTCCCATCATTAAAAAGTCCTTGGAGGACCCCTTGCTCAAGATGCAATCAGACCCGCTGTCCTCGTTGAATTGGTGTTTTAATGTAATTAAAGGCACACTGCTTATAATGTGGGTATCTGCAGAGCCCTTCAATGATTTCAAGAGTGATATACTGTTTAAAAGAACAGAACATGCTGTTAAGTGGCCTCACTGTATAAGCTTTTTACACTGCTCGCATCTGCCACTGCTTGACAACTGCTTTCAGCCGTGTAAGTATTGCAGTGCGCGGCACCGAGACGCTGGTTTTGGCGGCTACGGTACATTGATTGCAGTCATTGATTTATCGGAGATCGGTTTCGTTCGTTTCCTTTTGTTTTGAGGACAGAATCGTGCCTTTGAAGACCTTGAACAGATTTGGGTTTATTGAATTCAGGAGCCGTTATTGGCAGCTATAGCCACTTTCAACATGTGGCAGTAAATGTGTCCACATGTGGGAATACATTTTAAAGGCTCTAAAGACAAACTGCACTTGAAATTCTCAAATGTTTATCTCATAGAAGTAGAAGGGATGGTCCAAGAGGCCAGGATATACTCATAGATGATTCAAGCCTTTCAAACAACGCTTATTATATTTCATAAAGACATGGTACTACCAGCAAGAGATGGGGTCAATTACACTTAATTTATTCAGTTCAGGAAATTAAGTGAAATACTATTAATTAATTTAATTTAAATTAATTTAGTGAATTGACTGAATTGAAATGGAACTGACACCAACAAACTTTTTCTTTATTTATTCTATTTACAATTTATTCTATTTACAATGAGTATTAAAGCATTTCTAGCAGAACACATTTTGGCAGAATACAGAATACTATGGCAGCAAGAAAAGGGAGTCACACAATGAAGCCTGGAGACTACGGTCTGTGTTCCACCTTGTATCAGTAACAGGGCAAAGGTGCACACAGATGGTAAAATGAGGAAAACATCTCCCCTTCACAGGGTCATAATGTCAATCTCCCATCCCACCACCCCCTCCCACAACTCTGCAAGCTAATGGGGCGGACCCCAGGTCCGGCTGGCTGAACTTTCCCACGTTTGTAGTGCTGGTGACAGATCTGTGGCCTACTTTTAAAGGCCAACCCATTTCTGTGCTGGGAGGTCAGGAAGGTCCATACAGGAAGTCCATACAGGTCCATACAGGAAGGTCAGCACAGCCTCCAGATTGAGGCAGAGTTCTTCCGTGCGATTGGAGAAGAGGTGATTGAGGTGGTCTGACCTTGCAACTGGGGTGGAATCTGGCCTTGTGACTGGGACAGAAACCGACCTCACACCTGGGACATTCAGCCTTGCGATTGGGTCTGCGGCCAGCCACAGATCAGAGCGGAGCCTGGCCTTGCGATTGGCATGAAGTGACACGAACATCCATGGCTTTTTAAAATGTCAGGTCTCCCCAGTGTTAGGATGGGACGCTGACAGTTTATCAGCCATCTGCACTGTTCGATGGGAGACACACGCCCTGGGGGTGATGGGCATGTTTAATAAACTCTGAGAGGTGACACTGCAGCCTCAGGCAAGGTTTTGAGTGAACAGGTCTTTCTGGGTGGAGGTTTCTGCACAATGTAATAATGTGACTCTCTGTTGAAGAGGGTGAAGAACATGTATAAGCTTGACGTTTTCTTGTAATCTTGAGTAATAAGTGTCTAAAACCTAATTAGTTTCCGTAAAAAATGAATACCTTTCGGGTGCTGTGGTTTACTTTAAATCATTCTTAATGTCAGGTCAGCAGGACTGATATCCAGAAAAGGAAACTTGGAGAAGAGTCATACCTGCTGAATATGTGGAGATTTGGGTGTTCCCAGAGGATAGATAGAGGCTGATATAGATAGAGGACTGATTAACACAGCATTATATCTGCTACCATCATGATTCTCCTGATTACATTTTTCTGCAAAAGGATAGAAAGATCTCTCTCATTTGACCTGGAATTCTTTGCTATCCATGGTTAGTGTTTCTCGTCTCAGCGTTTCCAGGCGAAAGCCTGAGGCCCTTTGCATGGCGCAGAGGACAGCAGAAGGTGCATCAACGGTAAAAGTTAAATGTTTAATTACAACAGCAACACACCAACTTGAGTTGTGACAATGTCCTTGGGACAATGGGAATAGCGAGATGCTTGTTTGTTCAGTGGCTATGTTGAATTTAGCTTTTAATGATTATGATATTAAAATAAATCCTCAGCCTGGTGGTGGAAAGGACGTGGGGCAGCTCCGTGTTTCCAGGTATGATGTCACACTGGGCCGAATTTCAGCTCAGACTATAATCATAAAGGTCATTTTTTCTGTGTGTGGAGTAAGAGTCCACCCCCCCCATTGAGTTTAATTTAGCTTCATAAAGGTAAAAGCCATGGTAATCCCAACCTGGGGGCCCAGAAGATAAATCCCAAATTAAGGCTACGTTAATTACAGGATTTTAAAAAGCAAACACAAGCATTTGCCTGGAAATAAAGGCTTGCACGTAAATGAACCTGTTTGTTCAGGCCCCCTAGTGGTGTAGAGACTGGGGTCTACATCACAAACAACCTACTATACCATGTCAAAAAAGTGTGGTATCATGAAAAACTGCCTATCAGCTTCATCAGCGCTTGTTGGGCTATCAAGCTACATACAAAATTTCTACATGCCACCATTGTTCTGTATTTCATAAAAGTATCTTGACTAAGACTGTAGAGTGTGTTCTACATAAGAGCGAATCAAGTTGAAGATACCAGACATTTAAATATGTTTAGGAGTTGGGTACAGTTGTTCTTTCATCACCAGAAAATTGTATACTGTCACAGCTACAAGAAAAAACACACAAGGGGCCTCAGTCATGCAACATTCCTAAATATGTGTGAAGTTACGTACAAAATAAATTAGTATGAAATATTTATGCTGGATTCATCAAACTGTGCATCAAAATGGCCCAGAAAAAGCAAAATAAAGAATTATCCCGACGCTGTAATTTAAGTTTCATTCACAGATGTGAGTGCATTACCAGCACCACATATGAGCTGCACGTCAATGTGAAAGCCCTTTCTATTCATATACGAGCTGCACGTCAATGTGAAAGCCCTTTCTATTCACATACGAGCTGCACGTCAATGTGAAAGCCCTTTCTATTCACATATGAGCTGCACGTCAATGTGAAAGCCCTTTCTATTCACATATGAGCTGCACGTCAATGTGAAAGCCCTTTCTATTCACATATGAGCTGCACGTCAATGTGAAAGCCCTTTCTATTCACATATGAGCTGCACGTCAATGTGAAAGCCCTTTCTATTCATATATGAGCTGCACGTCAATGTGAAAGCCCTTTCTATTCACATATGAGCTGCACGTCAATGTGAAAGCCCTTTCTATTCACATATGAGCTGCACGTCAATGTGAAAGCCCTTTCTATTCACATACGAGCTGCACGTCAATGTGAAAGCCCTTTCTATTCATATATGAGCTGCACGCCAATGTGAAAGCCCTTTCTATTCATATATGAGCTGCACGTCAATGTGAAAGCCCTTTCTATTCACATATGAGCTGCACGTCAATGTGAAAGCCCTTTCTATTCACATATGAGCTGCACGTCAATGTGAAAGCCCTTTCTATTCACATATGAGCTGCACGTCAATGTGAAAGCCCTTTCTATTCACATACGAGCTGCACGTCAATGTGAAAGCCCTTTCTATTCATATATGAGCTGCACGTCAATGTGAAAGCCCTTTCTATTCACATACGAGCTGCACGTCAATGTGAAAGCCCTTTCTATTCATATACGAGCTGCACGTCAATGTGAAAGCCCTTTCTATTCACATATGAGCTGCACGTCAATGTGAAAGCCCTTTCTATTCACATACGAGCTGCACGTCAATGTGAAAGCCCTTTCTATTCACATACGAGCTGCACGTCAATGTGAAAGCCCTTTCTATTCACATACGAGCTGCACGTCAATGTGAAAGCCCTTTCTATTCATATATGAGCTGCACGTCAATGTGAAAGCCCTTTCTATTCACATATGAGCTGCACGTCAATGTGAAAGCCCTTTCTATTCACATATGAGCTGCACGTCAATGTGAAAGCCCTTTCTATTCACATATGAGCTGCACGTCAATGTGAAAGCCCTTTCTATTCACATATGAGCTGCACGTCAATGTGAAAGCCCTTTCTATTCACATACGAGCTGCACGTCAATGTGAAAGCCCTTTCTATTCACATATGAGCTGCACGTCAATGTGAAAGCCCTTTCTATTCACATATGAGCTGCACGTCAATGTGAAAGCCCTTTCTATTCACATATGAGCTGCACGTCAATGTGAAAGCCCTTTCTATTCATATATGCAAACTTATCTTGGGATGGAGCCTTGAGGCTACGTGTGTAGAGTACAGTCTATGGCACCGATAACATTGGGCCAGTTGGAAATTTTATAAAAACCCGAAAATGACTAACCAGCCATTCATCACTCTCAGCCAACAAATATGCGCGATCCTAAAGATGCATTCTCTCCAAAGGACGTCGTGCACCAAGATCAGCCATGTAAGGCTATCAGACCTGTAAGCAATTTTATAGCCAATTTTGTTCATTGGCTAAATGTGTGATTTGATTAGCATATATGTCAACATATGTCATATTAATAGCAACATATGTCATATTAATTTAATCAATTCAGAAAAATAGTATCTTACTTGGAGCACAAATTAAGTTATGGGTCAAATTACATAAGTTTCATAGTCTACAATTGATCAATAAGCACAAACTAACATGCTTGCTTTTTACAATTGTAATTATTACATTTGCATTGTCCACTTCAAAAGGCTGCATTTTGTCTTGCAAATTTAACAGAAAATAAAAATAAATTAATACTCTTATTGACATTCAGAAGCTACATTTAGCAACTTTTTGAATTTACGAATGCGGTACGCGTGGTCCTGAGCAGGTGTAAAGTTTTTTCGTACGTACAAACTAATCTCAGGTACAAAAACTTTGATGAATGCCAAAATACAAACTAAATTGCTAATACGAACAATTTATGCACAAATTTGTTCGGCTCACGTTTTATGAATGAGATCTTCAGTATAGGTCAATTACACTGTTATTTTGCCTAATCACTCATTAGAGTGAATTTCTAGAATGAATTTCTGTCATCATCACATAATTTCCTTCTGCTATCGAAATCCCTCATGAGGTATGGAATAAAGTCATAACCTTACCCACATTATGAAAGCCAGACATGTCCGTTCTACGATTCTGTGGTCATTTCTGCCCTTTCTGTCTGTATGCGGTATAGCCTACAGTGTAAATTTAAACAAGGGTGAAATCAGAAAAATAGGTCTGTGTAACAGCCACAATTCATATGTGCAGTAGTAATATTTAAAAACTAATTGTAATTAATTAGCATCCTCAGTATCCAAAAATAACTCATGCTAAGCTTTCTAAAGAGGTAGCTTATAAAGTTTGCGAGTGGACAGTTGCGTATTGCGAGCCTATATCTGAACAACGGTATCGACAAAAGTGAACTGCTCTGAGCCTTACGCATAGTTTGGCTCTTCATCTGAACTGGATTCCATCGCCAAAGACGTATGTAGAAGATTTGCTCTTTGACAACATGTGAGTACTAGTGCATGTAATGTTTCTATGGTATATTTTTGTTTCGGTATATGGTATAGTTTTATTACTTTGCAACAATAATGTAGTGGTGGCTATAGCTATTTCCAATAGCCATCGCCACAGAGGGAGCTATAGTGTTGTCATGTGTACACAGTGTGTGTGTGTGTGTGTTCATGGTATTGTATTGGTCTATAGCTAGCTAGCTAGCCACAGAAAGGTTACAGAGTTTTACAGTAGGCTATTGGCACCGAGTTCATAATAAAAAGACCCACAGTCTGTGCTTTGGGTCAGTCTAATCCTCTGTGTACTGAGAACTTTGGCTTGCAATAAAATCAATGGGCCTCATTCATAAAACAAGAGCAGAATGAAATTGCATGTAAATTGTTCGTATTAGCAATTTTGTTCGTATTTTGGCATTCAACAAACAAAATGTACACCTGCTCAGGACCACACGTACTGCATCCGTAAATTCGAAATGCCACTAAATGTAGCTTCTGAATATCAATTAGAATAGGCCTGTGAATTTATTTTTATTTTCTGTTAAATTCACAAGACTGAATGTAGCCTTTGAAGTGCACAATGCAAACGTAATAATTACGACTGTAAAAAGCAAGCACAATTGATTAATTAAGTTTATTAATCAATTGTAGGCTATGAATTTATTTAATTAGACCCATAACTTAATTACTGCTCCAAGTAGTCTACTATTTTTTTGAATTGATTAAATTGAAATGTTATATGATATTAAATATGCTAATTAAAACACACATATAACCATTGAACGAAATCTGCTATAAAATCACTTACAGGTTGTGTTGCCTGGTGGGACCATAGATGGGTGGGACCCACAGCAGCTTCAGTTGGCACTTGTTTGGAGAACGCTGCGGTGAGAGATTGGTGTAGCTACGTCTAGTTGCTGTTTACTGTGTCAGAGTATAGATTCCTAACTACCTCTTTCCATCACTAGGGGATTGGAGATTTCAAACCACCTCTCACATGCACAGAACACCAACAAAATGACCAATTTAAAAAATGTATTATCTTATTTATTTTCAGGCTGCGAGAAAAACCGCTGCCTAGCGCTTGGCAGATGGAGGCAATGCGCTCGTCCGATGCAGATAGGCTTGAACTTTAACAGCTTGTGTGATGGCAGATTCTGCATTTCTTACGTTATATCTTGCCAGCAGGTTTTTTTACTTTACCGTGTAGGCTACTTTACTATTTACTTTATGACACCGGAATGGACAATACTAAACAATTTTTTTCCCTTCATTGAACAGCTACTATTAAAACTTTGATTTCAGTGTCGGAATAATTATTGCTTTTTCTGGGCCATTTTGACTTCGTATGGACTTATCACAAAATAACATGAATTGGCATGTATGAACATATGTACGTGAATACTAAAAAATCTGCCTTTCCCACACGGTGTGATGAATCTGGCGTAAACTTTTGGTACCAACTCGTTTCGTACATAAATGTAAGCGCATTTTTAGGAATGCTTCATGGGGCCCATAGTGCGCATTCTCTAATTATTGGCCAGGACACCAACTATGCGCAGCGGATACGTGCTCAAGGGTTGCAAATGGTGATGACTGATGTGGATGCATTTTTGGCACTAGAAACTAAATCGTGATTAAGAAATTGATTATCTAATGGTCATTCCCCTCTAATTGTCTTTTCATAGGACACAATAATGTCTTTCAAATGGACCATAAAGCTGTGTTCATTTTCGGATAGGTTTGGGTAGGTTTCCATATGTTTGGGTAGGTTTTTGGACAGCTAAATCCATTCCCATAATTTAAAAAAAAAAATTCTAATGATATGGATGCAAACATTTTTCCATTGAGTCAAAAACATTTATCTGTTGAAAAAAACCAGTATCTCCTGAATTACTGTGTGCACAATTATCCATTTTGAATAGATTAGTTTGACACCACAATTGCTTTGTGAGACTTGAGCAGTAATACATATCAGTTTTATATTTTGTACACATGCTCACATGAGGTTTGTGAACCATAAAATATTAAGTTTCACCTTATTCAAATCTTTGACTCTCAGGGGTTCACTGTAAAGTACAGTGGTGGTTCACTGGGGGTTGCATATTCACTGCCCATAATTTATACGTATATAAATTATAAAAATAAATGTATTTAAGGCATGATAATTAATGGTGCAAGGGTCTTTTTTAATCTAAGCCATTATTAGTGTGTGTGTAATGTTGACATCTGGCGTTATAAAATGTTAAACAGAACAGTACAAAACAGGTTCAAAAATTGTGTAAATTAAGCCTCAAAAGCACAAAAAGGTTAATAGTGCAATTTCTTATTGTTATCTTTGCATTCTTTGCAGTTGATGTGTTGAGGTAAGCTGCCACACAGGCCTGCATGCATACATACACACACATTTGAGTAGAATTTCATTTAAAACATATTTATGTTCCACTACTTATTTTATGGCATCTGGTCACTTTTCAGACCATCACAAGACTCATGTTTATGCTGCTGTATTTTGCAGTTAATAGCAGAATCAATATAATACACATTTAAAAATGGGAACCCCCCCCCCCAACCCTGCCGCCCCCCCAACCTCTGCCCCCTCCACCCCCACCTGCCACCTCCTCACCCTATCTGTAAGAGGCTGTGTCCTTACGTGTCTTGTCCCTTATATCTTCTCAGCAGGCGTACGCCCGTAGGACAAGCTCAGCAGAAAAGGTTTCATAAAGGTTTATTCACGGTCTTCTAAGCCTTCTCTCAGGACTGTGTGTGTGTGTGTGTCTGGGTCAAACACAACAAACATGGGAAGGGTTATGTGAGTATGTGGTCACTCCCAGTGAAGACAGCTGGTGTAAAGATGTGTCTGTCTGTAACTGCGTGTTGCAAACACAGGTGTGTCCTGTGCAAGCTGCCCTCTGCACTCTCACTAAGCCATGCTCCTTCCTCGGCTTTAACGCTCCTGAACACTCACACGCTCTCTCTCTCTCTCTCTCTCTCTCTCTCTCTCTCGCTCTCTCTTTCTGTCTCTCTCTCTTGCTCTTTCTCACACACTCTTTCTCTCTCTCTAAAACACTGTTTTTCTCTCCATGATACAAAATGTAAGTGCGCAAAATATAGAGCTTTTTTCTAAAATGTTAGAAAGTAATTATGAAGTATACGAGAATGTGTTTCTAACCTGTATAACCCTGCAGATTCTTTACTGTTTATGACTTCAAACAATCAAATTTGTTCTTTATAGCATGTGTGTGTATGTGTGTTTGTGTGTATGCGCACGGTGGCGGCTTGAACTTTAACAGCCGCGCAGTGACCGTCTCCTCCTTTGAAGCTATTATGAAAACAAATGACCGTAATACAGTAATATGTCGGTCAAGACTGCAGTTCAGCTGCTTACATCAGTGGAATCAAGCATGACGCAAGAGGGTGCTAGACCGAGGCTGTCACTGCTGTCTGCATCTCTGAAACTACATAAGGATCTTTCTATTATAAAGTTATTAATGCAGAATAAAAGTACACTAGACTAACAATGGTTTCTCTCCGGCCCAATAGATGACAGAGTTCAATATAATTTGACGCTCCCTGGTATTCATAGCGGAATAAACGATCATAGTTTTCTGCATGGGTAGATCATGTTTCCATGGCACTAGTGATGTTATTATTGATGACAGTGAAATCCCTTTGGCTTTGTCTCTGAAGCTTACAGGCATAGAACCCAGCCTGGTTGATGCTGTATGGCATCATGGGTAGTCTTGAGCAAACAGTCGTTGGCTCCATATTCAGGTTTTTATACAGTGCTGTATTTGGAATGGAAGAGAGTCATGTTGCTGAAATAGACAGTGGCCTACCGGAATACAGCTCAGCTGTTATGAATGCACCTGAACTCTTTCACTGACTGGCTCCCCAACTGACGGACTGACTGACTGACTGACTCAGTCACTGATTTACAGCTAACTGCTTCCAACAGGCAAGTTGTTTTTTTTCTTCTCTCCTACGTAAAGAAATAACTGGTTTAATATTTAATTATGAATGTCAGATCCCAACATGCCTATGATTTTTTTGCGTAAAACATCATTTGGTGGTTTACTCTGTTAGTAAAGGTTAGTAAGTAAGGCAGCTTTGGATATACAAGTGGTCACTCCTACAGTGGCACTCGGTTGTTTTTTTATTTTGCTCAGTCTTGGACATCTGCGCTCAGTCACGCAGTGTGCAGTCATGCCGTTGTCATTATCACCGTTTCCTCCCCAAAGGTGTCCAAGCCTTTTAAATGATCCATTAACTGCCTCTATCCTGTGAATGATCAGCTGTGATGGCCAAAGTCTTCCCTGGTTAATTTCAAACTTTCCACTTGTTTCGCAAAAGTGAGTGTTATGTAATACAATACAATACAAATACAATATTTAGACCATTTAATTTCCTGTTGTACAATGATATGACATGTCTGGGCAAGTAGTGAAAAAAGAAATTATGGACAGATGCCCATTGCTGTCATTTTGCAATCTAGATTTACCTTGAAATATTAAGAGCCATGTCCTTAATAAAATTATTGAACCATATAAAAGTCCGATAAAAGTATTGGATTGGGTTGCAAGGCAGAACAAGAACTGATGTAAACACAATACATTATATGGATGTGTAAACAAATGGGAAAAAAAAATCTCTTAACAAGGAATAACATGTTAAGGACACATTCAAAATCAACGTATAAAAACATGGTGTCCATGCACAGACGTCAGTGGCTAAAGCGTGCTGTACTGCTATTTTATTTAACCCATAATTTTATTTTTTATTGGCGGACAGACTGAAGCTGGCAAAACGTGGTGCAGAACATTACCTGTTGTTTTGGCAGGACGTCAATGGTTCTGTGAGTATAATAACTGCACCACAGGAGCAGAGCAGGTTAATTTAATCCTTTCACCCTTGGTGTCTGGCTTCAGATCAAGTCATGGTCAAAAAGCGAAATGAGTTTGGTGACCTCGACTTCAGCAAGGCGAGAAAACACATGGCGATACAGTTTGGCATAAAAAGAGAGTAAAAAATGGATAGTATAAAAAAGAGAGTAAATGGATAGCATAAGGGGTAGAGATAGAGTTTCCACCCCTACAACCCTCCACCCCACCCCTAGAAAATATGCAATCCTCTTTGGCAGACTTCAAACACTGAATCGACAATCATTTTTCAATAAGACCCGGAGGACTGCATTTAGCGCAACACCAAAGTCTGCAGTTTTTTGTTTCCTGCCCACCCCTCACGGCCATGCATCACGCTGAGGCCACGGTTACCCCGGCAATGAAGTTCAACTCTGTATCCTCCCCCCGTCTGCTCTCTCCATCGTGCTGTCTTGTCTTTTACCCACATCATCTGTATTAATTAGGATATCGTCCTCTGAAGAGGGCCGCTGTAAAATGGCCTCTTTGATCTGAGAGGACGAGACGCGATTGAAACGAGATATTATAACTGTCGTTTTCATCAGGCTCATTAGACACGGAGAGGACAGAGAGGAGCAGCAAAGCATGATGGGTCCTGTTTCTCGTTGCTGTCTGCTGTGGTGCAGTCACTTATAAATGCTCCGCTGCTGCGACTGCCACATTCAACATGTAACACACTTCCAAAAACTGTAGATATACAGGACGCCATTTAAATAGTGAAACGGTGTATTTTCTAACGCAGATTTGGTGCGGAATATGCTCCTGGTGCTGGGTCCACCTCGTTTATTAAAAGACAAGTGTGTTTGTGTGCAGTTAGGAGACGATCTGGCATTAGTGGACCACACACCAGAAACAAAGGGCCGGTGTCTCCAGTCTATCCCCTTACACATGCTGTCGGGACCAGGTGGGCAGAACCAGAAAGTGAAAACATTCATTAAGCGTAAAAAAAAAATTAAAAAGGCTCTGAAAGACGATTTGGGGGTGATTCATTTAGTGCCTGCCTTTTTTGAGAAGAGTGGAATCCAAACCCATGGTAGCCGTTATTGATTTTGTGGCCAATAAGAATCTTTATTATATGGTAGATCTGTGTGAGGGGATCATATTTTTTTCGCCCAAAGATTAGACATGGTAGAAGAAGCAAAGCTCTAGGGTAATGATTCAACAGAAATATATCCTTTAAAAGCGATCATTATATGACTTCAGTACAAAACTGGTTAAAGATTGTTTTCTTGGATCAAGAGACATAACAAATCAAAAAGTCACTAATCCGATTGCTGGTCAAGTTTTACTTGGGTTTTTTGAACACTGTGGAAGATTTCAGTCCTGTCATTTGAAGAGTCATATGTCCCTCTTGGATTCTCTCAGTATAAAATGTCTGAAATGTTTTTGCAGATGGATGCATTTAACATCATCAAAACACACAGAACACATGCAAGTAGAAAAGTATTTACAGATATGAGTTGAAACTGTTGGGCCAGCTTTGTTTGTTGACTGTTCTCTTAGTCTCTCATCCACATGACAGCATGGCCAGACACCCTTTAACAACTCCATATTACAAATACTGTAGTGGCCATTACAAATACCACTACAGAAGCAATGAGTAGACCAAACAAGTACCACCCTGGTGTGGTTTGAATGGAAAGAATCATTATGTGGCGCTAAGTGCAATATTTATCGAGTGCGATTACCGCGGCAATCAAACAGAGCGGAATGCCAGCGAGAGGTTGGTGAGGTCTCACAATCCCGCAGGAACATTTCAAAGAAAGGACACAGACTTAATTTTTAAAAGAGGACGCTTCAGAAAAAGAAAAAGAAAAACGATAAACACAGAGCTGACATAAAAGGTAACATATTAAAAACATTCTTCAAGTGTGTCTGTGTTTGGACAAGCTTGTTTGAAAGGGCTACCAAATCTAGTGTGTGTGTGGGGAGGGAGGGGGGGGGGGTGAGGCAGGGTGTGTGGGGGGGGTTCGGGAATGGTGGCAGTGGTTATAAGGTAGGAAGAGAAAGGGTGGATGGGGGGGGGGGGAGGACAGTAGAAGAGGAACATAATGAGTGACATATTGTGAAATCTGTACCTACAAAGCAGTCTTCTGCCATGCAAATTAGACTGCGGTTCCCTGAAGATAAGGATCTATTTGAAGGAACATGTGGAATCCGAAGTCCTTAATTCCCTCATTAGTATTCTGCACCGCTGATTGGCAAGCGCTGGGGAGAGCCAGCGGAACTGACGCCTGCAAAACCTAATATTGATTTGTTTAATGGTGTCAGGGAGTCAAAAATCACAAATCTCCAGTCAATTGTTTATGAAGCAGTTAGCAAAGGCAATGGATGCCCCTCGCTTAATTAATAACTCATTACTGCAATGTGATTATATGCTTGAACTGTTAAACGAGCTCTCATGTTTAAACTAGACACAAAAATGGTGCTTTCAAAAACTAAAATGAAAATAAGAGCCTCAGATAAATCTAAATACTGTTTTTTTTCTTTGTTTTTTTTCTTGAGCATGTGCTCACAAAGATTAGCTTTTTTAGATTAGCTTTTTTCTCCTACATATTGCTTCTGCATTGTAGTTTTTAGGAAAATCTGAACACACACAAACACACACACAGATCTGATCTTAGGTACAGACCACAAACACTCCGGGGTTTTATCTTTAGCATTGCTAGCGCAGTGATATAATTCAGTCTTACTGTCTGGAAGGTGGAAAATGCTACTCTAAGTATGTTGCAGCTTCAGCTTCTGAATGCATGGCAATGGAATTGGATGACTACACTCATTCCTGGTTGCTTGTGGACTGATAGATATGTTTTGCACGTTTCTTTGCATATTGGAGAAATCATAAAGAGCCATAATTCTCTCTGCTTAATGCTTCAGTCAACAACAGTCTGGGAATGAATTACAAACAGACTCCAAAGATTTCGACTCCACACAAAATAAATCAACCAACACAAATGGCCAACTGTTCCACAATAAAAAAGTTAAATTTCATAAATATATTAATCCATTTCTAGGAGTGTTTACATAACCCCAGAGTACTTTGTGAATTTTGCCTTCAGTAAATGATGCCATAACTATGTAAATTGGCATACACATTTGTATGGGCATTAAATGTTTTCAAAGGTTTAAATCAAATCACATAATGCTTTCTGCGAGCGATTTGGAAATTTTTATATTTACTTTGACATTTTTATGTTTACTCTGCACAAATAGATATGTGCAAAAATACATTAATTATGTTACAGTTACAAACAGAGGAACACATTTACCTTAAAATTAAATCAAATATTTTCTAAACAAATACATTAAAAAATCATATGATCATGCTTTTAAGGTCAGAACGTGCACCAAAAGTCGGGTAAATGCATGTGCAATGAATTGTATTCAGTAAATGGTAAAGTGTTGAACCTCTGCACCCTTTATTTCACATAGTGGAAATGTGCATGCTTATTTAAACATGAATGCACAGTTACTGCAGTCAGATGCATACGAAAAGAGATACACATAACTGTGTGCATGTAGCCGTTTTAAAAAATGCTCCCGTTTAAAAATCCATCTTTTTATAAATACTTTCATAATCTGATATATCACAAATTTTGGTCTCTGAAAAACATTTTTTGTGTGTGTTATTGTTGTTATTTCTTCTCTTCTTTGACGGCCGTTAAAAGGGGATCGGTCGTCTTGGCTGAAATAGGAGGCGGGGGTTTATTATACGTGCTTTTGAAGCACCCCGGCTTTTGCCAGCACGGTCATGGAGTTAAACGCCCCTCTGCAAGCACTGGGCTTATAAATTCTTCCTCGTTTAATTTGTCCTGACTGGATTAGCAGTCTCCAGTGTTATAAATACATTAAGTGGACGTTTGCAGAGGTTCTTATTATGCTTCATTATGCAGCTGGAATGAGAAGGTAGCTGCTGTTTGTAGTTAAATAACTCCTCAGACGTTTTTTTTTTCTTTTTTTTTTTTGAAAGCAACAATCTTCAAAGCATTGACGGGTCAGTGCTTTCAGTACAAAGCAGAGATTGATTTTCACCCTCCCACCCTTTGTTCCCATAGTTAAAAGAAGACAGGTTCTGCTAAATTAGTTTGTCCATGTTATTAATGGAAGCGCCAGTTAAACTCCCATAAAGCGGACGTGACTGAAACAATGCAGGTAAGGAACCCCCCAGAATTGAGCTGAGCAGAAAGAGCCATCGCCGCCGTGCGCGACGCCACCAGCATCTGTCCCCTTTTTTCCTGGTAATTCTAATAAAATGCTTAACTTATGTTTGAATAAAAAAAGGGATTAAGTTTCATCTGGGCACCTTGCCATCCTATAAGGATGATGTAAATATGCTTGGATTACTGCGCACATCCTGGTTCATCTAAACATCTCCTCCCAGATTGTCTCTCTCATCCGCTGAACATCAATAAGTTCTGTCTGTATATGCATATATATATATATATATATATATATATATATATATACAGTGCGCTCCACTATTATTGGCACCCCTGGTAAAGATGAGTAAAAAGGGTTATAACAAATTCACCGTTCGGTGAATTAGCTTAATCTCACACTGAATTTTTTTTTAAAACCCAACATTTAATTAAAGAAAATTTATTATGAGAAAAAAAAATCCCTCGAAATAATTATTTTTAACAAACCACAATTATTGGCACCCCTGCATTTATATATAGAATAAAGTAATACTTTTTTATATTTGGTCGCATATCCTTTGCATGCCATGACTTCCTGATGTCTGTGACCCAACAACATCAAAAGACTCTTGATATCTTATTTTCTGATACTCTTACAAGAGATACTATAACATCTCTGCATTTGAATGGATCTCTATGGGAATTGGGGGGCGGGACTAGATTTAGCTGTAAATTATGCCAGAACAGTATGGAATGCATTGTTGGTAAAATGGCTGTAAGTCATCAAGGGTCTGAGGTATCAAACAAGCCTCAAACCATCACTCTGCTGCCAGATATGCAGTAGATATGGCTGGATCACTTTAAGGGTTGTTTCTCTTGACACATTTTCTTATTGAACTCCATGGAAAAATAAGTCAGGAGAAGAAACCCTTAAAGTTATCCATCCATATCTACTGCATATCTGGCAGCAGAGTGATGGTTTAAGGCTTGTTTGATATGTCAGACACTTGATGACTTTTAGCCAACCATGTGTTCCATACTGTTCCAGTGTAATTTACAGCTAAATCTAGTCCCACCCCCCAATTCCCATAGAGATCCATTCCATCACAAAGTCATGGCATGCAAAGAATATGTGACCAAATATAAAAAATTACTTTATTCTATATATAAATGCAGGGGTGCCAATAATTGCTTTCACCAAACTCTAGTCATCACTGCTCAATTTGTTTTGACAACTCAGACACAAAATCCCACTGAATCAGCTGCTTTCCTCAAATGGATATATGCTCTCAATTTTCCTCTCACTCACACACACTTGCTCTTCTGTCTGTCTGTCTGTCTGTCTGTATGTCTGTCTGTCTGCCTGTCTCACACATAAACAGACTATCCCTCCCCCCTCTCTCTCTCCCTCGCTGTCTCTCTGTACCTTGAGCAATGCTAGATAAAAAACAATAGATGCATTTCTAAAGTACCACAGATGCTCTGAGAGGGAGAATGAGTGACGCTTGTTTGCCAGGAATCTCTGTTCCATTGCTGCAAGCTGAGCGTCTGTCAGCCCTTAGACTGAGCCTGTGTCAAATTGAAATTAATTACCAGGAGCACACCCACGGTTGTGTCTTTCAGCTACACCACTGACTGGAGTTTGAGTTGATTTGGTGTTTGAGTGGGATGCCTGCTTTTAAATATCGTGACACTGCAATTATATGCATGTATATACTGAATTTTTGTTATCCGGATGCCTGAGCAAATAGATATGTCCTCTATAATAAACTGTTATGTTTAGCAGTTACACTGCCTTCTATTCGTGCGTGAGGCGGTGCCGCTCTGCATGATGTGCTCCACCGCAGATGACCAACTGGCCCACCGAGCAGGAACACGCTAACATTTTAAAATCTGACCACAACAACAGCATGACCTGACAAGCCTGCTGGTGACATCCAAATGCGTAACAACAAAAGCAAATAGGTAAGTTATGAAGCAGTCCGCCGCGAGAGCCATATGTAATGCTTGCTTCAGTTATCCACATTAGCAGATTGACAGCTCTTTTACCTTTGAAGAATATAAGGATGGATTACTTTTTTTGCATTACTTGAGCAAAATGTTTTGTTTCATTTGAGACAAAAGTTGAAGATTGTGTGTGTCATATGTAATTGGTAATACTTCCTGTGCCGTGTTCTGCCTGAACCACAGAGCAGGAGGGAAAGGTGTTCCGGTGTTCAGGTCTTCCACAAGAGTCATGACCTGAACACCACAGCCACCACATCACAGCCCTGTCTCCTTCCATCCACCCGTTCCCCCGCCCAAATTAAAAATGCAGTGACGGGCTCTATTTAACACCTGTTAGGCCTAATTTCCATTGTGGAGAACACAGCAGATTCCAGATCATTTATCACTTCTAAAGTGCTTCCACATGTCTTTGCTTTCCTGGATCCCGCCTCCTGCCAACCCCTCCGGCCTCCAGGCCAGCTTTTCCAAACGCATTAAAATTCAGCTCGGCCCAAAAAACTTCAGACACTGATGTTTCATTGTGGTGATGTCTGGTAATTATTAGTCCAAATTACAGTCCGCCTGTGACTTGACAAGGTGGACTCCATACTGACGAGAAGTGGGGGGAGACACCTCAACTGTTGGGACGTCAGTCATACTCTGGAAAAGCACACCCTTGTTAAGGAACTTGTGTGTGTGTGCATGGTTGTGTGTGTGTGTGTGTGCATGCATGCATGTGAGTGTGTGTGTTTGTGTGTGCATGCATATGTGTGTGTGTATATGTGTGAGATTTTTTGTTTGTGCATATGCAGGGTCTGCTTGTGTGTGTGTGTTTGTGTGTGGGTGCATGCTTATGTGTGTGCATGCATTTGTGTGTATGTATGTGTGAGATCCTTTGTTCGTGCATATGTAGGTCTGCTTGTGTGCTTGTGTATGTGCGTGTGTGTGTGTGCGTGTGTGTGTGTGTGTGTGTGTGTGTGTGCATGTGTGTTTCTACAGTACATACACTATATGTGTGTGCTTGAGAGATTTGAGTCTGATGTACATTACTGCTCCGGTGTACAGATGTGCTTTCACAGTGTCTGACCCTACATCTCTCAGAGCCTGCCTGTCCTGGATATGAGGAGTGACAGTACGGCGATTCACTGTGGGGTGTGTGTGTGTGAAGGCCAGGTTTGCGTGGTTTTGGGAAGGGTGCAATGGTGGGGTTTGTAAGAAAGTGGGGTGTATGTGACAGCTATAATTAAAGGAAAAACATACATTAGGAGCACAGTCCACTCACTGGCAGACTGTTGCTCTCACTAAAGAAAATTACGTCCCTTCCCTTTTTTGGCTTTAATTAAAATTCTAAATCATGACATTTGTTGTTTACTAAATAGGATTTCAGTACATTTCCTCAATTGTTGAAATGAAATAGTTTGAAACTTGGTGTAAGCGTTCTTAATTAAAGCCGGGCTGTGGAAATGTGCACTAATCAGATATGGCTAATAACAAAGTCCGTGAAATTACTAATTAGGATTTCATTAAAAGGTACTGCTTTATCAGCAAAAAAAATCGTAACCTTTTAAAAGCTTTCAGGAAGGCACGTGCCTTTTCAAACAGTTTAAAAAGAGATACTGATGTCTTTTGATGTGCTGTATCTCAGGTTTAAACATGCCATTGTCCTGAGCGTCATTTATCAGACTAATTAATGACAATTATTGGCTCAGTAGGGCTGTTAACTGCAAACATCACCTCTGAAAGAGCGATTGTCCCCATGTTTCCAGGGTTGGGGTTTGTTACTGCCATGATTTCTACAATAGCAGAGCCTGTGTCTTGTCAAGCAAAGAAGAATCAGGAAATAATATTAAATATATGTTAAATTAAAAATTTGACAAAAATTATAAGTAAATGTCCGGACTGATATGCACATGTACAGTGATCATTTAACACCCTCTTTCTGCTGGAGATTGAAGCAGGTCTATCCACATGTGTTTCAAAATGCGGAAAACCTTTCATTATTATTATGCTTGGTAATATTTATTAACAATGTGTGGGTATGCGTGTGTGTGTGTGTGTGTGTGTGTGTGTGTGTGTGTGTGTGTGTGTGTGTGCGCGTGTGTGTGTTTTGTGTTTTTGTGTGTGTATCTGTATGTGTACGGGTATCCACATGTGTGTGTGTGTGTGTGTGTGCTTATTTGTATCCACATTTGTGCGGTGCATGTGTGTATATGTGCTTGTCTGTGTGTCTGTATCTGTATGTGTGTGTGTGTGTGTGTGTGCGCGAGACATGACCGGTCTACCACTCTGCAGTAACACTTAGAATAATAGCACGGCTGCAGTTTCCCGGTCAGTATAAAAAGTACTTCCTGAAACAGTGCAGCTAGGGGGTGTTTAAACCAGCAGGGGAAACTCAACACAGGCCACGAACCTGAACCTGGGGGCTGGCAGTGAGCACGTCTCTCCTCTCCCGTGAAAACATCTTGGCCTGCTACATCAGCCCCAGCAACATCTGCCTGAGTTTTGGAGATTATGCAGAGGAGTGCTGGTGAAGAGGACAGAAAGATGGCAGACACAGCGTAGATTTGATTACAACAGATTAAACACACTGTTTTGTGAGAGTATGAGGTCAAACAAACTTGTATACGGGCTTTATGTTTTAACACATTAACCATACTCTTATACTGGAAGAGATTAAACAGTGTTCTATTTTGGTAAGGCATTAAAGACGCTGTTAAATATGGTGAAAGATTAATCGCACTGTTTTTCAAGTGTTAAATATGAGTAAGAGAATGAAAACACTGTTCTCTATGGTAATACATTTAACATTTAGCTCTCGAAAAATGGGTGATGTCTCAAACTTAGAAGTTGGTTGTAAACATGTTCGTAATGAACATCCGGTGCATTTGTATGCACCGGTGTCCTGAGCTTACGCAAACATCGCACTGTTCTCATTTCTCTCTGTCCATGGTTTGGCCTCTGCTGGAATTTTTCATATTGAATTAAAGACAAATATCTGTACATTGTCTGTATTCTCAAATCAATCACAATATCTAATCAATAACACAGTCCAATGTCTCATATTTATTTATCTACTTATTTTTGACTTCTTGGACCAAACAAGTAAAGCTACACAATGACCGTTTATTCCATAATATTTATTTAAGTACAGAGTGCATAGAACAATAAAGCAAGCAATAGTAATTGGGGGCTTTCTCAAACATGCTGCTGTACAATAAGAGAATTAGAAAGTGTAGAAATTGATTAGCGTGGTCACTTTAGTTGATTGTGTCGCTCGCGGCCAATTT
This sequence comes from Ilyophis sp. 1 JC-2022, assembly GCA_022702515.1. Lineage (NCBI taxonomy): Eukaryota > Metazoa > Chordata > Actinopteri > Anguilliformes > Synaphobranchidae > Ilyophis > Ilyophis sp. 1 JC-2022. The sequence goes on along the minus strand of CM040396.1, from coordinate 80,971,977 downwards.
GTGCCATTAGTCTGATTTGTGGTGCACCTTGGTTCCCTGAAGCGGAAACTAATTTGCACCTCCACATTGTTGACACCGCTGCATTAGCCCGCGCATGTGGCAGCACCTGTAATTAAACCAGATGGCCAAATAACCCTGTCAGGACTGCTTTGGTGCACTTGACAAAGTGAGCCAAAAAAACGGCCGTTAATTCCCTTTCTGTTTAGGCGGCAAGCTTGGCGTACCTGCTGTACTCGGGGCGAGTGCTGCTTTTTGCTCATATTCTTTTTGTCTACTCGATCTGTGTTCTCTCATTACAGCTCTACACATGATTAGTGCGTGCCCTGTTGATACTGGAGAGGATATATAGGTGTGCGTATTGTATTGCTGTGATACATTTTGTTTTTCTCTTGGAGTGTAGTTTTGTGTATATCTGTTCAAATGTAACTTAGTCTGATGCCATCATTAAAAGAAAAAAAAAAATCTAATAGAGATGTGATAGTTTCATTTTGTGAAGTAACTGGAAATGAAAACCATAAAATCAAACGTAAGAACAAGGCTCCTGTTTTAAAGGTCTTTTTTTTGCATTTCCTGAGATGTGAATAGACATTAATCAATTTTGGATGGATGGATGTAATGCTGCTCATTCTTTCTGAACGGTTGGTCTGAAATTTCCTGAAGAATAAGGGAGGGGCTGGATCTCCTGGACAGGATTGATAGTCAAACCTGGAAAATGGGATGTCCAGGGTGTGGTTCAGCCTACTACTGCAGGAGAAGGCTACGCCATCCCGCAGGAACTGGTGTGCGGGCCTTCGCTAAAGAAGAGCCCAATCAGCACATCAGTGTCTCTGCTTACAGAAACCGAGCGGACCTCTGTAGCATGGGCCTTTCTCACATCAAAACCCCAAGTAATTTAATTTATACGCACTTCTACAACAGGCCTTATCAGTGACTATCCCTGTAGACCACTGAGAACTGGCGAGCCAGTGTGATACCGCCATATCATTTTTTGAAGCACAAGATTACAGAATCTAAATAAACATAATAAGCCTCTGCAATACTCTTGTTGCCTATGCCTTATCTAAAAAATACTCTAATGAGACTCAAACATCTAACTACTTGTTTCGCGAAGAAACCCCTTCTCTAAATGATACTATGGTGAGAGAGAGGAGCGAGTGAGAGAGCCAGGGAGAGACAGGGAAAGAGAGAGAGAAAGAGAAAAAAAAACATTAATTATTAGACCCAGTGGGATCTTTTATATTCTGTCTAGCCTGGACAACACCAATTAATACAGCAATTATTCTTCTGCCCTATAGCGTGAGCCTGGCTAAGCTGCCTTCTCATCTGATGAAGGGGCGGGGGGTGTTGGGGGGCGGGTGGGGGGGACGGCACGCTGAAGCCAGATTACTCATCTCCTCAACACCCTGCTTTATTATGCATTGCTGATGGAGGGAGATACACGCAGTGAGTAATTATTTAGCGGGCGAATTGCGAGTCTTCCCGCAGATAATTGCCTGTAGGGTCTCATCTTCTTGGGGTTGGATGTGGGGGGGGGGGGGTTTGAGGGGGTTCAGTGTTACCACTATGACAGTAAAGACCCCCCCCCCCCTCCCCAAAAAAATGTATCCTGCCCTCGTCAAGCTGCTCCGGACATATGCCTGAGATGCCGGTATGGGGCGCGGTACGGTGGCTCACATGGCCTCGTTAGCGCATGCTGCCTTTTTCCCAACAACAACTGTAAAATTCATTTTGACAGCCAATGAAAACACGGTTGCCGCTTTGCATGTTATCTTAACGTTGCCATGCTTAAGCTGAGCCACGCTGATGCTTAAATGGTGGCCATAAACCCTTTAGGAAGCGCACAACACGATGCAGCCTCCACTTCGTCTGTGTAGGCCGTGTGTTACAGCCGCACCCGGACTTCCTACCCCTCATCACATAGAATAGCACATCTGAATGGAGCAGCAAACATTGCTATTGGCTTTGCCGTTTATTTATGTACTCAAAGGACCCTTTAATCCGTGGCATAATACTTCCTGTGAGATGCATTTATGTAACATCATATTCACTGTAGGAAAGTCAGGGAATTGTCGTAGTGGCCTGCATGGGGATGAAACCTGGGGCCTTCTGGTCTAAAGTCCAGAGCTTTAGATACTATGCTACAGGCTATCCAAATTAGGTCATTGGGTCAGTCATGGAGCTTGAAGGGCATTTGCTAATCTGGTCTAAGGAGTTTATCGGTCATGAAACATCTACTCCTCTGTCAGGAAGAAAGGGAATGTGGGACTTTCTTTCCAAGGAATTCTTCTCCCAGCCTTCCAATCCAATAATGAGTCTGAGACTCTTTAAATCAGCAGGCGAGTGTTCTTTCAGCGGCATTGTGTCACTGTATGTAATTCTGCTCGTTTATTTTTGCATTTTCACTTGATCAGCAGAGAAAATAATGAAATAAAATTCCTACATCTTGTCTCGCAAGCCCCTGGTACGCGTGATTACGCTGAAAATGATTCGATGGGGGGAATTACAAAAAAAAAAGAGAAGAAAAAAACATCTGTGGATCTTGGCCAAGAACACAATAAATACGTCAATAAGTAGAGAAATAAGACCCTCCTTTTCATGAAAGACGCTTTGGTGACTGCAGCCACAAGAGGATTTGTCAGCATAACACAGGATCTCAAACAAAAGAGCTCATAAAATGTGACTCACTGAGGGCTTTCGAAGGGAGAGTTTGTACCTGTCTGCCAAGGATCTGTCTATGGATTGTACTGGATGGGGGTCCAAAGTCAGGCACATTGCCTCTCAAAATGATGTCCTGATACCACAATACAGTCATAACTTGGGGCCTGATTTAAATTAATAGCTTCATTGGTTTGTCTTCAACTTTGAGTAATGAATTTAAGAAACTGTTAGATATTATGTCATTGTCATCCAGCCTTTCTGTTTCAGTGATTGCCAAACCGGTGATGTGGTCAGTATGGAATAAATGAAACACCTGCTTAAATATATTACTTATGTGTAAGCAGACTCTGTGCTCTGAGGTTTATCTATTATTCTCTGTAATCTGTATCAATAAGGAACTTTGAGGATGTTTTTCTTGTGTTTGACGTTAACATTTGACATTTTTGTTTGGCAATAACAGAAACAATAACAAACTAAATCTTGCATGAAGTATTACATAAGATTAAGTAAAGCAGGCAATTTATAATTTACTGGGTTTCTAGCTGCAGTTAGTATGCTAGTGTGAAATAGTCTTCTGGAAGTGTTACTACTGTATAAAAAAAAACACGAGGTGACCAAGGGGTCTTTTGTGGGTATTTTGACCCAAATATGACTACGAGTTTACAATGCAGAATGAACACAAGAAGAACTCTGCACCTGGCTAATGATGGACGGATGGAGAACTTTTTTAATAAAGAGGAACTCTTTAATAAAACCTTTTATTATGCAACATTTTCACTAAGAACAAAAATATTGCTCTTTTTTTCCAAAAGGCCTGTGACCTTTTTTGACCAAATTGAAATCCTGAGTTAAAACAGGCAGCTGTCCTTTTAGTGTGTGTGTGTGTGTGTGTGTGTGTGTATGTGTGTATTTGTGTGTGTGTGTGTGTGTGTGTGTGTTTTTTTGTCCGAGCGAAAAAGCTGTTTTGTTCTCGTGTGAGGTATCTCCAGGAGTGCCTTCATTTATTTACGGGGTGTCATGTTGCGTCAGTGACCCTGTTGCACAAAGACAGCCTTGACTTAAAGAAGAGGGTGCTGTCATTGTAGGTGTAGAATAACATCTCTTGAGCAGGTTGTAATTAGAGTGCCTTGTGTGTAATGAGGGTGCAAGATTCCGTCTTGTCATGGGTGCCAGGACATGGGTGCCAGAAAGCGGGTGTCAGTTTTGGAGTGTGCAAGAGGTGGGGTGCTTTTGTACAGATGTGGGGAGAATGGGGGTGCTCAAAGAGTGAGCAGTATGACAATATGGGGTGACTGTAAGCCCCTCCCCTTTCAAACACAGTAGCATCACCCACTCTGACAGCGAGGAAGAACAACAGGTAGGAAATACCTCTGTTTTACTCCATACTAGTGCAACAGTGCTATAAATACCATGCTATTAGTAACCAGAATTGTATACTACAAGGCACACTGTGACATATATATATATATATATATATATACAAATATATTACAAATATATTTTACAAATAAACTATTAAATGGATTATAAAGTTTTACATAATGCTAGAAATATATTTCACCTATAGTGAATAGAATATATAATGGGGTTTTCTTGCTTCTATGAAAAAATATTATCTCTTTTTATACTAGCCTATATGTGGTATATACTGTATATACTACATATTACATTTGACTGTAAGATGTTGCATTAGACTTTTCATGGAGTGTAGCAATGCAACTTGAAAACATTTCATCTTATGACTATAGCTTCTCAGTGAGGAATTTCTCATCTGATCACAAATTTTACATTGCAGTTTACCAGGCAACACAGCTCATTATTCTTGAACTATATTCTATTGAAATATTGTCCTGCAATTATTGAAATGTATTCAATATTACTTACTATGATCCTAAAAAATATATTTAAATTGTATTCCCCTCTATGTAATATTATAATGTTTTACAATTTACTGCCAAAACATTTTAAACGGTCCGTTATGATCTACATAGCATATTTAATTAACTTAAACTGCAAATCAATTCCTGATTCCTAATTCTGTTGATATTTTACTGTGAATGCATTCAACGTGTAACATCTTATGAACCTTTGTCTTTTAACAATGGTTGTAGCTTGTTAGCTATCATATGCATAAGACATACTGTAAATTGCTGTGGTCACTAACATAATTAGAGATGCAGGATGGCTGTTTCCGGAAGACAGCACTGAGGTCCTGACACAATGCCTGCTGCACTGAAGCTAAATGTACCCTAGCATCGTCAATTTCAAGGCCAGCTCTACTTTCCCTGTATTACACTTTATTCATTTAACTGTGTTCTTGAGATATGAACACTATATTATGTTTTTCTCTCTCTGACTTTTTTATGCTCTATTGGCAAAAAACTATAACTTCTGTCAGAAGTTGATTGAAATTTATACCGGTCTGTCTTGTGAAAGCCAAGAATGATCTCGTTTAAAATTTCATGTTGATAAACTAGGAGCAGAAGATAGAAGGATGGCAGGGGGAAGAGAGAAGAAGATACCACATTTCTGCTCCCACTCTAGATAGATGCACTCAGAATGGGCCCTCAGAGAGGAGATACCCTTCCTCAGCTCTCAGCCTGACCCACACTTTTAAATACCTCCTCACATGATATTAAACTGTGAGCTGCATTTTGCTTAATTTGCAGAAAAATACAACCAAACACCCCCCCCCCCCCTCCCTCCACCAACACAACTTACAGTGGCCAAGTGTTGTGACAGTAAACAAATTGATGAACTAACATATTGATGAACAACTATATTCAAATAGGATTGTTAAAAATAACATATAAAAGGTGTAAAGAAACATTGTAAACACAAGTGATTTATTATATATTTACTGGACTTTAAAATGTGAAATGTGCAGCTTTTTTAAAGTTAAAAAAAACACATCCCTGAATTATTATTAAACTTTTATTTATCCAGGTAAGGCATTGAGAACAACTTCTCTTTTACAATACCGACATGTACAGTATTTTTAAAAAAAACATTGTATTTAGGTTCTTTCTGGATTTTCCCACATTGCAGGTTAAATTGTAGGCACATCTCTGTGTGGAGTAAGAGAGGGTCTGTTCTCTCATCAGAGATCCTGACAAGAGGTACCTCACAGATATCCAATGGCCATAGAGGCATGCTTGGCCCTCTATGACTGCCAGGGTTTTTTCAGTCAGACCCGTTCTGTTGATTTCTGTAGTCTATTTTCAGAAGAAAGCTCAGCCTGTAATACTATTATGAGAGAAATGATGTTGGCAGACATCCAAGATGGATGCATCCTCACAATGCTACACAAAGCCACTGCAGTGGTTCTGACTTCATAAACATTTGGTAGGCAGCCTCTGTTCTAAAGCCATACTGTTAAAAAAGAGGAAAATATTTATTTTAATCAGATTTCTTGGTGTCTCAGATCATTAAAACACATATTATTATTGCCCAATAGGAATGGCCTAATTTCCTTTTCAGTCAGGGCTTGGGGTTAGGGGCTAAAGAGTTGAAATGGTTGTATATTTTCACCAACACATTCATGTGGATGGACAAGCGTGATTATCACACCTTATAGGCAGGTGAATATGATTTTAAATAGCTTTACAGTTGCAGAAGTACATCCCTGTTTCAGTGAGGTTGGTCTTTCCGAGATGTGATGACCTTGCTGATTGGTGATTAATTTTCTAGCCCTGGCTGGTACCCAGCTCCAGCTCACATTACTGGGAGACGGTTACTCCATGGGTCTCTGCATGGGACTCTGAACTGACAAAAGGTACACTGCAAAAACCAAAAAATAAGTAAATCTTAGCAAGTATGTTAGTCTTATAGTTAGACTTAAAATATTATTTCTATTACTTTTTTGCTAAACGAGACAAAAAGATGAGGTGAGACAGTTTGGTTCATTTCAGGATTTGCCAACGGGGTAAGACAATTTCACTTGCCAAGCAAAAAGTAACTTAAAACAAGCTATTGTATACTTTTTTTACAGTTTTTTACGATTGCTTTGACTCATTTTGCACAGCAGAATTTCAATGTACAAAACTAAAAACGCAAAGTGCTAAACTGACTTGCAGAATTCTTACCTTAAGACACTATATCCTATGCTGACATACAAAGTGCAATACTGTTAATACAAATGCAGATCATTAAATCAATTCAACATGTGTTTGTAGTCATGTCTCAGTACTTCCAACAACCTTGCCCAGGTGAGTAGCATTGCAACACAATTGATAATCTCTTCACCACTACATAAAATGCCACAGCGTGGAGCCAACATCTCAATGTGTGCTGTCATTTCCCGCAATGGAGTTGAGGCTCGTGACCCTCTGCTGGGGGCATACAACTCCATGCGCCTCATACATTTTCTGGAGGGACTGTACAATCGTCTCGTACAGCCAAATGCTCAGATGGTGTTCATCATTGTCTGGGACAATGTAAACTTCCATCGTGCATTGGCTGTGCGAGTCTGGTTTACAGCCCATCCAGAGCTCCGAACACAATTCCTTCCACCTTACTCCCCCTTTCTAAACCCCATAGAGGAGTTTTTCTCGGCCTGGAGGTGGAAGGTGTATGATCGGCGTCCGTATGAGCAGGCGACACTCCTTCAGGCCATGGATGAGGCGTGCGATGACATTACAGCCCAGCAGTGCCAGGGGTGGATAAGACACTCCCAAAGATTTTACCAACGCTGCCCTGCAAATGAAGACATCAGATGCGACGTAGATTAAATGCTGTGGCCAAATGCAGCAGAGAGGCAAGTAAAGTTTTTTGTTATTGTAACTGCTTTTGCTTTTACTGTTTTTGCTTTTACTGTTGTTTTTGCTTCTACTGTAAAATACAGTTGAGTTTACTGCATTACTGTATGATTTGTTCAATGATTAAACTTCATATACAGTCACCTACTGTAATCTAATATTTAGTTAGTCTTCCATAAAAACACAAGCTATATATATATATACACTGCAGTCTATCACAAGGGATGCTCACTGTACATCATTTCAAGTACTTATGAGGAAATGACCCTTGCATAGTCTTTTTTGATGGCAATTATTTTGTGTTTGACAGCATTATTTGATAATGGCCGTTGTATTTGGAAATGCACCAATAATTAAACTTCAACGATGAACATATCCAATGTTCTGGTGCTATGATAAACATTTGTATATAATGTTCTCTGATTTGACACAGGTATTTTTATTTTGCATGCTATATTATATTTTGAACCCAAAATGAGCAGTATAGAATTCTGTGTTAAGAGTTTTGCACATTGAAACTTTGTTGTGCAAAATGAGTCAAAGCAATCGTAAAAACTGTAAGTCTCTCTTTCTCTCACTCTCTCTCTCTTTCTCTCTCTCTCTTTTTTTTCTTTCTCACTCACACACACACACACACACACACACACACATGCATGTACGCGCACACATACACCCTGCTGTCACCAGCTCTCATTTACTTTAGCTGGCAAAGCCTGAAGAGACCCATGACATTGGGAATGTAAAATGGAGGGATAATGGCCTGGATGGCATGTGGTGAACCAGGCAGGAGAGAGATGTAACCTCTGCCCAGCTGCGCAGAAAAAGCCCCCTCACAGTATGCGGGCCCTGCACGCCGCAAAACGTTTCTCCGCCCTCTGAGGGGCCCCCAAATATCAGGGCAGCGCATTAATTTCCCCTCGCTCCTGACCGCAGAAATAGAAACCGTCACCCACGGTAAAGAACGTCCAGGGAAAAGGTGGAGAGATTAATCAACTGCTGCATGTTCTGAGGAGGCTTTACAATAAAAGCATCAACAACAACAAGAAGAGCAGCAGCCAGCAACGCTCCCGTCTCTGGATATGCGGCCCAAAGACACTCTGAGACACGGCACTCAGTGGATAAGCGCTCCATGAAAATCTAGTTGTCACTCGTTTGTCCCCTGAAGTGACAGTGCTTTAAAACCAAGGTCTCAAAACCTGGGAACTGACATGCTCACAAGTACCGACAGCCTCAGTCACTCAGTACCGTTATATACATTTGAACAGCCAAGGATTGTTTTGTATTGTACCATTTCAGGTACGTGCATATAAAACAGTAATTTGCATTTGTATATTTGTATTATATATTGGGGGCGAAAAATGGGAAACAGAGACAGTATCTAATACTGTGATGTGTTGCAATTTGCTCACAGTTGGAAGAAACAGCACCAACTGCTGGCAGACAGACTGCTTTTCCACAGCACCTTCAGCTATGGTAAAATGGGATCTGTTTTTTCTCTGTTTTGTAGCATTTGTTGCTGTTTACTTTCATATACTATGGAGAAACACACTCTTTCAAACACAGTACAGTCTCACGCGAGTAAGTAAAGCACACACACACACACACACACACACACACACACACACACACATACATACAGTACACAGTGTCACACAGATGTACATGTGTCAACAGCATATATGTGTGAATAAATAATAAACACCTTTGCGTGTGTTTGTGTGTATGAAAATGTGTGTGTGTGCTTTACTTGTTTGCTTGACTATTTTTATATTGGTATACGCATATATGTATAAATAGGACACTACTGCTAATATTTAGTAGAATGAGTCAGATGAGCTTTGTATCAAACACAAAGTGAGATGAGTTTGTGTTAAACACATTTTCTAGCATTTTCAGTTATTCTCATTGTGTTAACAGGTGTAGGAGTGTTCACCTTTCCCTTCCCCCCATCATCTAATACACATCAATTCAGACTAATGCTTTCTAATTTCCCCTTGCCTGGGGTCATAACAAAGTGGACAGAATCTGACAGAAGCCACACCTCCCTTCTCCCACGGTGCACTCTTAGCTACACAGTGCTGCCGTACCTCTCTTCTTGTTTCCTGTTTCTTTTTCTTTCAGAGATGGGGGGGGTGTTCACAGCAGACAGAGGTTCGGGTGGGGAGGGCTGGCTGGGGGAATGTAAGGTGCAGAGGGCAGGGGGTTTAGGACTGGGTGGGGTTTGGAAGTGGGAGGTGTTTAACTGCTGCCGGGGTTTTAGGGGAGACGATCATTTAATCGAGGGTGGGATTTGGAAGTAGCAGAGTTTAAAAGTGGACAGGGCTTAGAAGCAGATGGGCCTAAATCGCAGATGGCATGGTTTAGGGGGAGGTACGGAATAGGACTGGAGGGAGGGGTGTAAAAATGCAACCTGGGTCTAGAAGGTTGTGAAATTTAGGCATGAGCAGGGGCGTAGGAGAGGATTGGGTTTAGAGGTGCGTTAGGGGTTGGGAGATGACAAAGTTTAAAAGTGGGTATGGGTAAGTCTTAGCGGGTGGGGTTTAGAAGTGGGTAGGTTTTAATTACGGGTAGGGGTTTAGGAGTATGCTGGTGTAAGGTGCACCCCTGTACTGCAACTGCCCAGGCTTTCATTGTTTGCACCTGCTAAAACATTTGAGGTATTTGAGCGGCGAGGAAACACATTTGCTTTTCATTTAGCACTGCCTTTGGAGATGTTTGAAGTGTCTACTAGCCGAACAGAAAAGCATCCCCCCCTTTAGCCATTTACCCCTGGAGAGCATTCTTCTCCACCTACTCGTCAGACTCAAAACAGGTTCGTGGGGACACTGTTTTTTTGTGATGTTGCTTCATTATTAAGTGTCACACATTCAATCACTGCTCATCAAAGAATGCTTTAACATATGAATCAGCAGAGAGGAGGTAACGGCCGGCTTCACATGAGTATCAGACGTTTGAGCTGAGAGGGGTTTGGATCCCATTGATCCAGGGAAGGCGAGAGAGCTAATTGTCTCTTGCCTCCACTCCAGCGGGTCATTAGCGCACATCAGCTCGGCGAGAGACGGACCCTTTGTGTGGCCGCGCTGAAGAGATTCTCCATAAAAAGATCCTGCAATCAAATCGAGCCGCTGCCAAATTGCCTACGCAAACAGCTTAGTCGACGATTATTATGTTTTGATTACCTTCATTTTTCCGTAATTTTGGGGGGCTTTGCGCTGTGGATTGAGGCAGTGTTCGATGTTTAACCCGTGTTTTCACATGTGCTGCCGGGGGGGGGGGGGGGTGTACTGGGGTAAGGGAATTTTTGGGGGTAACCATGGGAGTGTCACAGGAGGGCGCAGCCAATTCAAACTGCAAGCCGTAGCATGGAAAAGTACAGTCAGTAAGCAGAGACTGAACAGCAGTGGCCAAAAACACACACGGCTCTCCACATCTCTCAGGCCCTCAAACAGAACACTGTCAAAACTAAATGACGGTGGAAAGAGGGAAACAACATAAATGTCTGCTTTTGTCTAAAAAACCCATCGCTTGAAAAGCAGCCGAAGGGATATTTATTGTAATGCTTCTGCTTTACCCGTTTATTACACTTTTAGATCGCAATAGGCCGCCCCATACCTTGAATTTACAGGCTTTGGTAACCTTGCCATTACAAAGACGTCTTCCTTCTGAGTTCCTTGAGTAAAATTACGAGCTGTTTATGCCGAAGTTCGAATGGTTGTCTGTCTATGCGATTGCCAAACAGTGCATATCTTGTTCTCCGCGAGCAATCAGTGTGTGTTCGGGGAACAATTTGTAAAATGCGACAGTAAAAAGTGAAGTTCTGGCTGAGATATTGAGGTTTCAAAAAAATCAAACCGCCATAGTGAACATTAAGTCCACTCATATTACTCAGCAAAAGGAGAAATGGGGGTTTGTTGGCATGTTTTGTAAATGAGTCTTTTCGAGAACATTTCTTTGGATTATGTCTGCTGTATCCCTGATGTAAATTTGCAAAAGCCTTTCTTAATTCAATTTCTGAAACGAGTGCCGATTAAACATTCATGTTATAAACCACCATTGTAATACCAAGAGCCATGTCGCTAAATATATATTTCAATCATATACTGAAATGGACATACTGTAATGAATGTATAAAAAGCTTATTGCAGATTATTTATATGTATTTTGGGAACATATACATTGCAATCCCAGTTTAACTTTAACTTTTGTAATCACTGTAAATGTTTTGTTTTAAAAATATATTTAACTTATTATGAAAGTAAGTAATTGGTTACAATGATTTGCACAGGTTAAAGGCTCTGATTAAAAATACTTTTGATGTCTGGCACTGTGACACAGGTATTGAGTGTTGCTTTCTTTTTCTAAGGCCGTGAGTGGGTACATGGGCACGGAGGTTATATAGGGGACTTGTGGGATCCTAAAATAGTTTTTGATCGATCTCGGTCTAAACCTACTCTGTCTTGCAGTGACCACGTATCCAGTCTTGAATTGGTCACTATAATTTTTTGTGGCAAACACACTCTATGGGCAAGCTCTCTCTCTCCTCCTTTTCTCTGTATCCTTCTCTATTTCGCTCCCCTCCTCTCTCTATATCTTTCTTCTTCCACCTCCCCCTGTCCGTCACACCTCCCCCACTTGAGTCCTGAGACCTTAACTGCAGCCCCGATGTGTCTCCTCTGCACGCTCAGTTTACCGCAATCACCGCACCAAGAGTTCCCCCACCCCCACACCACTCATCCCCTGCACCACCTCATCCCACCCTCCCCTACGGGGCCTTTGGCTTGGTCTTAGATGAGCACAGACTAATCACTCTGGGACCCTCAGAGGAAAAAGGCCGAGGAGGAGACAGGGCAGACCTCGCCCTGTTTTAGCCACCTCTTTGCCTCTGTCCCCTATGCTACTTATATTTGTTTGCAGTGCACGCTTTCCTCTCTTTAAAACACAGCAAAAAAAAAAAAACCTGTTAAATAGACGCAGTTTCTCTGTTATTGACAAATCCTAAATAACAGGGTCTTAAAAACTAGATGAGAATAAAAGGGTAAAGAGGGCTTAAAATCAAATAAATCCCACCTGAACCGCTGGTAGAAACTGGCACAGGTCTCCTTATATTACACTCAAATTACTCCATTTGTTCCTCAAGATATTTTAATCCTGCCTGACCCCAAACTTCCCATGAACCAGGCCCTGAACAAAAGGCCGCCCACTGTCCCGGCAGTAAATCTGTTGTCTCCCTTCGAGCCCCTCAGCTGGGGATCATAGATCACCACTGCGCCGCAGCTTGCTTCAATTTACTCAATTAACTGTGGTAAAGCACTTGTAAGTTGTGCAGATGTTGGTTTATTATCGAGGCCTAAAATGTACAAGTGAGTTCAGAAGCCTGGGGTTATGGTAAGGTTGAAAGAAGGGGGAAGGGCGACTCTTCTCACTGCTGGTTTCCGCAAACAAGGAGAGAGAGGAATACAGAGTGTGAATATGTGCCTCTGAGTGTGTGTGTGTGTTGTGTGTGTGTGTGTGTGTGTGTGTGTGTGTGTGTGTGTGTGTGTGTGTGTGTGTGTGTGTGTGTACATGTGTGTGTGATTGTGTGTGGACATGTGTGCGTGTGCGTGCATGTGTGTGTGTGTGCATGTGCATTTGTGTGTGTGTGTGTGTGTATGTGTGTTTGTAAAATAATTTAAAAACGGATTATTTATACAGTTACATACATAATACATACATAATGGTTGCGTGTGTGGAGGCCAGGTTTAAAGTTTTCACCATGCTTAATTCTCGGAACATTATAAAAGTGAAAAAAAAGAAAAACACAAATGCATCACCATGGCGAACAGGTGGAGGAAAACGTGTTTTTGTCACATAGGGAGATAAGGTTGGTGATTAACAGATGTTTAATTGAGCCATCAATCAGGCTGAGAACCTGACTAAAGGCTAGCACGGCCCGAGTAAATTACTGCCAACGCTGCAGCTGTGCCTGCTGTCTCAAAGAGACTTCTCTGAAGATGTTATACATATGAAAAGGTTTACCCGCCAAACCTTGAATCAATCGCACTTAAAAGACTTTGTGAAAAAGACAGTCAATCTGGAGAGAGCAGGTTTGGACACAAACCTTCCCACATTCAGCTGCCAAAATGGGCCACAACTGCAGATCTGAATGGCAGGGTACAAATATTGAAATACTATTTATGCAAAGAAATTATGCAGTATGTGAACAAAAAATTAAAAAACATTTCATACTAATTTTATGACTGAACTCTATGATATCATACAACCAAATGTAGCCTTTGATTCACAGCACCTTATAGGCCCCCATTTCCAAAAACATCTTACTGTGTAAATCAATGTTAATATCCCTTCATCCATTTTTATTTCAGTAATTTAAGTGACTTGCAATTTAAATAACAACTGTAAGTGGTAGCCCTCAAATCACTGCCCCAACTCATCCAAAAATGTGTTCCTCTAAATGACAGCTACACTCATAAATACGCCAATAAATCAATGTCACAATCACTTGATCTATGTGACAGGAAGCTTTTTTGATTTGTGTTGATCTGCATGATATGTGTGATTTGTTTGAGCTGTGTATGAGACAAAATCACTACAGATCTGTACATCAGTATCTATCTTAATTACTGAGACTTTTGAAACTTCAATCTTTCATTTCTAAAATTACTTTTTCGCCAAGACATAAAAATTAAACAATCTAACAATAAAAAAACAGATATCCTGTCATTTGACACTTTCAGGAAATTAATAAGAAAAAAAATATTGTGCTTAAGTGTGAAAAACAGTCACGTAGCCTTACTGTGTTGAAACACTGCTGTTTTATATAAAGTTGGCGTAACGCTTATTAATCAAAGCAAAAGTAACTTGGGGAATGTAAAGTCTACAGTAAAGAGAATGATAATCTTAAACAGGTGTAGTTACCATTATCATAAAATACTCCAAGCCCATGGCAACAGCTATTTGAGGGATGTTTTTTCAAACTCGGCCCCACTTGTGTTGTAGCTGTAGTGGATGACATTCATTGCTCAAAAATAAAGCTTTGACAAATGATTTTCTTCTGTTGAAATAATGAAATAAGCTGGGAAGTGTCTCTTAAGGAGGGCCTTATCTCTGGCCAGTGGGCAGGATCCGTCACTGCTCAAGGTATTTAGGGAGGCCTCTCTGTAGAGCATGTGAGTCAATTTTATGAGTTAAATGGTATTCGAGTGCAGGTTACTTCAGAGAAGATCACAACGTTTCCAAAGTATTCATTTCTGCTGCGCCCTGGCTGACCTCCACAAATTAAATTGTTTTTTTCCCCCTTCATATATCAAGGGGAAATCAATTTTTTTTTGGAAATCTTAACATTGCAAATATTTCGGTATGTAATAGACTGAGAGGTAATTTAAGTTGCAAAATCCACATGCATATATATTTGTTTCTGCATGGTAAAAGGCAGCATTTAAAAAAATAATTTACAGGCTTGTTTAAAGATTGTAGCTGAGAAAATGTGTTTAGCCACTCTGGGTGATATTGTAGAATCTGTAAAGAAAATCTTTTAAGTGTTCTCCAAGGACCATATTTATTACCACATATTACTTACCACATATTCATTACACAAAAGTATAGGTTGTGGATAACCTAGTTTTTTAAAATCACCCAATCATACCCTTGCATTTATAGGATATTTATCACTGGCAACCGAGTTTTCCATAGCAATCAGAATGAAATAAGTTTCTTCTGTGTAAATATACCAATTGTGACATGCAGGAAAAGGTGGAAAGAAAGATCTATCAAATTTTTTCACCTTTAAAACATAAAGTTAAGTCAGACCCTTGGGGAGCTTGTAATTACGGAGCCTTGCTAATGATCTTCCCTGTGGAAAAAAGGCAGTTATTCCAGTTAAAGCTTCTCTTTTCTGGTGTGAGGTATATTCCGTTTAATTACTAAACAAGTTCTATTTGTTAATCTATCTGCAAAGACACAAACGGCATCTTGTTCAATAAGCTGTGAGTCAGCTTGATCCAATTATGTTAGAACAGAGACATTTGTAATCGCACTCTCCCCACCCCCACACCCTGACCGGCCTGTCACGTGAAAAGAAAATAGCTGCAAAGGAATATAAATGCTTCAAATGAAGTTGAAGGAAAAAATAGGATGCTGAACTATGGGGGTGACGGATGTTAATGGAGGTGGGCTGTACATGGCATTAGTCCTTTGGGCTTGCCCTTATAGGTACGAGTGGGGGTGGAGGTTTGGTAAAGGGAGGGGGGTAGCAGTGTTTCTCTGATTTTCTTGCTCCTGAGGGAGCCATGTAGAGGTGTTTACCTCCCTCTCTTCCCTCACAGAGTGATGCTCCTGCCTGCTTGACCCCGCGCTGTCCTCCCCCTGCACTTTATAACTCCGCCTGGGCCAGTGCTGCTGTCCAAAGGCCTTCCTTTGTGATAGCAGCAATGTGCCAACTGGGATCTGAACCAATGACCTTGTGATCCCAACTCTCCCCACTGATGTTATCTGGCTCAACTTGACCAATTATGTATGTAATTGGATAAACAATCTGCTTTAAAATTATTTATACACACACACACACACACACACACACACACACACACACACACACACTCGCACACACACACACACACACACACACACACACACACACACACACACACACACACACACACACACACACACACACACACACACACACACACATTCACTTGGGGGAACATCCAGCATTCCTTGTTTTTAGAAAAATAAAAGCTTCCAAGGAATCTGTGATTTTATACATTACTGGACCTTGCATCTACAAACCCCAATTCCAAAAAAGTTGGGACAGTATGTAAAATGCACATAAAAGCAGAAAGCAATGATTTGTAAATTTTGTTTTACATATAACAGTACAAAGAAAATATGTGCCAGTTTATACCAGCGGTTCAGGTGAGATTTATTTGATTATTTTACCGTAAATATACGCTAATTCTGAATTTGATGCATGCAACACGTTCCAAAAAAGTTGGAACGGGGGCAAAAAAAGATTGGGAAACTCAAAAAACACCTGTTTGGAATGTTCCACAGGTAAACAGGTGATGCTATCATGACTGGATATAAAAGGATATCAAAAGACTCTTGATATTTTATTGTCAGGTACTCTTACAAGCGATACTATAACCTCTCTGCATTTGAATGGATCTCTATGGAAATTGGGGGGTGTGACTAAATTAAGCTGTAAATTACACGGGAATAGTATGGAACCCATGGTTGGCTAAAGTATCAAATGAGCCTCAAACCATCACTCTGCATCACTCTCAAACCATGCAGTAGATATGAACAGATCACTTAAAAGGTTGTTTCTCCTGACTTATTTTTCCATAGAGTTCAATAGGAAAATGTATTAAATATGTATCAATTAAATATATGTTAAAGAGAATATACAAATCACTGCATTTTGCTTTTATGTGCATTTTACATACGGTCACAACTTTTTTGGAGTTTGTAGATGGAATATGCAGGTACTGGAGGATGGAACATACAGTTGTTTTGTACAAAGGTGAGAGAATAAATCTGCTTTTGTGGATTTTGTTAGCTCACTTTACTACTTAACACTTGCATAATACTACAGAAAACCAGCAATGGTTCAGTGGTGCATTTTAAAAGCTTCATAAATTTGTTTTTAATGGCTAATATTAGCTTGTTTTCTCCTGCACATCTGGGATTTGTTTAATGAGCTCTGTAATGGTAACGTTCTAATAAGTCGTAGTCATAGGAACCAGAGGAAAGTCGCAGAAGAAGCCTGTGTCAATTGACTTTTTTTAAATGAATAAAACAGCTCAGCTTATTTAACACTATTGAACACTTTTAGGTTGTATTTTTACAATAATAATAATAATAATAATAATAATAATAATAATAATTATTATTATTATTATTATTTTATTTAAAAAAAAAAAATGTTATCTGGCACCTCCTCTGCCTAAGTATTAAATAAAACAGATTGGGGACAGGTGCAAAAGACGACAAATCTGGATGGATAATTCATTTGACCTGAAGTATTAACTCAATATGATTCATTATACACATTTTTTTTAAATCTAATCTGAGAACGACTTGAGAAGAAAAGGAAGATACACGGAGCATTGGAGAGACGCTGATGGGACGTTGATAGTCTGTGATTGGTTAGTGGGACAGATCTTATCTGTGGGCTCTTTGGCATTCCATTGATCGGCAGCATTCCTCTGGCTGACTGCCCCATCCACAACCTTCCGCCCACCTCCACCCCCACCTCCACCTCCCCTGTCACCTCCACCCAACCCCTCGCCTCCCGTGATGTAATGTTATTATCAATTAGCTGCCATTAATTTACCAAAAACAAATAAGCATGTCGCCGAGCCCCTCCAGCGCATATGTTTCTGATTTCCTGGTTCTTTATCTGTGGCCGCTGTTTGCGTGATCCCTAGTCAAAGGCCCCATTGGCCCTCCTCTTCACAGACTGCTACTCAGGGTTCTGTTGGACCCCGCTGGTCAGAATTCTGTCCAACTCCACTCTCATGGTTCTGTCAGAGATGTTCTTATTCTTTTCAGATCATAATGGCATAATGCGGAGTCAACAGGTGATAAACAGAAAGGTGCTTTTTGGAAAACATGAGCATTATGTGAGCGTTAAAATCAGAGTTCACCTTAAATGAGTAGCTGATCATAAAAATGGCAAACTAACATCCAAGTCATTCCATTTATGAAAATATTAAAAGCAGTTACTGCATCTGGCCAATATTTAAAAATGCACTTGACCTACGTGTTGTGGCTGTAGATGTAGCCTATGCTGTGTAGCCTAATTGGCAAAAATAGTATGAATAAGTCGATTTTTAATAATTTTTTATCACTATTGGTTTAATCGCTAGGCTATTAGTTTCTAATCTCTATGTAGTTTCACGTGCAGCCTAAATGGAATGAAGCAGAAGACGGTTAAAATTATTACAGGAAATAGCCTCTGTATAAGGATTTATTGGAGACAGCCATATGAAAATAATTACGCGTCACCAGTAATGTTGTATAAAAGACGCAAGATTGTTTTCCATATTTTTTCTATAAATTCAATTTAGTTTTATTAGCCTAGAATAGGCTACCTTGCAAATGTCACAACTGGCGTGGGAGAATCTTGAAATCTTGACGAATCAAGTCGCAGTTGTGATGATCTCACTCCCGTCCTGTTGTTCCCAATGTTTTCCTTCTTTCCCTGTCTCATGTTCGTCTCTCCATTGTCCGTTTTCCCTAGCTGCAGGTTGGGCGTGGTTTCTCCTTTCATGTCACTCTGTTTCACTACTCTTCTCTTAGACTATCCCATTCCCCCGTTTTGCATGCATTCCACACTCTCCTCTCTGTTAATCACCCTCGAATACATTCGCACGCGGCACCTAATTGATATCAAATAATGTTTGTATTTAGTCATCCTGTGCCAGTTCGTTAATTCTCTTTGTCTGAAACCTCTGGTCGTGTCTTAATGTCCTAGAGTCCAGTTTAAGTTGTAGAAACTAAAGTCTGGTTCTGTGCCGGCGTTAACTCGCCCTGCTACTCTGTCTAAGTCAAAGTCTGCTCTTTTCAGGAACGGCATTTCCCGCTGTTCATTTGCCCTGTCTCGCTGTACTAACTTTGTCTGCTTCAGTCTGCCAACCTGCAGTTGTTTGCTAGCCCTGCCTGTGTTGCGGTTCCCCGCCACCCATCTGATGTTGTGCATACAGGCAGAGCTCCTGTTCACCACTCTGCGGCGGTGCCCGCTCTCTGCCAGTGCTACGGTTGCTGCTGTTGCTGCTGCCGCTCTGCTGATTGCTGTGTCACTACTGCTGCTGCCCTGCTGCCACGCCTGCGTCCTGCCTGGGCTCCGCTCCACTGTCCTGCACTTCTCCTGCCACCTCACTCAGCCCTGTTCCGCTCCCGCTCCACCTCTGCTCAGCCTGCCTGGTTATCCATCTCCATCTACAGCCCCTGGCCTCTCCTGTCCCTGCAGCTCTCCTGCTGACCCCATTACCCGGACTGTCCGTCTGTCTGTCGTAAAGTCCAGTTCCGGCTTGGAACAATAACTGCCTTGTCTGCAAGTCCAGTTCCGGCTTGGAACTATAACTGCTTGCCTTTTTACCCATGCTTCAGGAATACTCCCTGGTCAAGCAATAAAATATATGAGTATTGGCATTTCTGTGTCTGAGTTGTGCGTTTGAGTCCAGTCCATATTCGGGGTCATAACAGCAGTCGCGCTTCCTAATATACATCAAGTCTGATTTATCAACCTACGTTACGCTCAGATCAGTGATTTACTCAAGTTTGATGAATCACATGCGAGCATTTTGTGCGCAAATTGGATCAGTCAAATATACGACCATATTGATAAATGAGGCCCAATGTGTGTTATATGTCTACAAATACAAAATGGTTTGCATTCTATAACTTTTTTATGAACTTATTTTATATATTGTACAGTCCTTAGAAAGAGTCTGAGAGCTGAGATCAAACAATATTTATTTTAGAAATTATTAATATTTCTCATGAAAGAAAAATGTACGGGAACTCTGCCACATTATAGCCCCATTCCCAGAGTAGAGCTGGAACCAGGCTGGCTCATTATATCTCTTTTCCACAGTAGAGCTGGCACCAGGCTGGCTCATTATACCTCTTTCCCACAGTAGAGCTGGAACCAGGCTGGCTCATTATATCTCTTTTCCACAGTAGAGCTGGCACCAGGCTGGCTCATTATACCTCTTTCCCACAGTAGAGCTGGAACCAGGCTGGCTCATTATATCTCTTTTCCACAGTAGAGCTGGAACCAGGCTGGCTCATTATACCTATTTCCCACAGTAGAGCTGGAACCAGGCTGGCTCATTATATCTCTTTTCCACAGTAGAGCTGGAACCAGGCTGGTTCATTATATCTCTTTTCCACAGTAGAGCTGGAACCAGGCTGGCTCATTACACCCCTTTCCCGCTGTAGAGCTAGACCCCCACTGTGTTCCATTATAGGGCCTACAACTTCAAACCAACATAAATATAGTTTGGTCTTATGCATTTTCACATGCATGTTTTTTTAATTTTGGTGATTTTTGAACTCATCAATGTAGTTTTGCAAAGAAATAATAATAATAATAATAATAATAATAATAATAATAATAATAACAACAATAATTCAACTAAAATTTTGGAGAAAAATTTAATAATACTAAAGTATTAACATGTCGTAATAATGTAATAAAACACCTCAAATACAAAGTTTTCTGACCGTACTGTCTTCATGTTTGTAAGCTTGTGCCACTGGATATTTCCAGTACATTCTACTGCACTCAAGCAGCGGGGGAAAAAAAACAAGTCAAAGAGCCACAGTGAATAAACACAGTTTAAACAGTCTGAAGTGCAGCTCTAGGGATCCCCGAGGAACCATTCTGATTTACTACGGTAATCCCTGCTGCAGAGCCTGGCTCCAACTTCTTATATATCTGCTGCAAACATAAACCAACAGCAGGAGTGGTCTAGAAACCCGCCAATTGTGTATACTAATAATAAGGCTAAAGCTGACGTCTAAAGATTAGGCCCTGGATCTGGTCGTATCGTTCTCTGCACAAGGTATGGTGCACAAAAGGCAGAAACTGACCCCCTTCTTCCAGATGTAAACTGGAGTGTAGAAAAGACTTTCTGATGATTTGAATCTGATTGAAGCCCCAACCTCCTCTCCCCTCCCCACACACACAAACAAATGCACGCACACACACACACACACACACACACACACACATAAACGCAGTTGCACGCACACACATGCACATACATGAACACACACACACACACACACACACATGTTCTCCCTGCACTTCCTTCCAGGACTGTGTCCCTTTGGACAGCTCAATCAGCAGGGCCCCGTCTGCCATGTGAAGATGGTCATTGTGAAGGAGGCTTTTAAGATTCCCTTGATTCGAACAAGACGCTGAGCAGTTTGAGCCCCTAGATTTATCCCATGTGAGACACAGTTTGATTCATGATGAAAAATAGTTTAACATTTCCTGTTCTTTGCGTATGTCACGGTGCACATTTAGGTCTGCAGGACCAGTGCTTGGTGGAGTCATTAGTGTCTCTTTTTTCATATAATCTTGGTGTATCCACATCTATTATTTATCTGGGCCCACGAAAATACAACATTTACAATCACTCCAACAATTATAGCTATTATCAAAAGTAATTGTTTGACGGCTGAGTTTTCATATTGAGAAAACACATTGATTAATCTACATGCATACACATGGACATCATGGCCCAATTTGCACCTTCATTAAATAAATAAATCCATATATGCTTGGCTAGAGATCCAATCACAGGCTGGGGACTATTATTATATGTGTCCCTGCTGTGTCCTTGTTGTCCATACACGTGATGCACTATGCAAATTAGACTACACAAAGTATTCACCCTTCTGCATCCCCAAGCAAAAATGACTGGACATTATGAAATCAATAATAATAATAATGGTGAACATTATGTTTCATTATGGACTTTTTCCAATGGCAACTGAATAGAATTAGTGATGAAGGGGCCTCGTTTGTCACTAAGTGACCAGTAACTACATTAAAGCCTTACTCCAAAAACCTGGTATTCATAGTGGCCAGTAGGGTTGTTGCACACAGTCTTCCACTCATCACCTTCCCGGATCTGCACGAGGTGACAAGCATTGCGTAGATCCAACTTAGAGAAAATGTGGTCACCATAGAGAGACTCAAAAGTGGTGGACATGCCAGACAAGTGGGAACCAGCCAGAGAAGTGGATAGACAAATATGCCCCAGTGCAAGGGCTCCTTCCTGATGTAGCTCTCCATCAGCCGCATCTTGGGGATGGAGAGGAAGAAGAACAAGGAAGCAGGTCAATGGCGCAGTCAAATGGACGGTGAGGAGGGAGCCCACTGGCAAGTTTCTTACTGAATAGGTCCCAGTACTCTCGAGGCAGATAGAGGAGGTCTGGATTCTCTACACCTGGAGGGAAAGACTGAGGAGCTATGGAGGAGCTATGGAGGAGCTATGGGGGGTTCAGATTCAGACAATTAGCCTGAGACTTACAACCCCACTCTAAAACTCAACTCAAAACCCAGTTAATATGTGGGTTGTGTCTAGTATGCTAAGAGTGACCAAGCACCAGATGGAGTTCAGGGGAATCCACCAGGTGGAGTTGAATGAGTTCAGTTGGAATCCGATATGCAACTGTATGGTGGAGGTCAGTAGTCTAATCTCCCCCGGCTCTGGTGGTCTCCCATCCAGAGCCATGGCAGACAGAGGTATCCCCTGAAGCCCCAGAGTCAATAAAAGCTGACAGGTCAAACCGCTTAGACCCCCACTGTAGGGTGGCAGGGAGCATGGTGTGTGAGGTAGCAAGATACGTAAGTTAACTCGTCACGAGTCTCCCAACCCCTGATGAATCTGCTCGTTTTCCCAAGAGGAAGTGGCCCAGCCTGCCACAATAAATACGACATTGCTACCTTAATCGCCTCTCCCTCTCAGCGTGAGAGAGAGTTTAGTTCTGCCCAACTACATAGGCTCCTCCTAAGATTCGGTGGGGATTCTCGTGGGATAGTGACCAAACCCTGCTGCGGTCGGTATGGCCGAGGCGGAAAAGAAAAAGAAAAAAACATCCGCATTCGGGTGATGGCATAGGACTTCTGCATTTCAGACTTGAATATGGAAGTCTCTCCTCTCTTGTGCCCTCTCCCGCAGTTGTTCGTCCAAGCGAATGACGACAGAAATTGGATGATCCAGACTGGATGGCAAGTTCCTGGAGGCAAGCTCATCTTTTTGTTGTTTCGATAATCAATGGAGAAACAGGTTGACTAAAACTTCTTCATTCCACCCCTACTCGGCGATGAGTCTGCAGAACTCGGAAAAAAAGTCTGCAACACTACACCACTATGAGAGCCTTGCTGGAGGGACGTACGTTTTTGCGAGGCCTCTCGCTCACTTCCATGTAGATCAAAGACTTGGCTCATCTTACTAGTGAAAGTCTGAACACTTGAGCAGACTGGGGATTGTTGCTCCCATACCGCGGTAGCCCAATTGAGAGCCAGTAGCGAGGAATCCTTCCCAGAGGGGGAACTTGGTGACAGGTGTTGCACCGCATCATTGAGTGTCTGGAGAGTCTTCACAACGGATTGGAGTAGCTGGTCATGTCGACTAATGGTTGCGCCTTGGTTTGATAATGCTGGATCCATGTTTGGCTTGGTCTTACAGTCAACACTGCTCAGAGTTTGGATCCAAATGCAGAGATAAACAGGGAGGCAGAGGTAAGTCAATAAATATTTTTTACTTATAAGAGAGAAAAAAAAGGGTGCAGGGCAAACGAGCAACAAAGGCTACAAACTAGGCGAATGTGCTAACACATGAAAGACTGGAGAGTATACAGCAGGTAAGAGTGCAGATAAACACTAAAACCAAGCAGAGAAACACAAAAAACCAGGAACTTAAATACAAGCTAACATGGGTGGTATGAGTGAACACCACTGAAGATCAGGTGCAGACAATAACTAAACCAATCAGTCAATAAAAATGTCAATTAGTAAAAACTCAGTTCAGGCACACAGAGAAACTAGAAGCAGAGAGCAGGTCATCTCTGACAGTTGGAAATAGGAGCCATGACATACAGTATCTAGCTGTCTAAGTGGTTAAGATAAAATGTAATGATGCTCTTATCATTTCTCATAGAATTACCTAGTCATTCTGTTCAAATCATACACTAGGCTGTAGAATGGGCCCACACGAGCAGGCAGTTTTCCACACGCATGGCGTCATCGGTCACACAAGTCCCTATAGACCCATGTGATTTTGTTTTGTTCTTTATGAGCAAGTTTCAGGATCCTGAGGTCATCAAGAGATTAGGAAGTAAAGAAGACATGTTCCTTTAAATTACATACCTTGTCAATCAGATATGTTTGTGATATCCTTGACAGCATCTTTATTTTGAAAAAAATTTGCAATGAAATCAATCAGGAGATATAGACAAATTTGCCCTAGGTACAACCGACTTTTAATTGATACTGTAAATAATATTTACATTTGAATATGAATGGATGTAAAGTGAAGATGGCTACATAATAATATGCTTTTTTTGTAGTTTTCATTAGTTGTAGGCTATTGGTTGTAGGTTGTAACTCTCCTGATTGATTGAATCCAGGCCACCGTCACACACACATGCACACACACACAAACACACACACACACACACACACACACACACACACACACACACACACACACACACACACACACACATGCACATGCACACAGGCACACCCTATATGCAGTTTGATTTAGGTGCAAAAGAGATGAAGAAAACATTGCCATGGAAATGTACTACTAACGTGACAATAAACCCCTCTCTGGTTCTACAAGCCTGGCTACCTCTCTGTCTGAGACAGAATTAACACGCATTGCTAACCATTCCAATAAATTAAGCAGAGTCCTCCCATTTTTGTCAATTAGAATAAGAATGGATGCAGAAAGCATTCAGAACTGCATTTCCACAGGGCACAAGGACCTCCCCTGTATTGGTAGAAAAGGAGAAGTGTGTAAATGCCGCGCGTGTTTACTAATCCCACACAATCATGTCTGATAGTCTTCACTTTATTTCCCGCTCCTGCATACTGATCTCTCTTTAAGTTGGCTCACTTGTGCGTCAGACTTAAAGGGGGATTTAAATCACAATGCTGCACACTCTCCCTATCAGCTGCGTGTGAGACACCCACTGCTCATATAGCTGTCTAAGCTTGTTTCCATTCAGTAGCAAAGTCATCCATTAAACTACAAAATAAGAAGAAGAAGAAGAAGAAGAAGAAGAAGAAGAAGAAGAAGAAGAAAAATATAAATAACTCTTGGATCTCAAAGTGTGACTTTGAGTATTATTATTTTATTTCACAGGAACGTGTTTATCAGGCCTGAGCCATCGGTGGGAGGTAATGGGGAAGAGTTTATCTCAGTCCGATTGCATTAAACAACAATGATTATTAAAAAAAATAAAAAATCTTAATCTAGACGGCTGTGTTTTCTCGATAGTGCAGCATGTGCTGGCAGTGTGATTACGCTCTCATCTCTCCTATTTACTTTCCACTGAGAGAACACCAAATCTTTCTACTCGCTCTTTGCCCCTCTCCTCTCCCCTCCAACATACACTAATTCCACAACAGGAGCCAGGGGCCTTGAAGCGTGGTACCACTTACCTTCTGAAGGCCCATGCCTTGGTTTTTCCATATCTGAAATAGAATAAGACAGTGATGGGACCGTCCCTTCCTGTTACAGTGTATCGAAAACAAACAAAAAAGCTTCTTTTTTTTTTGCATTTTGTATTTGTTGGAAAGCAAAATGCTATCATGAATTTAGCTTTAAAATGTTCTGGAATGTTAACAAATGCTTATTGATATATAATAGAGATGTATGAGGTATAAAGAGCAGATATTGAGTAGCAGTCAGGAAGTGCCCAAGAGAAAAGGAGCAGGAGAAATCATGTATTCATTGTTTGAGGACAGTTAAGAATTAAGACATAAGAACACCTGCTTAGCTGAATAACTTTGTTTGAGGCAACTGCAACCGCATGGGTTCAGGTG
Organism: Ilyophis sp. 1 JC-2022; assembly: GCA_022702515.1. Lineage (NCBI taxonomy): Eukaryota > Metazoa > Chordata > Actinopteri > Anguilliformes > Synaphobranchidae > Ilyophis > Ilyophis sp. 1 JC-2022. Next base: position 80,945,982 of record CM040396.1, on the reverse strand, counting down.
CTGTTTTGTCAATTTGGGTAAAAAATTGAGTACTTATTATTCAATGAAACACATCAATGAGTATAATTTAATTTGATCAAATAATATTTTGAATGTTTTGTCTGGGCATGCTGGACGTGTGAAGTGTAATTTGTACGTGCAGCATATTTGGACATAAAAACACAATTGAAAATGTCTCTGATTACACGGAGGCTGGTCACAATAGCCCTTTTTGGGCTTGGTGGTAAAATTTAGGTTGTGGGGAGTGGGGGGAAGGGGGGGTTAGGGGTTATCTTTTAAACATCTTATAATAACACTCTTTATGTGATATTTGTGTTCCTAAGTCCCTAGTGAAACCTGAGAAAGCTGTAAGTAAAGTAAAACCTTCAGACAGGGGGCAGCTACCCTGTTTCCAGAGAGAGATCAAAACCTACCAGCCAGCAACAACTGCCCTCGCAGATGCTCCTCTTTGACTGCTTAAGCTCAATAATTGATCCAATTAAGACTTTTAGGGCTTGATTGAAACAGAAAGCAGAAGAGGCAGGGGATAAGGGTTGACCTTTGTTCTCTGTCCTGAGGAAAACTGGTTGAGTTTAAGCACTGCCCTGAGTCTAGCCAGGACGGATTGGGCTGGAGCAGTTGGCCGTGGGGAACAGAGGTGATGGGTAGATGAGTTGATGGAGTGTTCTGTGAATGGACAGTGATCTCTCCGCGTGGCTGTTTAAGAGTGCTGCCTATGAGGAGGCCACCGCGTGGGGAATGATGAAATGCAGCCATTGCAGAGGCAAAAATCCTGGGTCACTCAAACAGTCACAGCCACTCTGAACCTGAAGACTATCACAGATGTGTTAACCTGTATATTTACAGATTTAAAAAAATATATATATTATTACGTTTGGTTAGCTATAGACACACCCTGAAACTCAAATCTGTTGTATTGTCATTTTCATGTGTGAAGTTGTTGTTGTGATAGACTCCATCTCCAATGTCATCCTAAAGGAGACAGGAGGTATTGATGATATTGATTTAATAATGAAATATATATGCAGAATAAGCTCAGCCATATAAAAAGAGGCTTAGAATGTTTCAGATAAAAATCACATTGATTATTAAAAATACATACAGGGTATAATTTAGTTCAGTTCAGTCATCAAAAACAAATAAGTGAGTTGTGAATTATTAACAGAAGAAGAAACAATATTAGCATAAGTTATACGAGTAAAACTAGTATATACTAATAAGTTATACTTATAATTCATGGTATTTTATATTAATGTATTATTATTCTTACAAAAGAAGATTTATTCAAGATTTATTTATTGTAATCTTCTTTCTTAGTGTCCCGTCCACAGCTGTGCAGTAGAGTTGGGGGAGAGCTGTGTAAATTCCTGACTTGATTGATTTGAGGGACCTTGAGTTTAACCTGGGGCCTGAGTAGAGAGCATGGGATCAGAGCTGTCGGTTATTCGTATGTGTGTGAAAGTGGACAGAGAACATTTGGATTGAGGCTTGCTGAGGGTTCTGGCACCCTTTCACCATGGCTTCCGGGTTGCACTTTCTCAGAAACCTGCCATGGTGGTGTGCATCCTGTGCATTTAGGGGAATCAGGAGATGGGGAGGGGCCTGACAGCTTACTGCTGACATCACAGAAAATCAAGATACGCCAAAACATATCAATCTTTTTTCATATCAGTGAAATTAAATCATCTTCAGTTCGGTGATAACAACTGTACACATTCACTGCCTTCAGACTGGATGACTGTAACATGGTATTATATATGTGCAGTATGCTCAAAGCAGTGCTATGTTGGTTTCATACTAAATAAACATATTGTATGGTATATCGCCAGTGAAATAAAGGATTGATCTCAGAACACCCATCTTGTTTTACAAATCCTCACATGGACTGAGCTTTAATCACCTCAATTATCTTCAGTTTCTCCAAAGATATTCACACAACCAAGTCTTCAAATAATCCCTAGGACCAGACTCTGCATTGCGAGATTGGACATTTCCACTGACCATGCTTTGTCTGATCATTTTAAAACCTGCACGATCCCTGTTTTATAAAGACACTCTAAAACATACTAAAAACCTTGTACAAATCTTATCTTATAACTTATATTTTAATTTTTACTCATCGTGTTGATATTATCACTTTGTGTATATGCCTAAGCATTTCATGAGGTCAGCATTTTTTAAAAGGTCAGTATTAGTTTTTCAGTTTATTGTTTAAATGTTATTTAATGATATTACTGCTGTGCAAATCACGTGAAACAAATCGCTGTATAAAAGGTATATAATTCTTATTGTTGCAACAATAATGTTGTGCTAACTGCTATTCTATATGTGGAATATTGACAGTGTATATAAAAGGAGGCAATAATGCTTGTGAAAAGAAGGCTTCTAAAATGAAGGTTATTTAATGCCACTTTGTATTTGTGTTCAAAGGCAGAGTAGCACACAGTGATGAAAAAGGTTATGGCTTAGAATGTAAGTATTTCACTGTGTGTGGTCATTAGACTCTTATTAAATTGCTTTGGGATATTGTAATAGCTTTTCAAGGTCTCACAATGAGAATCAGCATACTGCTATTTTTAACGTAGACAAAATTGATAATTCTAATTCCCAGTGCCACTCATGTTAATATCAGCATCAATGGAAAGCTAAAAACAGACATAATGCATGTATTTGTAATGTCCATATTGTACCTGTAAAGAGTGGATAAATATCCACACTGCTCCTTTTTCCTCATTCTCATTATTATGTTGTCTGTTTTTCTAGCCATGCCAATGAGCTGGCTCCTCTTACATTGCAACGGCAATGGCAGCGTGTCTATCGATGAACACTGCAATGCAAAAGCAATGTCAGCATGTCTATAGGTGAACACCGCAATGCAACAGCAATGACAGCATGTCTATAGGTGAACACTGTAATGCCACAGCAATGGCAGCATGTCTATGGGTGAACACTGCAATGCAAAAGCAATGGCAGCATGTCTATAGGTGAACACTGCAATGCAACAGCAATGGCAGCATGTATATAGGTGAACACTGTAATGCCACAGCAATGGCAGCATGTCTATGGGTGAACACTGCAATGCCACAGCAATGGCAGCATGTCTATAGGGGAACACTGTAATGCCACAGCAATGGCAGCATGTCTATAGGTGAACACTGCAATGCCACAGCAATGGCAGCGTGTATATAGGTGAACACTGTAATGCCACAGCAATGGCAGCGTGTATATAGGTGAACACTGCAATGCAAAAGCAATGGCAGCTTGTCTATAGGTGAACACTGCAATGCCACAGCAATGGCAGCGTGTATATAGGTGAACACTGTAATGCCACAGCAATGGCAGCGTGTATATAGGTGAACACTATAATGCTACAGCAATGGCAGCGTCTCTATAGGTGAACACTGTAATGCTACAGCAATGGCAGCGTGTATATAGGTGAACACTGTAATGCTGCAGCAATGGCAGTGTGTATATAGGTGAACACTGTAATGCTACAGCAATGGCAGCGTGTATATAGGTGAACACTGTAATGCCACAGCAATGGCAGCGTGTATATAGGTGAACACTATAATGCTACAGCAATGGCAGCGTATCTATAGGTGAACACTATAATGCTACAGCAATGGCAGCGTCTCTATAGGTGAACACTGTAATGCCACAGCAATGGCAGCATGTCTACAGGTGAACACTGTAATGCCACAGCAATGGCAGCATGTCTATAGGTGAACACTGTAATGCCACAGCAATGGCAGCATGTCTATGGGTGAACACTGCAATGCAAAAGCAATGGCAGCATGTCTATAGGTGAACACTGCAATGCAACAGCAATGGCAGCGTGTCTATAGGGGAACACTGTACTGCCACAGCAATGGCAGCATGTCTATATGGGGACACTGTAATGCCACAGCAATGGCAGCATGTCTATAGGGGGACACTGTAATGCCACAGCAATGGCAGCATGTCTATGGGGGAACACTGTAATGCCACAGCAATGGCAGCATGTCTATAGGGGAACACTGCAATGCCACAGCAATGGCAGCATGTCTATAGGGGAACACTGCAATGCCACAGCAATGGCAGCATGTCTATAGGGGAACACTGTAATGCCACAGCAATGGCAGCATGTCTATAGGGGGACACTGTAATGCCACAGCAATGGCAGCATGTCTATAGGGGAACACTGTAATGCCACAGCAATGGCAGCATGTCTATAGGGGAACACTGTAATGCCACAGCAATGGCAGCATGTCTATAGGGGGACACTGTAATGCTACAGTAATGGCAGCTCTATAGGTGAACACTGGAGCTGCCTGGATTGGAGGGGGAAAATCTCTGAAGCAGAGGAGCAGAGGAAACTCTTGCAGAGCCATGTGCCAGAAGCCTGCCGGGCCTGGAGACTCTCGCCGGCGGTACGATAATGCTTTTGTCAAGCCACATGACCCGGTTGGCACAAAGAGGAAAATTATGTCATTTGCAAATATGCTTTCATTCCATGATAGTTTATAATTGTGCAAATGAAAACAGATTATCTCTCGGCTCCTTCACATGAGCCGCAATCCCACTTTAGAGAAAAAGTGATAATTCGCCGAAAACCCACAGTGTAATGCATGTACCAACCTGGGGCCCGAGTTATTTTAAGGGGAAGTCAATCTTTGATCAGCCAGGCTGAAATGGCTCTGATAAGTGGGAGCTCCGCTCACGGCAGGGAGACGCGGCAGTTTGTTATTGCTATTTCCTTGCTGGTTTTCTCGAGAGCCGAGCGAGAGAGAGAAAAAAAAGCAACCTCCATTTCCCTGTCTACGCTTATCTGCTTCCACTTTCTTCTGGAGATCTCTGTCACTTTAATCCAGCAAGTCTGCTGCTGGTTAACAAGGAAATCCTATGTCAATTATCACCAACAACTTCCTGCTGGGAAGCGGTGGGGAATCAAAGGTTCTGAGAGTTTTTCGCACCACAGAGTAGTGGTGGGCCTAATTAAACGGCCCTCATATCCTGCAGCCTGCCTGTGGCTGGGTGACAGATAGCTCTCTGAACGATAACCTCCTTTTTCTCTCGATTGTTTTGATTCTGGGGCAATGGGTACTTTTGGCCCTCGGGGCTGGAGGATTATGACACGTGAGTCATATTCAGGCGCGGTGAGGCTGTTTATGCAGGTAAATGGAGGGTGAATATTTAGATGTGTGGGACCCAGGTGTTACGGTTCACTTCCCATCACTGGGGCATGAGGCACAGTGATATGAGACTGAGGGGAAAAAAGCAGCTGATATTTTTGTTAAAGTCGGGGTTAATTGCTATGGGGTACAGAGATAGAATTGCTACCTATTTACAAAAAGCAAATTGGTCTGGTGGTTAATGGTCAATGGAATCATAGTTACGTATTCAGTGTTCATTTCAAATATGTACATATCATTTTACTGTATGTATTTTACCGTTTAAATATGCTAGTAAATATATTTTTATTGAATTGAAATGTGCCCACAAATGGTAGGCAAAGTAGCTTGTGACTTTTTGACTAAACTAATGTAATTCATTTCTAAGACAAAGTTCTGATGAACTCCCCCAACTGTTGTTGTCAATTAAGTAGTTTGTTATTGCTTATGTTGTAAATCTCATAGTCAAAGACATTACTAGTACAGCTTTCTGTGGCGATGTGCCCAGTGGTGAGGATGCATGGCTTGTGTAGTTCTTGTCAAAAAATGTTTACACTTAATTTAGGTGATAACAAACAACATTACCAGAATGGATTGTGATATTTGTGATAGTAATCGAGACTTTCAGTCTCAGACGTAAAAATTTATTTGGCAAGACAGGTATAAAGCCGTTCATTTGCTTTAAAAAGCTAATGGGTATGAGGAAATATAGCAGTGAATTATTATAAATGTATAGAGGGCATAGTCACTTCACACAGCATATTGTTCAGTTAAGTGGAGGCTGAATGTCCAGTTTTGGCTGCCTCCTGAGTCTCACTCATGGCCCAGAGCAGCCCCCTTCTGTGTGCGAACTCTGTCCTCCACTGTGATCCAATTAAACCTGAGGGGTCTACTGCTGGGTTGTATCTGCAGGCATCTGCGCCACCCTGCACCCTTGTCATCACCTTTTTACCCCCTGTACATACACTGGAGAGCTCTCTCTCTCTCCCTCTCTCTCTCTCTTTCTCTCTCTCTCACTCTCTCTCTCTATTTCACACTCACACACGCACACACACACACAATTTTTATCAGTAGTTCTGCAGCAGGAAGTGTGAGAGTGGTCCTTTCTCTCTCTTCAACAACTCTTTTCAGTGAGTACGCTGCACAGCTGTCACAACCAATACGTAGAGAGGTTCATCGATTCTAGGAGGAGTGCTCTGTTTTCTGCACATAAAACACAGTTATCTCTCTCTCTCCCAATCTCTCTCTTTCTCAATCTCTCTCTTCTTCTTATTTTTTTCTCTCGCACTTTCACTCTCTCGCTTTTTATAAGTACACATATATATATATATTTCTCACCCATTATTCAGAATTAGGACAAACCATGTCCTACCAAAAAAATCTTTATTATTACTTATAACAAATATAACAAAAAATTTGATCCAATTTACATTTTAAAAATAATATTGCGATCAACAGTGTCTAAAGAGTAACAGATCAATGCCCTCTCCCTTCAAAATCAAAACAAACAAAAAAATTATGGTTTAAAAATGTGTATTTTCACTTGCATTAAGAGACCTCTTCCCAAATGAGAAAAATAAAATGTCTACTCACTATGTCTATGCTGTGAAATGAGAAAATATGACATTTTACCTGACGGAGTTGACGCTGATGCTGATGGAGATCAATTATTTTCAGTAATTGAATCATGTTATTGAAATTAGCACTTTATTTTCAATTAAGTTAGCAAAACTAGCTTTTTGTAATGGGAGTCTTGTGTGAATGTTAGAAATAGCAAAAAAGTGCTATTTAATAAAAAAAATTATCACTGGGAGATGGCCCCTTTACAGGCTTAAATAATCAAAACTGATCTATCAAAATATATTTTCCCAGCATAGTTGAAAAGTAAAAAACAAAACAAGACAAAAAACAAGGTTTTGTCCCAATTCTCAAGAATGACTGATATGTTATTAACCAACCAACAACAACAGCAGAAGTACTATATTTATGTCAAGCTTTAAAGAAGACCAGCTAATGGAGAGAAGAAGAAACACAACCATGTCTTAATGGAGGCCCAATCCATGACAACCGTTGCACCCGAGTTGGCCAGTATTGGTTGGCACAAAGGCTTCTATATAATGGTGAAGATAGAAAGACAAGACATTACAAAACAACATATACATAAGTCAATTAATATATTTTAATAGATAAAAAAAACAAAAGCCAAATAGTTATAATAATATAGGTATATAATATAGGTGAATATTAAATATGTGATACTGAATCACAAATGGGAGATATGTGAAGATGAATGAAAAATAAAAAATAAAGCTATTAGCCTATCTGGAGAAGCACCCCCTCACCCCTCTAAAAAAACAAATAATGATTTTGTCATGTTATCAGGCTTTATCAGGAAAGGCCTATTAGCTAGCAAGCTCACACATATGAGCAAGCTCACACATATGAGCTGCTTTTTAAATAACCAACAATGTGCATTTGCAGGGAAATATTTATTTATGCACTTCTATTCCAAATTTTAATAAATGGACTGTTGTAAACTACAAATACCATGCAGGTGTAATACTGGTCACTGACATATGCTGCTCCTCTATAGCTGAAAACTAATTTAACTACATATTTGAATCCATATGTTTTTTGCTGTCCATTGATGCCAATATTAATGTGAGTGGCAATAATAATAACAATAATAATAATAATAACAATTATTATTATTATTATTATTATTATTATTATTATTATTATTATTTGGCTTATAACCAGAAAGTACTCAGACCACATGAAAATCCTTACAATTCAGCAAAAAGCAAAAAATAAAATAAAAAAAGATTACGGAGCCAAGCCCCAAATGTGAATAAGATCATCTAAAAAGTGAATAAAGTGTATCTTTTGAGTAATGTGCAGAAATACGGAGTTAGCAGACTTTCTCTAGCTGGAGTTGGTATCCTGCAGTGCAAGGGGAACTAAAAGACCCTTCAAACAGGCTTTTATCACTTTTATCGTCCACAGAGGTGGAGTAATCTGAGTGGAGGGGCTTCAGAGCCAGCTTTAACACAGAGAAGTGTCCACAGAGTGATTCAGCCGTCTTATAGTGCCCTCTTTACTCCCTTCGATATCGGAAGCCGCATGCATAAGGTGAGATTATGTTATCACCTAAACCCCCTTCAAAAAATCACTGTACAGGAAGTGTCCATGAAGAATTTCAAATTGCAAAAGAAATCACTTATATTGTCATTTGAAATGAAGCACATACATACTATACCCATACACGAATATATGTGCTGTCTGTCTTTTTCTAGTTCATGGTTAATTTTCTCATTTTACTTTGAAATTAAGTTCAAAATGTATAAAGGGAATTGATAAATTTCTGCAGATAAAATGTCATTTTTGCTGTGCTTTCATGAAAGGGGGGGGATTCCATACAATCCACTACAATGCTAAAAAAAGACAAGCAATTATGTGTCCGTGCAATTAAAAAAATGAAAACAATAATGGATTTATGGGTCTAAGACTGTTATAACATTCATCTTATGCAATTCCCATTTTGCAGGCAGTACAAAATATCCATGGATTTATGTGCTTCATATCGTATTTCCATTTCTCCCTGTAATCGTTCCCTGCCAAGGGCCCCCGCTTTAAAATTCAGCACCTAGTCTACCTTTACATTTTCATATGGAAAAAGGGACGGACTGCAGAAACCAATTTACCAACAGAGCGACATCATCTGTTTGTCCGTTTATCTCTTACACACCACCCCTCAGTCCAGTGTTGACAGTACATGATATTCCATTAATCTGCCTAATGAAAATTTAACCAGTGTTATAAACAAATAATTGGCTATTATCCTCTCAAAGATCCAGAATAAATTACTTCTGCGTTTTTCATCGCTTAAAAGGCAGCCCTTCTGATTGATGTTGGAATAAATGCTGGCTGCTCCGGGTACGAGCGAGTCCTGGTTAAGCCTGTGATTGACTTAATGAGAGTCTTTGGGGTGAGTAAATGTTCCAAATTGCTCAGTCATTAGCTTTGCTCGGCTGTCTGAAGATATGCTGGATCTGCGGTGCCGTCCGCTCCTCTTGCACTCTTCCGCCTCCAATTACATTTTCATTTAGAGCAAAGCTCTGAAGCCTGATAGACCAGGCTCTTTTCATTATGTTGGCCTCCTTTTTCTTTTTTATCTAAATGGTGTGAAATGTCTCTTCATTTAGAGCAATTAAAGTTGAAAAAGACTGCACTGTAATGAATTATCATACAAATTATTTACTTAATGCCACAATCTTTCCTCTCTTTCTCCCGCTCTGCCTAGCAGCAGTGCTGTAACAAGAGAGAGAACTATTTGGAAGGAGAGAGAGGGAGAGAGCTGAAGAAAAAGAGAGGACTTAGAAAGAGAGATGACTCTGCAAAGACAGATAGAGGACTGTAAAGACAGATAGAGAGGACTCTGTAAAGACAGATAGCGATGACTCTGCAAAGACAGATAGATGACTCTGTAAAGACAGATAGAGGACTCTGTAATAACAAATAGAAAGATGACTCTACAAAGACAGATGGATGACTTTGTAAAAACAGATAGAGGACTCTGTAAAAACAGATATTAGAGGACTCTGTAAAAACAGATATTAGAGGACTCTGTAAAAACAGATATTAGAGGACTCTGTAAAAACAGATATTAGAGGACTCTGTAAAGACAGATAGTATATAACTCTGTAAAGACAGATAGAGAGGACTCTGTAAAGACAGATAGTATATAACTCTGTAAAGACAGATAGAGAGGACTCTGTAAAGACAGATAGTATATAACTCTGTAAAGACAGATAGAGAGGACTCTGTAAAGACAGATAGTATATAACTCTGTAAAGACAGATAGAGAGGACTCTGTAAAGACAGATAGATGACACTGTAAAGACAGATAGAGGACTCTGTAATAACAAATAGAAAGATGACTCTACAAAGACAGATGGATGACTTTGTAAAAACAGATAGAGGACTCTGTAAAAACAGATATTAGAGGACTCTGTAAAAACAGATAGTAGAGGACTCTGTAAATACAGATAGTATATAACTCTGTAAAGACAGATAGAGAGGACTCTGTAAAGACAGATAGTATATAACTCTGTAAAGACAGATAGAGAGGACTCTGTAAAGACAGATAGTATATAACTCTGTAAAGACAGATAGAGAGGACTCTGTAAAGACAGATAGTATATAACTCTGTAAAGACAGATAGAGAGGACTCTGTAAAGACAGATAGTATATAACTCTGTAAAGACAGATAGAGAGGACTCTGTAAAGACAGATAGTATATAACTCTGTAAAGACAGATAGAGAGGACTCTGTAAAGACAGATAGTATATAACTCTGTAAAGACAGATAGAGAGGACTCTGTAAAGACAGATAGTATATAACTCTGTAAAGACAGATAGAGAGGACTCTGTAAAGACAGATAGTATATAACTCTGTAAAGACAGATAGAGAGGACTCTGTAAAGACAGATAAAGATGACTGCAATGACAGATAGATGACTTTGTAAAGACAGATAGAGATGACTCTGCAAAGACAGATAGAGGACTCTGTAACAACAAATAGAGAGATGACTCTGCAAAGACAGATAGAGGACTCTGTAAAAACAGATGGAAAACTTTGTAAAAACTAATAGAGAGGAATAGAGAAAGCAGATAAAAAGGATGCTGTAAAGACAGATAGAGGACTCTGTAAAACAGATAGTAGAAGACTGTAAAGACAGATTGATGACTCTGTAAAGAAAGACAGTAGAGTACTCTGTAAAGACAGATAGAAGACTGTAAAGACAGATAGTAGAGTACTCTCTAAAGATGCATAGAAATGACTCTGTAAAGACAGATAGAGAGGGCTCTGTAAAAATAGATAGAGGACTCTGTAAAGACAGATAGAGATGACTGTAAAGATAAATAGAGAGGGCTCTGTAAAGACAGATAGAGAGGACTCTGTAAAAACAGATAGAGAAAGTTATGTAAAGACAGATAGAGAGGGTTATGTAAAGACAGATAGAGAGGGCTCTGTAAAGACAGATAGAGAGGACTCTGTAAAGACAGATAGAGAGGGCTCTGTAAATACAGATAGCGAGGGCTCTGTAAATACAGATAGAGAGGGCTCTCTAAAGACAGATAGAGAGGACTCTGTAAAGACAGATAGAGAGGGCTCTGTAAAGACAGATAGAGAGGACTCTGTAAAGACAGATAGAGAGGACTCTGTAAAGACAGATAGAGAGGGCTCTGTAAAGACAGATAGAGAGGACTCTGTAAAGACAGATAAAGATGACTGCAATGACAGATAGATGACTCTGTAAAGACAGATAGAGAGGGCTCTGTAAAGACAGATTGAGAGGACTCTGTAAAGACAGAAAGAGAGGACTCTGTAAAGACAGATAGAGAGGACTCTATAAAGACAGAAAGAGATGACTCTGCAAAGACAGATAGAGGACTCTGTAAAAACAGATGGAAAACTTTGTAAAAACTAATAGTGAGGAATAGAGAAAGCAGATAAAAAGGATGCTGTAAAGACAGATAGAGGACTCTGTAAAACAGATAGTAGAAGACTGTAAAGACAGATAGAAGACTCTGTAAAGAAAGACAGTAGAGTACTCTCTAAAGATGCATAGAAATGACTGTAAAGACAGATAGAGAGGGCTCTGTAAAAATAGATAGAGTACTCTGTAAAGACAGATAGAAGACTCTGTAAAGACAGATAGTAGAGTACTCTCTAAAGATGCATAGAAATGACTGTAAAGACAGATAGAGAGGGCTCTGTAAAAATAGATAGAGGACTCTGTAAAGACAGATAGAGATGACTGTAAAGACAGATAGAGATGACTCTGTAAAGATAAATAGAGAGGGCTCTGTAAAGACAGATAGAGAGGACTCTGTAAAAACAGATAGAGAGGACTCTGTAAAGACAGATAGAGAAAGTTATGTAAAGACAGATAGAGAGGGTTATGTAAAGACAGATAGAGAGGGCTCTGTAAAGACAGATAGAGAGGGCTCTGTAAAGACAGAAAGAGAGGACTCTGTAAAGACAGATAGAGAGGACTCTATAAAGACAGATAGAGAGGGCTCTGTAAAGACAGATAGAGGACTTTGTAAAAACAGATCAAGGACAGAGAAGAGAGAGAAAGAGAGAGAGAGAGAGAGAGAGAGAGAGAGAGAAAGTGTGTGTGTGAGAGAGAGAGAGAGAGAGAGAGAGAGAGAGAGAGAGAGAGAGAGAGAGAGAGAGATAATTCATAATGGGAGCAGGATCAGCTTGTGATGTGCTGTGCTATTCCAGCTCTCCAGGAAAACAGGCCTTTCAGGAAAGCTCAAGGTCCCCTGTCTAATGAAAAGCTTATGCGTTTGAATTAATGAATCTAAACCTTTATTGGAAGAGCCATATTCTGCTTGTGATTGTACATGGAAATTTTTATTTTATTTTACAATGCATAGATATACATCCCCATGAACAGAATAACCCCCACACCATTTTCTTACTGCTTTCACTCCCACACATCACACACTTCTTTTAGTAGGTCATGTGGCACAGAAAAGCTTATAACATGTTCCCATTTCCACTATATTAAGAGCTTCTCCCTTATATCAGAATATTTATTGACAGATTAAACTCTTGTAAGGACCTGCTCAACATGTTAAACTCTTGTAAGGGCCTGCTCTTTTTTTCCTGCCAATTGCCTATTGGTTCTGGTTAATTTAATTTTATAGAAAATGCAAATGTTAATCTTGCTATTGTATACAAGTGTAAAGTATGAAAGTTGTGCATAAAAAGACCAGTTTCTACCAAAAAGAAGCCAGATTTTTTTTCCAGCTAGCCATACATGCTTTCATTGTTCCACAAAATTTGACTATCATTTTAGTAGTTAATAGTTTGCTCCCACTGAGAATTGTTCATTTTTGAATGCAGCTCATGTGTAGGTTCAGTTTTGTCACCAACTACATTAGCTTTAATGCATACTCTGTTTCACATTGTACAATTGCATAAATTCACATAAAAGGGAAGGTAGGGAAAATTGTAGTGACACATGCTGTTTCCCTCACATCGTTGCAGGTACTGTAACACATTATCAGGTCATTAGTTAAGTGTTGGTACATGCCTTCCATTTTTATACTCTTATTGGAGGCATTAAATGAACATGGAGCATATACATACAGTATGTACAAGTGATTAAGCATGCATATTTTTGAAAATGCTGAAGGTGATGGTTTGAATGCTGTGATGTAATATTTAATAACACATGATACTTTGTTCATGGTTTCCCCCAGTGTTGTCCAGCTGAGCTCATTGCTGCATTCCTGGTTAGAGCAGATGAGTGTGTATGAGCTGAAACAGAATGACACGCTCCTTTTCAGACCACAGACCCTAACGTTGAGCGTGCATAGACATGAGTCAGAAGAAGACACTTCAAGTGCAGCTTGGGCACACAATTGATTGATCAGGTGGGGTTTGGGTGGGGTGGAGTTGGGGGGGGGTGGGGGTGTGGCTGGTCGCTGGCGACTGCCATTCTAGCAGGGCTGCCGGCTGTGGCTTGGAGTCCTTACCAGACCGTAGGGCCCATCCAAACATTAGAGAAATGCCTTAACACACAGCAGCCGCTACACAATTTTCATTTGTTTGAATTCTTTAGAACTTTCCCCCGTGAACTTTCCCAGTGTATGAAGGATTATTTAATTTTTTTTAACATGCACTGCATTGGATAGTGAAAGGTGGATATTCTAGTTGAAATTCAAATCAATTTGAAATAAAATTTCTGTAAATCAACAGCAGAAAGTAAAAGAAAATAGTTGGCTAATTAATTTATCATTAAAACCTCATATTATTTAAATTGCATTTTCATTGAAAATGTTTACAATGTAATTTAATAGGTTGAAATCTCTATTTAGGCAGAAACTGAACTGCAATGATGTCCCTATTATAAGGAGGGGAATAGTTTTAAATTCAAGTGTGCTTACTGTGTATGATGTAAAATATCCATTTGAAATGATTTGCTATTGTAATTTATTCCCATTGTATTTCAATGCATTTCAAGCACCTTTGCCTTGTGGCATAAGAAAAAACAATTCTATTATGTTTGCTAATTTTTTGCTAATGTTTACTGTTCAGTAGCATCCATGCATGCTGTGTTAGGCAGGTGTTCAGTGAACGTTGCACATACTGTTTTAGATGGGTCCAGAGAAGTTAACACAAATCATGTTAGGCAGAGGCGCAGTGTTATTCAGTAAAGGATGTGCACAATGTATATGTCTGGTGTTCAGTGAACGTTGCACATACTGTTTTAGATGGGTCCAGAGAAGTTAACACAAATCATGTTAGGCAGAGGCTCAGTGTTATTCAGTAAAGGATGTGCACAATGTATATGTCTGGTGTTCAGTGAACGTTGCACATACTGTTTTAGATGGGTCCAGAGAAGTTAACACAAATCATGTTAGGCAGGTGTTCAGTGAACGCTGCACATACTGTTTTAGATGGGTCCAGAGAAGTTAACACAAATCATGTTAGGCAGAGGCTCAGTGTTATTCAGTAAAGGATGTGCACAATGTATATGTCTGGTGTTCAGTGAACGTTGCACATACTGTTTTAGATGGGTCCAGAGAAGTTAACACAAATCATGTTAGGCAGAGGCTCAGTGTTATTCAGTAAAGGATGTGCACAATGTATATGTCTGGTGTTCAGTGAACGTTGCACATACTGTTTTAGATGGGTCCAGAGAAGTTAACACAAATCATGTTAGGCAGGTGTTCAGTGAACGCTGCACATACTGTTTTAGATGGGTCCAGAGAAGTTAACACAAATCATGTTAGGCAGAGGCTCAGTGTTATTCAGTAAAGGATGTGCACAATGTATATGTCTGGTGTTCAGTGAACGTTGCACATACTGTTTTAGATGGGTCCAGAGAAGTTAACACAAATCATGTTAGGCAGAGGCTCAGTGTTATTCAGTAAAGGATGTGCACAATGTATATGTCTGGTGTTCAGTGAACGTTGCACATACTGTTTTAGATGGGTCCAGAGAAGTTAACACAAATCATGTTAGGCAGAGGCTCAGTGTTATTCAGTAAAGGATGTGCACAATGTATATGTCTGGTGTTCAGTGAACGTTGCACATACTGTTTTAGATGGGTCCAGAGAAGTTAACACAAATCATGTTAGGCAGAGGCGCAGTGTTATTCAGTAAAGGATGTGCACAATGTATATGTCTGGTGTTCAGTGAACGTTGCACATACTGTTTTAGATGGGTCCAGAGAAGTTAACACAAATCATGTTAGGCAGAGGCTCAGTGTTATTCAGTAAAGGATGTGCACAATGTATATGTCTGGTGTTCAGTGAACGTTGCACATACTGTTTTAGATGGGTCCAGAGAAGTTAACACAAATCATGTTAGGCAGAGGCTCAGTGTTATTCAGTAAAGGATGTGCACAATGTATATGTCTGGTGTTCAGTGAACGTTGCACATACTGTTTTAGATGGGTCCAGAGAAGTTAACACAAATCATGTTAGGCAGAGGCTCAGTGTTATTCAGTAAAGGATGTGCACAATGTATATGTCTGGTGTTCAGTGAACGTTGCACATACTGTTTTAGATGGGTCCAGAGAAGTTAACACAAATCATGTTAGGCAGAGGCTCAGTGTTATTCAGTAAAGGATGTGCACAATGTATATGTCTGGTGTTCAGTGAACGTTGCACATACTGTTTTAGATGGGTCCAGAGAAGTTAACACAAATCATGTTAGGCAGAGGCTCAGTGTTATTCAGTAAAGGATGTGCACAATGTATATGTCTGGTGTTCAGTGAACGTTGCACATACTGTTTTAGATGGGTCCAGAGAAGTTAACACAAATCATGTTAGGCAGAGGCTCAGTGTTATTCAGTAAAGGATGTGCACAATGTATATGTCTGGTGTTCAGTGAACGTTGCACATACTGTTTTAGATGGGTCCAGAGAAGTTAACACAAATCATGTTAGGCAGAGGCTCAGTGTTATTCAGTAAAGGATGTGCACAATGTATATGTCTGGTGTTCAGTGAACGTTGCACATACTGTTTTAGATGGGTCCAGAGAAGTTAACACAAATCATGTTAGGCAGAGGCTCAGTGTTATTCAGTAAAGGATGTGCACAATGTATATGTCTGGTGTTCAGTGAACGTTGCACATACTGTTTTAGATGGGTCCAGAGAAGTTAACACAAATCATGTTAGGCAGAGGCTCAGTGTTATTCAGTAAAGGATGTGCACAATGTATATGTCTGGTGTTCAGTGAACGTTGCACATACTGTTTTAGATGGGTCCAGAGAAGTTAACACAAATCATGTTAGGCAGAGGCTCAGTGTTATTCAGTAAAGGATGTGCACAATGTATATGTCTGGTGTTCAGTGAACGTTGCACATACTGTTTTAGATGGGTCCAGAGAAGTTAACACAAATCATGTTAGGCAGAGGCTCAGTGTTATTCAGTAAAGGATGTGCACAATGTATATGTCTGGTGTTCAGTGAACGTTGCACATACTGTTTTAGATGGGTCCAGAGAAGTTAACACAAATCATGTTAGGCAGAGGCTCAGTGTTATTCAGTAAAGGATGTGCACAATGTATATGTCTGGTGTTCAGTGAACGTTGCACATACTGTTTTAGATGGGTCCAGAGAAGTTAACACAAATCATGTTAGGCAGAGGCTCAGTGTTATTCAGTAAAGGATGTGCACAATGTATATGTCTGGTGTTCAGTGAACGTTGCACATACTGTTTTAGATGGGTCCAGAGAAGTTAACACAAATCATGTTAGGCAGAGGCTCAGTGTTATTCAGTAAAGGATGTGCACAATGTATATGTCTGGTGTTCAGTGAACGTTGCACATACTGTTTTAGATGGGTCCAGAGAAGTTAACACAAATCATGTTAGGCAGAGGCTCAGTGTTATTCAGTAAAGGATGTGCACAATGTATATGTCTGGTGTTCAGTTGGCACACAGTGTGTCAGGCTGGTGTTCAGTTTACACATGCCATGTTAGGCTGGTGGAGCTGAGGTGGCTTGTCACCATGGAAACAGGCAGCCACTGGGGCATTCGTCCTGCCTGACTGTACAGAATTATCTGGCCTTAGTACAGGGATGGGCAGTATTTCAAATAATGTACAAATCCCAATTCCAAAAAAGTTGAAACAGTATGCAAAATGCACATAAAAGCAAAAAGCAGTGATTTGTAAATGATCTTTAACATATATTTAATTGAAAACAGTACAAAGAAAATATATTTAATGTTTTATCTTACCCTTTCCGAATTCCGAATTTGATGCCTGCAACACGTTCCAAAAAAGTTAAGACAGGGGCAAAAAAACAAAACACCTGTTTGGAACATTCCACAGGTAAACAGGTGATGCTATCATGACTGGGTATAAAAGGCTAAACAGGTGATTCTATCATGACTGGGTATAAAAGGCTAAACAGGTAATACTATCATGACTGGGTATAAAAGGCTAAACGGGTGATGCTATCATGACTGGGTATAAAAGGCTAAACAGGTGATGCTATCATGACTGGGTATAAAAGGCTAAACAGGTAATGCTATCATGACTGGGTATAAAGGCTAAACAGGTGATGCTATCATGACTGGGTATAAAAGGCTAAACAGGTAAT
Source organism: Ilyophis sp. 1 JC-2022 (assembly GCA_022702515.1). Classification (NCBI taxonomy): domain Eukaryota; kingdom Metazoa; phylum Chordata; class Actinopteri; order Anguilliformes; family Synaphobranchidae; genus Ilyophis; species Ilyophis sp. 1 JC-2022. The sequence goes on along the minus strand of CM040396.1, from coordinate 80,928,195 downwards.
GCTATCATGACTGGGTATAAAAGGCTAAACAGGTGATGCTATCATGACTGGGTATAAAAGGCTAAACAGGTAATGCTATCATGACTGGGTATAAAAGGCTAAACGGGTGATGCTATCATGACTGGGTATAAAAGGCTAAACAGGTGATGCTATCATGACTGGGTATAAAAGGCTAAACAGGTAATGCTATCATGACTGGGTATAAAGGCTAAACAGGTGATGCTATCATGACTGGGTATAAAAGGCTAAACAGGTAATGCTATCATGACTGGGTATAAAAGGTTAAACGGGTGATGCTATCATGATTGGGTATAAAAGGCTAAACAGGTGATGCTATCATGACTGGGTATAAAAGGCTAAACACGTGATGCTATCATGACTGGGTATAAAAGGCTAAACAGGTAATGCTATCATGACTGGGTATAAAAGGCTAAACAGGTGATGCTATCATGACTGGGTATAAAAGGCTAAACAGGTGATGCTATCATGACTGGGTACAAAAGGCTAAACAGGTAATGCTATCATGACTGGGTATAAAAGGCTAAACAGGTAATGCTATCATGACTGGGTATAAAAGGCTAAACAGGTGATGCTATCATGACTGGGTATAAAAGGCTAAACAGGTGATGCTATCATGACTGGGTATAAAAGGCTAAACAGGTGATGCTATCATGACTGGGTATAAAAGGCTAAACAGGTGATGCTATCATGACTGGGTATAAAAGGCTAAACAGGTGATGCTATCATGACTGGGTATAAAAGGCTAAACAGGTGATGCTATCATGACTGGGTATAAAAGGCTAAACAGGTGATGCTATCATGACTGGGTATAAAAGGCTAAACAGGTGATGCTATCATGACTGGGTATAAAGGTTATGGCCACTGAACTCCAAACAGCACATGTAAAGTGATTTTCTGTCATTTGTATGTGTGTCATTTAAATTTTACAGACTATTTATTCTTAAAAATATTAATTTGACTCCGTGCCACCCCACCTCAAAGGTTTTTTGTCTTTGTAAATTATGTATCTCAATACTAGCAATTTTTCAGTAAGAATGTTGCTGGGATTTCACAGTGTGGTATGGAGTGGTACAAACAATTTCTTCGATTTGTGTTCAAAACAACCATCGAGAAAGGTGTTTACAAGTTGTTTTTAGTGGAGTGGTTTGGCCATCACATGGTTTGAGCAAACCCTGCAATATCAATGCTTTAGACATTAGGATGAATGTTTTCTACATTTAATTTTTAAATACATAAACATTCATCTTTGTGTAGAGCCTTGCGCAGTGGAACTGGAGATGGTCTAAGTACGGCAGGTGGAAGGGAACAAAATAGATTTAGTGCATTTTAAATCCCATTGGTTTGGTAGGGCGCACAGAGCCTGGGCCTAAAATAGGCTAAGCTAGACACCCTCATGTAAAGATGCTGAATAGAGGCATACATTATGCATGTCGGTTTGCCTTCAGAGCAGCAGATTGGTGGCAGTTGTAGGTCCTCTGCAGCCATTGTAAACAGGTAGGCGGGGTCTGACCCAAGAGCAAACAGAACAGTGAGCCATTTGAGAACACAGAGGCCTTAGTTTTTATTCAAACAGCAGTCCGTTTTGTTTTAGATTGTGCTAAATTTCTGCAGTATTGTATTTATAAATTTTTTTATATGCAGAATTATCAGTTGCTTATTTTCTTTTTTCACCAAATAATATAGACTGGTTACATCATAAACATAAAAACAACCCAATGAACAGTATTGTGAAAAGTCAATGAACCGCCGTGTAGGCGTTCAGGTGAAAATCCGGCTACATTTGGTTGAAAAGTGAAAGTTTTCTAGCAGACTAGGACGTAGCCAGGCGATAACATGCATACATATCTGTTCCTTGTCTGTGGTCATCTGAACAAACTGTAAAAACATTTAAAATGTAACCCACCTAAAACCTTTAAACATAGATAATATAAAAGTATTGTTAAGAGGCTATGGGAGGGGCCAGTTCCTCACAAATCCCAATGGATCTTGTTTCGCCAACAGCAGTGCACCAGACCTGTCTGATGCTTCCAGAAAATCTGCTATCTGCAGCAAAACTTTTTTCACCTTGTCCCACAGCACAGAGGGGTCAGATTCTACAGGTTTGGTTTTCAGATCATACGGAGAGTTCAACTCAAGTTTATACCAGTAACAGGGCATTTGCTATGCAGAGACAGTGGAACATTGCCCTGGAGAGGGGTATGTAACCCAATGTCTTGCAAGAAATTCCATCATCTTTAAGCCCAATGATTGAACTTCTTTCACAACACTTTTAACATAGGTACAAGAAGCCTGCTGTTTAAACAATTAGCAGATATCTCTGTGTACACATGCATCTGTGTGTGTGTGCTTGTACGTGTGTGTGTGTGTGTGTGTGTGTGTATGTGTGTGTATGCGTGTGCATGCGTGCGTGTGTGTTTGTGGATGCTTCTGTGTTCATGCATATGTGTGCGGTATGTATTTGCATTAATTTGTGTGCACGTGTGTTTCTCTAAGTATGTCTGTATGTGCATATGTGGTGTTTGCTTAAGTGTGTATTCTCTTTTTGTAAATATGTGTGTGCGTGTGTGTGTGTGTGTGTGTGTGTGTAAGTATTTTTATGGTACTTCTACAGTATATGTATGCTTAATGTGTGTTTGTGTATGTATGTGTGTATTTACAGTGTGTCTTTACTGTACTGTGTTTGGGTATGTGTGTAAAAATGTAAGTGTGCTGCATGTGTGTAAAAATGTAAGTGTGTTGTGTATGTGTGTAAAATGTGTCTTATGTTTGTGTGTAAAATTGTAAGTGTGTTGTGTATGTGTGTAAAATGTGTCTTATGTCTGTGTGTAAAATTGTAAGTGTGTTGTGTATGTGTGTAAAATGTGTCTTATGTTTGTGTGTAAAATTGTAAGTGTGTTGTGTATGTGTGTAAAATGTGTCTTATGTTTGTGTGTAAAATTGTAAGTGTGTTGTGTATGTGTGTAAAATGTGTGTTGTGTATGTATGAGTTTGAATATAATGCAGTAGTGGCAGGGGCTTCAACAGAGAGTCTGTGTAAACCTGCTTTATCGTATTACCCCCCTCCCACCTTCACACAATGGATTTGTTTTTTAAACATTAATAACTAAGCTCACCTACAAAATCAATTTGAAAGTATGCACAGACTCCTGAAAGAAAAAAGGAATAACTATTAATTAAAAGTGGAACAGGTTCTTATTTTAGTGGAAAGTGTAAAAATTGCACGTCTTTGTTAGGAGAAGCCCAGAAGCACAGCTTTCATTAGGCTACATGCATGGCAAAAGCAATTCATCAACTATCATTTTCTTTCAATAGAAAAAAGGGATCAAGTTCAGTATGCTACGTATGGAGATTTACGGAACTCCAGCGAATGTTAATGTGATTAACATTTATCTACAACGTGTTAAAACGGCCTTCCTAGCTGTGTTTGCTTCAAAGATTAAAACACCACAAAATAGGGTGGTGGGGGTTGGTGGGGGGCGGGGGGGGGGGGGCACTGCTACTCTTTAAAAAATAAATATATACATATATATATAGTGATATGAGATCTTTTTTGCAGTGTGAAGACACAATGACAAAGATTTATGGAGAATTCACTGTCACATTAGAAGGGATTTTTCCCCCCTCCAAATATCTTTTTTTCTATGTGCCTGTCCCTGGATGAGCCATGGCATTGTCCCTCTGGAGTGTCTGTGGAAATATGAACTATTCCATGGATTAGTGGAGTAGAGATTTAGTGCATCCTTGTGGAGTATTGTTGAAATCTATTTTGGGATGCGTGCCTGCCAAGCTCTAAGCCTGGTAATATATGCCTGCTACAGTTTAAGAGAGAGGGTTCGGGGACCTTCTTTATGCATGGATCACATGGAGTCATTCAATACCAAAATATTGTGCTGACTGATGTTGTACCTAATGTCTTTACAAAGGCCTGTCATTCCAACACTTTCCATCTCCCCCTCAGATGTCTGGCCTGTTTAAATATTTGCTGTCCTGAAACTGTTCCTGATAGTTTCCTGATAAGGTAGTCCATATAGATATGCCATAAAGCTTATGTTTAAGCGCCTTGGCTAAAGGTTCTATAAGGCCAGCGAAGCAATAGATAGAAATGGCTCGGGCACAGCTTTTCCATTACAGTTCTGGATTTAAGAGTGCCTAAAGAGAAAGCAGTGGTAATGTTGCTCATTTAAAAGTGTTTTCTCCTGAGAATGTACCAACATTTTGCCTGCATTTTATGTGATAAATTATAGTAAATCGGTCACTTAGTTATGTGTTATGATATATTAAATTACATAGTGCCTGTATTTACAGGCTGACAGACATTATATTGTATTTTCATTAAAATGTTTTTACTATTTTTGCATTGGCTTCATTTCAAAACATATTGCTTACCCACTAAATTGCACTGGATTACTTCTGAGTATGTTTAATCTATCTCTCTCTCTGAGTGTGTGTGTGTGCGTGTGTGTGTGTGCGTGTGCGTGTGCGTGTGTGTGTGTGTGTGTGTGTGTGTGTGTGTGTGTGTGTGTGTGTGTGTGTGTGTGTGTGTGTGTGTGTGTGTTTGTATGTGTACTTTTCTTCTGCTCACTGTTCACGGCTAAATCTGGATAAGCCATTCAGAGGAACGAGCTTAGAGCTGGAAGCTAAAAATCTGTGAAATCATAAATCAACCCCTTCCCCCAACTACAATTCCCATCATGCCTTGGGGGAGGTTAGGTCTTGTTTTCCACAAAGGTATTGAAAGCTGACAGACAGGGGCACACGTATGACAGGAACCAGGGGGCACACAGGAGAAGGGGGAAACTCGCTGGACAAAGGGAGACACAGGCTTTGCACGGACGACACGATAAAGCTGACAGCATTATTTGTGGTGTGAGAGACAGGGCAATACTTCAAACACGATTTCCTCACCATGACAGGTTATTCTGCTGTTCAGTAAAACCACTTCAGTTCAGAATAGGGTTTAAGAAGTGGTTTTATCTTTTAGTGCTTATCAATGTGTTTGACTATTGTTGACTGTTTTTACTACAGGCTATTCAATTACTACAGGCTTATTTGTTATGCTCTCAAAGGTTATATTTCATTTGAAATGTGAAGTATTTGGTTTTCGTTTACAGTTAGTTTTCAACCGGTACCCTGGCAGCTGACAAAAGTTTATTAGGGGAAGGAAATGATTTGTTTGTATTCATTTATTTTTTCTGCTTTTTGTTTCAATTTTTGCCATTCACAGTTTAAATACAATAAACTGTACAATACCGAAATAGTATAAAATTAATGTTCTGTACAGTAGATGTATATTTTATATGCTGTGCAAACAATTATCGTCCACTTTGATGTATCTCCATATTTTGAGATATGTATCCCAATATAGAGTATTTTGGATACATATGGATACGTATTATATGATACATGCACATCATTTAATTGAATATAAACAATATTTTATCATCTCATTTTTATACACTCAGACACACACACATGCACACACACAATCAGACACACATAAAACAACACAAGGCTCAATCCACTAGACCACTGACATATCATGCTAATGTGATATGGTGCTCCTTGTAACTCAATCTTTGGCTAATCTTGAAGCAATTATCTCCTTCAAATCTTTAACTAACAACTAGCAGTGCTCACCATGTGCAGCCCCTCAGGGAGGCAGCAGTAATGAGTCTCAGCAGGCCTCAGTGTCCCATACCAGTGCTCTTCATTAACAACATCATATCAACAGCCCTGTGTCCGCCCTGCCTGCTCATATATTTTCTTGGACATGGGTGTATGTGTGTGTGTGTGTGTGTGTGTGTGTGTGTGTGTGTGTGTGTGTGTGTGTGTGTGTGTGAGAGAGAGAGAGAGAGAGAGAGAGAGAGAGAGAGAGAGAGAGAGAGAGAGAGAGAGAGAGAGAGAGACATGTTGACATGTTTTGGCCTAATAGTGTACTAGGGGCAATAACAATTTTTTTATTTTTTTAACAAATTTCAAGTCAACATAAAATAACCTGATCACAAACACCAAGGGCCTGATTTACTAAGACCTTTAGCATGTGCAAAATATTTTAGCACACACAAAACCAATGACATGATCAATGATTGGTCAGGGTGTTTGTTTTGCACCAATGATTGGTTGTGTTATTAGTTTTGCATGTGCTAAAAGGTTTTGCACATGTTAAAAGTCTTAGTAAATCAAGCCCTTGGTGTTTGTCATCTGGTTCTTTTATGTTGACTTCAAATTTGTTAAAAAATATGTAAAAAAATGTTATCAAAAGAACATGCTTGAAGGCTATCTAAATAATTTCAGTAATGTGTTCATTGGTTCATATTATAGCCGTCAATGTCAATGCATTATGCGATTTATTAATTTAACAAAGCTGCCGTCATTTGTTTGTTCTGGCATGGCTTGCCAGTGTTAGCCAATAGACAGTGATATAAGGAGAGGCAAGAACAAGGCCAACGGCAAGAAGCCATAGACGTTTGAGCACGTCAGCCACATTTGCACAGTACAGCTTTTCTCACTCTCCAATAACAGTTCATAGAGGAAGAGGACAACATTTTTTTTTTTTAATGTCTGTTGTTCATCCCATCTTTCCCCATTAGATGCATTAACACATAATTTGCAATCAATATCCATATGAAACTCATTTAATCAAACCTCCACTGTGGATCACAGCCCTTATTCTTTCAACCATTTTTTCACAAATTATATAAAATAATGTGTAATAAGCATTGCCTATGCTTTTCATTCATTTTACAGACACCATGTTGATAAAAAGTATGCATTCGCCAAAATCATTTAGGTTAAAATGATTGACTTTGATTGACAATGTTGATCAATTATATTTCATGATCCAATCATTTTGACAGTATGCATTGCATGTATGTTACCAGTCAAATAATAAATGCTGTACCACTGTGATGGATTTAGTAGCGGATATTAAAAAAAAGAGGTGAGGGAGAGCAGACAAGTCACCCACATAGGTGAGGACCAATAAGGGAGATATAACACGAACAGACAAAAAGAAAACAGGAACTAATTCCTGACAGCTAAACAGCCAAACTAAATCTACCCACAAAAATAGGGCGAACTCGAATAGAATGAGTGAAACACAAATCTAAATCTCCCGAACACAATACTAGAGTCAAAATTGGAGACTAGAAAACACAAAGAAAACACCTTCGGAACATAACTCTACAACGTCTGATAAAAGGTGAAACAAAACAAATCCACCAAAAGTAAACACTGTCTTGTAGAGAATAGCACGGAAATAAATAGCACAGAGCGCTAACAGGCGGAAACACAATCTTATACCTGAAGAAGCTAAAAGCAAGTCCCTCGTGAACATAAGCAATTTACTATCACGAGGTCGCTTAAACCTGGCTATACCTGGCTCAATGTACAAATGAATGACAAAGAAGCACCGGTGAAGCGGAAGTAAGGAACTCAAATACCCCGCAGGTAGAAGCACAGGTGAAACGAATAACGAGCACGGGAAAGCAAAATTCTGGACCGTAACGTGGAAAAAATCAGATAGATTCTCAATCGGAAAACAGGACGAGAATCGCAGCAGAAAACACAACAAAACCCACAAACCATGACAACCACACCATCATTACAATCTAAGCAGTAAAGTGTTTTATGAAAATTTCTATCACAGCTGTCATATGTACAAAAAATCCCTCCAAACATTCTATTGTATTTTTCAAAGCAAAATTGATCTGAATAAACCCATTCTGTCCACAAAGAATGCACGCCATCAATCATTTCTCTCTCTCTCTCTCTCTCTCTCTCTCTCTCTCTCTATCTTTCTCTCTCTCTCAAGTCTGTTTTAGCAATCTCAGTGTAATGAACGAGCGCTTCATTAGCACTTTCTTCAGGATTAAAATAACAATTATAAAATTCTCATGAAGATTATGTAAAAGCAGAGGTCAAGGACAATTGTCTTTGACTTTCCTCAAGGGAAGTTAATTAGCAAAGTTCAGTCTTTCTGAGCATATCTTCATCAACACTGCCTCTCCTCTCCATGGGCGGTGTGGCTCGGATTGGGGTTTTTTCGTGGACAGGCCCAGCCCCACCCTCATGCCAACCCCCCAGCTACACTGGCTGTTAGAAATATACAACCGGTAAAGCCTCCTTGTGAAACGTAGATATCCGTTGTGTTTGTTAAATTCACATTCTGAAAAGCAAAGCAAAACAAATCTAACTGTTACCCGAATACCTATGGTTATGAATAAAACAAGAGGTTCCAATATATATCTCACCATTTAATTGTCTCATCAGATCTGACATTTACTAAAAACTACACATGCTCTTTGCTTATTTCAGAAATGACATGCGTGCATTCTCAGACAGATTGCTTCAGGATATAGCAACCATCTTCATTCCTTCTGTAAATGCAGTATCTCTACATACAGGTTAACCATGATGTGAATTAATTCTATGAACTTTGACTTTGAAAAACAATTCACAATTCAGTTCTGAATGCGGCACTGACATCCACACCACATCACTCCTCTCCAGGGTTGACTAATCATTCACTATCACACTACAATATGAAATGATCAATATCAATTAAATGCATTTTTTTTGGTTCTCAATTTTTATATGCCCAATTATGTGTATAGGCTGTATTACTACATCCTCAGTTGTGAAGAGCGCAGACACGTGCGTAAATCATCGGAACCACGCCAGATGCTGTTTTTTCTCTCTGCAGCACATCACATCAGCCGTAGGGCCGCAGCACTGTTCTACCATTCAGTCCATTAGAGGAGCTGCTTCTGTAGGATGAGGTGGAGGAAACCATGCACACTGGAACCGTCCCTCACAGGGTCACTCCGCATTTACATTTCACTGACCACAGAAGGCACCTGCATGGCCAAGACTCGACTCGAATCTTATAATGAATGGCTAGTCATTTACCTGGACACACCATTTTACAGGACTTAAAGACTATATCTATATTTTCTTCTTTTTTTCTTTTTTGTTTTTGTTACAAAGCACACTTTTAACTCAAAAGCATAAATGCAGATTTGTGCTCAACTACTGATTTCTCAAAAGAAATCCCATCACACAGAGTACTTTTTTTACTTAAGAAGATGCCAGCCATGTACTTCAAACTCAGCACATAGATTGTACAGGGAAGATTACAAAGGTTATAAGGTTTATTCATTTGCCCAGTTTCAAAACAAGTTTGTAGAGGGTTGATAGGTTTGGACATTTATAAGATTGGCCCATGTTGGGTAACTGTTTGCAAAAAGCAAATGCATTGAGATATCTCCGTACAATCAAGCCATGCTATCATGCTATCTATCGCCGTCTGGATATTTAATCATGTCCCATTACTGTTAAACAGATGCTAATGAACAATTTATTCCTGTAATGGGTCTCCATGTCTTAGTGAATATGAGTCTTATCAGGAACGTTGAGTTACACAGCTTATCTATGGGAGAGAAAAAGAACAAGCGCGAGAGTTCTAACAAGTGATTGCCGATCATACACAACCATAATTGATGGATTAAACATTCCAAATACCTAGCTCAGACAGGTGTGGTCTCCTGGTGTCATGTACACTATAAATCATAGCTCTCCCAACACTTTGCTACAGTTACCATCGCATGTAATTAAAAGGAGACAGCACTGTTTGATTGAGCACATTCCATTCACCCATTACTATAAATAATTTCGCACATGTAGAGGTTACTGTCCAGTATTTTCTACACTTTTTTATGAAACAAAACAAGTGAAATAAATCACAGCTAAAATGAATAAACTATATAAATAATATGGATATAGTGTGGCCTTTATGGTGGGTATAAAAATGTGGGTGTGAAGAAAATATAATATAATTCATAGCAGTAATAGGTATATACTAACCTGTCAGGTATTATAATGATCACATTTCTGTTTTGCTCAGAAAATACAAGGGTGACTGCCAAATAATTGCAGTTCCCTGGAATGACGCCTCTATGTTTATAATGACTGGACGTGTGTTTGCTGGTATTTTATTTTAAGGAGTATCATTTGTGATTTTTTACATTTTTCAATGGGTTTCAAAGAGCGGTTGTTTGCTTTGTAAGTTGGGAGCCAGCAGTGAATTGCTGTGCTAATTTGAGGATCCTCCTTTCCTGAAGCGAAAGAGAGGTCGGACTATGATGTGACTCGCTCCAAATAACATGCATACGTTCTGGAGGTCATCTAAATTCAGGTGTGGGGGATCAGTGGATATCTTTGAGGTTTGAAGCTACAAACCTTCAAAGGAAACTAATTCTGCGCAATATCTACTCACCAAAATAAATAAATGAACAATAACAAACCTCAAACTATCTCTTCACATATTTTTTGTCCAGCTATATTACATAAACAAATTCAAAATATGTTAATTTATCATTGTAACATGTATTATTTTTTGTCTTAAGTAAATTGTTATGAAAAATTGCTCGATGGTATTGTATGCTTTTTGGATTCTTGGTGTATATTTGTAAAAAAAAAAAAAAAAACTTTACCCTTGTAAAAATTAAAAGCACACAGATTTCAATCAATTAGTCAGCGATTATTATTATTGCTGTTATTATAACTAGTCCTACTATTCTGGCTGTTGTCATAACCCTAAATTTACCTCTGAATGCTAAGCCCTGCCCTTACCCTAACCCTAACCTTTACACTTTTAATCAACATCATATAACCAGGAAATGGGATAGATATTCACATGTTATTTCTGTGTGTTCAGTGAGAATTCATTCTCAATCTGCAAATATTATGTTGAGGTTTTTTTTTTAAATCCCCGGTGCCCTAGGCATAAGTTTTGAAATGTATAATAAACTAGCCTCTTTCTCTCTCTCTTTCTTTCTTTCTCTCTCTTTCTCTCTGCCTTGCCTTTGTTGTGGTTGATCTGAACGTTATATGTACTGAATTAGTTCTCCTCAGCATGAGGTTGAAACTTCATTAAGTCTTTTACATGCAATAAATTAGCCACACAAAGGGCTGCCCCAGTATTAGGCCCTTACTGCCGTGTTGTTATAAGGGTCTGACCCATGTCAGCCCAGAGCACTTTGCCCTGGCCCAGCCCAGCCCAGCCCAGCCCAGCGGACTGCGGTGCACTCTGAAAACACATCCACATAGCCTCTACTGTCTGGCTTGTGGCACAAAACCCACGGTATTATTACCGCACACAAGCGAAGCAGAGCACTAAATTAGTGTTTGATTCTCACCACAACTAAAAGAGAACCTCAGTCAAAAAGAGGAGAAAAACACCCTTTAATCCACAATATTCAACCCATCTGCCATTTTACAGGAGTCCTGTCTGTGAGTTACAGAAACAAAACTCAGATTTCTACTAAGATAAATGAACGCATTTCATATGCAAAACTCAAGCTAAAGCTCAATTATAGACCTGATAGCAGTAGCTGTCATAGGGAAGGACATGGAAATAAAGCTTGCATCATCATCCACATTCACACCGCTGTGACTGGTTCTGACGATCCGGTGTCCAGCTGCAACCCAGCACTACCAAGCAGACCCGGGCTTTCAGAATAATCTCATTAAGAGAACTCTTATGCCTCAAATGCCTGATGATGACAGAGAGAGAGAGAGGGAAAAAAGAGTATCACGCTTGCCAAACAGGTAGCTCAGAGAGGCAGGTGTAGCATTACATAATTAGTCACTAAACAGTAAAAAGGGGATTATTGCAAATTGAGCTTTGCTAGCCTTCAGATGCAGCGGCCCTGCGGCTTTCTCTGAGGACTTTGTGTACTGGTCTTAACACCGCCCCCCCTCCGCCCCCCTGGGGCTAAGGCCTGGCAGACGAGAAAGCTGATAAACTGTCACCTGTGAGTGCAAGGTCACTCCACTCACACTGACCTGGGATCAGTTATTGTGTACAGTCCCATTTTTACCAATGCTTTCATGTCATTTGCAGTCTATTGTTCTGGAAAACTAGAGAAGTGAAAGGGGAAAAAAGTTGTTCATAAACCATTAAAAAAGACAAACACGGAACATTGCACAATGTTACACAGTTATTACATTTTGTGTCCTGCCTTTGCTCGGGAGGATATTTCAGTGAGTTGTAAGCTAATGGAGTCACTGAACATTCAGTATGATTGAAATCTGCCTGATTAGGCAGATGTTACCTAATACGATGTTACTTAACCAGCTGGACATTTACTAGATATTTCAAACCTACAATTTGCCCCTGAGTGCCCCTGTTTCTAACCTAAATTCTGTGCTCCAGAATGACGCTGCCCCTGGTGTTTCCAGGCCATATGCAGGCCACCCAGCACACAGAGAGATTCTGCCTGAATGCAAGGATTTCTGAGGAAAATGATAAGAAGGAGGGAGAGTGAAGTGATGTGAAGAGCCTGTTCCCCAGCTCACATGCTCCCTGGCAGACTGCAGCCATATGTGTCCTTGACACGACACGCTACTTGCACAGTGACAGTGATCAGCTGCACAGCGTCTCTGTGTCTAAGAGGGACTTACAACATTATCGCTGGAATTTAAGACTCACTAAAAGCCTTCTGTGGCAGACAGAGACCTGTGCGGTCTGAGGAGCGGTCTCCTCTGTGCTCTGAGCCCCGGTAGCTCAGCATGCTAATTAAGCGAGCAGACAAAGCCGTCCGGTCCAGGGGCCAGGCGCACTCAGAGGCAGACGACATCGGTCCTCCATGGTCCTCTGAAGACTGCGTACGTCGTTAAATAAGGCTGTATAACAAATGAGCCTGGATGCTTTGAACTGGCTGACCGCAGGTCTGGTAGACAAGAGCCGAGCCTGACATGTGGCAGTAATAACAGGGCCTGGCCCGGTCCAGCCCTGTCACAGACACGTGGGAGTGTGCTCTCCAGAACTCATTAAAAAAAGGAAAAAGAGGAATCAAAAACATGATATTCGTCATGTCCGAGAGGAGCTCTCTCGTTTCAGACAAGAGAGGACTGCATGGACCTCTGTTGGCTAAATTCTATATTATATATGTATATATAATATGTGTGTGAATTTCTACTCATGTCTACTAATATAATTAATCAATATTATCTATAATCCATAATTACTTACTAACACTATAGTCTCTCTAACACAATAAATCTAACCTCATTAACCTTATTTGGAAGAGCAACAAAATGTAGCAAGTGATGATTTGTTAATGCTGGACGTAAGCAAGAATAATGTAATATAAATGTTATAAGTGCCCTGAGGTACTGCCCCTCTGTGGGACTTTGAACATGCATCTGGTTGCGTGAATTGACTCTCTTTCTGCAGAATAAAGAACACTGATTATTTGCCGTTCCTGCCTCGTACCTTTTTCTACAAACTCTTGGAGTCTTATACCTCTGTCCCAGCGTCTCACACTAGCCTGAGTGAAAGGGGTGTGTTTTCTGCACACCCTCAAGCATGGTTAAAAAAAAAAGAATATGTTCATACATACAGCAAGCTGGCTGTAGCTAAGTGCCATGTAGCCATTTTCAAACCCAGCACAGACAATGTAGATGCTATCACATATAAATATGCAGTGAGAGAAATTAAAACTCACAATTTTAATCAATGTTTATTTTTCATGTTATAGTGTTTGCATTACTAACAATGCCACTACACTTCGCAAAAACAGTTCTAACATACTTATAAACAACAATCCAGTGAAGATGGGTAAAATCATTCAATCAATTCAAATCAGTAAAAAGGGCCCATAATTCAGTAATATGATGTCACAAAGTGAGGTTTCACTACATATATTGGAAACAGTAAAACAATAAAAATAAAGTGAAATATCAGCACTCCTCCAGGAGACTTTTTATTGATTTATTTGTTCTGGCAGACATCTGGTACGATTCTTCTGAGCTATTTTTTAAATCTACTATAAATGCAAACTGGAGGAAAATAATCCAAATGGCTTCAGAGTGAGAATCTCTTTGGGACAAACGGAAGATTTTTAAAAGTTTTAATTAGAGTGTTTGAGGCAATACAGGAAACAGAATGAGACAGTTGTAATTTGTTTTCAGGCTGTCACATTAATCATATTTGTTAATAGATGCCAGATTTACTGTCACTCACCAAAGCCACCATATATAGAAAGGCTGAAAATACATGTTCTACATTTTCTATATATCCATAGAACTCGGACAGTGGACACAAGTTTTATAACCAGCTAGACAGCTAAATATAATACAGGTCAGTTAAGTTGCAAACTGGCTAAGCTAGGTCTGCTAATAGTATAGTTATAACAACTTCAAATAATATTTATACATGACAAAGTAAACAGCCTATTTATTAGATAGCCTAAACTTCCATAGGGTCGTGTTATTAAACATTGAGGCAAAGCATTTTCAGTGTGAATAGAGTTCACGTCCAATAGCACATTATTCATACAGCTTGAAGTAAGTTGCAATTATAAACTTTCTTCTGGAACCATTCTGGCTCACAATGTGGGTCAGAATTATATGTAACCTCAAAGCCAAAACCACAACCTGAACATATAGGCTTGTCAGATTAACCTCGAAAAAGAAAAAAATACACACAGCTAAAATATCTTGAAGTCATATATAAAGTCTTTGATCTGTCTCGACACAAGGGCCAGAGTGCTGTTCCGTTCAGCAGTCAAATCTTACATTTTCTGTGAACTTCTTCCAATGACATTGCCAATGTGTCTTCAATTCAAATGTACTTAAGCAACCAATAACTTGTGTTTCAATCAATGGTTTTTAAACTTCCATACTTATCCTAATCAAGCTAAGTGGTTATACATTACTGCATGATTTGTGATGACATGGATGAATGGATGACACCAAAAAAGTCTACTGGGTATGAATTTATGTATTTAATTTCTAGGAAAAACAAGGAACAAATAACATTTAATACTCAATAGTGTAAAATGTGCTGGTTGGTATGATCAGTGGAATCTGTGTCTCTTTTCACCTTGTGCATATTCACAAGGCCTGGTCTTCCCACCTAGAATTAGAAGCTGCAGCTGTAATGTCATGTGACCAGAGGTGAAATCCATCATGCACAACTGCAGTTCACAGATGTACTATATCTCATCTGCACAGAAGATTAAAAAGATAATATTGGTTGGCCAAAATTATAAAAGTGCGGATACTTGAAGTAATTTATGCTTCCATTATTTAGAGACACACTTAGCAGACCGGCACGTTAGCAAAAACATTTGTGGATATTGAGCCATTGATAATGTCCCTTTAATAAGGCTAGAATATTGTTCCCAGCTCCTTCTGGAGCCCATATTGATATTGGAATCTCTTTTGACTTCAGGCAGAAAAAAAAAAGAAAAAAAACTTTGACCAATTTGCAGAATGTGATGCATTTGCAAGGGATTAACAGCAGCATCACAAATAGTAATGAAACAAGAATACTGTGATTGATTGGGCTTTATAAAGGGCTATTCATTGTCATTTCATAAATCTCCAATAGGGCGGCGACCTCATTCTCAAGCACATCATAAATCTCTATCAGTCAAACCGGACATGAAAACAGACCAAGAATGTTTGTTCTAATCTTGCTGCTATTTAAGGCTGACTGCAAATTCACATAGGCATACAAAGCCACCTGTTAGACAATCATTTAGGAAGTAATACATTTCAGTCTTGATAAAGAAGAGAAGGAGCGCACATCTGCCAGTAATTAAAGTCACGCAAATTTACAGTGAAGAGGATACTTTTGATGTCCACTGTTCACAACAGTGCTCATAGACGTGCATTTTTCTTCTGTTGCCTTTGCTCGAGTTTCAAATGTTTTTAGCACAGAAAAGTGTGCAGACACACCCGCTTTAACTTCACCATTCCCTTCGCTTTGCCCCCATCCTGTTTGTGTTACATTGGCAGATGTTTTGTGTGCTACGCTCTGGCCTCTCTGGTGAAATATGTCTTATTTATTATTTTTGTACTGGTCTGTGTTTTTGAATAGAAGTACTTATATGAAAGTTATGACAATAACATTTGCTATTGCATTATTTATTTTTGTGTAAAATGTCCATGTTATTTAATTACATTCCAAAAGATACATTTTAATGGTGAGAATTAGGAAGAGTTATGTGGGAATAAATCAGGTCTTAATCTTTGGTCTTAAGCAATCAGGTGATTTAACTGTGTAATTATCTCAATAGCATCTAAAAATCACCCAGATTGCAAGTGAGATTTGACTTTTGAAAAAGGGTCTTTTTTGTAGCATTGGCTTCCATTGACTAAATGTCACTTCTTAACAGTGTACTTTTAATGCAGTGATTCAGTACTTTGTTATAGGGTGCAAGCATAGCGACACATAATTCTTTACAACATCCTGCCTACAGTGCTAGCTCGTAGTTCGCTAGTCCATTCCAGAACTCTAACCAAGCTCCTATGTGTGCATATACGTACATACACACACAAACACACACACACAGACACACACACATGCACACACACACACACACACACACACACACACACACACACACACACACACACACACACACACACACACCACACACACAAACACACACACACACACACACACACACATACAAATACACACACACACACACACACATCTCCTTTCTAAAAATAAATACACAGAAACAAACATATAAATTAATTGTAATGACGATTATTATAATCATTGTAAAATTGCTTCAGGTTTTTTTGATATCTGAGATAAGTAGAGACTGTGGCCTTGGTAGAAATTTATTTCATGATGATGATGAAGATGATGAGAATGTTTTACTAAAATGGAGAGAAATTCAATTGTCTAAAAGGTTGTGATGGCACATTTAATTCATGTTACCTGTTTATCTGTCACATCTACTTGACAGTGACACACTGTATTCACCAAAAGGTTTAGTGGGGTTGCCAAAGTAAGAGGGCTGGTAATGGGAATACTATGGAGTGTGAGTGGGAATGCTAAGCCCCACACATGTTACAATATTGAAATTTATCCAAATACTGCATTTAGAGTGACCCCACACAACCACAGGAGAAGGGCCCATATATTACAGCTCCAACACGGCACTGGGTTAATGGAGGATTATTACCAAAGTATTGCATTTAAATTGCAGTCGACACACACTGTGCAGAAAATTGGATATGCACTCTGCTGGCCTTATCGGTTGATAATGTGAGTGCCTCTGTCAGTTTAAAGTTTATAGACTCTAAATTCCCTATGCAGAGGGTTTCACTCTGAAACTGGATAACTGTACTTTGTTTAGCCCCTAACAGTCCACAGCAAAATCAGATTCAGAGCTATATATCTTAAAAATATTAACATTAAGACAGTTGCCTCTCATATTATACACATTTTGATTTTCTACACAGTCAAAAACATGAATTTGAGCAATATTATTGAGTAAAAATCAAAAGGAAGAAGGCTAGTTTTAGATCCAGTCTTACTAAATTGAACATATTATGACAATAGGATTCACTTCTGAAAACTTCTGTGTTCTCATTACATCATAGGTATCACATTGTGCAGTCAGAACAAGGGCTCAGTGGAAATTCGAGGCCAAGTCAAGACCTTGTATTTCAAAGTAATGAAACATATCAACCATAGGAAAAGCAAATTACAGCACTTCTATATGCACAAAGCTGAGCCAGATACTGAACCAGAGCCATGTCATTTTGTTTCTGAGTAATCGGAGAAAAAGAAAAACATCACTGCCTATCGCAATGGAAATGTCTGCAGTTCTGTGCACTGAAAGCAGCATGTGACATGGTGGGAACATTGCTGTCAGTCATCGTCTCCGCTTAATTAGCAGGAATTGATGTAGATTACTGGGGAGGGACAATGTGATAATTGACTGACAAAAAGGCTCTATCGACCTCTTACTGAGGGATGACTGAATTGCAGGTGACAAAACTGCCCTTGATAAACTAGTGTCGCAAGCCATGTGGCCTCAATCAGAATTAATGGAAGCCTGAGATTTTTGCCATCCGAGACTGATTCCAAGACCAAAAAAATTTACTTAAGCCCCTTTTCAACTGGGTTGTATGAACTAAAAAAAGGGTAGAAACTACCACAAAAGGGGACTAAAATGGTTCCTGGGGTATGCTCATGTTTGCTTTCCCACCACACCACGAGAACCGTGAAGATGCGACAAAGTACCAAGTGAAGGGAAAGAAATGCAATTATGTTGTAGAAGTATTGTTTTTGTAATCCAGCTTAAGTTTTTTAATTGGTCTATGCTCAGCTAAACACTCAGTAAAGTGCCCTCCACAATTATTGGCACCCCTGGTAGAGATTAATAAAAAGGGTTATACAAAATTCACCTTTTGGTGAATTAGCTTAATCTCACACTGAAAACAATGAGAGAAATCCAACCTTGTAAATTTATTCTGACAAAAAAAAATCCCTCATCAAGAAATAATTATTTTTAACAAAACCACGTGTGCCACAATTATTGGCACCCCTAGAAATTAATATGAACAAAATGTAAGTGAAGCATTTTTTCCATTTATATTTAACTTTTTAAAGTTGATCAGAGTGTTTCAAGCAGTAATCCATGACTTCCTGTTTCACTGGGGCATAAATATGAGGTGACACAGAGGCCATATTCCCTTATTCATACATCAACATGGGAAAGATAAGAAAGCACACAAATCAAATGAGGGAAAAGTGGTTTTGAGCTTCATAAGTCAGGGAATGGCTATAAAAAATAGCTACTCACCTGAAGATGCCCTTATCTACCATTAGGGCAATACTTTAAAAGTTAAAAGCAACTGCAACTGTTACAAACTTGCCTGGAAGAGGACCCAGGTTTATTTTGCCCCCACACAGAGTGAGGAGGATGGTAAGAGAGGGGGAAAAATCTCCAAGGATCACTGTTGGAGAATTACAGAGGAAATTAGCATCTTGGGGTCATCAAGTCTCCAAAACTACCAGGTTCTGTGATGTTGTGGGGCTGTTTTTCCTCCAAAGGCCCTTGGAACCTTGTTTGGGTACATGGCATCATGAACTCCATTCAATACCAGAAAATCTTTTATCTGAATCTGGCTGCCTCTGCCAGGAAACTAAAACTGGGTTGTCATTGGATCGTCCAGCAGGACAATGATCCAAAACATATGTCCAAATCAAAACAAAAATGGTTATCTGAACACAAAATCAAGCTTCTGCCATGGCCATCTCAGTCCCCTGACCTAACACCCATTGAAAACCTGTGGGCTGAGCTGAAGAGGAGAGTGCACAAGAGAGGACCTAAGACTCTGGATTATCTGGAGAGATTCTGTAAAGAGGAATGGTCTCAGATTCCTTGCTCTGTATTCTCCAACCTTATTAGATGTTATGGAAGAAGACTCTGTTTTACGGAAGAAGACTGTTTTACGGAAGCACACATGGTTTTTTTCAGAATAAATGTATTTCAATTAAAGGTTGGATTTTTCTCATTTTCTGAAAACGCAACGCCCCCCCCCAAATGCACCGCCTGCCCCCCCAATGCCAAATCCCAAAAAATGTAATCCGACAATATGAAGTCGGCGCTACAGTAGGCTATTAGAGCTACAGACGATTCGGCCAATCATAAAAAGGCCACATCGAAATAATATATTTCTCTATTATTCGATTGGTTGGTTTGGCCATAAAACATGGAAACGCAGCGAGAGAGAGGTCAGTTTCTTTGATCAATCTATGCTGTCTCTTCTTCATAACTGTAACTGTTACGCATTGCTTGGGATATAATATTCGCTAGCCTAGCTTACTCAGTGAGTTCAGGATAGTGGCGAGAGTCTCCGTCTGGGAGATTTGATTTTAAATAGATGTATTAGTACATGTTGCATCTAGCGTAGTCGTTATAGCTGCGATCTGTGAAACATCTGCAGCATTGCATAGCTGGCTGCATGTGTGTGTGCCCGCCCGTGTGTGTGTTAGCTAGCCTACTGCTGAGCGTTGGCTATAGTCAGCCGTACTTTCCTCAAACTCTGGAATACTTCACATATAGGCTATTAAAATACACTGTCTCTCACGGCGAAACGGCAGCCATCAATAGAGGCAAGCCCCCGAGCGTCTCAGGCATAAAAAAGAGGGCGAGTAGCCTATGGCTAAAATATAAATGAAAATGACAAGCCAGTTACAGTAACGTAGCTTCACGTGTTTAGAAAATAGTACAAAGAGACTGAAAGGATGAAGGATAATATAGCCTAATTGTTTCCATATAAGATTAGATAATGATTTGGTATTATTGGACATAAATAAAGTGACCTCCTATAGGGGGTGGAGGTGGGTTTAAAATGTAATAAAATGATCTTATCCACTAATGTACTGATTAGCCTATACTTTAGCCTTATATGAAAGCATCTCAAATCTCATCTAGGGCTTTGAAAAAAAAAAATCTTCAAAATGTTAATAAATTAAACATTTTATTTTAGAAAATGCCATGTGTGAGGTTGTGTAGAAATGCAGGAAATTAGTTTTAAAAGGCTCACATTTTTCTGGGGGAGGATCCCCAGACCCCCGCTAATCCGTCCACCCCTTGTGCCCCACCAACATCTCTTCAGGGATCTGAAAGGGAAATTGACCTGCAATAAACACGAAAGTCTTTTTAGGGAGGCGACAGCCAAGATATTCAGCTGAAACCACTAAGGTGAAACTCCCCTATCAGAAAATGCAGGGGCTTGAGTGATGCCCTGCCACAATCTAGCCCTGTTGGTTCCACCATGTACCAGTCAGAGGGCAATGAACGAGATAAGAGGAGAGAGGAACCTGACATGACCAAAGGCCTATTTATTTTAAATATCCTTCTATTAATTTTCAAAAATGCCATTAAAAGTGGCCTGGAGGAATGTTAAATATTTCATGTTGCCAATTAATAGCTTCTTAGTGGACGCATGCGATTTGAATTTGCTGGAAGCCCTATGCTCACTTTTTTTATTTTTTTTATTCCCCAGATTAGATTGTTTCACTGAAGAGGAAATGAGTGTTCACTGAGATTGAAGGGGGTGGTGTGTGTGTGTGTGTGCGTGTGTGTGTGCATGCATGTGTGTGTACTTGGGAAGGGGGGTGTGTGTGGGGGGGGGGGGGGGTGAGATCAGCTGACCAGTATCTCAATCATTCATAGAAGCATTTCCAAAGTCTTCGAAGAGGGTCCACCTGCGATGGGGGTGAGTGTGTGTGTGTGTGTGTGTGGGAGGGGGGGCGAGGGGAGGGGGAACCCGATATTGCAACTTGAATCACATTTAATCTGTGTACTAAATTGATGGCGATGAAAATAAGACTCCCAGGACACAAAAAAACACTTGTTTGCGGATTAATGTCTCTTGAATACTGACTCTGGACGCACAGACCTGAATGGGTGACTTCACATAGGGGCTTTTGCCTTGGTTCTGTCAGGGAGCTTATTCTCACCTGTCACTGCAGCCACATTGTTGTCTAAGAGAGAGTCTACTAGTGTTTACATAAACCAGCGCTCTCTTGTCCAAATAAAAACAAAATTAACCTCAGCTTGCAATATCAATGCCAATGTTTTTCTAAATCTATTAAGCATTTCAATAACAATAATAATAATAATAACATAAAATATTTTCTGTAGAAAACTGGATTCAAATTATTAATTGTAATGATAATAATAATAATTAGTTATTAATACATTGTTTGCTACATTTTTTTAATTCATACGGTCAGTGTATCAGTTGCTATTTATTTTTTATGAAAAAATATGAAACAATATATGTACATTCTAAAAATCTAAAATAAATAAATTGACTTTAAACATTCTGTTTTTTAATCTGGTTTAATATTTGCTCAAGTTTTATGCAAATTGAGAAACATTTGCATAATCACATTTGCGACTACATCCTCATGAACCTGGAGAGTGATGGCTGATACAGAAAATATCATTGTTAAACAAAACTTAAACTGGAATCATTTAAATTGGTGAACCAAAAAATGACATATTTTAAATGTCAGGATTTAGGGTTACCTCTGCACTGCACCCTTGCTTAGGCTTATTTTGGGTAAGGTGTTTGTGCAATTTTTAACACAAAATACAATAATACAAGATACACTTCACATGATACTAAATGTACATGTTTACATATCCATTTAAGTGTGAAACTTTTACAAATTATGTCAAGAAAATGGTCACCTTTTAACCTCTTGGACCATCATGAAAATTCAATTAAACAGGAAAGAATAAACAACCAAAACAGTATCTTTGTGGCCTTATCGCAGTTACATTTGCCTGCTTCTTAGTGGTATCGTTTTCCGCTGCTGATTGCTGACAGGTAAAAAAAAAGAGAGATTTTGGAGGGGTAGGACATTACTTCCAGGCACTTAAGTGGAAAACAGGTCGAGTAAAAAGCTTGAGCCAGATATCAGAGAGGATAAAAAACAGCAAGAAAGGGCCATTATGCGGCCGGCGGCCTCTCTCAGCCCGCCTTGAACTTGTTGGGGAGCAGGTGTGTGTGTCTCTGCAGTGTAGACAGAGTCCTGGAATGCGAGTGCCAGTCCACTCGAGCCCAACCTCCCAAAAGGCTCCATTTCACCTGCCGTAACTTACCTATTAATGGACAATGGGACTTAAATTTTATCTCCCTCGTAACACAACATTAACTACCAAAGAACTGAAAATGCATTATCAGCCCCTCCCCCCCACCACCACCCACCCACCCCAAAGCTTAGATTGCTCCCTTAGAAATGAGATCATTATATGAGTGGTAATCCAATTAAATAGATCGTTTTGCAAATATCTAAATCCAATTAATAACTTGTTTTGTGAAGGGAGCAGAAAACAGCCCTTTTCAGCAGCATCATGCACTGTGACTCTGAGTCGTTTGTTGGAGCCCACAGCCTTTGTAAAAATAAATAAATAAATAGAAATCACATTTTAACTTTGAGCCCAAAGCGCAGCACGAGGAAGGAGAAATGCGGATAAAAGATTATTTATGCATTTATTTATTCATTTCATTTCCATGAAACAAAACCCTCAGAACGTTATACCTGCCTTCTTTTAGGTTTCTGCATGTAACACATTTGTGTGCTGCATTTGAATCAATCATGTTTCCTACTGACATTTTGAGAAGACTTGTGTTTAAAACAATGAGCCTTGCTACTACTTCACCTTGGGCTTGACCTGCTACCATCTGCTCTGAACATCTGCCCTGACTGTCTGAAGGCCCCCTGTATGTCCTGACTGGTTTGTTATTAAAGAGAAAAGACTCATTAACTCTTTCTAGAAAGTGTGAAAACTTATTTTTTCATTTATTCAAGTAGAGAGTTGAGACAGCAGTGTGCCGGACGTTGTTATGATAGACAAGGTATACAGGCACAGCTAGTGGACCACTGACAGAAGGAGTGCTACACAGTTACCAGGGGACTGAAGAGTTAACATATTTGGGCACTGTCCTATCCTGCGTGTGTGTGCATGTGTGGGGTGTGGGGTGTGGGGGGGCTTCATGCACCTCGGCTGACCCAGCTGCAGGATCCTAATGATAGCATAATTAGAAGTATCATTGTGGTAATTATTCTTTTCATCTGCAGATGAGCCAAGCCTACAGGGTGGCTGAGAGGGTGGGGGTGGGGGGGGTGGGTAAGAGAGGCCCCTCATTCAGCCAAAATTTCACCTGCCTCTCCTAACCCTCGCAGGGTCAGAATCCAGGGGTTAATACCTGGTGTCCGACACGGCACGCAAACTCCGCTGAGCTCATCCCGCTAATTAAACAGAAACACATCCTCCTCGGGCTGTGAGCGCCAATCGCTGCCAGCTAAAAAAGCACTCCATTCATCCCACTGCACTTTTGTGGAGGGCGGGGGGTAAGGGGGCTACCTGGCTCACTGAGTTTGATTAATGTGGCAGACAATGGCGCTCTTGTCACAGGCGAGCTCCGATTGCTCTGAGAGAGAGGCCTCCATGTTCCAGGATTACGCTGTCTCTCTGTCTCCCCCTCTCAGAGGACAGAGGACTGTCCAGAGAGGGACTGTTTATCCCCAAAGAGGCCTCATTACTTGTCTATTAACTTGTCTATTTGTTCCTTCTGTAAAGAAGTATAACTAAAGAATACCAGCCAAGAATTCAGGAGTGTCCCAGGAGTGTTACAGACCTGTTACAAACTGTCTCTGTCATTTCCACTGTCACTGCAATTTGATTACAGTACACTGTAGCATGCTGTAAAATAGATGTGTGTTATGCTGTCTATAGCCGCTTTAACATGGAACACAAAACACTGTCAAAGTAACTTTTATGACGATCTAATGGCCTCTCTTGTTCACATAACTAAGAACTATCCTGTATTTTACCTGGTCCATAGCATAGTGGCACCAGTAACTGTTTGTCTGAACAAGCAGTTGTCGAATACTCCAAAAGAGCTATGGAAGTAAGTCGAGAGCATAACCAGAAGGTGTACAGTCACAGAAAGATATGATTTAGCTAACTTTGGCTTACAAGCCAGAGCAGCTAGCTAATGTTTGCTAAGTAGCTTGCAATGTAGCTGGATGGCTGTCTTACAAATCAAGTATTTCATGCCCTATCTCTTACACTTTTGTTCACACTAACATTGAAACAGAACATTTTTGTAAATGTTACTAGGTCTTTTACAGAGTGCCCACTCTGGCCCTTATTCACTGTGTAATGAGCTCTGTAAATGTGTTTCTGAAATATGGTGGTCAGCTTCTATGAGCTGCAAAAGGGAACGGCTCCTCGTATCACTGAAGTGGCTGTTGGCTTCCTTTTTACCACATCCTGAATTAGAGCTAATTAATCCTGTTGTATTAGCAGCACCACAGGTGAGTGTCAGGCATCCAGAGGCAGTTTATAGCACATTGAGACAAGTTCAAACTGACACGTTAGGCTCGTGAGGGAATCGGTCACAAACCCAGGCTGGCTAAATGAGTCCTGAGAGAGGAGAAAGTTGAAATCACACAGCTATGAGTCTTACCGGCTGATTATATACATGCTATGTTACCTTATGCCAAAGGTTACAGTGTGCCATGCCCATTCAGTCTAAAATAAAATGCTTTCTCTTTTATTTAGTGATTGGTGTATGCTTGCCAAGTCCTGCATGTGTTAAGTATGTATCATGCAGGCACATACACCAAGCATTCTCTAACCTTTAAATCTCAAGACCCCTAAAATGACCACATTATTACTGTGAAACACCACAAAATATTAAATATACCATTAAATATGTACATTTTTCAAACATAAAACTATAAGAGAAACATCCTGGTTGCAATGCACACATAATACAATTGTATATATATACACACAACAGTATATGAAAGCTCCTCCAATTTGTCACATTGTATTATTATTTATATATTTGCCATTAGCAGTAATATATAATATTATTTATTAAATGCAATGAACACAATATTAAAATGGGCAGCAAAGACACACGGTTTACCTGAATCCATTAAATATGTACATTTTTCAAACATAAAACTATAAGAGAAACATTTTTCTCCAGTTCCTAAAGACCAGAGTTTGTGAACCTCTGAGATACGCCACTCTTGAAGCTCCTCCATTCTCCTCCATCCTACAGCTCAGGTCTGGACCCAATTGGACTCCTCTTTAGCTGGTGTGTGGATATTTTACAGTGAAATGTACACCATATTCTTGAGCCACAAATAAACTCTAATGAGGGGAAACCATTCTGTTCCCCTTAATTTGGCAGAAAGAAACTGTACAACACAGCTGTTTCCAGGTATATGGGCATCACTTTTATCTCCGTCTCCTTTTCAGTTTGGTAGCAACAGCTGGTCTTACCTACCTAACCTAACTGTGCTACAGACATCAATGTCATGACTGAGGATGAGGTCCCAGATTTAACTGTGTCCTAGCAGGGAGTCACATCATGTCGCCTGTGTGCGTCTCCAAAATCAGACCATCAGTCATTAAGGGGAAAGCAAAGAGGGGAAATGCCTCAGCATTCATTGTCGCAGTTGACATGAGACAGCGGATGTGTGACCGAACCCCAAAAAGGTGCACCGGTGCCTTTGGGAGCCCTGCTGGGTTTGCATGCTCAGCTGTTTGGAGAAGCATGCAGCAATTATCTCACGCTCTCCACTGTTTATAAAATAAACCCTGGCTGTTTGCAGGCATGCTGGTCAGAGGGATTGTGAAAGCTTCAGTTGTTGGCCATGGCTGGGAGCTGAAGGATTGTTCTTCAAGTCAACACTAAGATCATTTACAAAGTTGTTACAAAGCTGAGCTGGAAAAAGAAACAAGGTATTATAAAGCAGCATTAGCAATAATTACCCCCAGAGGAACACAGTGAACCTGGAGTACTTATTTATCAGCATTTAAAAATGGAGAGAGCGAGAGAGAGAGAGAGAGAGAGAGAGAGAGAGAGAGAGAGAGAGAGAGAGAGAGAGAGAGAGAGAGAGAGAGAGAGACAGAGAGAGAGAGAGAGAGAGAGAGAGAGAGAGGGAGGGAGAGAGAGAGCGAGAGCGAGACAAGGAGACTGAGAAAGAGAGAGTGATAGAGAGAGAGAGAGAGAGGCAGAGAGAGAGAGAGAGAGAGAGAGAGCCAGAGACAGAGAGAGAGAGAGAGATAGAGAGAGAGAGAGAGAGAGAGAATTGAATTTAATTGAGAGAGAGAGTGAGAGAGAAAGAGCGGGAGAGAGTGAGAGAGAGAGAGTGAGAGAGAGAGAGAGAGAGTGAGAGAGAGAAAAATAGAGAGAGAGGGAGAGGGAGCTTGAGAAGCTAGTTTATTATACAGTGCATGATGTTCACCACACACCCCGCCTCCCCAAGGCCATAGTATAGTATTTGAAAACACATGAACCTGAATTGCAGAAAGGGTGTCCTGTAGCTGCATTGTCAGCACTGTTTTAAACAGCACACCATGGGAGTCAAGCACACCTGCGGTATTTAAATACAATGACTGGCTCTGCCTTGGACATACTGAATTTAGTTTATCATGAAACCAGGTAAATCTAAACCATATTGTACTATATATGCCCGGTACTGTATATTTTGCTCATAATAAATAGCCCTATGTCCTGGGGCACTGCCCATATTTTACAATAAAGTGTGAGTCATTTTTAAAAAAGAGAAATATTTAAATATGGCATTCCCTAAATGAAATAAACATTTCTCCCATGGTTTGGACGTGTCGTTAATCGCATTGGATTTAATGCTAAATTGTTTTGTTTGATGCATGAGCAGAAGGAGGGGCGGGCTGCTATATGTATGCTGTTTGGCCGAACCATAAAAACTTGGCACCTCCAGAGAGAAAGACGCACTTCTTAAAAACAGACTAATTACTGCTTTTTTAAGCTATTGTAATCCCCACTGGAAGCAGTTCTGCAGTGGAGTAAATGATTGTTTATCTCAGATTAATTTGATTAAAGACCCTTGAAATCTGGTTTGGTGTGGAGGGCCTGTGGAGCTTCTCTTTGTGTTGAGGAGAAACTGCAGTAAATCTTCCCAGCCTGCCGTCGACTGTAGATTAGAGGATTGTAATTAATTGGTCAATTGGCTAATTGTTCTATTCCTTAATTAGGCTGCGCACAGGAATGGATGCTTCTGCAGAGTGACCTTTCTTCCTAAGGCCTAAGACACTAACCCCCTAATGCCCCCTCACACCTACCTCCTCCAAACAAAAATACCCTGATTCACTGGTTTAGCTTCACATGCACGTACGTGCACACAAACATACACACAAACATACACAGACACACACACACACACACACACACACACACACACGTACACACACACATATACTTGCATTAAAAAAAAAAAAACTTTCACAACACATTCCATTTAAACTTAAAATGCAAAAGTAATTACCAAATGCTTCATAATTTTCTCACCTGTGGTGAGAATATTATTTCAATGTCCGCTAGGAGCTATATTACAAGAATATTAGTCTAAGAACCGGATTCTTTTTTGCCACCTCTAATAAAAGCCATGGAATTACATAATTCACTTGAGATTCACAGTTAAGGCTGAACTATATGAAGACCTTGCTCAGAGGAAGAGCTAATGAAAGTGCCATGGCATCTGCATTAGAGAGCTTATTTAAGGTTTATGATAAACTGCTAAGAGGCGGAGCTCTGAGCTCAGTCATATACAGCAATGTGCTGACACTTTATGTTTCTCCCTAGACAGTAGATTAAACAAATACTCTTTCAAATGTATATTGCTCCTCCTTCAAATTGCAATCAATCATAGAATTGAATGAGATTAGTCCTAATATTATTTGCAAATTTATCATATCCCATTCACAAATGTAAAACACAATTTGCAAATATAAAACAGTTCACAAATTAAAAATATTTGCAAATACATAAAAGGTCATTTCAAGATGTAGTTTCTAAACATAAGATATGTTTCACACAAAAAAAGTCAGATTTTGAATACATATATCACAATTCCCAAAGAATTACAGGGTTTGCAAACATGTTCTGACTTGTAAATTCTGTCCAATCATGATTTGCCAGACACAGTATGAAGCTTTGGCACTGTTTTCTCTCCTGAGCCAGTGCTGCCCAGTGCCGTCTCAAGCCCTATTGTACAAGAGACAAATGATTCCTATAGAAAATAACTTATTACTCATTTAGCTTCTTCTCCACCAATCCGCTTAGCCCTTACAAAAACTTTCTCATTGAAAACAGAAGCTCCTCATTTAAGACAAAATATGTACCTTCAAACTGTCCAACAAAATGATGTTAATGGAGGATATTGTATTTCATGTAGAGATTCAGTCATATGATAAAGAATGCACGTACATTCTCAATAAGACATACAAAACTACGGAAGGGCAACCGTTTAACAGCACAAAGGAAGGCAGGGAGATTTTGTGAAGAAAAATGGTGTGGTAGTCAGGCTAAGCTGGCAGCCTGATCCCGACAGCTTCGAGTCCAGGCCAAGAATTTGAGGAAAGTGTGTGTGCCAGAATAGCCAACTGCTGCCTAGCACAACATCTGAGATAACAGCAACAGTGATGGTGTTCTGTGTCATATAACGAGAAACTGTCCATTCGACACACATACATCCAAGCCCACATACTGGTCCTTAGACTCATGTACAGTCAAGCGCACACATTTTCCCTGAATGTTCTTTATCAATAAACCAAGAGTTAGTTACTTATTTTCATTAATTATGATCTTAATGTATGCTACTAGCTATAATACATTTCAGGTTTTAGCCTACTAGTCATACTAGCTACATATAGCCACACTATCATCTACAGTTAACATTAATTGCAGTAGCTGGGTAACAATTAACTAATGTCAGCTGGCTAACAGTAGTTCTCAGCAGTTATTGTTACCCCTTGCAGGTCATGTAGGCCTTCTATCTGATGTTACAAAAAATTAAATATGGAGAATTCAAGTCCATGACATAGCCGGTAATATTGTTTGTTTAGTGTCAGACATTACAGACAAAGCAATAGTCAGAGCTAAGTACTACAGATTCTTAAAAAAAGAACGAGAAATCACATTGGAAACCAATTTCATAAACTGTAACTTCCATCTCCAGATGCTCCCGAGGTCAGTAGTGTTCAATATTATGTATGTAATCACACACAGACACACACACACACACGCACGCACGCACGCACACACACACACACACACACACACACACAGCACGCACGCACACACACAACTCGTTTCTGAAAATAAATACAAGAACAAACAACATAAATAAATCTGCTCCAAAACCAAAGCCAGAGGATAAAAAAACAAAAAATAAGAGGTAGCAAACTGACCTCATTACCCTACTGAGTTCAACTGGGAAACTGTAATCAGATTAAAGACACTTTTGGGTTGCAGTGTTCAGAACCAGGAGCTAGTGCTGCAGTTTGGGCTTTGAAATATCATAGAGAGCTCACACATCCAGCCTTAGCCATCTCTGGTCACTGCATAAACAAGCTCCTCTCTGGCTGCAGAGGACTGCTCTGGGAACAGTAGCATACAGTCAGCCTGTCCTGGAGAACATGCCGGCGGTTCTGTCTCTTGTCTGAGGAAGCCTTGCTGCCAGGACCAGTCTGGGGTCAGATTTGTGGTGCACTGTGGCACACCAACAACTGCACTGGCTTCGCCATTTCTACCCTGTCACTTTCCAAATTTAGGGAAAAAGGACACAGATTGTGAGTCAAGTGCCAATTGACATATTTATACTTCCTAATTAGTAACAACATGCCCCATTACTTGCCAGCTATCCATGGCTGTAGGAGCCAGGAGAGTTGGCCAGGTCCTGCCTGCAACCACAGTGCTAGTCTGTTGCTGCAGTGTTAGTGTTAGCCTCAGACTACATTGTCAGCCTGCCACTGCAAAGCTAGACTGCAGCCGCAGTGTGCTAGCCAGTTACAGTGTTTGCCTGCTGTGGTAGAACCTTCCTAATACTGTTGTCTTATTTCTCCTTTAAAATAAGCTAATGACCTAAGTCTAAATATATTGCCATCTATCTGTGTCTTTCATTGCAATACAATACATTACAATCTTATAGTCTTAGCTATCAACTGGGAAAAATTGTCTATCAGTAAGTTTATTAATTGTTTGAACTATATTTGAAAATAGTTAGTCTGCAAACATTTGTGTAAAGAATAAATATGGCCAGCTGTACTTATGCTAATCATATTATTGTTATACATTTTCTCCCACCTGCCTTTCTTTTCCAAAAAAGATCAAACAGTCCAGAAACAGACTGACTGTATAAAGGAATTTGGAAAGTACTTTGAAGTTCTGAGGTTTATTCTTTATTTTTATTTTTTTATATCATCAAATGCCAGTGGCCATTTGGCATGCAAATTATCAACACTCCATACTTAAATGTTGGCAGGACCAGAGGCATTATTTCTCTGTAGGACAATGTACTTTGGCTATAGGGCGTATACCATGACAATTAAATTCATTATCTTAAAATATTTTGTTCTGTAAAATAAAAAGGCAAAAATAGAAGACACTCATCCAGCCACCTAAGGCATTTAAATAAACAAGAAACTGACCAAATGTATTTAAAAGAATATGAAAAACTAGCAGCAACTTGTCCAATATTTACATACTGAAGGAACATTCAGCAGATTAACAATATTATGTATGGCCCTAAAATGGATCTTTCATTACGGGGAACTTGTTGGAACATGGCGAGGATCAGCAGAACGCTGCGTCTCGCTCATTCCCTTTGTCATGTTTTCATACAAACACAATTAAATGAGTCAATTGTGAGACGCGTCAGCATTGTAGAGACACGCAACTGGTAGTGATTACTTAAACAGACAGGAGAATTTGCATTGAGATCACAGCTGGCCTGGTGACATATTCGTTAATAGACTAATCATTTCCTGGAATGGCGAGGTGGCTGATACTTCAGCAGTGCAGGATTCATTCAGCGTGAGTGCCTGCAGTCAAACTGGATGCATTAGTCATTTTATGGCTCACACATGGCCAAGTTTACACCAATGATGCAATGTTAAAATATCTCTGGTTCTTAGTTTGGATCATACAATCGTCTTGAACTCCGCGGTGGACACACACACACACACACACACACACTGAGTTTAACTCACACACTCCAGACCCTAGGATTCATACAAATAAAACCGTCCCAGTCACTGTGGAACAGGTGTGGCACAGTAAGCGTATTGTGGCACCAATTTACACAATGATACCGTTTTATTTGTGTTATATCTATTCTGCTGTACTCCAAGTGCAATTACACACACAAATCTGTACTTTGCTCTGGATAAATGCTGCTAAATTAGTACATGCATACTGTGAATGATTTTGTCTGAAAGGAAATGTGAATTTAACCTGAATTTCTCTTCACACCATCAGCAATGATTATCAGAATAACATTTGATACTTTTGCTGCTGAGCTAAAGATATCTTAATTACACCTGATACTGTTTACTTGAGGTGATAAATGGGGATCATTATGGGAGGGGGGAGGGGTTGGTTAACATCCGTTTTATCTTTTATGGACGCTTCCCTGGAGGGCTGGTGGTGTGACAGAAATGCTGAAGAATTGTACCCTCCTAATATTTCAGGGCTGCCAGGCACGTGCAGGGAAGCAAACGGAAAACCTCTGACACACGCTTGTTTTGTCTCTCTTTGGCACCTACAGCATGGTGGCGCGTGGCACTGCGGGATCAACCTGTCATCCGCCAACGCCCGAGGCCCTCCTGCTCACCTGACCGGGGTCTCACAAAGCAAGACAAAGCATCGGCTGCAACAGGAACCCGGGACCCCGCTCCGTGGGGAGACTGTGCTCCATTCCCCAGGGTTCTTTAACTTTTAATGACTCTCAGTATAGGACACAGATTAGCACTGTTTGTTTCCTGTTTTTCACCAGAAACTTAAGTCAGAGTTAGTGGTTGGATCCACGTTTTCAGTGATATCTTCGTCCGGACACAACCCTGTCAACATATGAACAGCAGAGGACATGAAAAGTTATATAGACAAATATCCTGTGTTGAATCAGGTACGGTCTTGCAGGTAGATTTCTTGTGAAAGGTGTCCATGATTGAAAACTAGCCTCTTGATCCCCCACCCCACCCCACCTTCCGATTGTCACCTGCCCTTTGTCCACCTGATCCGAGACGCGTGGCAGCGATCAGGAGGAGACAATGGAGACAAAGGAGCCTTTTGGGAGAGAAGCGACACGTCTGACACCTGATTTGTTTGGAGCACTCTCCAATTCAGCGAGCGCGAGTCCGGAATGTTCTACTGCCTGATGGGCGACGCGATCATTGGAGGACCGGGGTGGGGGCGAGACACAGCAGGGAGGGGGCAGGGGGTTCAGCCTGACATCTGGCTCACGTTCAGGTACTTTGTCTTGGGGGCAGCTGCCCCACATACATATTTGCTTTCAAAAAGCAGCACATCCATCTGGTAAATTTAAACCCTCATAAGGCTATTATGATTGCGGGCGAGCGTGACATCGATCCCAGACACTGTCGCCCATCCATTTTTAAAAGCGCCACAGCCGGGCTGTCCACGCTGCCTCTGGCACACGTCTGTCTTAAGCGGCGACGCGTGCCGCACGGTGGGCACGACCTCAGGCCTCGTCTATCCGTACTGCTGTTCACGCTCTGCGTGTCGCCTTTCAAACTATCCGTTCTCGTCGCTTTTTTTTCTCAAATTACACAGATATTACCCCGTTTTACAATGCCTTAAGCCCAGCGCATGTTTATGCCACGCGTGGCAGAGGTCAACAATTAAATATTTAAATATTAAGTCAACTCACCTGGGCCCCATGAAAGGATCGTTAGTCACTTTCAATTAAAGGACGTTTGGCATTAGCTGCACATTAGCATTATGATCCTCAATTACAGCCCTTGTCATCTGGCATGGCCAATAACACACCACACTCATCATTTTCCATTGCATACAGTATTACCTCTCCTCTTTGCCTCAAATGAGCTGTAATGACAGCGGGGTGCTCTCCATGGGAGGTTTGGAATCAATGTTTAGCTTTGTGCTCACGGTTTTAAGTTCCATGCTAAAGACTACAATCTATAACTGGCCTAAATAATTGATTGGTTGGAGATCAACAGAGGGGACAAAAACAAAAACACTTAACAACTAAATCAAAAAATCAATCAATTAAGCTTTAATTACCAGGCAACCTGAACAGCGTAACTTGGGCATGTTATTAAGGGAACAGTTTATACATTAAAAGAGTATAAGCAAAGCAGCATTGGTATAATGCGTTTAAGATGGCTGAAGTTTCCTGGTAAAGGTTTTTTTCCACACCATGAAAGTAATTATTAGTCAGTAAAATGTATCAATTTAATAAAAACATTTTAAAGTCATACAGAGGGATTAAAGAGGTATATACTACACGCATGTGGTGCATCTTTCTCAGCTGTAATTCATGCAATGCAATCTCCTGGGGGGGGAAAGAAAGTACTTTAATAAAATTATCAACAATGTAAGAACGAAAGTCAGTCATAAAGACTGTTTTCCCCATATTTAATTATAATATATTTTTTAAAAACCTCAGCATTTTATATCAAATTTTTCCATAAAACAACCCTTCATTTGTGTAAAGTGTCTATCGGATCACTGTTTGGGAGGACATTTCTGCATAATTGTACAAACCTCAATTCCAAAAAAGTGGGGACAGTATGTAAAATGCACATAAAAGCAGAAAGCAGTGATTTGTAAATTCTCTTTTACATATATTTAATTGAAAACAGGACAAAAATACGTACATATTTGTACATATACGCTAATTCCAAATTTAATGCCTGCACCTATTTGGAACATTTCACAGGTAAACATGGGTATAAAAGGATATCAAAATAATCTTGATATCTTATTTTCAGGTACTCTTACAAGTGGGGGGGGGGGGGGGGGGGTGCCATTTAGCCAACCATGGGTTCCATACTATTCCCATGTAATTTACAGCTTAATCTAGACCCACCCCCTCAATTCCCACAGAGGTTATGGTATCGCTTGTAAGAGTACCTGAAAATAAGATATCAAGAGTTTTTTTATATCCTTTTATACCAGGGGTCGGCAACTCCAGGCCTCGCGGGCCGGTGTGTATGCATGTTTTTACTGCCACCAGTTACCACGGCTCAATCAGCTAATTAGTCATACACACAATCACCGATTCACTCGTAAATTACAGAATGATAGAACGCTACAATACACGCATACCGGCACAAGAACATTCCACAGCTGATGTTCATATCGCGGATATGTAGATTAAAATATCAGATCATGTAAACGATTGGGCTAATTAAATAATTGGTAACTGGTGGCAGCAAAAACCTGCATACACACCGGCCCGCGAGGCCTGGAGTTGCCGACCCCTGTTTTATACCGTCATGATAGCATCACATTTTTACCTGTGGAATGTTCCAAACAGGTGTTTTTTTTGTTTGTTTTTTTTGCCCGTCCCAACTTTTTGGGAACGTGTTGCAGACATCAAATTCGGAAATAGCGTATATTTACAAAAATCTATAAAGTTGATAAGGTAACACATTAAATATATTTTCTTTGTAGTGTTTTCAATTAAATATATAATTTTGAAATCACTGCTTTTATGTGCATTTTACATACTGTCCCAACTTTATTGGAATTGGGGTTTGTAGAAAAGGAGGAGTCTTATTCTTTGCAGTGTTCAAGAGATACAACTGCAAACAATGAGCTCTACTGCAGACCAAGATGGACAGAACTCATCTCTACCAGCGTTTCTGGAGCAGGAGGAAGAGCAAAATGGGAAGAAACTAATAGGCAGCCATCTTTAAAGGCTGAGAGGAGCAGGTAGGGCAGTGTCCGCACATGCAGTTCAGGGGTTGCCTAGTTTCCAGGGATCTCTTCTGTGCGTATCACTCCATTTACCTCCACCCCTGCCCCAACAAAGCGCCCAAACGTCGTCATTAGCAAAGTTTAACTTAAACCCAGTACCGCTCGCTCTCATTCAATATCAGAGTGCAGCCGTTCCTTTCAGTGAGAGGGGCTTGAAAGATGCGCCCCATTTGGGCTTGTGTTTTCTGATGAGCACGGCATGGGGGAAGAGGGGGGTCTTGTTTTAACCTGTTATTTGAAGATGTAGAGCGATACCCCCCTACAAAAGCATGAGACGGTAAACAACACAAGTGCCGCTTGTCCTGAAAGATTTCTCACACACTGCTTTTACACGGAAAGAAATTAGGGGGAATTTAACGAGCAACCTTGTCACCAGCAATTATGTGAAGATGGTGTTCCCTTTGCAGAAAAAGGCATGGGAATTTCTCTCAAACAACCCCCCCCCCCCCCCAGAAAAAAAGCAAGAGAGGCACCCCAAACAAACTTGGCGTCATAGTTACGGCAGAAAACTACACTGGGGAGACAAATTGTGTTAAAACTGCAAAGGACACAAAATGTGTTCTTGTGAATGATTGAACAAGTTTGGTTAATTGAATTCATGTTGAAACTTTAAAAAAATGAAATACATTACATAAAAAACTAAATTCTGTGTATACAACATACACAGTGACATAACTAGTTGTCTTTTTTCCATATAAGCTGGCACTGAAAACGGGCATCTCCTTGGGGCTTCAGCGTCACACTAGGGGAGAATAGGCAGGATTTGAAAAATGCTTGAAAGACAAAGAAACAAACAAGGAACTGTAAATAACAAGAATGAAAGTAATAGTGCTTGAAGAAGTACAGTGTTTTATTTAATGAAAAGTACAACCTTGGAACAGTTTCAGGGTCATCTCACAATCCTTATGTGACTCACAACTAAATATGTTTGAGAACGAGAAGCCCTCTTATTGGTCAGTCCCCTCCTCCTGACGCACAACGTGGGTGCCACTCGGAGTAAAACACATCCATGCTGCATGCCAACCTCAACAGTTCTGAGAAGGTTTTCATTTTGGACCTTTTTTCAACTTATGACAAGGATACATGTAGTATCAACATTATTTTTTTCTGTTTTTAAAATTACAATCAGTTCCTTAAATATCCCCCACCCTCATCTTACAGCAAACATACAGCAGTGTGTGTGGATAGCCATGAGTGTTCGACTTGCCTGTGCATTAACTTAACATTTTGGGAGCTGCATACAGGACACGACAAAGCAAAAGCACTTCTGAAGCACATTCTTTTCAGAGAGAAGAATGTCAGTTAAAATGCCACTTTTGGTCTTTTTTTTTTTTTTTAAGAAGCTAAAATTGTACATTCATGACTTCCTTTTTTGGTTTTCTACACAAGAGATAATCACTAGCCATGACTTAACTACAAAGTTGATCAATTTGTAAGAACCCTGTAGTTAAAGCAAAATAATATTTAAGGTACAGATTAGTGAAAATGTGGGGGGGGGGGGGGGGGGGTGTATGTGCGTGTGTGTGTGGTTAGAAATGGTACGATTCTTTTTACAGGACAGGTACATGTCAGAACATGATGAACGCTAGTAAAATGTTCAATGCATAACTGTGGATGCTGGTAAAATGGTGGCTGGGTAACTGCGTTGCATGACATTCAGAATGAAGAATTGACTCTTGCTTTAGCTATTATCTATCAATCAATGTGGCACATAAACAAAACAGTAAACTAAAAATAAATGGGTAAACAATTATGAGTAATAACAACACAGTTGTTGGATTTACAAGCCAAATATTTGTACTGCTAACAGCAAAACTACACATTGCAGTGTGATTGCATATAAACCAGGAAGGCTCCCCTGCAGTATGATTCTTTGGCTATAGATATTTATATTGTAGCATGTACAATTCATAATTCATAACAATCCTTATTCCGTTTCTCTCTACCTAAATGGGCTCAATAGCTTCAGCATTTGTGTACCAAATTTACTGTTCAACTGAAGAAACAGCACCATTGACCTAGTGTTGCATTCTAACCTACATTATTTGTTTACAAAGGTGTAATGCACAAATAATTTTAAACACACAAAAATAAAAGCGTGTAGCAAAAAAAATTCACATTAAAAAATTAAAACCATACAAAAAAGCAAATTAACATTCATAACACCAAATCCTGAGAAATCTCATCTAATTAGAGACTGAAATCTATTTGGAATATAAAAAAAGTAAATGGGTTATTTCAGCAAACTTTTAATGGCAATGAGTGGTGCATTAAAATAACTGTTGATGATAGTGTTTCCTTTAATACAGCAGCCAAAAATGGTATTTGAGGATGTAGTTTTTAAATCTTCTTTAAGAAACACTCTAAAATTTCACCAGAAAACATTTTACAAATTTTGAGTTGTGTGGAGATAGAGGGGTAAATCATGAGACATATCTGTTGTAAGGGACCATACAAAGTAACAGGTGGCATTTCAGTGTTCTACACAAACCCTCCCCACCATGCTCCAATCTCAAGGGTATAATCATCACAGTTCAAAGATTCAAAAAACTGCTTCACACTAAAGAACACTAGAGTTTGCGCCATGTATTTTACAACTCATCTGGAGTGTTCTTAGCATCTTAGCGACAGCCATCAGACATGCAGGTAGCTGAAGACCTCCAGAAAACAACAGCCATTTGGCCGTTACCCTCGAAGCATCAGGGACAGATTTAATGTGTTTTTTTTTTTTTTTGCAGGTCTTTAGCACAATATTCTTTTTGGTTTCTCCACATAAACTTTCTGTAAAAATGCAGATATTGTCCTTCATCTTATCACATTATAGTACGCTAATGTTTTGATAGTCCACCTTCGACAAAGTAGCTTTTACTGTACTTCCTTTTCAACATATCCATTGAGTAAATCACACATTTTAGGCATTACATTGTTCATAGCAGACTGCTGCTTTAATGAACCACATTTCTACTATATTAGTTAGTCTTTTATGCATTTCTACTGTTACAAAAACAAAAAAAGCAGCACACAACCATAGTAGAAGAGAGCTAAAATCCATAATTAAATTATTCAATTATTACATTTGGCACTTTTTAATCTGAAATTCCTCTCTTTTCTATTGTGATATTGTGATTTTTCGAAAGGATGACAAGTAAAAAAAAATTATAATAACTGCACGTATGATGCGTTTTTACTCTTTAGAATATGTCCACATGATTTTAGGAATAATGCATGCTTCTAGATATAGCCTACTGGTAAAATTAAAGCATGCATGAATGTAGTTACAAAAAAAAAGTTGTTAAGTCTATACCAGGCGTAGGCAAGTGTTGTCCTGGACTGCCGGTGAGGATTCTGGTTTTTCTTCCATCTGAGCTTGATGAGATTGATGGATGATGAAAAGTCTGAGCCTGAATACTATGAATGGTGAAATGCCGAATGTCTCCAGTACATGGTCATCCGCATTCATTAAACCTGATTAATTAAGCTATGTAGTTGAGTTTGGATGGAGCAAAAACCAGGAGCGTCTCTGGCACTCCAGGACCAGGGTTGCCTACCCCTGATCTAAACAATCTTGCGCTGCTATTTATAGGTTTATTATGAGGGAGCTGTGTTTTTGTTTACTTTATAAAGGCTTGTTTCCAGTCACAGAATGTGCTTACTGACACACACACACTCAAACAAACACATAATGAAACACATAGTGCACACACAAACAGGCATGCACACATACAGATATGCATGTAAGAATGAAACGGCATGCGAACACACAGAAAAGCACACGCACACGTTCACACGTGCGCGCAGATACAACCATGCACACAACATACGGTGTGCTCATCCAAAAGCCATGTCCATTATTTACTATTACTCCATGTTAGAGTGGGCACATGTCGTCAAGAACACGGTGGTACGCTTTTCAAGTTTGAAAATAAAGAACTGAGCCAAAGTTTAAGCTGAGAGAAACTGAAGAGCGCAAGGACTCCAAAAGGCTATGTTTCATGGTCGATTTAAAAATAATAATTATTATTATTATTATTATGCAATACTGATAATTCAAACGTGCAGTGTAAGAGTTAAGCCCTTTTACTCAAACACTCCTTCGCTGACCTCCAGTCTTTCAAACGGGGATTTATTCATGGATCAGTTTGGCATTACTCAAGATCAATTGGCAGAGTAGGAGGACATAATTAGGGTTATTATTGCATTTGTACAAACAAAGCAAGCTGACATATAATTGGATTTCTAACAGTATAAACACACGTAGAGTGCAGCATATTTAGTACAGACCATCTGTGACAATCAAGCACGTTTTTTTCCCTCCACGGTTAACGAGGACTGCCCTTTTGCAGTACAGCTGGAAATATGCCGTTTTTTCTTCGTTTTCTATATTAACCCTGCAATTATACATCCGCACGACACAAACAATGTGAGAAAATGTATTTTCATAGATGTGGTTGCCTTTGACTTTAATTCTTTTTTTTATTTGGAATAGATTTGACTTGATTAAAAAAAGAATAAATACTGAACTAACCAGAGACAGACGACTCTGCGATTATGTCACGCTAATAAACGATAAATTAAGCATATTGATTGTCACGAATGTCAACATCAGCATCTGTTGCCTTTGCCGAACTTAATTCTGTACACGAGTCAGAAGACAACATACACAGTATTACAGAAACAATAATAACAATGTACCAATATGCATAGTCAATTGCACATGAAGGGAACATTCTTGCAGCTAAACTGAACATTCATATGGATATTAAACCCTTTCTTCTGTTGTGGAAGACCTACACGACCTCAACAAATTTGATATGCGTTGGGGAAATTCTTTAAATAATAAACTGAAAAGTTTAAAAGGCTGGACCTGCCAAATACACCAGACTTAATTGTTCAAAAGCTCTCATACTAAGAATGTGAATGGTAAATTACCTCTTACTGTACAGATATTCATACCGGCAATTTGGAAATTTCACTCACTCAAACGGTATAATTTCACATCCTGGGGCAATACAAGGCCAGAGAAAACACAGCATTTGCATGGGTTCCTACAGCAATACATCTGATGACAGTAACCGGATATTCCAGGTTCTTACTGGGAATGATCCGCTTAGGGCCAAAACAACTAAACTAACGGCTTCAGAGAAGGGAAATATGGGATCCAGCTTGAGAACTTTCCCAATCTGTACCTGTATCTCTACCTGTACCTGTAATGTGAAAGCAGTCACATAACACAGTACTTTATAACTCCAATAATTATTTATCCCCTTTCAGTTCTGCAGAATAAATGATGCCACTTTGGCGCTACTTCACTCTAACACTCCAAGGTGCTAAGAAAAGTCAATAAAAAAAGGTTTCTTGCCCACTTAGGCGAATAATAAAAATAAAGATTGTATTGATATAAACCAACATGTTTCAGCAAGAAGCCTTCATCACATACAAATGCTTCTTATATACAGAACAGTAAAATCAGAAAAAAATAAAAACAGCCAATCCGTAAACATCTTACAGACCCTTAATTCAACCGGATACCTTCTTATAGAAGGAGGGAGGAGTTCAGACATGACAAGGTAGGCGGGTATTGGGCAACCAATGGTAACTTATCTGTAACAGTGACGAAGGCATCTTGCTGAAACACGTTCGTTTTTCTCAATACAATCTGTGCAAAAAAACACACTTTTTATATTTTTACCCCTTTCAGTCCTGCTTATTATGGCTCTAGGCTCAAGACAAGAGCTGAAATTAAAGGTGAAATTTCCCCCCTGAAATAAGACAACAAACCTGTCAGAGCGGCTAGGTGTTTCCACAAAGTCACACACAAAATTATAATATCCTAGATAATACAGTATAAATGTAACAAACATTTAGCTAACAGCAGGGGCAACTTGGTGAAACTCTGGTCGACTATAATATCTGGCAGAAATAACAATGATCTGGGGAAGAGGGTGTGTCTACAGATTTGAGGTCAGGTGACCAGTAATATTCTGCTTTACAGTGGGGGACAGAATGGAATGGGTCACCTTCTGTAAAATGCATTGTGAATCTGCATTTATAGAGGGGAAAAATAAAAAACATCTAAAACAACACAAACATTCTGTGCATAACAACAGACACTTAAATTGCCTGTAATCACAGCTGACACACATACTGTCTGTAATATATCCAGAGACCGTCTGTAATAATATCAGGAGGCTGGCTGTAAAATGTGCGCATTTTTCTTACAGCCAATTTAGAGACATGTGTGGCACAAAATGAGAATGAATCCCAACATACTAAATCTAAAAGCTAATGGAAGGTTATCATTCAAATACGGTATTTAACACATGGCCTGCTATTTGATCGTGCTCGTTTAACACTTATGGGCAGCGTGTACTTCCAGTGCTCAAATTAAACTAATTTCTGAACAGATTTCTATTGTCACTGGCAATGCTACACACAGTAACGAGATATATGATGGTTAAAACTTCATTCTGCAACATTAAGAACACTGTGTTCAACAGTAACATTTCTACCATCAAAAGGTAGTCATAACTACAAAATAAAACAATAACAATACATATATTATCTATCAGCCAGTAGGTTTGAATGTAAATACCTTTTTTTTTTTCAATGTGATTATTATTTTAACATCCATTTCAGAAAATATCAGATGCTAATGTACCCTCTTTTCCGTTTGCTTTATCAAAAAGCAAGCCTCCACAAATATACCAAAGCTGACTAGTAAAATCACTAACTCAACCGTTAACTCAGTGTAACCTGTAAAGTGGACCTTACTTTACCTTAAATTCAAGATTCACAATCATATCTGAAAACAACGTCAAATAAAAATACCAATATTCAGCTATTTTGTTAGCCATGTCTATTGTATTTTGTGCCATGTTATGCTAGCATACACTTGTTTGTTAGTTTCCTAATTTTTTCATCAGATCACATACAGGCATCCTGAAAAGGTTGATATTTAAAAATATGCCAAGTATCAAAATGACTCGAGGAAAACGAATAGATTGTACCCAGAGTCCTCTCAGAAGCCAAGTGAATACATTCACATGAGCACTGATGACCATTGACCCAAGCCTATACAATTACAATGCAATTTATCAACAGTAAACCACAGCAGATCTCCTCCGCCAGCATAGTATAGTGTACCTGTGTGCAGGCAGATTAAGGAAACAGCTTCAGGATGGTTTACTTCAGTAAATAGCATGTGAGATTTATGGTTTGCAGTTTACCACGGTCCCTTAGTGTGAATCAGCCAAACGTTAAAGAAAAAAGAGATTGCTACTGACCGCCCCAGATGTCATGTAACACTTTCATATCAAACACGTTTGTAAATGTTTCAGCAGTAAACATGTTTTTAAAGTTGTGTTCAAAAAGTAAACATTTGAATAGTACCACTACGCTGCTTTACTGTGTGTATCGTTATAGCATTTTTTACCACAGCTTTACCAAGCACTCTCCAAGATGCCCTGACCGCTGAAATATCTCTCCTGGTGTCACAACAAGAATGCTCTCCTGGTGGCTGGAGCCTAGTTGCACAGAAAAATGTAATTGGATGGGAAGAGGCTGTAGAAGGCTAGTGCAATTGTGGCCAGGCTGACACAGGCAGCCATTACATTCACCCAATAGTCAAACAAAGCTTGACTGCAGAATTGTTACAAAAGAGTTTAACGAAAATCAGCACTTGAATACCTAGTAAACATATCAGTGAAACAGGACCTGATATTTATCGTGTGACTGTGGTGGTGGCTGTCCTCAATTTAAGCATGCAGCAACATGCACGCACGCACACACGCAACGCACGCGCACACACACAATCACTCAACCAGCCGCCTGGGCTTTTGTTGATGTTTAAACACCCTTTATCACATTAGCACATGTGTGTGGCAGTGGCATTTCAAAGGCCTCATTTTAGTATGGAAATTTCCAAGTGTGGGGAAGAAAGGGGAAAACCTGTGCCTGAAGTCAAATTATTTTCCGACTCATTTTCTTTTGTGCGCTTAAGCACACGCAACAATTAAAAAGGTGGGGTAACAGCCAGAAACTGGTGGGGTAACAGCCAAAAGTGGGTAGAGACCAGAGAGAAAACAGTATAATATGGGCATCCCCATCACACATCCCTTCAGTTCTGAGGAATGACTAGATTTTAGAGACTAGATTGCTTTTCACCCACTTTTGATGGCAATGGAAAATGAACAACACAACAATTTAAAACAATCTAAAACAATGTTCACAGGGGAATG
Source organism: Ilyophis sp. 1 JC-2022 (assembly GCA_022702515.1). Classification (NCBI taxonomy): domain Eukaryota; kingdom Metazoa; phylum Chordata; class Actinopteri; order Anguilliformes; family Synaphobranchidae; genus Ilyophis; species Ilyophis sp. 1 JC-2022. Next base: position 80,884,780 of record CM040396.1, on the reverse strand, counting down.
CAGCTGAAGTGGAGCGATATGTAGAGGGGTACTGTAATCAGCTGTGCTTTTTATCCAATCTACTAATATGTTATGAATTCAGAACACTACGGGGTTCCAATTACTTCTGCACTTTGGGTAAGAAAAATGGCATCATTAACTAGCCCAGTTCCATCCTCTAATGGGATCTGAGCTGGGATGAATCGGAATCACTGCTGTACCATTTCACAACTCCGTATGCCTACAGTAGGCAGTTGTACCTTTCACCAAACTTTTCCCACCTCTCTTGTTTCTTGCCTTTTAGTCCATTACCCACAATACACCCTGGGATGAAAGGGAAGGGTCCAACGTGACCCGTTTGACAGTGGGGTTCCTGGCCTGGGCCTATTACTTTTTGGATAACTTTCCGGCTTTCCTCTTGGGCTCGTAGGGCTTCCTCAGGATGTTGGGCGTTTCCTCCATGACTCTGACCAGAAGGTCATCAATGTAGTTCTCCAGCTCCCTTATATGGGCATCCTTCTTCTTCACCACTTCCTTCTGCTTGATGAGCTCCCGCACCACCTCCTCGAAGGACAGGTTGCTGTATGAGGCCACGTCAGCCAAGCTCACCTGCTGCATTTCCTGCTCGACACAAGTCAAAACGACGCCATCATGTCAACTTACTCTGTCACAATTAAAGTCACATGTCAACTTACTCTGTCACAAACTGTGTAATGCCCGGCTCCGAGGTCATTATTGCACTTATACCATGGTTACCAACAATGATTATATAAAGTTACATTTATATTTATTGAATTGTATCGACTTAATCAGCTGAAATTGAAATACCCTTCGGAGGCCATTTTGGCATGTTGTTTTCTGTTGTCATGCAAAACTGCACGTTGATAGTTCTATTTGAACAGAAAACATCTCGTTGCTAATTCTATTTCTGGTTACTAGTTCAATTTTGTCCGTAGTTATGCAAAAACCTCTCATTGGTAGTTCTGAAAATAATTGATTCTATAGGGAATTAAATAGTTCCTTTCAACTTTATACAATAGGCACCAATTTTGGTTATTTTTGTCATTAGTTACATTATTTAAGAAAATTGCATGAAACCGCAACTCAATTTACCTCCCTCTCTCCGTCTTACTTTTTAAAAATGCTTTGGTCACGCAGCCTATTTTAAACAGCCCAGGCTAGAGAAATTGCATTTCATATTTGCGTCATGAGATGGGAACATCTGAAAAAATTGCCTAGGCTATTATAGATACAGAGTTTGTTACTGTTAGATGTAACTTGTCATATCTAAGACATTTCGCTGGATACATTATTTTTAATACACAGATTAACGTGCTTTGTGAAGTAACTTGCTCGCATTCACAACCAGCGTTGCTCACGTTAACGTTACATTGGGCGCGTTAAGTAACTGAGCGGCTCAGCTTCGCTCAGAACGAAGAACGCACTTAACGTTCTTAACGCAGTTTCGCTCACTGTGAGCCGCTCAGAGCGTAGTTGAGCACTTTTAGATGTGGATCAGAGAGGAACAATACGGAAGTACGTCGTTAGCTATGGACCCAAGTACATGGACAATTTACACATCACAATATAAAACAGCGATTTAACGGTAAAATCAACTTGTTAGATTAAGTAAATTTGATGTCACACAATCTTTGGTGTTACTTCGAATAATTTCCATTGAAAAATACAGCTTCAGTGTGCTGTCAGCAGGCTACTCAGATAGTTGTTGACAGTTGCTCAGCGCTCACGTACAGCAGAACGTTAAGTGATTCAAAATCCGCTCAGTGTTCACACTGAGCATTCTCACCTAAGGCTAAAGCCCTACTATGTTACGTTCATATTTCCAAACTGAATAAATACTGCACCTCTAACCACAAAACTGCTTTGCTAGATTAAAGTCGTTGTAACTAAGATATTTGGCGAATACAAACTTTCAGCTCGGTTCAATCACCTTTCAAAGTGCCTCACCTCAACAAAAATGCTTTAAATGTACATCCCGATAAACAGAATTGAACTGATACCAAATTATTGATATCAAAACAATGCCAAATTAAAGACACATAACATTTTCCAGAAATGAAAGTGAAATGAAATGTTACCCCCATGTCTGAGGAAATGCTGCTGGCAATGTATAGTTTTAAAGTTACACACTATTTTCTAAACTCCATCAAGTAATCTTTATCATTTTCTCTTTTCAAATAGCATATACAGAGCCCACCAAACCCTGGAAAATATTTTTTTAAAGTCTTAGTCATTCATCAGCATGACCTTACACTCAATATATGAGAAAATATAATCTGTAATTCAGAAAACAATATTCAAAGAAAACAAAATCTTCATAAAAAATGATGTAGACATTCTCAACTTCCTGTTTCACCATGGTACAAATATGAGGTGACACACAGGCTGCTATGGTCAGAGGAGACAAAAATGTAGTCTTTTGGCCAGGGCTTCGTTCTGAACAGAATCAGAATTTTAACATTTCTGTTATTTTGTTCCCTCTGCAACATAAAGTTCTTGAACTGGTTAGAATAAAATTATATTGAAAAAAAAAATTCTGTTCCTTTTCTCCAACCTTCCAAACATTCAAACTAAGACTCAAAACCTATTATTTTTGTGACCATGTTTCCGTAATAGCCTAATAAACATAGATAAAGTGAAGAATTATTGTTTAGCTGTTCAGCAATCATTCTATGATATGCAAATGGATTTTAACTGTAGTCAATGATGATGAAAAACATAGTGGTTAGCACTGAACAACTTGGTACAACGAATACAACACCACGACAAAATGACCACGTTAGATTTGCTTTGATAGAGGAAAACAGTTAATCCCATCGGAAGAGGCGCAAAATTCAAATCGCTCACAGCAGAACAAGGAAAATAATCTGATCAACTCCAGGTATTTACAAGGTGTAGCAAGCATCTACACAGGTAATTTAAATACATGCTTAATAAACTGCAGTGCACACACAAAAGTCACATGCAGCAATTGACTTGAACATAAACGGATGATAACCTCAACATCGCTCATGTTGAGAGAAAAATCAGCATCGTTAGCATGAACAAATCCACTGAGATAACATACACAGTAACCAGACATTAAAAATTAAATGATTCCACTCACGTGGCAGCTAAGGCCTGAACTCCTTGCAATAACATGCACTGGCCTACTCATATTCAGTACGAACACCAAAGGCATAGACAAAGCATTATTAGGCTATGCAAAATACCACACCATGACATAAATACAATGTGTCTTACCCTCCAACATCTTCCTCGACTTCCACCTAACAAAAGCAGCCACAATAGGCTATACTCAAATTCCAGCTTCCTGACAAGGTCATACTCAGCTATCAATAAACTAAAGGTGGAAAAAATAAAAAATTACCTTTGTTTGTCAATGGCTATAGCAAGTGCGTGCACTGTAGTGGTAGTTGGTGGGTCTAAGGGAAATGCCCCAGGGGTGTATGGGACTCTCTTCATTTTGATTTTGTTCTGCAAATGAATTACATTTAATTTGATGTCTCACTTTTAAATATTTTATTATTTGTGTTTAGCAGTCATAGCAGGGAAACATGATGTAGCTTAACTGAAATAGATGGAACGGAAAGAGAAAAAAAATCATTTTCAGTTCTTGCTCAGGAACTGTATAGTTGATTTAGTTTCCGTTTGTGTTCCTGCAAAAATGTCTTTTGTTTCTGGTTTTTGTTTTTGTTTTCAAGTCCAGCTTTTGGCAATAAATACCAAAGGTGGGTTTGTTATGCAGAAAAGAGCCTTATCCCCACTGTGAAGTATGGTGGTCGATATGTGATTTTGTGGATCTGTTGTTCCTCCAAAGGCCATGGGAAACTTGCTATACATGACATCATGAACTCCATCAAATACCAGGAGATTTTAGACCAAAATCTGGCTGCCTCTGTCAGAAGGCTAAAAGTAGGTTGTGGTTGGATCTTCCAGCAGGACAATGATCCAAAGCATACCTCAAAATCTACACAAAAATAGTTAATTGACCACAGAATCAAGGTTTTGCAATGGACAGCCCAGTCCCCCTGAACCCCATTGAAATCCTGTGGGAGAGGAGAGTCCACAAACAAGGACCAAGGACTCTAAAAGATTTGGAGAGAGTCTGTATGGAGGAATGGTCCCAAATCCCTTGCAATGTGTTCTGAAACAGCATCCAATATTACAGTGCTGTTATCCTGGCAAAGGGAGGGTGCACAAAGTACTAAATACAGGGATGCCAATAATTGTGACACACATCTTCTTCAAAATAAAAAAAGTATTTTCTGACCAATGGTATCACAATTAAACTATATAATTAACTATATAATTTTCTAATTTTTCTGAGCATAGAATACATTTGATAAACAATAAACTGAATTTAATCTTGGACTTTTTGTCCATATTAATTGAGGTTGCCAATGGTGGGCACTGTATCCAGTATATCTGTGTTACATGAAAAGAGAACACATGTACATTTGTCAAACCACCAACAGAAACATCTATATTCATAGAAGCTTGAGTGCCTTGAATAAGAACTAGAATTTTTAATATTGAGGCTAGTACAAATAATATAAAAAAAGCAGCGACATAAAGTATTCACATTCGAGGGGACTATGATTATGAAGACATAAACTGACCCATTGAAAGCAAAATCGAAATCAAAAAGTACCTGCAGCTACGGGGTAAACCTCATCAATTTTCAGCAGCTGCCTGGGTCTGGTCGCCTGGTCGTATAACAATCGGCTACTGGTGTTCCTTGCTCTCTCATGGACTTTTTTAGACTAATTAGAGGTGTCGGTACACTGTTTTATGTGTTAATGATCTAATTACTGCTGGATATGTTTGTATGTTAGTCCTCTGGAATCATCTGCTGCCCTTTGCAGGACCCCGATGACATCCTCGGTAATTAGTTTTGTTTTGATCAAAACGCTTTTCCACAGGTTTGTCGAAATGTTGAAAATGCTTGATCTTTTCTTCAACGGTGTCTAATGCTTTTAATTACCCCAATTAAGACAATGCTGTGGCTTTATTGGCAGTCTGCTATTTTATGGCACAGAGAATGTCCATGCTGTTCACACAGAATGACGGTGACTGTGTGTACGCTAAAGAAAATAGGTAATTATTTGGAACATTGAACAAGCATTCAAAGGATGCCAATATTACATACAAATGATTGCAAAAAGGAAATTTTAGATATACTCTTAATATTATGCAACATACTGTATATAAAATTAAGAAAATATGAATAACTATTAGTAAAGAACGTGGGTTAACAGCAAATTCCCTGAACCATTCATGTACCTGCCTTGACTGTAAATGTTTTGTAGCCTATTTGCAAGAACAGTATGTGTGTTCTTGCAGCTGGGAATTGTAAAAGTGCAGGTCTTTCCTACCTATCTGCAACAAACTTTCATTCATTCATTTTTACTAGAGGTTGCAGCATTGGATGAAGGGCTTTAGAGTGGCATACGCATCAGATTGAGGTCTTCTATTCAAAATGTGATATAGGTTTAATTTATTTGGCATTTGTCAAATAATGAATAAACATACTGCACAACGTAGAGCATATAAACGTGCATTTCTGTCTTTCTGCACACAAGAAAGAAAATGGGGGGGTGGGCACACAATCGTTTTTGGTCTTTCCCAGGGGAAAACAGGAGTCCGCTCTTCCTTAAAAAACTGATAAAAAAGAAGAAAACAAAACAAAAAGTGTGTTTGCGATTTACAGGAGCAGCTGGTTGCGATACTCCACCTGAAACAAGCCGTGGTGCGCTCATTATGAAGGACGAGAAAACTCCTTATCCATTTTAATGAGGTACTGTTACTGCCAGCTGCTCCAGCTCCCTGTCCAAAAATCTCCACTTATCAGCCCCTGTTTCCTACCCACCGCGCTCCAGTGCCGTTCACCTTGGACAGTAGGTGAAGGTTGCCATTACCACTTTTTATTTTCCATTCTCTCTGACAAGTGTAATCTTTGCTATGCACAATTCTAAACAACAAAAAAAAACGAAAAAACTAAGCAAAACCAGGTGACAGTTCTATGTAGCACAATTTCACTTTAGGGAGGTTGGCGGTATCTCATGAGAACCTGCGGTTTAAGCCAGTGGGGTGAGCGATGTGCAGGGCGTGGCCGGAGGCACCGCCGTTTTGCGCCGCCTGACAGGTTACGCGGCGAAGACTGGGCACGCAGGGCGGCAGCACCGCGGGCGAAACGCCAGCGCGCCTTCGCTCAGCTCGGCCAAGAGCGAATGAGGTAAAGCGCCACATAAAGGGATTGGTCTGCGCGAGTCCGCAGCTCTCGCTAACCTGCGGCTACTGCTTCAGAGGAAATGCACTTTCCCGAGGTCAGTAGAGCTGGAACAATGTCTACAGGCAACAAGAACAAGAAGTAATTTAAAATTAAGATTAAAAAAACATTTTTTTAAATTTTTTTTTAAACTTGTGCAGGATATACACACACATACACGCACGTTCATTTACCGTAAGTAGAAAGAGGCATCTTGATGTATGGCCATGAACTGGCAAAGAGTTGGCAGCTACTATTATTATTTTTCTTTTGCAATCAAGGTCTCTGCAACAGTAATAAAGGCAGGGCCGGAGGGAGGGGCCAGATAAGAGGAGCTCTCAGCATCTCCAGTTGTCTCATTACTGCTCTAATGAGGAACTTTGCTCTGGGAATATTAGACCAGCTACTTTCACATCTCTCCTCGGCCTCCGTTTGGCGGTTAATTAGAGCCTTAAAACTGCACAGTCGTGGCTTTCGGCCGGCCGCCGCTATCCGTACGGGAACAGATGTCAGCGTGGACACAACAAGCACCCGCGGTGACCCGTCAGGGCCGACAGGCGGAAAACGCTATTATCATCTTCATCGCTTTAATCAGGGCTCCATCGTGGCTCTCATGCTGGAGACTGTGCAATCACGCTGGAATAGTAATTAACTTGAACTTAAACTAATAATATAAAAGAAACACCTTTGGCAAAACTCTTTTTTTTAACATTAAAGACTGGTAATGTTCTGACATAATGAAGGTGAAAAAAAATCATTTTTGTACTTTTAAAACCTTAAGTAAGGCAATTTACACATTACATTTTTTCGGTGAGCTCCAATTATTATACAAGTACAATATAATAAATCTTGTGACCTGGAAGGACCACACTAATAACTTCACACAGTCTACAATTATGAGTAGATCAAAAATGATGGCCATTGTTTTCAGCTGTTAATTAGATAAATGGCACTCTTATAACAGGGTGTCAAAGATGATATGACTGCAGAAATCTCCTCATTGATTGTGATGTCTAACGAGACCGAGAAATTGCCCAATTAAAAGTTAGTGGTGCTTTTGAAAAGCTTTTTTCCTTGTTTCAAAGATTAAAAAAGGCCTCTTTCTCAAAACTTTTTTGTGGATGTAAAAGGCATCTCACAGCATCAGTCAAAACACATTTAATTAGTGCTGTGTGTTTATTTAGGTTTTTTTTTTGACAGCACTGTGCAAAATAAATAATTATTTTACATTGTGCTGTTTGCTTTTGTAAATAGCATTGAGATGGTTAGGCATCCCACAGTCAAAAACCCTCTCTTCAAAATATCTCTTTCACAATCCTCATTTACTTTAGTTACCAACAAAGTGCAAAATTCTAAAGCTTGTGTTGTTTTCACTGGCCATGCAAACATCAGTAAAATCAATGTTAATATCTGAAACTAACCTAGGATTTTACGATTTTACTGGAGCCCATTAAATATTTTCTCTCTGAACTCTCGTATCGCTTCTTAACGTTGAGGCAAGATTTAAGGATTTGTCATAGATCCCTTTTCTGAGAAGTAGCATGACCTTGAATGCGTTTTCAAGGTTAAGGCGCAGTCGTGGAGCAGCCTTACATTTCTGCGGCCCAGGCTCTCCTCCCGGCGTGGGGACGTCCGTCGCGCCACACTGACATCCTCGTTGCTTGAGGGCTTTCTCACGTTACCACTAAAAGGTGAAAAAAAAAGTATTAATCACAAGCCAAGACACAGAAATCTCACACTGTACATATTGACCTATCATGGACGACACAACAACAGGAAAGATTTGATGTTTCAGAGAATGGAGAGAAAAGCTCATTTTCGGACAGAGATCTCTGGATACATTTTTAAAGAGAGAATAAACAATCTTTATCGTGTTCTTGGTTTAAAAAAATAAAATTAAATAAAAAGATTATATTTGCAGTATTGTTACTACTACTACTACTACTACTACTACATATTAGGCTACTGCTAGAAATTCCCTGAAAGTAAATAATATATATTTTTTGGCTCTTGAAACAATGCCATTTTTCAAATCAAATATGTGAATGACTGCCACCAAAAGATTTGAGTACCCTATTGAAAATTTACTTATGTAGAGAAGTACCGGGTCCTCGCCATTCACACAAGACCTGGTCCGCTAGTTTACTTTTGTACACCTCACTGCTGAACAGGGTTGTCGTGTTGATGCCATTAAAACATTAATTTTTTTCACAAAATGTTTTAAGTAACATATTATTTGGTATTTAATATTCACCGGTACATATTTGCCTTGGACAACTGAGCAATCCTCTTCTTGCATGGATCTAGCTAGCGAAAATGATAATTCCTAATTTGTTTGTGGACCTGAGTCAGATAACGTAGGTTACCGTTCGCACCAAAGGCAAACACAGGTTTTACCTGGGTCGTTGCTTCAGTGTGAAGGGAGTATAAGTTTTTAGTTTGGGTTCAAGTGATTGAGTACTTGAGTTTGCAGTTTGGGTTGAAGGTCTTGGTGATGTAGCTGCGTTTGTAGTTTGGGGTGAAGAGGTTGGTGTCAGACCTGAGTGTGTAGTTTGGGGTGAAGAGGTTGGTGTCAGACCTGAGTGTGTAGTTTGGGGTGAAGAGGTTGGTGTCAGACCTGAGTGTGTAGTTTGGGGTGAAGAGGTTGGTGTCAGACCTGAGTGTGTAGTTTGGGGTGAAGAGGTTGGTGTCAGACCTGAGTGTGTAGTTTGGGGTGAAGAGGTTGGTGTCAGACCTGAGTGTGTAGTTTGGGGTGAAGAGGTTGGTGTCAGACCTGAGTGTGTAGTTTGGGGTGAAGAGGTTGGTGTCAGACCTGAGTGTGTAGTTTGGGGTGAAGAGGTTGGTGTCAGACCTGAGTGTGTAGTTTGGGGTGAAGAGGTTGGTGTCAGACCTGAGTGTGTAGTTTGGGGTGAAGAGGTTGGTGTCAGACCTGAGTGTGTAGTTTGGGGTGAAGAGGTTGGTGTCAGACCTGAGTGTGTAGTTTGGGGTGAAGAGGTTGGTGTCAGACCTGAGTGTGTAGTTTGGGGTGAAGAGGTTGGTGTCAGACCTGAGTTGAAGAGGTGGGTGTCAGACCTGAGTGTGTAGTTTGGGGTGAAGAGGTTGGTGTCAGACCTGAGTGTGTAGTTTGGGGTGAAGAGGTTGGTGTCAGACCTGAGTGTGTAGTTTGGGGTGAAGAGGTTGGTGTCAGACCTGAGTGTGTAGTTTGGGGTGAAGAGGTTGGTGTCAGACCTGAGTGTGTAGTTTGGGGTGAAGAGGTTGGTGTCAGACCTGATTGTGTAGTTTGGGGTGAAGAGGTTGGTGTCAGACCTGAGTGTGTAGTTTGGGGTGAAGAGGTTGGTGTCAGACCTGAGTGTGTAGTTTGGGGTGAAGAGGTTGGTGTCAGACCTGAGTGTGTAGTTTGGGGTGAAGAGGTTGGTGTCAGACCTGAGTGTGTAGTTTGGGGTGAAGAGGTTGGTGTCAGACCTGAGTGTGTAGTTTGGGGTGAAGAGGTTGGTGTCAGACCTGAGTGTGTAGTTTGGGGTGAAGAGGTTGGTGTCAGACCTGAGTGTGTAGTTTGGGGTGAAGAGGTTGGTGTCAGACCTGAGTGTGTAGTTTGGGGTGAAGAGGTTGGTGTCAGACCTGAGTGTGTAGTTTGGGGTGAAGAGGTTGGTGTCAGACCTGAGTTTGCAGTTTGGGTTGAAGGTCTTGGTGATGTAGCTGCGTTTGTAGTTTGGGGTGAAGAGGTTGGTGTCAGACCTGAGTGTGTAGTTTGGGGTGAAGAGGTTGGTGTCAGACCTGAGTGTGTAGTTTGGGGTGAAGAGGTTGGTGTCAGACCTGAGTGTGTAGTTTGGGGTGAAGAGGTTGGTGTCAGACCTGAGTGTGTAGTTTGGGGTGAAGAGGTTGGTGTCAGACCTGAGTGTGTAGTTTGGGGTGAAGAGGTTGGTGTCAGACCTGAGTGTGTAGTTTGGGGTGAAGAGGTTGGTGTCAGACCTGAGTGTGTAGTTTGGGGTGAAGAGGTTGGTGTCAGACCTGAGTGTGTAGTTTGGGGTGAAGAGGTTGGTGTCAGACCTGAGTGTGTAGTTTGGGGTGAAGAGGTTGGTGTCAGACCTGAGTGTGTAGTTTGGGGTGAAGAGGTTGGTGTCAGACCTGAGTGTGTAGTTTGGGGTGAAGAGGTTGGTGTCAGACCTGAGTGTGTAGTTTGGGGTGAAGAGGTTGGTGTCAGACCTGAGTGTGTATTTTGGGGTGAAGAGGTTGGTGTCAGACCTGAGTGTGTAGTTTGGGGTGAAGAGGTTGGTGTCAGACCTGAGTGTGTAGTTTGGGGTGAAGAGGTTGGTGTCAGACCTGAGTGTGTAGTTTGGGGTGAAGAGGTTGGTGTCAGACCTGAGTGTGTAGTTTGGGGTGAAGAGGTTGGTGTCAGACCTGAGTGTGTAGTTTGGGGTGAAGAGGTTGGTGTCAGATCTGAGTGTGTAGTTTGGGGTGAAGAGGTTGGTGTCAGACCTGAGTGTGTAGTTTGGGGTGAAGAGGTTGGTGTCAGACCTGAGTGTGTAGTTTGGGGTGAAGAGGTTGGTGTCAGACCTGAGTGTGTAGTTTGGGGTGAAGAGGTTGGTGTCAGACCTGAGTGTGTAGTTTGGGGTGAAGAGGTTGGTGTCAGACCTGAGTGTGTAGTTTGGGGTGAAGAGGTTGGTGTCAGACCTGAGTGTGTAGTTTGGGGTGAAGAGGTTGGTGTCAGACCTGAGTGTGTAGTTTGGGGTGAAGAGGTTGGTGTCAGACCTGAGTGTGTAGTTTGGGGTGAAGAGGTTGGTGTCAGACCTGAGTGTGTAGTTTGGGGTGAAGAGGTTGGTGTCAGACCTGAGTGTGTAGTTTGGGGTGAAGAGGTTGGTGATGTACCTGAGTTTGTAGTTTGGGTTGAAAGGGTTTGTGTCGGTTGGTCCGTCGCTATTGAACGGGTTTGGAGAGCGGAGGTCCCCCGAGCTTCCGGAGCGGCTCCCGTTGCTGATCTTTCGTCCGTCTTTCTTTCCTGTCACTCGCTCCAGCAGGCTGACCTTCTCCTTCTTCTCCTTCTTCTCCGGCCGCTCCCAGGCCAGAGGCGGCTCCGACTGGAAGGGATTGCGGTTTCGCGGCAGGGTGGCGTACTTCTGCGGCAGGGCGTCGCAAATATCAGCAAACGGGTCGCTGAGGTTCTCGCCCTCCTCGCACCCCTGGCCCGGGACCACGCTCTGAGATCTCCGGTGAGGGGAGGGGGCTTTGCCTGAGGAGAGAGGAATGTGTTCCTTAAGGTTGCACCTGCACAGCTCCTGGCTCATAAGTCAGCCACCCCTTCAATGCCCTGCACTAAGGACTTCCTCCCTTTTGCCTCCTGGCCCTGAGCCCCCAACTCCATAAATCCTGTTTACTGGAGTTCAACCTATCCTCCTGTTTCTTATTTCCACATACTTGTGATCATTTAAACACTTGTGACCTCGGGGTCACTGCAATACAACCAAATCTACTAGGCATGCACAATACTATTGGGGACATATCGGTATTGGCTGATAATATCTTAAAACGTCCAATAAATTAAGATTATGCCCGATAGGATGGTGTAACGTACACACCCTAGAGAGGCAATGTGTTTGATGCACCACTGATGCTGTTAATTTAGTTACAAAATCATAATGAAAAAGCAGCCTCAGCAGCTCCCCAGACTCATGCTTTTGACTCTGCTTAATACTAAAGTAAGCAAGTTGAAATATATTGTTATACAAATAAAATTAGTTATCTTAGTTTTCTTTAATAAGTTGAGGCCTGCGCTCATCTACTTCTTCCATGAATGTGGATAGCTGGTGTACTTTGCATTTGTGCAATAATGTAAAAGAGCGGTATCAGCATCCGCATCAATGGTCCGCAATGGTCAATTGTGACAAAAATAGCCACATAATTTCCATATCGATCAACTCTTACTGTTATGAGATCAATTAAACAGAATGTGCAATGTGCTCCGGCCATATGTGTTGATGTATTGAAGCAGATCAGTGTCTGAGACTTCAGCTACATTAAGTTTAATTGATATCAAACCAGAAACCTTGTCTAACTTTCAACATAGATACAGGACTGTAACCAACTATGCATGCGTGTGCTGAACAATAAATATGTCTGGTGACATGACTGTGACAGAGAGATTAGGTCACAGCAGCCTACGTGCAGATACAGAAGGGAAATTCCTCTATATATTCATTTGGATTCAAAGACCTATTTATTCAAGGATTTTAGTGAGTTTAAGACCCAGTGGAGGGGGGTGGGGGGAGAAACACTTTGCATGATCCTACCAGCATAACACAATATGAGCACTGTGAGAGGCGTACTCAATGATTTTGAAAAATTATTTTTAAAAATATCAATTATTCTAAAAATGCACAGCTTCAAATCCCTGTCTGCGAGTGCTACTCACACCTTCTGTTGCATGCCTCGTGCTGCACTGTAATAAAAGGATGGTAATGTTGTTTTGCAGGTTGCTCATTTTAATTTAGTTTAAACAAGCAGTGAAATATTAATCAATAAGCAAGAGAGAAGAGACCATCCCACTGTCTAAGTGTTGGAATGAGTAAAAGGTGCCGAACCCCCAAGTGGTTTCCCTTGACAATTTGATGACAGTGTGTTAATTTAAATATTCCTTAGGTCCTGATATTGATCAGTTGAGAAACCAAATAAAGCCATAGATTGCCCCATGTGACCCATGTTATGGTTAGGCAGGTAGAGTTCTGTCAGTCACACCATCACCCACAGAACACCCGTCTGAGGCTTCTGGTCTCAGCTAGTAGGGGCTGTGTGGATAATTTAGGATATATTAATAAAATCCATTTAAAAAATGCCTTGTACACCTTGTGTCGTCTGAAGGTAATTCCATGTTATGTTGTATTTGTTGCTTTGTAGCATGCTGTAATCCACACTCTGAGCATGTTGATAATGACAGGCAGGGGCATCTTACCGCTCTCCTCGATGGAGTTCATGGAATCGAGTTTGGGCCGGAAATGGGTGCCAATGAGGTCAGACATGGAGTGGGCAGCGGAGAGTTTCTGCGGGGCCAGCAGGGGGCGCTTGGGCTTGGGTTTGATCGGCCGGCTGTCGGCCGCGGACGGGGCGTCTGCGTCGCAGACGGCGGAGCGGGGGAGGATGGCGGAGGAGGCATCTGAGAACAGGCCGTCGTGCTTGCGGCCCTTCATCCTGTCTTTGAGCCGGGAGAAGGGGGACCGGGGCTTGTCGCGCATGGACAGGTCGAACATGCTGGCCGTCATGTTGTTCCTCATGAACTGGATGCTGACCTGAATCTGCCCTCTGAGCTTCTTCTTCTTCCCTGGCCTGGACTCTAGAAAGTACCAGCTGACCGCAGAGAGCACAGACACAACATGGAGAGAATGCATAAGGACCCGGGAGTACACTCTCTAAACACATGTGTTAAAAACGCATTAACGTGTCATTTTTCAAAACACCATCTGTGTCTCGTTAAGTTTTTAAGGACAACACATTTTGCATCACTTTTCAACACAGTCTCAGTCTGTGTATAAAAGTCTCCCTTTTTAACACATAAAATGCGTAATTTTATACAAAATGTGTTGAAAGTAGTTAGAAGTACTAAATTGGCCTGATTTACTAAGACCTTTAGCGTGTGCAGAACCTATTTAGCACACGCAAAACTAATAACACAACCAATGATTGGTGCAAAACAAATACCATGACCAATCACTGTTCATATTATTGGTTTTGCACATGCTAATAGTCTTAGTAAATAAAGCCCTAAATGCTGAAAGTAACACAAAAGTAATAACACAAAAAGTGTCTTGGATATCAATGCATCCTTTTTGAAAGTGTGTGGACAAAATGCAAGAGGGACAAGGAACAACACATGAGACCATGAGGAGAACAGCATAGGAACATGACCCTACTGAATTTAGGGAAGACGCTTCAGAGATGGGATGGGCCACTGATGATGAACAAAAAAATTGGCAACCCAATTAAAATATTCAGAAACAAACTAAAATAAATAAAATGTTAAAAATTTTTAATAAAAATATTATCCTAATTCAAGCCACAGCTCACACTGGATCACATCAATAACCACATTTTACCCATTCGTCACATTGCTTCATAACCTGCAGTAAGAATAGTTATTATTGGGTAGTATACCATTTAATTATTGCATGACACCTTAAAACTTGCATTTTGCTTCATTTCCAGCGTAACATTTTTATTTAATATCCTTATAATCATTTTATAAATGATCTGCTACACATCTACAGTACTGCGATTAAATATTCTGATTTGATGACCTCAATAGTTAGGGTTTACATATATTCTTTATAAAAATATTGGAAGCACATGCTCAACTATTTGCATTAGTGTTTCATGTTTGAGGTGGATTTGCAGATACGGCTGTATACTGGGAGACATTTGCATTTAAATGCCTTTGACCCCAGAGTTAATGCTGTACTCTCACCCCAAATCCATTTATTTTCTATAGTCAATCATATTCCTTTGTTAAACTGAATATGATATGAGGACTAGAATGATAAAGGCTATTCTTGAAAGAGAAGATTAAACACTTCTAATGACAAACAGCCGCACAGGTACGGGACCAGGATACGTTTAGCGAAGCTTTAGGAAGGCCTTATCCCAGTTTTAGTGCAATGCATTATACACGTGATCTCAGAAGACAGTGATTTGCCCAGAAGGACTCTGACTGGACGGCTGCTCCGCAGGGATGGGTGATCAGGTCTTTGGAGATGACATCACGCCTTAAACCATCACTCTGCTGCCAGATATGCAGTCGATATGGATGGACAACTTGAAGAGTTTCTTCTCCTGACTTATTTTTCCAGAGTTCAATAGGAAGATTTGTCAGAAGAAACAACCCTACTCTACTGCATATCTGGCAGCATAGTGATGTTTTGAGGCTCGTTTGATACCTCAGACCCTTGATGACTTACAGCAATTTCGCCAACCATGTATTCCGTACTGTTAATTTACACCTAAATCTAGTCCCACTCCCCAATCCATTCAAATGCAGAGAGGCTATAGTATTGCTTGTAAGAGTACCAGAAAATAGTCAAGAGTCAATGTAAGAGTCTTTTGATATTGTTGGGTCACAGACATCAGGACGTCATGGCATGCAAAGAATATGCGACCAAATATTTTAAATGATTACTTTATTCTACATTATGTTAAACAGTCCAATATTTTTGATGCCTGAAAATGGGGGGGACTATGTACAAAAGGTTCTATAATTTCTAAACGGTTCATCCGGTATGGATGAAAATGCCCTCAAATTAAAGCTGACAGTCTGCACTTCAACCTCATTGTCAAACGCAAAGTGCTAGAGTACAGAACCAAAATAACAAAAAATGTGTCACGGTCCAATGAATTATGGTGCTCACTGTATAATAACAATGATAAAACAACTATATCCAGGCCAGTAGAATGCCCTCTCGCTATTCATAGACAACAGGACGCGATGCCGATCCATATCACTCCTGATCCATTCAACCAAGCCTCCTGTTTAATTTTCCCTGGATGTACATATACATGTGCATTTGCGTGCGTGCGAATGCTTGCCTGGCCACTGCTACTGTCCTGCATGTTTCGTTTCTCATATCGCACATCCTTTTTCCCGGCACTGGAGAGAACACTCCGGAACAAAAGCCCCACATACGTCACACGTCCACCCCCCCATCCCACCCCCCACCCTCGCTCATGTTCACTAAAAAAATATCGACTGCATTATTTACAGCCACAAAGCAGGGAAAGCTTAAACAAACAAGCCGGAGAGGAGCATTATATGGCATCCTCCATGTGACCCGACCAGCGCAGTTACTAGGGATTCATGCTTATCCCCCGTATAATATGCACACTCAGGCCGAGAGTGGGGTTCAAATGAAGCCGCCGGCACAGCGCTCTGACCTGAAATTGAGGTGTCCTGCCAGACGTGCGCTTTGCACTTGTAACTTGTTTGCCAACTTTCAATAAATTATACATGAGGCCGGCTGGCCTGCCACGGCTGTCTGCCTGAAAGGGGGTGGGGGCAAAAAAAGAAGACATACAACTGGAGGGTCTCCATTCTGTCTCCTAACCTAATAATACATTCAAGTGTCAACTGCTTTTGCCTGTAGAATGCATTTGGCATTACAGTGCATTTAGAGGTTTAGAGGAGTAAGGCTTAAGCTGAAGGAGGTCGATTAAACTGAAATGCCTTGTCTGTAGCCATCAGAAATGTGCAAACTCTCACATGTTTTGAATCTCTTTATTTTAGGCACATTATTTCCAACCTGCTTTTAATTCATTTTTTATTTCACGCTTGACCTCTTTAACTGTAGCTTTAACCTTTATTTAGTCCATATGCCAATGCCTTTTTATTATGTCTGCTGCTGTGTCCTTTTTTTGGGAAATTTTCTTTTAAAAAACAGTTGCTGGGTAAAACAGGGTCCTTTCACTGCATCTTCTTTCAGGTAAAGCACACGCCACTACTACCCACACTCTGTCACATTATTATCGCACAGCTATTAAAGGGACGAGGAAACAAACGAGAATGAAAACACAAAAGAACTGAACCTGAACTGCGAAATGAGCTTAGAATTGTTACGCGTTTGTGTACGTGTGCTACATAAACTACTCTAAATTACAGCGGCTGCCAGGAAAATGAGTGTTAAAAGCAGTACCTGTGCTGAAGGTGAAGTTCAGTGGTGTACTATACTGTAGAAAAGTTATTATTTTTTATGCATTTATTTTTTGTCATGTTGTTCGAGTGCAGGGGTAGGCAACCCTGGTCCTAGAGAGCCGCAGGGTCTGCTGGTTTTTGTTTTCACCTTAAACACAGCAACTAATTAGACCAAAGAAACCAGGTGAGGTGAGTTAACTGTGTAATCAACTGCTCTAATTGACCAATTAAGTGGTGAGTAACAACAAAAACCAGCATACCCTGCGGCTCTCTAGGACCAGGGTTGCCTACCCCTGTTCTAGTGCATTCAATAGGGGCGGCAGTGTATATAATGGTTAAGGAGCTGGACTTGTAACCGAAAAGTTGCAGGTTCGATTCCCAGGTAGGACACTGCCGTTGTACACTGCCGTTGTACCCTTGAGCAAGGTACTTAACCTGAATTGCTTCAGTGTATATATCCAGCTGTATGAATGGATAAATGTAATAAGAAGTTGTGTAAGTTGCTCTGGATAAGAGCGTCTGCTAAATGCCTGTAATGTAATGTAATCTCACTTCAGTCCACTCCACAAAACAACTTTCAAACGTAGGCTTCAGCAAGTCGCAGCCCTGCTGTTCTTCTTCAGTGGTGGGATTGTGGCTTGCAGCAGAGCAGCGGGAGAATGACAGCATTATGCCCGGAAGCATAAACACAGGCAGCGAGGGAGAAGGCCGCAGACGGACCGCCTCGTAGACCCGAGGTATGCCAAAAATTCCAGAGTAGAGGAAATGAAGCAATAAAACGGGCTGACGACACGAGCGGGGCTGAAAACAGAAGTACTCCGCTGAATTCAGGACGTCTAAAGCCAGCTAAATCAAGAGGCAGGACATTTTTAGGAGAGAGAGCACAACAGTCCATTATACCTGCCAAAGCAAAAACCCTCATTAGTGTGTTTAAGTGCAGTAGCCATCTATACACCACCAAATGTACACTTACTTTACATTTCACTACATATGTGCATTTGCATCTTAACTGAATCATTACATGGGCCCTCATCACGTTAAACAAATATTTAGTCATAAATATATAACATACGGCTTATTCATACATTCCAATCACATCGCAGCTTAATCGTCACCCCAGCCAATGCATGGCAAAGGGGGAAAGCATGAGGCTGCTGTTTGATGGAAAGGGGAAGCTGGATTAGGGTGGATCATGGGACAATGAGTCAGGAGCAGTGCAAATCTGGCCCAACGCTTGTGGCAAACAGGGCGGGGCGCTCAGAGGGACTGATGTGGCCACTGCCATACAGGAACCTAAAGGTGACAGGTGTCACAGCGGACGAGTGACAGGTGTAGGGGGCTGAGTTTGGGGGAAGGAGATGTGTCCCGGCTGCACCCAACTCACCACTCCCTGTTGGCTGGCCGGTTCTGCTACATGCCTCAGGGACTGTACAGGTGTGACAGGTTGGGCCAGAGCTGCTGGTGGATTGAGCTCTCCAGTTGTGCTGTTGTGTCCCATGTCGCACTGTGTTACAATCATTTGAGAGAGACTCTCTAGTGTGGGACATGTTTCTGCTCCAGAGACTTTTATTTTGGATTGTGAATGGCCTTTGTTCCGTAAGAGGTCAAGCAGAGTGCTGCGGTGAGTTTGTAACGTGCCACAGAATGCAGTATGCCATCACCCCCATCCCAAAATGTATCCATCTATCTATTTGAATGTGCCCACAGTGAGCCAAGATGGGCTGAATGGCCTATTCTTCCCATGAAACTTTCTCATATTCTAAGGCATACAACCTGTAAACATAATAAGTCCAGTGATCTAATCTAGCCACTTCGGCCACACCAATACAACAGATCACAGACCAGCCCAATGTAGGCGTGCGATCCCTAAAACGGCTGTGAAAAGTGAACTCTTCTGTTTACCAACGGGCGCAGGTCGGCCCATAGAGGGCCCTAACCACTAAAATCTCACAAAACAATTATGTTCCACTGAAATCTACAATTCAATCTAAGAAAATAAAACCTGTACAAATGCAAAAAAACAGACCCCTAAAAAGAAACATTTCTTACATATGACGGCTTTTTTTTTTTTTTTTTTTTTTTTTTTAACTAGGCCTATTAGTCTAATTATTGTTGATTTTATCATGAAAAGTAGAATCCAATGTACCAACATTTACTGTGTCTAGGTTCTTAAATGACAGGACGTTTAACATTCCTTACAATATTTTTTGACAGTGAGCCAGTGAATGTGTTAACACGAAGATCGCATAATAAATCTGACATAGCGTTCCGCATTGTTCTCACAGGACCAGTTTACCCGCTGCAAGTCTGCAGTCAGGCCAGCTACCATTAAAACCTTAATCGCAGTTCCCAAGGTCTATCTGATGAAGAAGTACTATCTGAGCTCATAATATGGCTACTGCAATCCTGTAAATGAGGTTACTTAGAAAGTATGAGATGTCAATATTCTCATTGTCAATTGATTTTTTCTTCTTCTATAGGACAAGCACAGAAATAAAATCATATTGCCAATATTACAAACATAACATGCATATAGCCTATTATATTTTTAAAAATGCAGCACACATATTTCTTTGCTTCTCAGAGGACGTAAGCCCTCTTTTAGTATTTTGAATGTATTTATGAAAAGCACATGTCAATCAACAAAATTTGTGGAAATGTTGAGTGATTTTAAGACGCCACATCAAACAAATGGAGGATTTCACTGTGTTGCATCATAGCATACATGTATGTACCATGAAGATCTACTCCTACTGCTCTTATTTATTCCCAGAGTGCAAAGAAGAAAATATCCCACTGTCCACTTCAGCTAAGCTTCATTTTGCCATTTTACATTTTTATCAAAAACATCTGTTACTTACTGAATATAATATTGTAGGACTGACAGCATTAGCCTTCTTTACTGAAGAATCTACAGACTAAATATAGTCACCCATTTTAATGTCTAGTCTATAGCATTTAAAGTCAACTAAATAAAAAAGGCAGGACATTTTTAGGTAATGACACAAGAGCCCGCTACACCTGCCTTAGTGATTATCCACATTTAGTATGTTTAATTACAGCAGGTAAAACTAATTATGGATGTGTAACTGTATGCATCAATCAATATGCACAGCAATGGCCCTAGAACACTCATAAGCATACCACTCAAGACCATGAGCGCAGGCTTAAAGAAAAGAGCTGGAGCCAATGGATCAAACTGAGTGCACGGTGATGGTAGAATATCAGCCCTGTGCCAATACAGAGGAGTACTGCTACCACAACCACTACAGCAGGCCGGCCACATGGTTACACTGACTGGTGACAGGCACAATGGATGATGACAGTCACAGTGTTAGTTATGCATTAACAGCGGGTGGTTCTATTGAATTGTAAGAGAGTTATGGATGGTTATACTGGATTGTGAGAGAGCTACTGTGGATGGTTGTTAGTGGTTTTATATCTAAACTCCAAATATTTGTCTCTCCTCTGAGGGATCAAACCCCACGCCCCCATTATCATGTGCCTGTGTGTGTACAGTTAGGCATCTCCATCTTCTGTATGGAACCTAACAGTCACCTTATCACATCGTAACACTGGCTTAAAATTTGAAAGAGAGCACTTACTCCGTTTTTCTTCGCTCCTTGTTGTCAAAAATGTCATTGAGGTTGATGGTTCTCTGGCCCAGGAATTTATCCATCCCCACCAGGGACCGGTGCATCACTGTTAGACAGAGCTCGTACACCTCTGGGTTCCCCTCCAGAAGTAGACCAGGGAGCTCGAAAGAGGCCTCCTCTCTCCAGATGGGGTCGAGTGTTTTCTCAGCCACAGAAGTAGAGTATTTCTCTTTTCCCAGCTGAATGATGGTGTAGGCATCATTGGTGCCATTTTTACCTTTGGGTTGTAAGTCTTTGGCCTGGAGAACTGTGGCTTGCACGTGTGTTGGGAACCATTTTTGAGACTGTTCTGCAAGTGACATGTTTATCCTACTTCCTAAATCTATCTAACGTTATAAGAAAAAAAATACTTCAATACTGGAACAAAACGTTACAAGCAGGGCACGTGTGTCTTAGCCACCATTCAAAATCAAACCATAAAATACACTGGAATGTAAACCACGTAGGTTGCCTACCTTAATAATGGTTATGCGTAAACTAGCTACTAAGGTACTGTTAGGTACGATATAACATTAGCTAATTTGAGCTACTTGACCGCAAAGTTGATCTGTATGGCTTCACAGAAATATCAGACAAAAACATAGCTAGCTACATACGAAATAATATTAATACATTAAGTAAAATTTTGTTCAATGGTTCTGTCACGGCACAGGGCTTCCACCTTTGGCCCATATCCACAAACTGCCCATTTAACGACGTAACGTTAACCGTTTGTGATCCGGCTGGTCATCTAAAAAGAAATAGAACATACATTGTAATGTTAGCTGGCTAGTAACGTACTGCACCGCTTTGTTAACTCCACTAGTTAATCTACCAAGCAAGTTTTAGTGTGGGCATATGGTAACGTTATTTTGTTCAATTTCATCACATATCCTGTACACGTAACTTAACTGCCGATAACGAAAAGGTCCACAGTATCCTCCAGTTGCCTTGCTTACAGGTCAACATTTGTTAAACTACCTGGCAACTAGTCACAAAGCTACAATTTTGCTAGCTGTCTAGCTAGCTCTGTGCTACAAAATGAAGCCAGATCATAACGTTAGTCGATTCCATTACCTTCGAATCATTCTCCCCGATCAATATGTGAGTAAGACATCTCTTTATTTCAACATAGCTGTGCGCGATAATTGTGTCTCATCGGGCATCACGTATATAAATCATTTAAATTGTGACAGCATTTGTATACAGTGTGAGATGCCACACAACAGCTCTACTTCCTATTTCTCCATGTTGATCTGCTGAAGTCATCGGTGAAAGTTCGCGCCCCTCGGTTACCCAGGAAACAGAGGGATTCAGGAAGTAGAAAGATCTCTGGTTTGTCTTCACGGGTGTTTTATGGTTCCGCAGCAAGTCAGTTAGCTAACGTGCTGTTTTTATATGAAGTGCGGATAATTAAAATAGCGAGCCAACGTTTATATTTAGCTAGATAAGGTTAGTAATAAAGCTAGCTACAGTTTAGTTCTGCACAAGTAGGTAATTAACGTTAACAGTTACTAATAATTTGTACTTGCTGAGCGTTGTGTTGGCATAATTGAACGTTAGCTAGCTATAGCTAAACTTGATAAAAACATGATGCTACTAATCTTTTTTCGCGTTACGAACATTAATCTTGCAAGTTACATTGGCAACTAACTGAGACCGAATAGCTAAGGCGCGATATAACGTTTGGTTTTCTCCAACGTTAGCTAGATATAACGTTATGCTAACCTAGCTGTCAGTAAATTGTTAGCTAATTTAGTACACTAGCGTCAGCTAACAGTTAACTTACATTTTCTGTGGCTGGTTCATTTGTTTTATATAACGTTAAATCTCAAATGGCAATAATATAATGTCTGATTGTTAAGGCTAAAGTGCGTTGCGTCATGGATAGTGGCAGTGCATATCCCTAGTGCCACAAACCATCATTCCTTTTTTATAGCAATAATATGCAGATGGTTTTATATGCAGAATTGATTTGTAGATGAACATTATAGATATAAGTTAGTGATTTCCCAGCTGATTTTACAGTATGCTTAACGTTACTCATCAGAAATGTCACCATTTAGTTAGCTTCATCCCAAAAGAGGCTACGTATCGTTGGGGATGACGCCTAACGTTAAATTGAATTATTTGACAGTTTTTGCTATTTTGGTTTGTTTATCCTAGTTCTTTGATCGTTTAGTGATGTAACGTTAGACGTCAATGGAACCAGATGTTTTGGTGCAGTATATTTAATCTTTAGTCTATTTCATAATTTTAGCTTGCTCTCTTGTAGTTTCCTATGGTTTGTGTCTTGTCTAACGTTAATGCTATTATGTCACACAGGGTATGAAATTAACTTTTTCATCCACTGGCCAGAGTGACTTGTGGATTCTAAAAGTCAACATTTTACCAGCCATATTACCTTTTACAATATAGCCTAACACAACCTGGATGGCTACTGACCAAAGTGGCTGCTAGAGTAAAAATCTTACCAGCCACAATCAAAATTTTACCAGCATTTGGCTGGTGGCTAGTGTTAATTTCACACCCTTTATATGACACATGGGTTACTCAGTACAAATGGTTCAAGTTACAATATGGCCCCAGCAGTGCTGGTGCTCAGCTCTGTGAATTTAGAAACGAAATTCAAATATAATTATCCACCCTGTGCTGACAGTGTTTCAGAGAACGGTATTTCCAAGATTTACAGTTGTATTTATTTATAATTGCTGGTTATGTTTTTTTTAAATTGGGCACACTGACAATAGACATATGAGTAACCTATTGCTATGCATCCACTTTCCACAGAATGTCAGTTTAATAATGACACTGGGTCTAAGACAGGTTATAAGTAAGACCACTAGTTTTTCAACCATGTGATTCAGGGATTTAAACTTGTAATTCAACTGTTATCCTCCAGTGGGCTTTGTAGGCACTGGAATGGCACAATCAAGTGACTAATTATACAATTGAGAGAGACAAAAAATTTTATACAATTGAGTGGCTAATTGAGATTCTTATAAAAACAATTAGTTGACCTAATACACGAGTCAGAGAAGGGTTAGGGTTAGTGCCATCCATGTTAAGTTAACATGGATGGAACTTCAAATGACACAAAAAGCATATTTTTGAGCAAACGAGTGCCGCAGTATCCTGATTCAACAGATGCGTTCTTAAGTGCAAATATTCTACTTACATTTGCAACTTACGAGCATTTTTAAACAAGCATGTAATAAACGGCGGGGCAATTCCATCAGCTAAACGGCTTAGACTGAAGTATGTGCGGCAGACCGCTGCTTTGCATAAAATCAAAATGAAAGAACTGGTCGACAACAACTGACAGCATATCTGTGGTCACGGACAAAGCAACAGATCGGGCAGATAATTATGTTTTACATATTTCATTTGTTCGTCAAGGAAAATCCATCACAACCAATCTGAAAGTTGTCCTTGCGGATACTTTGTATTTAACTGCCATGAATTGCTCCTCAGTTGCGGATGGCATAAAGAAATGCTTAGAGGATTATAAGGTTGATTTTTTAAATGTGACTGCATTTGTGCCCAACAACGCAAGTTGTATGTTAAAATAATATAAAGGCGTCCTTAAATAACAGACCATGTTCAAATTTAATCACAGTTTAATTTGAACTTTGTATATGACATTCACCACTTTTATTTTTTTATTTTTTTAAATATACCTCTGCTGCAAACTATTTAATTGTTATTAATACAATTTATTTCCTTGTTTTAAAATGTTTGTGCAAGTTACATGTTACATAACTACTGTCATTCTCAATGTGACTGTTACCCACTGCTTCAAGCAAAAGTTTAGAAATACTGCCGCATTTCCTCAGGACTGAATTTAACACGTGTGTCCCTTGTAAAAATAGCTGTCAATCATCATATGTGCTTAATTAGTGCCAATTGCTTTACATGATTGGGGGCTATGAAATCAGGATAATTGTTTGGCATATGCCTTGACTAAAAGTGCTATTGACCTCTTCCTGGCGGAGGACTGAGGTTCATGCGAGAAAACAAGTTGAGATAAACTGGTGGCCCTAGTTATAGGGCATAAACCATGAGAGCTCAACACTGGCTCTTTGTGGGGTGTGACGATAAAGGCCCTAGTTATAGGGCATAAACCATGAGAGCTCAACACTGGCTCTTTGTGGGGTGTGACGATAAAGGCCCTAGTTATAGGGCATAAACCATGAGAGCTCAACACTGGCTCTTTGTGGGGTGTGACGATAAAGGTCAGGACTATGAGCACTTGACAGAAGTAAAGCAAATTCACCAAGGTGCCACCATGTTTGTTGTGTGCGGGCTTGGAGGTGTAGATAAGGGGTTCATTTAAATATATACTGCCGCACATGTCACCCCATTTGACAAGTACGTCTTAACCAAACATACCTGCTGTGTAGTTTTATCAGCCTGTCACCTCCTCTGCAGTATGTACATACCACAGCTACAGCAGACAGACTGGAAGAGCGTCTACCCATACATTTATCTGGAGTGCATCTCTAATTAAAACCCTCATGTATCACAGTGTATTTGGTGTTCTCAAATGTGGGTCATATACTTTAATAAGTAGGGCTGCCTTTGGTTGTATCTTTTGACAACGGCTTTCAGAGAGGTGGGTAAACATTTGGATTTCAAAAGGAGTGGCACCCCTTATCCGTTTGTCAAATAGGGAAATTACTTTGCTGATGTCTTGGATCCCAGTCTGGGCCTTGTGGTTGGTGCTCTTGAGCCGAAACAGCCGCCGATGTTTCCCCAGCATTTCTTCTACTTTCTCTTTCTGCATTCAGGCTTGATTGGACCATGTGTGTGGCTGTGTGTGGTTGCCTGTGGCCTTCTGTCTCCCCAACACCAACCCCCATTCTGCTCTCTTGGCTCTCACTTATTTGAGTCGCGCCTCCATGAATACCATAAACGTGAAAAGAGAGAATACAGAGCCGGGGTCAAGAAACCACCACTTAATTTGACAATTTGTTTAACGCTTTAATATATTGCCCCATAAGACCTTAATAACATTCTCCCGATTAGTGCAGGATTAAAACATAAAAAGCATCACATTCCAAAGTCACCTGCATCCTTTGATTGTCCTGGTCTGATGGAGTATATAAAAAAACCATCAAGTCATAAATCAGCGTGCAATAAGGTATGGCTTCAGTGCGCTCGGAGCAACGGTGCAGCTCATAAAATGTCCAATATATAACAGACGGCTATAGCAGGTCAGCAGGGGCCTCATGTTGAGGAGGCATTACGCATTGTCTTTACGGGCCTGTTTCTAAAAGCTCTCTTGCTGCAGCCAAGCAGATGGTACTAGTTTCAGTTTCTTCAGCGTTATATAGGTTGTATTACATTCATTGAGCACGTTTAATACCTTGGGCTACAGGCCTGTCCACCTGCTAGAACTGTAGAATATATGTATTAGCTCAGCCTAATGCAACACAAAATCATAGCTATGTAGCTGCTGCTCTCAATGTGGCTCAGGCTCCAGCTCAAGGGTTGAGGACGGGAGTGGGGAGAGGAGGGGAGATGTATTTATACATTATCCTACTAGGATTCAGTATTAGAATGAGGCCAGTTAACGATAACTAGCTACATAATCACCTCGTTGCAATTCAGCGAGTATCCAGCAAACGAGCCAGTGCAAGTTTATGGGCAATATTAAAAATACATTTTGCTTGGATTTTACATTCAATACAGGTTGCACTCTTTATTACTCTCTTTTATACTTCTGTGCTACCTGCAAATCTAGCCTATACAGTATATGCATCCACCGTTTTGATTGCAAGTGTATTATTCCCCATTCCTGCTTATGAGGTATTGTGCTGTCTATCAATAAATTGAGATGTTGGCTGGAGCTTGCTGTCTTATGCAATTTATTGGAAAGTTTTGCACAAACTCATTTGTCAATGGTCTACTGGCGTCACTGGCGAATTTCCGAGTGCAAGTGCAATCCAATTCAAATAATTCCACTCCCTCCCTTGCTCTTCCCCGTTGGTTCGAGTGTCGACTCTTGTTGTTTTACTGCTGCGTCACATCCTCTCGAGTGGAAGTGACGAGTGGAAGTGCAGGAGGGCATAACATATAACGGATTGGACCGCAGCCCAAACATTTGCAATGTTAACTTCAATAGGAATATTAGGTAAAAACCACATTGGCGTGAACATGAAGCAGTGACAGAGCATGAACAATGTGCCCTCACACTACTGAATAAAAAGCCTTAGTGTAGCCGTTGCTTTTTTTATTTTAAATACATAAATAAATGTTTCCAATATTTTCCAAAAGCCTCCACTCTGAGTAATCAGTGTCATCCAGTTTATTTTATTTATTTTTATTTATGCAACTTATGACACCGAGAGCATTAATGTTCAGTAAAGACAAGGCTTTGTGTAACTAGAACACTTACATTGTAATATATTAATATGACATTTTATTAATACAAACGGGGTCATTACTTAATAAGGCACATGGAGCATGTCTTCCACATCCCACACCAATAGGATCCCAGAGATAAAGACATGAGCAAAATGGATGTACGTTCGGTTTACCCCTGAACACATTGCAAGTGTCCAAGTACCAGGCATGATAAAAATCCAAACATTGAACTGCTCATACAAAGGTATGTAAATAATGTGAAATAAAATACATGTATAAAAACATGTTCTTAATTCTGAGTGAACTTTAAAAAACTAAGACTTGAAGATCATGTATCAATTCAAAATGAAAAGTGTGATTGTGAAAAACTGCAGGCATCATATGACCCTGACCATACATTTCACTGTTTGGTCTGAGAAGTCAACATATTTTGATTTATATATATATATATATATTTATTTGATTTTTTTTACTTGTAGCTGTTGTCTAGAGTCTAAGTTAAATCTGGCAATAGGCAATATTATTTATTATTTATGGACTTATAATTCATAATTATAATTTTGATTCTCAGATACAAAAAATGTGACTGTTATTTCACCTTGACCGTAATTCAGTTTCAAAGCAGAAAAATACATTAAGATCATAAAGCCTCCCTTTGGCATAGTAATGCATATAAAACCTAACCAGGCTGTAAATTCATTTTACATAATGTTGAAAATTCACTTTACATCAGAATGAAAGGCATTTGTGTAATGTGAGGACACTGAGTGATTGTGGTAAGATGTGTAATTCATACCAAAGCCTTTATCGCGAGTGCACTAATTTCTAAAATACAGTATTAATATTGGGCCGTTTAAATCTAATAGGCTATGTTTAAATCATGTAGATCTGAATCTGACCGGTCACATTGATTCAAGTCATTTGGTAGGAAGGTAGAATTAGACTTTTTTTATGCTCATATTTCCAGTACTGGAACAAAGGGATAAGCAGTCTGACAGTTTAACTGCCTCAGGGCCTGGTATATGTGTACACAGTGCGCATTGTACTGCTCTTTAAGCCTTAATATATCTATCTGACATCTGTCTTTACAAGTGCGTGTAGCCCCATGGCTACAAGTACAAAAAGATAATGGAGAATTATATGTTTTTTAGAACATGATTCACACTGTAGGTGTAGAACAGTCATCATTATACTTAATTTATATGAACTAATCACAATAAACGTGTGTATACTGTAAATGTGCCTAAGTTTGCACTATATATATAAACTGGTGTTATGTTCCCAGATAAATGATGCCATTATGAGCACATGAGCTGTTTGTATGTGTGGTGAGAGACGTGCTCTTGAGCGGAGACGGTGAAAGATTGACATCTGCCCTGTGAGATCATTGCTGGGATGGGGGTTGGGGGGGAAACAGGTGCCCTTCCTGCACCCACTTTAAGGCCCAGCAGAGGGGTGAAGACCCACATGTGTGTGCCCTGGGGGGCTTCCTGTCCCCACCCACACTGAAACGATCCCTCACTGTGGTGCTGAAAGGATGTTTGGTCAGGGGGTATAGTTCACAGATATGTTAATGAGCCGGTGCTAATGAACAGACTGCACAAGCCGTGGGGGGGTGATGGTACAGAAGTGACGTCAAGAGGGTTTCAAGGCATTGCAGGAGTTTTTGAAGAATCGTATTTCACGCACAATTTTAACCCGGATTTCAATTTGTCACCAGGTGGCAATGGTAAGAGTGAGTGGTCAGTGTGGCTGGAAGTGACCGTTGCTTCTCACCATTATGCACCACACTGATCGACAGAGCAGGCAGGATCTCACAGATATGCAAAATGTCTACGCACTCTCTGAGTTTATGTACTTGTCAACGGAATGAGCATGATTTATTAAACAAAGGATTTCAGTACCTTTTTGCTTATTTAATCCTGATAAATATAAAATACTCTTGAGAAATTGTGTGACATGATCATGTCTGTAAGTTATGCATAGCACTCATCCATAGAGCAGGCAAGATCAGTGAAGAATTTCAGAAGGCTTGCCTTAAGCTTAGGCTGTTTACAAAGACACTAGCCAATCATCATGGTTTGATGGACCCCCAGCCACCCCAGTCCTCAGGAACACAGGAACTGGGTGTCAGTAGTGTTTATAGTCATTGATTTTTTTTTTTCTTCTGTTATCGATGACAGACAGCGGTGACATGAGAGACTGAGGGTGTTTATTTCAACACCTGGGAGTGGCATGAACGATGTAAAATCTCTGCTCTTGTCTTTCATCTCTGCAGAAAAGAATCTCTCTCTCTCTATCTGTCTCTGCAGTGAGAGTTATATTGGTCTGCATTATTGGCATATAGGGACAACAGTCACAGTTGGCCTAAGTTAGGTTGATAATGTTAGCAAGCTAGTTTAGCTATTAAAACTGTTATTACTAGCTGTGAACAAAAAAAACAATATTGTTTCCTTAATAACTAACTGAGGGCCTCGTAAGTTAGATATCTATATGTGAATCAAGCTAACTCTCAGTCAGACACTCATTAACTTGGCTAGCTAGCTGACAACCTTGGCTTGCTTTTTTTTTAGTCAACAAACATTAAATATTGGTCAAAACTCAATCATAATGACTATATTGTTTGTTACAACTCAAATGTCAATAATGTCAGCTTGACAAGGTGTAACATTATGGCACCGTCACATTGGCAACACATGTCTCTGGTGCCACCTATCAATCTTTCTGGGTTGCTATCAATCATACAGTGGTAGGCAAATGTTTGGGCAGCCCTGGTTAAATTGCATGTTTTGTTGCATGCAGCTCTAAGTGAAAAGAAGTTAACAACCTCTGCAGGGTATAAACATAAACATTGCAAAAGACATATTTCTGCAACAACAAAAAATAGCATTCTGCACAATTACTATTTATTTGCTGTTTAACCGTTTGAAAAAATAAAACCACTGTTTATGAATATGCAGGTGATGGTCCTACAGTCGGTTGTCTGTTTTCAATACAGCTCATCACTTCCTCCAGATTTCCCTCATCGCTGTTCCTGGGGTCTATTATTTGTGAGAATGTCAAATGCAGAATTCTTTAATGAATCTCTCTCGCTCTCTATCTCTATCTCTATCTCTCTCTGTAAATACTGTAGACTTTAGTAGTAGTGGTAGTAGTAGTAGTAGTAGTAGTATTTAAGATTATTGATTATAATGATATTTTTAAATTTTTAGAAGGGAGTGTAAAATTCTATTCAACATTCAGTTCAATATAAAAGATGATAGTGAGGAAAATGCAACCATTTCTAAAAGACAGACCATTGTTAACTGTTACAAGAAACATAAAAAAGTCAGAGTTTGTTATTTCTGTGGGCTGGTGAGGAGTTTATATGGAATAAAGTGAAGGAGATTTGTACAGGCCCCTCCCTCAGCTTGACAGGCAAATGAAAGAGGAATGTGATTTACTCTCTTATCCAGGTGTTCACCTCCTGATCTGGCCACAGGCAAGAATTTCTGCTTTATTTATTTTCCTTCTATCAGTTTTTCACCCACACAGAAGAGAACAGGAGTCTGTTTTGAGCTCTTTATTACCCATGCTTTGACACATTAGCCAGACACGTTGATGACATCACAGGGGACATTACAGAGGAGACAATCCAAGAAAACAGATCTCTCATTAGACATGGTATAGCTGCATCAGTCTGAAACTGTAAATGTACGAATGTACTAAGATTTCCAATCTTATATAGACATAGGCAAGGCTGTACAATAAAGTCTCTCTTTCTCACACACGCGCACACACACACACAAAATCCAACATAAATATGTCAGAGATATATGCCACGTTTTATGAAAAACTGGCCTGTGCTATTTAATCACTGTATTTTAAGAATACGATCATATTTGCCCAGCTGAAACATCTTGCATCTATCAGAAACTAATAAAAAGAGGTGAATGTACAACCACACATGAACTGTGATACATCTCAACTAATGGTGTAAATCGCAGCTAACCTATTTATTGTAATTGTCCACACACACACATGCACACACACACCTGAGTTAGTACAGTAACATTTAAAACCATTACATTGACTATACCATTTAAAATAAATGCATAAACTTGCATTTTTATGAAGTGACTGCAAAGAGGTGCATATTTATTTCAGTTTAGATGGGATTTTGAAAAAGTTATTATTCCAGCAGGTTCTCAATAGCCTGAAGAGGGAGATATAAAATATTGAATGAATAGTACAAGATTATCATTTCCATAAATAGGAGTATAAAGGTATATTTGCATACCAAGGCCAGAGTTAAGCTGCATTACATGCAAATAAAATGTAGCAGGAAAAGCACGCATACATAAAAAATGAAGAAGTGTTTAAAAATGTGAGGGAGATGAAAAATTGTAGAAGTGTTCCTCTTCTGTGGGAAGGAGTGAAGAAGAGAGTCATTAAAGCCGAAGCCCATAAGCTCATTACGGTTCTCTGTGAGGTTGTGCCTTCCAATAACCTACTCACTTTTTCATTTTTCACTTTAATAAAAAGGCCTAGAAAGTATTTCACATTAAGCAGCACATTACCTTCAATTAAAATACCCCTAAAAATAACACACTGTGGAAAAATAAACAACACATATAGTCTTACAGCAGCTTTTCTACCATAATCAGTGTATTTAAAAAATGACCATTGTGTGTATGTTATCTTCAGACTTTCAGCTCTCACTTAATTAAGACGTTTACTGTCGCTGCTATTTTTGTGGACACGACACCTGTCCATTTTATTAGTGTTGTCTTCAAATCTGTCAGATACTGGTAAAAACAAGGTACTCTGTGCCAAGATTTGTCTCCCACACTACGTAATTGGTTGCCACAAAATCAATGTTGATGGGAGATGAAGTTGATGAGGTCTCACTTGTGGTCTGACCACATGCTTTCAGTATTTTATATTCCAATTTTTTATGTTGTTAAAATATTTTAATAATACATTTCCAGACAAAGATGTTTGTAAATGAATACAGTGCATTCTGGGAACTCTAAGAGGATGTTGCTTATTTAACTATCAGAACCTCCATTAAATCCATCTCTACTTGTATTACATTTCCGAAAGCCAGACACCTGACCCTACTTTATTAATGCTGTGAAAACATGACAATAAAATATCATCAAAGTGTCTTCGCTTGTATGGCACTATGCGATTTGCAGACTCTTTTTGTTTTATCCTTTTGGCCAAAATTGTCAGTGCCAGTACGCAACTGTGCATCCCTGTTCTGTATTTGCATGTATAAGTCATGTTTTCAAAGCCATGCTATGTTGTTAACATTTTTAAAAAGTCTAACTACACAAGCAGATACTTTTGTTTAAGTAGCTGTGTTTTGAAGGGGGAAAATCTGGGCGAATCATGCGGCTTCAGAACAGCTGTTTGTTGTTATTTAATGGCAGCCCTGGGGTACAAGCTTATACTACCGTTGATCTCTGTGCTCTACCAGGAAAAAATATTGGTGTATACAAGGTTCGTAACATCTTACGAAAAATTGTAACAAAATTGTAACCAGTGTAACAAATCTGAGCAGCAAGAGCACTCCTCAAGTACATTCTGAGGTCATTGCAAAAGCTACAGAATAGGTGTTGTACAATGAGTCTTTTGCTCTCTTTCTCTCTCTCTCTACTATACCTTCTGCTCCTTGTCTCCTTCCCACCCTGGAAGTGAAGGACATACATCTTCTCTTTTCTTACAGCCCTGTCTCCAACCAAATTGAACAAACAGCATCTCAAAGATCTGTTTGGTCAAACTGTCTGAAGACCATATTTGGTGCTACAGAAACCCACTCTGCAGAAGTTGTGTTGGTCTGCAATTTTAATAATAAGTGTGATAGTACATCAGATCAAATGGGTGAACAATATGAACAAACTTTTTGTGGTTGAGGAAGTGATGTGGGCACTTTGTCCTACCTTGGTTGTAATTTGTGCCTTTAGTGACCTCAAAGCACAACTTAATTATTGTGATAGTAAAGGCACATCGCTATGAGAAAGGTTCATATTTGTTCATCACTATCTGAGACAGTTAATGTCATCTAGCTTCACCTTTCATTGTTGCAAATGTGATGACATGATATACCTCCCCTTATTACTTACACTGTGCAGAATGAAATCTGATGAAAGGTGGCCTTTGTGTGCTCTCTGTGGCGAAGGGCAAGAATGTGGTGCCTGTTTGCACACCCCTCTACCAGATAAGGCATTTGGCTACTGTTCCTCTAGATTACTTTGCTGTAGATTATAGCTGCACTTTGCTCTAGATCACAGATGCACTTTGCTATGTAATGCATTGGCAAAGGAAACACCAGGAAAATGTTCATGGTAAAAATACGAAAATGCACATTTCCCCAAGTTAGCCATTGTATTATATCTGATCTTTTAAAATAAAAGTGTCATATATACTTGTCAAATAAGTTCCAGTGTTGATAGATCAATGCTGAACACCCTGAGGTATGATGGAGACGGTTTCATAACTTTGTCGGTCAACAGAGACCGTTTATTTGAGATTCAGATTAAGGTTCGGGGCCAAAATGTATAAAATCCATATTTCTCCATTTTTCAATCCAGAATAATTTCAGGAAAATGTATTTAATTTTTTTAAAATAACAATCTAAAAATTAAGAAAATATGAAAATCTGGATTTGCAATCTACACTTTTATTATGCTTATATTTTAACAATCTGCATGGTCCAAGTGCATGTAGGGTGTGACCAAATCCATGTTTGCTAGTTAAACGGCAGACAAGTTGAGCACACAGTATGTCGCTAAATTCAAATTGGCTGAACTTAGTCTCTTAATTAATATGTGTATTGGTATAACATGCAATAAACCAATCAGAACATCATCTCCCATTCTCTTTAAAAGTCACCTGCATTTGCTCCTTAGCGAATTTCTAATATAATGCAAGTGTATTCCAACGTCTTCTTCATTGCCAGGTTGTCCAGAAAAAGTGGATTCAAAATAGTATGTGTACAAACATCTTTGCTGAAATTGGCTGATATAAAAAAATAGGTTTGGTATTTTTAACCCAGACCCTATTTTCAGATAGATATACTATCGTGAATGAAAGAGACCAAAATATTGCTGGTCAATTAAAGTTTGATACCCCTTTGCTGCATCAGACACAGCTCCAACAGGAATAGGCCTACATTGGAGCAAAATCTGTTGCCTTCAAAAATGATGATAAATGTTTTTTTAATTTTTTTTAAACTAACGTTAACGAGGAATAACTTAGCTAGCATTGTACTGTATAAATAGGCTAGTACGCTATATGTTACTGAAATAGTCTGATATAACCAGCAATATTGGCAAGATTTAGTATAGCTAGCTTTTTCAGTTGAATTCTCCTTTTTTCTATCATTCTAGAAGCTTCAACGATGGGAAACGATAGCTAGCAGGATATCAATTGTAACTTGGATAACTTTCAGCAAAAATGAACCCCATAATAATGTTGCAATTGCACTGCAAATATTTGTGTCAGTGTTCTCATTATGTTTGCATCGTTTACCAGCTGGCTATGCAGCTATTCTGGCTACAAGTAGAAATACATCTGGTAATGTTTGTGGCTATGCTACTCGTTATGGGGTGATATACAACTTTCCGTGAATTAGACAGAAGAATGGGTGCTGCAAGGTTCCTCGCTGTAAGAGGGCAGCCAATGTAGGTGTCCTATATAGCCAGCTAGCTAGCTATACTGTGATTATCATTACATCACATTACATATCCTTGAACTTGAAAACAAGTCCTATTTTAGGTCACATATTGTGTTGTACTTTCACACTCTATCACTTTCCAAATCCTCATATTATTATTATATTATATTATCACTTTTCCATTGACATTTAAGTTTCCAATCTGAACCAGTGCCAGTATTTAAGAACTAAAGGCAGTTCCCTGAAGTTAAACAAAGAGTATATGTATTTATTTTGGAAATTTGTCTCTAGGGAGAAAACCTTGCAACCTATGGTAGAATCAGTGTAATTGTCGCATCCTTGCCACATTCTTTAGAGAAGACCAGGATCACTCTTGAGGGCTTTGTTCTCCCTCCACCACAGCCCAAGGTGCCTTCCTCCTCTGTCCCTCGTGTCATATTGAAAATTAGTTGTTCAGAATAAACAATATATAAAAATATTAATCAACATAAGCTAGCATTAAAAACTAAATAATGTTATAGCTACTTTCCCATAACCAAAAAGACACATTTGTGAACAAAGAAATTGACTTGTCTGCATTAGGATTGCTGTCTTTCTCTTGTTTGGCTGCTTACAGTAGGCTACACAGTAACAAGTGTCTCAGTGACTAGTCAATGTACAGTACTGGCATAACATGACCTCTAAAAGTTCCCAGATCACACAGCTGGCTGTACTGAGGGAAATGTATAGTTATATCATGTTAACTAGTGTGACGCTAGCAATCTGGGTTGATATCAGAAGATGTGTTTGGGATGTTTCTGGGCTTGGCGCTCTTTTCTGTGTGGAGAGGGGTGGGTGTGGCTACAGAACCTGTGGAGTATGATCAGGTTACTTTCAGCGAAGCATTTGTTGCCAGCTGGCTAGCTTCAGAGGTTAAGAAGTGGAGGTAAAGGAAAGCCAAACAACAGATCGAAAGGGCATGAGTCAACCTAGGATTCAAGAAGCAGAGTCAACCATCCTCAATGGTGACAGCTAAGGTTTAGCAATGGGATGAAAAGCGACGCGGGTGGAGTGTTTTCTGTCAGACCTATAAGTAACATTACCTCTAGCTATCCAGCTAGCTAAGATAATGTTAGCTACAACTGCTCTAGGGAGTAACTACCATTACAGAAAAAATGTTTCTACGAGGTGCACTTATAGTGTCAAGATTGATATATTACCAGTTGACACTGAAGAAGACTCTAATTTGAGCGTCAGTCCTAGCCTATTTAATAAACATGCATCATTCTATTATGAGTGTTCCAGTGTTTACTCTGGGCAGTCTGTTTGATGATACATTTTTTTCTATATGAACTCTCCCTTACTGAGACCACCTTCTCTCATCTATAAGCTTTGACTGAAGCATGCAGGCTAGCCTTTATTTTATTGTTATAACACTGCCTAATTACTGTTACCATCCATATAGAATAATGCGTGTTGCTATTTTAATTTTATATTCAGTTGATATTTTGCTTGCTGTGCTCAAACATGTTTCTTGCCCTCAGCGGAGGTGAGTGGGAAGAGTTTAGAACAGAGGAGGAGACTTCTTTGATTGTAAACACAAGACCACAGCAAGGCTAAAAATTCTGCATCGCGCCTTTAAATAATATTTGTGTTTCAGTATAGCTATGATTATTACCAACACCATTACTATTTTTGAGCTATATATATAGCCTTCTGTACACACCCATATGGCATGGCTCCCTCTTCCTTGCCCCAAATGGTAATGGAGAGACAAAGTTATTGAATAAAATTATTTAAAAAAATAAAAAAATAAATGGACTGCACTTATATAGCGCTTTTATCCAAAGCGCTTTACAATGGCCTCTCACTCACCCGTTCACACACACATTCACACACCAATGGCGGCAGCCACCATGCAAGGCACTAAACTCTGGACCACTCATTGGGAGCAATTTGGGGTTCAGTGTCTTGCCCAAGGACACTTTGACATGTGTTCAGGAGGAGCCGGGTATCGAACCGCCAACCCTGCGATCAGCGGACGACCCGCTCTACCTCCTGAGCCACAGCTCAGTTTGACTGGCTATTGTTATTTATGGTTAATTGATTCATAAAACTGTTTGCTAAAAAAATTCAAGGCACTTGATGTTTATCCATCTCTGCAATAAGAATTTAAGAAAGTAGAAAAAGTAAGAAAGTTTTTAATAACCTCACATTGATAAGAATTGGTATTGATATGTTTTGGCAAAAATATAACGGATATGGTGGAGAGTAGAATATTTGAGAAAACTCTGGACCATGATTATGTAATGTAATGTATGGAGTTTAAGAGATGGAGGTATTTCATTTTAACAGCTGTATTATTTAAATATCTACATTGACATGTGTTACATGAATAAAATGAGTTCTTTAAGTTGATCTTTAATATATCAATTCAGCAAGGAAGCAAACAAAATATGGCACCCTAGAAAGCACCGATTCAAAATCGACTTAATGTTATTAATTATATAGACCTGCTGCTCTGAAGGATAAATCTGAAATAAAAACCTAGTTTATGTACCAGTGCTGGCTTTAAGTATAGTGTGTTTGAGAGGAATTTTGTGATTCCGGTTTGCGCTGCAAGCAAATGGATTATCCCACGCTCCCTATTATTTATTCCAATTAATCACCAGTTCAATTTCATCATGTATTATTCTTGAAATGTGTGGGATTAGTATGTAAGCAGTGTCAGTGTGAGAGGCTGCTACCATTGAGGCGATACCAGCAGCCGACTGATGACTTCCATAAATGTGCTATTTGACAGGATTCCTGACACTTCAGCTTGTGATTCACAATTTCTTGAAACGTCAAAGGATTTTTCAGAATCCTTTTTCTTGTATTTTCTGCCCATATTTTTGTTAGTTTATCTCAGGAGAGCAATGATACATTCAAATTTGTATAGTTTATACTAGTTTATCTCTTCCTCTTTCTGTGTGTGTGTGTGTTTATTATTATACAGTTTTTTTTTGTTTTGTGTTGTGATATGACATGACAAAGCTATTTCCTGCTATTGTGTATAACTTAGTAGATAACAAAAAGGGAGGAATTTGAAGAAAAGAAATAGCAGTGTAGTCATTAAGAATGTACAGGGGTCCCAACAACATTTTGTCAGCATTTGGCTCTGCAACTACAAAACTGGAGAATGAGACAAATCTACCCTCGCAGCACAATCACAACCTCAAGAAATAAAGTTACTGTATATTGAAATCCTAGTTATTAGCTAGTTATGGCCACAGACAGGATAACAATCAAACATTGAACCACCTTGGCATTTAAAACTGACACACAGTGGTTTTACATTTCTGGTTTAGCTGCTGTAAAATGGAGATTCCATTGTGATCCACTTCTGTGGATAAAGGCAAATTTGGTCTGTTAGAGAAACATAAAATTAGAAATTACATCAATCAAACATAATTTTCTTGGTGTGGTGCACCACTATAGTCCACAAGTTGAGATATCTGCCTAGCTGCAAAATTATTATTATTATTATTATTATTATTATTATTATTAATATTGTTATGGTGCCATGGCCTTCTAACTACGCCAATCAGCTCATAAATTCTGTGAAAAGGATACTGTAGTCCCCCCCCCCATCATCTTACAAGCAACCTGCATACATGACTGATTAAATTGTTATGTACAATGCCAGCAAATACATTTGCATCATGAACATCCATGAAAAATAATGCAGCAGAAGCTTAATGTGTTTGATGAATATTGATGATGAATAATTACACTGAAAATTGAAAATCCTCCTACACTGAAAAATGTTCTACTACCTGGCAGTCACTGATTTAAATAGAATACGTTCAATATTTTTACTCAAATATTATCACGTGTTGTCACGCAGTGATGTGGATTTGTTATGCATGTTTAGCAGAGATGGAGATGGATTAAACGGTATTGTTTTGTCTGAATGTTTTCCACTAACCAGTAATTGACTAAATCTCTAGCTTGTGGCATTTGCTTACCATTTAAAACCTTCACATGTAAACCACATTGGCTAGAGTAACTAAATTGTGAATAAATTAATAAATTGGCAATTTTAATTGTTAATATTAATGTCTGTAATAGTTTTCACTGCCAGTTGTGTTACATGTGACCTGTATGTTCAGGGCTGTTGACCCACCTCCTTCCTCTAGATTTCCTTCTCAGGGATAAGCCATTGTTACTTTTTGCAAACTTTGTAGAACGCCTATTTTTTCCACAGACAAAGGCAGCTGGTCCAGGTGGAATGTTTGGGACATTGTACCATCGTTTAATGGTTTGCCCCCCTGCGTGGGTGCATGCTCACATACATACATACATGCATGCATGTATTTCATTTATGAAGGGGTCCAAATAAAATATTTTTTAAAAAGAAAAGTGATAAAACAGATCTATACAGCACCTATAATCATTACTATTATTAATACTAGACTTATTATTATCTTCCACATATTGTTTCATTGACAAAACAGAAAGGGCATCTCTTATCTTCAGAGTTGAATATGTCGGCTGGAGCAGACAATGCATGTCCTCCTTTGGGAGATATATGGCGGGTCTAGCTTACCACAAAAGGTTACCCTGATGACATTAACCATTGAAGACATGTTTGACGGACAAACTGAAGCAAGTTTGACCTTTAGCATTGTGAATATACTATAAAATAAATTAGACAGAAATGACACAAGGAAGTATAATACTATTACTGTAAAAATGTTAAATTAAATTGAGGCATGGGTTAGAAGTTAAATTCAACAGTTAATGATAACATTACACTACATTACATTCAGTTAGCAGATCATTTCAAATTATTTTAACATATCTATATTAGAACTACATATTGCGAATTATCATTAAGCCTGAGTATGTCTTGTACATTTCCTTTCTATAAGCATATTGATCTTTACCTCATGATGGATACAAGCTTATTTAAAACATTTTAACCTTTAAATGATGTATTAATGGTAAAATTGATTGCCCTGCTCCACTTTGCACCACGTTACATTTGTCTGCACTGCCCCACACACCTTGCACCACCCTATCCCTCCCTCCACCGCCATATGTCTCTCTTTGCCGGCCCACCCTGGCCAATCCCACCCTGTATCTCCCTGCAGGAGCCTGTCCTTTATGATACATTTATTTACTGGCTGCAGGTTTCTTAGATGTCCTGTTTGCCTAATCACATCACACCACTGCAGTGTACAGAAGAGTAGAAAAGTGTGAAGGGATTGTGTACAATTTTCAAGCATGTCGCTATGGCACCCAATGATTTGTTACCAATTATTTAGCAATGTTTTTCTATATATATATTATTCAATTTTTTTTCTGGTTGCCCTGAGCTGTACTGTATATGGAACGTACATTATAGCCGTGTCTGTGAAGAAAGAACATATGAAACAGTTTACAGGAACAACTGCCAGGATTTTAAGTACTTCCATTTCTGTGATTTCAATGATTTTATCAAGCATTAGTTCACATCAATTATTTCAATTGAGCTACAATAACAATCATTTGGCTGAATTTCTTTACAATTTATTTCCTGTGGCCTGGCTGAACTATGTATGTTTCTGTCCAAACACACTATTCTCTGCGAAAGCAACTTTAACCATTTCTTTTTTATGTTTTCCATTGAAAAACATACTGTAACACACCTAATGAATTTTGGTTTTTTTTAAAAAAAAATATAAGTTTAAGTGCCCAACTGAAAAGAATAGAAAATATATATTATCTTGATTTGCCAAGCACATAATTGCATGTTTATAATATAGATGTCCTCAACTGCAAATCAAATCGTTATGAAGGGAATATTGTGATCATTGTGATACATTAATCAGTTGGAGAAAGACGATAAGGGCAGATAGCTGAAAAAAGGTTAGTTAATTGTCATTTTGAGAGAAATGTGTAAATATAGGGCAACAGTTTTACATATCCATTAACAAAAGCAAGAATGTTACCTGGCATTAATCTGAAACATATTTGATATGATTTTATACATAGTTAAACCTTTATAGTTTTTGCTAAGAAAAAAAAGGATATATAGATGTCTTTTATATTAAAGCCAGTGAACATTATTAGGGTGTTTAAATATTTTTCGAATCATTTACCAAGTATTTGATTATATTACACCTACACTTAGGAATAGTGTTACTATCATTGCAAATATCATCGTTGTGTTTTTGTCAATAGCAACCAATATGGAGTGTCCCAAATGTATTTCATTCCTGTAAATATATAAATATTCATAGGTACAAACACACACACATCAAGCAAAACTGTTTTTGCTTTGAACTTATTGGAAGAAACTATGAATAATTGGCAGAGAATGGGAACATGTTTGAAGCACTTGGACCAAGAACATTTTTAAATGCAGTTTATGACTAATTGTGTTAAGTGTAAATAAACTGCACTTTTGTTGCTTGGGATAATTAGCTTTTAATGTTCTTGGAGTGATTGTGAAATCGTATTGCGGCTGCTGTGCTCACTAGAGTGAGCCCTTTAGCTTACCCAGGGGGTAGCTTCATTCCCCACTCTCATCTCCAGCAGGACAGGAGAAGAGGGTTACCCACTACTGTGTCACGGTAGCGGTAGATTACTCCTGCAGTAGAACGATTGTATTAAACACAGTCACAGCACTAAGCTGCTTGTTTACACTACAAAGCTACTCTCTCAAAATTACTCTGCACATAAATGCAGGGGCGAAGGGCTTTTCCCACCATTTTAAGCACTCTAAAATTGGGGATCTATCACAGAAAAGAAAAAAGATGTGAAGGCACACTGTGACCCTTTCCACAGTGACTAACCTTCTCTACGAGTGAATGCTTAATCTGCTTCAATACTTTCCTTATTTGCCTTTTCACATAATATTATATATGAGCAATTCCAGTATTGTGGATGTGATGTTTGCACTAAAAATTAGAAAGTAAACTTCACACGAGAAAGGAATACGTTTAGTATATTTTTTTAAATGGCATTGAATATGTTTCTCGTACAAACTGGGAAGACAATTATTCCTCAACATGACACTGTTGAGTCTTTTAGCTCATTATATATGAAAAACATATGTGAATTATGTTGTCTACAACTCATATGTTAAATAGCATCTTGCATAGGAGAAACCCTAGAAAAACCTCAAGAAAACATGGAATTTGCACTATTTCAGACTAACTAGCAGAATGACTGACAGAATGTACCCCATCCACACCACCCAGTGTCATCCGTGACCATCTGAGACCGCTGCAAATACCTGAAAAATAAGTAACATTAACTTGCTGTATAAAACCAAATTAAACATTCCGCTATTGCATTGTGTATTACTTTTGAAATAAATAATAAACAAAAATTGCTAATATAAGTATATATGTACTTTATGAGTACGAACAAACCAATCGAAACACAGTATGAGCATGAAACTTTAAACCCAATGATTTCTGGTACATATCCCATGTAGGGAACTTTCTAGAAATATATTTTACCTGAATCACCTAAAGGCCTAAGGCTATATGGAATGCTTGAAGTGGAAAAAATAAGTGCAGGAGCTAGTATGACCAGATGTCAGGGGAATGAAATCTGTACAACCATGTAATGGGATTTAGAGAATAAAATCGCATAATTGGGGGGGTTGTTTTGATCATGGACAGACTGGTGGGAGGGGGGCGATTGCGATCGTGGATCGGGAGCTAATCATTTCACTGTTAGAAAGGTGCATATTTACAATTGTATGAAGATATACACATGTGCAAGGCCGGGGGGGGGGGGGGTTGTAACCCCTTCAATAATCATTACAGGCCAGTACAACCACCCCAATAAAATGTTATGATGAATAACACAACTAATGATTGATGCAAAACAAATACCATGACCGATCATTGATCATGTTATTGGTTTTGTCTGTGCTAAAAGGTTTTGTAAATGCTAAATGGCTTAGTAAATCAGAAACCCTATGTGTGTTAATGTATTTAAAAGTAGAAAAGTATTAATTATGTTTTGTTTGTTAGCTTCCATTGTCATAAAAGGTAGCATTAATAATGATAAGAATAGAGCTGGCTGTGTTGACCATAGTCCACAAAAAATACAGTTTATTTCCTCTCAACTACTCAAATTATAGAGCAATTGCTAGAGGAACAAAGACATATGGTTTTATTTGCATACTTAGTATGCCGAGCCCAGCTAGCCTATACACTACACTACATTGCTATTATGGACTAATAACATCAGACTGTAACAACTTGCTAAAATGGTCAGTTTGCCCACCTTTTGGTACCATTTACAACCTGTGATGCAGCATGAATATGAAAATTTGGGGAAAAAGCAGAAGCATTTAAAGAATGTAAAATAACTGTATATCTAAATAAAAACAGCATTTTCCCAAAGTAAGCCGTTTTCTCTGGTATTATTTATGTGTTATGTTAACATTTTTACCAACTATTAAAAGAAATGCAGATTTAATTTGTCTTTTTAGGCTGGGGATATATAGGCCTAGGTCCCCCTTAGAGGGATGTTCACCAAAACCCCTCTTATGTTTAACCCAAAGTCATGCCCTCACAGCAAAAATGCCAGTGTAAATCTAACACTGCTGGTGTACATTTATATGAGACTGTGGTCCTTGAGGCTATAAGGGCCTATGGTGTAATGGCTTCAGGGCATTATAGCCAAGGGTCTTAAGGGTGCAATGGCCTAAGGGTATAATGGCTAATGTAGGAATCTCAGTTTCGAGTCAGGGTCACATAACTCCAGTCCTGGAAGGCGAGTGAGTATTTTGGTTTTTCTTTCAACCAATTATCTTTTACAATCTAAACAGCTTTATTTTCTAAACAGCTTTGTACACCAATATTGGTTATATCCTTTATCGGACAATAGTAAAATATTTTCAACAGCTGTAGCTTGTGCGCTTATCAAAAACATTAGCTTAAATAAATTATTGGGTTAATGAAATAATTGCTGGAAACACCAAAAAACAGCACACTGCAGCCCTCCAAAACTTTTTTGGGGGATTCTTAGTCTATGGCTAGGAATAAATCTGCTAAATGAACAAAGAGCCATACATTATTTGTTAATTCATACATTTTATACTGTTGATATACATATTATATTTAATTATACATTATCACCTAATTTTTACAAGTGAACATTTAGTGAAAATTCAATGAAAAGATTTTTTTTCCTCCAAGATTACTTAATACATGGAAACAAGCTGTATTGAAGCTGTATTTATTCATGTCTGAAGTCACCTTGAATGATAATAATTTTGCCTTAAGGAGAGCAAAAAATAAGTGTGCTTTTTACAAAACAGTGATGTGATGGTGGCAAATGATCTAAGAGTGAGACACTAATTGACACATTGGCATTGGCCTTCACACAATATGCCTCAGCATTAGTATCACTTTAATACGTATGTTGCTTAGGACATTCAAGAGGCCACTTATTATACATTGGAAAGCATTCCATGTCCACTTAACAGCATCCAAATGAGGGGTACAAATGTATTTTAGTGGGGAAGAGCTCTACATTTCCCAATGAAGGCATTTCCCAATGAAACATTTCCCCACTGTTCTACTAATCTTCCCAGCTGTTCTAGGGTGCACAGTACAGTAATACCCTGGGGGGGGGCATGAGTACAGTAATGCCCTGGGGCCCTGGAGGGCCACGGGTACAGTAATGCCCTGGGGGGAGCACAGGTACAGTAATGCCCTGGGGGGGCATGAGTACAGTAATGCCCTGGGGCCCTGGGGGGGCCACAGGTACAGTAATGACCTGGGGGGCCACAGGTACAGTAATGCCCTGGGGCCCTGGGGGGGCCACGGGTACAGTAATGACCTGGGGGGCCACAGGTACAGTAATGCCCTGGGGCCCTGGGGGGGCCACGGGTACAGTAATGTCCTGGGGGGCC
This sequence comes from Ilyophis sp. 1 JC-2022, assembly GCA_022702515.1. Lineage (NCBI taxonomy): Eukaryota > Metazoa > Chordata > Actinopteri > Anguilliformes > Synaphobranchidae > Ilyophis > Ilyophis sp. 1 JC-2022. Next base: position 80,840,290 of record CM040396.1, on the reverse strand, counting down.
ACAGGTACAGTAATGACCTGGGGGGCCACAGGTACAGTAATGACCTGGGGGGACACAGGTACAGTAATGACCTGGGGGGCCACAGGTACAGTAATGCCCTGGGGGCCACAGATACAGTAATGACCTGGGGGGCCACAGGTACAGTAATGTCCTGGGGGGCCACAGGTACAGTAATGACCTGGGGGGCCACAGGTACAGTAATGACCTGGGGGGCCACAGGTACAGTAATGCCCTGGGGCCCTGGGGGGGCCACGGGTACAGTAATTTCCTGGGGGGCCACAGGTACAGTAATGACCTGGGGGGCCACAGGTACAGTAATGCCCTGGGGGGACACAGGTACAGTAATGCTCTGAGGGGCGCCACGGATACAGTAATGCCCTGGGGCCCTGGGGGGGCCACGGGTACAGTAATGTCCTGGGGGGCCACAGGTACAGTAATGACCTGGGGGGCCACAGGTACAGTAATGCCCTGGGGGCCACAGATACAGTAATGCCCTGGGGGAACACAGATACAGTAATGCCCTGGGGGGGGCCACGGGTACAGTAATGCCCTGGGGGGCCACGGGTACCTGCAGCCTAACAGGCTGGCAGGCAGGGAGGGGGGGGGGGAGTCACACACTGATTCATACTCTCATCTCTTCTATGAGCTTAGCTTGGGTAATTGGAATCAGTTATTCAAAACATCTCTAAATGTGATTTAAATGGTGAGGATTTAATAACATAGAAGGAAACCATTAAAGGGGAGTTCTGTTTCAGGAGAAGAAGGGGGGTGAAGGTGGGGGGTGGGTGGAAAGCAATTACTTGCTGTAAAGGCCAGAACAGAGCTCCTGCTGTCACTGAGAAATCAAATCTGTCAGCAATTAGTAGGATCTGAGGAGGCAAAGCACTAGTCTCTGGTGGACAATGAGGAGAAGAGGGTGATAGAGTCGCCTGTTTATCCGAACAGCAGGTTGGTCTCCCATTTGTCCTTTTGTTACGCTCTACACACATTTAAAAGGTCCACTTCAACTGTGCCTTGCCTCTTTGTCCAGAGGGGAAAGGCCCAGAGAAGTTTGTCATTGACAGGAGCTGTATTTCCCCTGACATTATTTCAGTGGTAACCTGCCTTACAGAGCTGATCACCGTGCTTTTTGTGGGCGCTGGAAATGTAAGCTCTATTACAAAGTGGCCCGCTTCTACAGGTCAAAGGGCAAGCCTGATGGTCCGTTTGGGCCAGAACTCAGCGATCAACAAAGTCTGCTGTTCAATAAGCCCCTTGGGATTTTTTAAATGTCTACAAAGAAGCTGCAATAATGTCTTTGTCATAAATATGTCTTGTGTACAGTAAATTCTCATACTCCTATTCCCCAGTTCATATGCATTTTCATTTGACAGTAGCAGATTATCTGTAATGTATGGTCAGACTCTCTGACAAAGAGATTACACTTTTAGAGTTGTGGAGAATGATATACTGTCAGCTCAATTTAACCATTAAAGTTCTAGACATTTGTTAAATATAATTTTAAACTTGACCATTAAATCTGGAAGATGGATATTCACGTGAACTTAACATTTTTGTGAAGAAATAAACCATGATAAGCCATGCGGCATGCGGTTCTTGTAATATGTACGCACAACTGCAGTGATATACTCTCACCCCAGAAGAAGTGTATTCCTCTTATAGCACAGTACGTACAATACATATATTACAAAAAAAGTTACAAAATACAAATGTACAAAAACATAGCTATCAAGTGAAAATTGTCACTTTTTGGTTGATCCTACATTTCCTACATGCAAGATGGAAGAAAGCATAACATTACATTTATTGTTCATTTGAGTGTAGAATAGAGTGCAGAAAGAGACGAGTCTTGTTAGAATGATCAAAATAAAATGGGACAGATATTTTGAAAAACCATATGAAACTTTACTCTTATTCAGATTTATACATATCGACTGAGCCTAAATATGTGAGCCTAAATTGAGTTCAGCTAAAAGTAGAAATCAATAACATGGTTAACAAGCTAATGTAGGTATTAGTAACCTGACCAAATAATATAGCAAACTAGCTAAGTACTGTATCCTTGTAGGAGTTTGTTCCACTCTTGTAATCATTTAATGTAGGGTAGGCTGTTGATGCAAACTGATGCACAGCCATTCTAATGAGTTGTCTTAAATGTAAGACTTTTTTTAAATTACACAATTTCTGTGTTAAAAATGGGAAACTTTATAACACAGACTGTGTTGAAAATGAACATAGTTACCAGATCTCAACACAATTGAACACCTATGGGAGATTTTGGACTGACATGTTAGACAGCGCTCTCCACCACCATCATCAAAACAACAAATTAGGGAATATCTTTTGGAAGAATGGTGTTCCATTTCTCCAGTATAGTTCCAGAGACTTGTAGAATCTATGCCTTTACTAAGTCTGAAAGAAAGTTTAGAAAAGGTATTTTGGTGCAAATATTTGTACAAATAGAAAGCATGTATTAAAAGACTTGGAATCGATAAGATGGCAGCTGTCATTCTAGCAAGACACGTAGCCTACGGTTGTGTTTGGAATATCCATAACTGAACGTTCTGAATGATTGCGTAACAATGGCGGCTAATAAACTGGCCCATTCTGGCTAATGCTCAAAATATCCGAGAAGATAATTTGTGTATAGCCTACATAGGCTACATCATGAACAGTAAGAATTTTTTTTTAAATCTTGAAGCAAATGGTGTTACAGAATACAAGAGTAACTAGTATTTGAATCAAACAAGCAATACAACATCTATTATAACAAACAGTGAATAACAAGCAAATCAAAACTTGAAAAATAAAACCCATAATCAAATGGAAATATGATTTTATGTGACACATACGGCGTGAGTAGGCTTAGTGCTAGTAAGCATAGTAATGATCATTTCAGTCCTGACAAACATCTGTAATTATACAGCCTATACCCTACACTAAAATAAATACCATAAAAAACGGCAACATCGCTGCCAGTCTTTTCACCGTTTTCTTACAGTATAAACATTCCAAACATCAAAAATCTCTCATGTAAATATGACTGTTTGCGGCTGGAGTAATTTACATGATGATTACCCGTAAAGTGTGAAATGATAACGCATGCAAATACTTTGGCTGTGCCTGCAAAATAACACTCATTATTTGAGATTTTAGTAAATCGACCTCTTAATGTTGGTTTTTTCTTTAATTTGTCCCCGTCTGTATTTTGTTCCCCCTAAATTACAACAAAATTTAAATATAGGTTTTAGCACTTGTAGAGCTTGGCCCAAATAATAACAAACATATCCCTACAAAAACAATAGGAAGCAGTGCTTGGGCCCTTAAATATGCATACAATAATATGCACCAATGGTTTCTGGTCCCCAAATAATACTTATCCTTATGCAGGTAAAAACTGTGTTTTTACCCCAGCCTGCTTTCAGCTCAGTTAAATACAAAATGAATAATGGCTGACGGTAACTCTGTAGCTAAAGGCTGTTATTTATGCAATGTTTTATATTGAAACTGTGTAGACAAAACTGTGGGACATAGGTTTCAAAGAGCATTTCTAAGCACTGTCATTCATTCAGTTGGTGAAGGTCTGTGGCCGGGCTGTTCATAAATCGTGGTGCTTGTAAATTTTGTTTTCATATTTACCAGCCTGTTCAGGTTTCTGTAAACCAGCATATTCATATTCCGCATGAGCAGTAAACTGGCATATTCATGTCCTGTTGATGAATATAGGCTTTCAGACAATAAATAATGAGGAAAGGTTAGTTAGTTTACTCTATGGCATCAGTCAAGACAGCGCCTTGCGACATTTAAAAAAATATTTTACCAGACTCTAAATATCTTGCAGATGATTTGCCAAAAAATATGAAGTAATGTTTTAAAGCCTAAACATAGTCAAACTGACTGAATGACTGCAAACCTGAGGGTAAAATGGAAGATATCCCCTGTTGAATCGGGCCATACAGCAGGACTGATGGAGGCACTGCAGACCAAAAAGAAGTTTTAAAAATCGTTACTTTTTAGCTTTGAGTTGGGTGTCAAAGATTATTTTTTTTATTTGTTCAGAAAATAAATTATATTTATTAGGCCTATACTATATTTTATTATGGCCTGCCAAATTCCCCAAACCTGATGCTAAGATGGGAGGCCGCACGTGTGTGACGCACAGATCAGATATTCTCTAAGCTGAATGGTAGGGCTTCTCTCTCCATAGTCGCTGATGGGAGGCCAGAGATGATATGAATGTGTAAACGTGTGTGCCGCACAAATCCGATATTTTCTAAGCTGAATGGTATGGCTTCTCTCTCAATGTGTAACCGTGTGTGCCGCACAGATGAGATATTTTCTAAGCTGAATGGTATGGCTTCTTTCTCCATAGTCGCTGCTGCATTTTAAAAAGTGCTAACTATTAAACCCCCTTCCCATTAAACAAAGGAGAAAAAATGATTTTTAAAAGATTATTTTAGTTTTGTTTATAAAATAGTAATTATATTTAATGAATATTTTTCTGGCTGTGAGGAAATTATGTGAAAGAGTCAGTGTGCCTGGTTTGTGCTTATTATCCCATCGCTAACAGCGCCAAGTCTCTCAAAGTCTTAAAATAGCTGGAGAAGAACAACTTTTCATTTGAATCAGGTTACAGTAATCCACAAAGACTAATATGAAAAAATCTTTTAATTTAAAATACCATATTGGAATTTGATTAAATATACATGTTTCAGTTGATCAATAAAGAGAGCCTTAATAAGTTTATATTTTACAGATTTGGTTCTATTTATTACAGTTGTTATTTATATGATGTCACTCATACATGATAAAAACAAAATAAATGTATCTAGTTTGGTTAGGTAAGGTCATTCATCTGTGTTTCATATTTGCACTTATGAATCTGGTCATGTAACGCCTCAGTATGCTGTGTAAACAAAAAATGTGTCGATGTTTACACTAATAATATAAGTGCAGTAAAAGTCAGAACCTTAAAGCAGTGTTTACTGTTCTTCCCTGGTTATGAAGAACATACCATGCATATGTTAACAAGGAAATAAACCCTTCAAATGTTTCTGATTGTACTTTTAGACATTCATTGACCACTCCACTTATCAGTCTTGTTCCCCTGTCTGCTGTTTATTTATTTAATAACCTACTGCATTGTACATAAAAGTGTGTGTGTGTGTGTGTGTGTGTGTGTGTGTGTGTGTGTGTGTGTGTGTGTGTGTGTGTGTGTGTGTGTGTGTGTGTGTGTGTGCAAATCTATATGTAATATCTTGATTTGACTTTTAAAAAGTGTCTTGATTCTACAGGTTGTTGTGTAAGTATTGATCCAAAGGAATGCATAATATTGTATGAACAAAATAAGTGTTTTTGATCATTTGTGTTAACCTCTTACGAGTATTACTAAAAACTGCAAAAATGAAAGAAAAAAAGCATTACCATATTTTCATACACGCAGAAGGAAAAGAAAAGGAGACGTTTTAGAAGAACTTTAACAAACATAAACGTTCGCACTGTATAGATACTCAAAACGTGTGAATGCATGACATTCCACTACTTGCAGTTATTAAAAACTCTAAACAGTCACTTTTGTTCTTGATATTTTATTAATAAAACTTGTGTTTCAGAAATAGGCTCTCAGATTCATTATCATGCATACACCATCCAATAAGACCATTATGTATCACATGTCCTCCTCACAAAAATGTGAACCAGATGTTTAAAAATGAAATCCCATAAATAATTTTAAGTTGATTTTTTCTATACATTTCTGCACTGAAAAAATGTCCCAGGACATCAGTCATGGCTATAAGCAGATTTTCAAAGATTAGAGGGCTGCATATTTTCTCTCTTCTAAATAATGTGTTTTTTAATGTGGTCCACGGTGCTTTTTGGACTGAAGCACTCCCCAGAATGCAACTAATAAGCCAGAGAGAGCTGGTGTCCTATATTTTAAGTAGACATGAGGTCTCTCACACAGGCACACATATGTTCCCAAGCCACAGAGCTAATACAGGAACCTAACTGCCACAGCAGGGAGTACGGCTTTGCATTTTAACACTCACAACAGCCTGTGCTCGGGAGCAGCTTTCACGTAAACAAAGCGACATGAACCGGTCTGTGCCGATACTGTTGCTATGTCGGAACTAACTACTTCACTCGACTGAGGAAAAAAGAATCCCTTCTCAGGTACAGTATAGTTGTTGGTCATTATATCAATACAATGATGTCATGCGTTTCAAAAATAAACAAACAGCGCTCGGTTTTCAGAACAGAGCACACACGCTAAAGTAACTGTGCATGAGCCTCGTGGTGTAAAGGCCAATAACTCTGAATGGATAATAATAAAGAAACGCATAAACATCAGAAAGCACAGAAGCTCATTGGTGATTTGCCTCCAAAAGAGAGAATATTGCTGTTAAAGAGATGTATAAACTTCAACTTCTTCCGTTTTTTTCTGACACAAACTTACCGCATAACAAGCATGCACAAATCCCTCCAGTATTTTAGAAGGTGTAACATAATACATTTGCTAAATAATTTTGCAGCTGAAAAAGCTTTTTCAAATTGTGGCAATGAAGGTCTTATGTGTGTTTTGGTCAAGAACTCTTATGGCGAATGTATGCGTGAGTGTTCAGACTAGAAGGTGCTATTTGGTGGGATTGATATAAACGTGACAGAATCATAAAATAATAATAAAATAAAGACATACAAATATTTAATGTTTTGTATTTATTTTTTCAGGTCGACACCGATTTGAGTCTGAATCTGATTAAGATGTGAAAGTGATATTACAAACAGTGCTTGAGTGACAGGTACTGTTCCCAGTACAGGATCCTCCCACACTGGGCTGATTTTCACTGAAACACTGAGTCCTCTGTGCTTCCCAATCACAGGATCAACAGATGGAAAGTATTCATTTCAAACTGTCTGACGTGTACACACACACACACGCACACTTACACAGACACACACACATGCACAACACTCACACAAACATGCATACACACATACACACACACATGCACAAACACATACGTACACACCCACATGCACACATATATAGTTAATTGATATGTATATATATACAGTATGTATATACATACACAGCGCCCTCCACTATTATTGGCACCCCTGGTAAAGATGAGTAAAAAGGGTTATAAAAAATTCACCGTTTGGTGAATTAGCTTAATGTCATACTGAAAAAATGAGAAAAATCCAACCTTTAATTGAAGTAAATTTATTATGAGAAAAAAAAATTCCTCATCAAGAAATAATTATTGGCACCCCTGCATTTATATATAGAATAAAGTAATAATTTTTAATATTTGGTCGCATATTATTTGCATGCCATGACTTCCTGATGTCTGTGACCCAAAAACATCAAAATACTCTAGATATCTTATTATCTGGTATTCTTACAATTGATACTATAACGTCTCTGCATTTGAATGGATCTCTATGGGAATTGGAGGGTGGGACTAGATTTAGCTGCAAATTACACTGGAACAGTATGGAACACATGGTTGGCTAAATGGCTCTAAGTCATCAAGGGTATGTCGGATCAAACAAGCCTTAAACATCACTTTGCTTCCAGAAATACAGTAGATATACACTCCTCAAAAAAAGTTCGGAAACGTTATTTCGGTCGATTATTCCTCCCCTTTAATAATACCAATTGGTATTGTATTTTATATCGTTGGAAAGCCTGATTAGTCACCTTTACAACGAGGTACAACTTGTAAGGATCGTGCATTCGTGGAATGAGCAACACAGCTAACCGTGTGGGTAGCGGCCCAAAAAAATGTGCCAAAATCCCCTGCAATATTCTTCTGTTGGTATTCACTCTCGTTTTGAGTTGCTTGGTGGACTGGATGATTGCACTCTCCCACAGTAATAAGGAAAAAACAACACATATTGGCCATTTTTACACTTTATTCATTTTACACTGTCAGGGACCTCAGTAGCGTGTGGAAGATCCATACGCAGCCACAACAGCTTGGCACCTCCTCCTCATGCTGGTCACCAGCCTGGTCACACACTGCTGTGGGATGGCATCCCATTCCTCGGTGCCAATCAGGTGCCAGTCACACACCTGTGACTGGCATACACCTGCCAGCACTTGAAGCTCAAAACGAGAGTGAATACCAACAGAAGAATATTGCAGGGGATTTTGGCACATTTTTTTGGGCCGCTACCCACACGGTTAGCTGTGTTGCTCATTCCACGAATGCATGATCCTTACAAGTTGTACCTCGTTGTAAAGGTGACTAATCAGGCTTTCCAACGATATAAAATACAATACCAATTGGTATTATTAAAGGGGAGGAATAATCGACCGAAATAACGTTTCCAAACTTTTTTTGAGGAGTATAGATGGATAACTTGAAGGGTTTCTTCTCCTGGCTTATTTTCCCATAGAGTTCAATAGGAAAATGTGTCAGGAAAAACAACTCTTAAAGTAATCCATTCATATCTACTGCATGTCTGGCAGCAGAGTGATGGTTTGAGGCTCATTTGATACCTCAGACCCTTGGTGACTTGCAGCCATTTTACCAACCATGTATTCCATATTGTTCAAGTGTAATTTACAGCTAAATCTAATCCCACCCCCCAATTTCCATAGAGATCCATTCAAATGCAGAGATGTTATAATATCGCTTGTAAAAGTACCAGAAAATAAGATATCAAGAGTTTTTTTATGTTGTTTGGTCACAGACATCAGGAAGTCATGGCATGCAAAGGATATGCAACCAAATATTAAAAAGTTATACTTTATTCTATATATAAATGCAGGGGTGCCAATAATTGTGGCACACATGGTTCTGTAAAAAATAATTATTTCTTGATGTGGGATTTATTTTTTTCTCAGAATAAATTTACTTCAATTAAAGGTTGGATTTGTTTCATTTTCTCAGTGTCAGATTAAGCTAATTTTTTATAACCCTTTTTACTCATCTGTACCAGGGGTGCCAATAATAGTGGAGGGCACTGTGTGTGTGTGTGTGTGTGTGTGTGTGTGTGTGTGTGTGTGTGTGTGTGTGTGTGTGTGTGTGTGTGTGTGTGTGTGTGTGTGTGTGTGTGTGTTTTTTACAAAAATAAAATATCAATTAACTATAATGGCAGTAAATATATGGACAGCTTCTGTTAGTACTTGTTACAGTCAAAAGAAGTATTTCCACCACGGAAACCTGTTTTATTATGTTAATGAACCCCAAGTATATAATAATAATAATAATAATAATAATAATATTTTCAGAAGAAAAAGAGGCGCTGTTGGGCAGCAGACAGTGTTAACAGTGTTAAAAGAGAGTGAGAGAAAGATCAATCTATACAGGTGAGAGAGAAACCGGAGACTTGTGCAGGTGTCTGGACCCTCAGGTTGAGTTGGGCGCCCTGTAGTGTTCCCACTCCTCTCCATGGGTGCTTATTAACACATCCTTCTGCCCAAAATCACAGCCCCAGGGGACAAATCAGCCCGCTAACTTCATCTGTGCAACAGCCCAGGGGGTTGGGCCTTGACCTGAACACAAGTTAAAGTACTACCCAGTATTCTCCCCCGAATCTATCCCAGTATTCTCAACCTGAATACAATTTTTGTAACTACTCCTGTCTAAGTTCTTCTCAAGTATGTTGTTATACAGTTAAATATAAGTGTGCTTTATTTAGTTTGTAGAAACAGAGTAAATGGCAGTGAAAAAGGAGGGTGCCACTTGGGCAGATGTCTCCCTGCAGTTGCGTTTGTAATAGATACAGCTTCTTCTTCCCGCCTGTGTGTGCAAAATTATTCACACCATAGCAAACATGAAAAAACCATTGTCATTTGTATTTTATTGTATCATTTTTTTCCAGGCCACTCTCTGGGAGAGGTGAATGATTGTGCTGTAAATATTCTGAGGGGTAGAGGGCAGAATTGTCCCCGTTTGAAGTAAGCATATGGCTGTTGCATTTGCATTTAATGCCCTTCAGATTACTGGCTTTAACTTGTGCTAAACACCTCTCTCAGTTGGGGCTAATTTGATGAGGTCATGGTGTGGCCCCTTGACCTCCTCCGTGTTCGTTAAATGAAACCAGCTGAGAGGAGACAGGATCCTCACGCTCCCCCGTGTTCAGCCTGAACGCTCGTCTGTCTTGCTCTCCTGCTCCCCCGTGTTCAGCCTGAACGCTCGTCTGTCAACCTCTCCCACGTAAAGGAAAAACACTTGTCTGTCTCACTCGCCCGCGTTTAGCCTGAACACTCCTCTGTCTTACTCTCCCACTCTTCTGTGCTTAGCCTGAACACTCCTCTGTCTTACTCTCCCACTCTTCTGTGCTTAGCCTGAACACTTATCTGCCTTACTCTCCCACTCTTCTGTGTTTAGCCTGAACACTTGTGTGTCTCCCTCTCCCACATTCAGTCAAAAAACTTTTCTGTCTCACTCGCCCTCATTTAGGCCTGAACACTCCGCTCTCTTGCTGTCCCACTCTTGCGCGTTCAGCCTGAACGCTCGTCAGTCTTGCTCTCCCACTCTACAACATAAACCCAAGCACTCAGCGAGCCTGTGTGGGAGCTAATGTCCATCCAACTGAGAGTAGAGTATAAAAAACTGCAGTCTCCAGTGTCTCATTCTGAAATCCCAGAAAAAGCTCTTCAGTAGCAAATTCAAAAACAGTTAGACTTTACACACTTTCTTACCATGGCTGTCTTTGAAGACTAAGAAAAAATATGATCATTTTAAACGTTTTAAACTACCTAGAAAACCTGGAGATAATTTCTAGCCCCTCTTTCTCTTTTGACATACAGTATAATGCAAAGCAGGACCTGTATAGTATGTACATATAGTTAAACACACATGGAAACACATGTGGTGATGTCACATTATAGGCACACACACATGCACTACATTTTTTTTTTATTTGCCACACATGAAAATACTCACTGGTCTCATATACGGTATATGTTCTCCTTGAAATGTAAGATCCAATAAGTAATTGAGTTACATTCTAAACATCTAATACAACACGCACACAAACACACACACACACTTACACTCAATGCACAATTACCCATCAAAATAATCAAGGCCTAGATTCAATAAATAATTTGTCCTTAACCCTTCCTTATTACAAAATGCATGATTTTGCTTTTTTCATTGTAAATTTAGTTTGGCAAGTCTATATTGGTCTTGAAACACACTTGCATATGCAAGTACAAATTTAGGGATAAAATGTGAATCCACACCTTAATGTACCTGATGGGTACAGCCTGAAAGAATAGGTCCTGTCTGGTCCACACGCCTCAGTGTTGGTCAGAATGTATCAGGAGGAGCATGAGGAGCAGGTTTTAGTCCACACACTTCAGTGTTGGTCAGAATGTATCAGGGGGAGCATGAGGAGCAGGTTTTAGTCCACACGCCTCAGTGTTGGTCAGAATGTATCAGGAGGAGCATGAGGAGCAGGTTTTAGTCCACACGCCTCAGTGTTGGTCAGAATGTATCAGGAGGAGCATGAGGAGCAGGTTTTAGTCCACACACTTCAGTGTTGGTCAGAATGTATCAGGGGAGCATGAGGAGCAGGTTTTAGTCCACACACTTCAGTGTTGGTCAGAATGTATCAGGGGGAGCATGAGGAGCAGGTTTTAGTCCACACACTTCAGTGTTGGTCAGAATGTATCAGGGGGAGCATGAGGAGCAGGTTTTAGTCCACACACTTCAGTGTTGGTCAGAATGTAGCAGGCGGGAGCGTAAGGAGCAGGTTTTGCTAACCCCAGCACTCCAAGCCCTCTGAGGCCACCGCAGCGAGGGAAGCTTTCAAAGAGACCCTTTAGTGTCAAAGCCGGGCCATTTAAAGATCTCCTCCAGCCTTTTCATCAGTTCACAAGTTACAGTTTTGTCCGGCCTTTTTGATGCAAATCGGCATTCATCAAAGGCTGTGCCGAAAAACGTCTCTTTCTTCTGCCACTTAAAGGGTCGGGCTCTTGTCGTGGGAAATTAGGCTGGCGAGGCCACAGAGGAGGCCGCCCTCAGACCCCAGCACAACGGCCTTCATGCACAGGTGTGGCCCGATCCTTTTTATAAATTCCTTTGCCCCCTCTATTTCTTTTAAAGTTTCCCTTTGTCTGCTAAGGGGCAGACATTAAAACCTCCAATTAAGAGCCCGGAGGAAGTAGAAGAGTGACGCTTCAGGGGCAGCTAGTGGTCCCACACTGAACAGCAATTTAAGTCCACTCTTATATTAGAACTTGGTGTTGAAGTTGCAGTGACAAATAAAACAGTGAATTTGTCAATGTGCTCTCAAACATTTAAGCACATACTGCTTTTTAAATTATTACATTATTATACTGAAAGAAAAATAAAATAAAATCAAGATTAACTGAATAAAAAGAAAGTTAAAGATGAATAACAACAAAAGCATAAAAGCATCCCATGTCAATGAATGGCTTATGTACAAAAGCAAATTGACGTTTAAAGGTAGTTAATGTTGACGCCTCATGATCTGCCACATTCTAGGAGCAGAAAAGGAAAAGGAAGCTTCACCTGCTCTCTTGTAGTGAAACTTTGGGTTAGAGAGAAGTTTAGCATCTATGTATGACACATTTAGGCTGATAAAGTTCAGCAATGTATTCTGCTAACAAGCCAATTAGGATTTTTAAAACAAGTGAAATCATTTTAAATTCAATTCGAATACAAACAGGCATCCAGTGCAAAAACACAGATACCGGGGTAATATGGGCTCTCTTCCTTGTTTTGGTCAATTGTCTTGCAACAGCATTTTGAGCCAACTGTAATATTTCTGTACTATGCTGGAAGACAAGAGAAAAGTTATTTACCATATAGTCTACACAAGGCATTACATTTTTGGCATTTAGCAGACATTCTTATCCAGAGCAATTTATACAAAATTGCCTTTTTACATACAATACATTTATTCAGCTGGGCAGTTTAACTGAAGCAATTCAGGCTAAATGCCTTACTCATGGGTACATCAGCATCAGGGAATTCAAACCCACATCTCTGAGTTAGGTGCCCATTTCCCTAACCATTCGGCTACACAAATGCAAATGCATGAATATACAGTATATATAGGTTGAACAATAGATTAAGCAAACTGCAATCCATTTTGTTGCTTATTCAAAAACAAAACAAATGAAGAAAAAGTTTGACAATGACCTTTGGGGAGATGTGGGTTTTGCCTCTGTTTTTGAAAGTCGTGTGGGGGAGTACGCTTTTTGCAGCTTTTAATTATGTGCCTATTAAAGCACATGGTGCAGGGATTGGGAAGAGGGGGCGAATGACACCCCTGTGAAGGTCGTGTTCGGAGTGGAAGTGGTGACAATGCCGCGGCTTATCCTCCCCGCCAGCGCGGTTTGACCTCGGAGTCGCGGCGGAGACGGCATGGCAGCCGTCCTCCTGCTCGTCCTCGCATTAAAGCGCCAGAGACCGCTGGATTATCTGCCAATTAGCACCAATTGTGGTGGCAGGATTTTTATGCGATGTTCAGTATTTTTAATGCGGTTTAATTTCTCTCTCTCTCCTTCTTCTCCGGCACAATCAGGCCTGTCAGCATTCCTCTGCCTTTCTCATTTAAAAGAAAGAAGCAGGCATTAATTTGGTATTAAAGAGCGTAGAATATGCTCTACCAGTGGAGCAATTGTCAGGGAGGGAGAGGGGGGGGGGACAGAAAATCATTTTAAGGGCCCACTGTGAAGGGCTTGTTCAAACAGGCCTCGTACTCCTCCACAGTCCCTCCCGCACACCAACATCGCTGCACGAGAGAGTACTGCAGCTTCACTTTGCCATCTCATACTCCACACTCTCTCCCGCACACCAACATCGCTGCACGAGAGAGTACTGCAGCTTCACTTTGCCATCTCATACTCCTCCACACTCTCTCCCGCACACCAACATCACTGCACGAGAGAGTAATGCAGCTTCACTTTGCCACCTCATACTCCTCCACACTCTCTCCCGCACACCAACATCGCTGCATGAGAGAGTACTACAGCTTCACTTTGCAGCCAAACAACAACGCTATTGTTGCCATGACATGATTTCAGAGCTATGTTACAGAAAGTTTGGTATTTGCACATATACTGTGCTGACTACCTTTAATGGTAATTTTAGCAAATGCCTGTCCATCAATGTCTACTACTTGCCTCAAAACCACGTGGCACACTGGGTAATTGTAGTGAATTATGGTAACAATAACCAGGAGTTTTTCTTCTTAAAATAAATCGGATGATTATTGTTACCATAAACAAAATGCTAAATAAAATAGAAACTTTTTTTTTTAAATGCAAACATTCAATATCACTTTGCTTAAATTGGTGGATACAACTTTAATTCTTTATAAAATTGCCATTACTTACTACTAAATAAATAACACTCAAGCAATGTGACATTTAACTGTTTTGAATCTAAACTTTGGTTCACTTTACTAGTGGTAGGAAAATATGATAATGCGGTTGTAACTGGTATGTGTACAAACAAAATTTGAATACAAAACTTATAATGAAAGCATAGAAGTCTTGAATTTTTAATTAGTTCCATTATGTTTTTCAGTGACTAAACATGACTTCATGACACCTGTCTCATAGTTTTGTTCTTATACCATATGTCATAATAAAGAATCAAGTATCTGATACTATTGTGATCTTTTAATTACACAAATTGAATTGATACAAAGCTTTATGGGTGTAGGGCTGTAACCACTTTTGATACATTCTACATATCAACTTATGATTGCATATTTTGTATTAATCTTAACGTGAATCCATGAAACGTGATATTCCCCCTTATGGCATGCATATGACTGCATATAAGGCTCTGTGAATGCATTTTCCATATAGACCAGGGATTAATTCATAAAATGTTCATACGCACAGATTTTATCCTGTATTCAATAGATTTGATCTTACAAGAAAATCGTTGCACAAATTGAGAATTATAAAACTCTAAACTGACGTGGAAACATTCTTATGTGTACGCAAACTCCAGAGTATGTGTACAAACTTTCCCTTGTGCCTATGCAGATGCACTGCAGATTATTTTGTGATAAGCATTGTGGGCCATTAACTAGGCTATTGCAGCACTTTCTGTTAACATCAGTGTACAATTTTCTATGAAAAACAGAACAATGATTGGTCACAGTATTTGTTTTGCACCAATTATTGGTTGTGTTATTAGTTTTGTATGTGCTAAAAGGTTTTAGGGGCCCACCAGGCTTCCCAGAAATCAACAGAATATATAACACAACTCACCATTTGTTGTGTCATTTACAGAGAAGATGGCATTGATGATACCTTGAAGACAAGTACTTGTCACATGCATACAACCTATTATACAATGTGATCTGAAATCACACCAGGGTATGCAGCTATGGTTTCAGTTGCGTCTTGCCCAGCACTTGTAACTAAAAGCAAGCATTTCTGGCAATAAATTTAGAAACCAGTCCTCTTGGTGAAATGTACGAAGCTTCCAGTGAGTTCTGTGGAAATATCAGTGCTCATGCACCACAGTGTTACGAAGACACTGCCAGTTTATTGATATGTTGGTCTGTAAATTATTCAGAGCAACATTAAAAAATGAGGATTTTTTTTACACAAATCATCATTTTACACAGCCATTTTTCTCCCTTTGGAGAAGGGCATCATCATCCTCACTCCGTTGCCTTTCTTTGCAGATCTTCTCCTGCTATTCAGCTTTTGTAAATAAAATGCTGGGGCTGTTATGAAGGAAAATAAATCCTTTTTGTAAATACAGCCTAAACCAAAGAAAGTATCCTATTCCGGGGAAAAGCAAGAAAGGGACAATACATTACTACGTGTCAATTTCAGTTATTTTACTTATGGTGTTTATTTGTGTTTGAGATTTATTTGTTATTTGGAGTTAGCACTGGCTGTGAAAAACTCTCAATAAGGCAGTTAAGCCCGGAGAACATGCTGTATTTGTATTTCAAATGCACTACAATGGTAGCCTTTACTAGTATTGATTTGGGGTTTATATCTGCAAAGGTCCATCACAGCCCATATGTGTGTGAAGTGCAACATGACCTCATATGTCCTCAGTAAAAATAAAAAAATAAAAAAAATAAAAAAAATAAAAACGTAAGTTAAATTACAATTTAACATTAAAGGAGCCGCTTGTATGAATACAGAAATATCTCCCCATGAATCTGATGTACAAGCATGGGTCTCTGCTCATGTAAGCATACATATTATACAATGCACCATGCTTTATCTCCTTTACTTGTCTATGACCTTTTTTATCATTTAGATTATCTGAATAATCTTTCATAACAATACACCTAACCATAATCACCATTAGCCTACCCATACCTATAACCATAATCACCATTAGCCTACCCATACCTATAACCATAATCACCATTAGCCTACCCATACCTATAACCATAATCCCTAAAACACATGGATGAAGCTGAACGTTAAGATATATTTTTACAACAAACAGAAAAAAGAATGGACATGCCCTCTTTTCATCCAAACTACATAGATATGATTAGGCATTGCATATTATGGAATGTTAAAAGATGGGCTAATAATAATAATAATAATTAAAAAACGAAGGGCTGCTGGGTTTCTCATTCGGTTAAGGCATTAGTGCCACGCTGTTGTGCATGGATGAGCCCCATGATCCTGGATCGAATCTTGGCTAACTGTGGTCGGTAGCTTCATGCAATTGCATCGCCCAGGGTATGGAAGGGTTCATTCACGTAGGGCTCCGCATTTTATTACTATCCAGCGACCTCTCTGGTCGATTGGGCACCCGTGGACTGCATGTTAAAGCCGCTTATGAAAGGTCTTCCTCCGACTCTACTCTATGCAAGCTCAGCTGTAGTTTGTGATGTGAAAAGTTTCAGCTAGTGACACTATGTGTTTCGGTGAGAGGCACGTCTACACTCTCCGGAATCAGCAGCTGGGTTCACGCATGAATGCAGCTGCAGTTGCAGACAGTTGGACAGTACAAATTAGGATGGAAATTGGATATGTAATTATTAATGAATTTATCATAAAGAAACAGATGACATTCATTCATATATACAGGTGCAGCTCAAAAAATTAGAATATCGTGAAAAAGTTCTATATTTTTTGTCACTCAGGTCAGAAAGTGAAACGCATATATTATATAGATTCATTACACATAGAGTGAAATATTTCAAGCCTTTATTTCTTGTAATTTTGATGATTATGGCTTACAGCTAATGAAAACCCAAATTCAGTGTCTCAGAAAATTAGAATATTACATAAGAACAATAAAAAAGGATATTTTAAACAGAAATGTCAGCCTTCTGAAAAGTATGTTCATTTCTATGCACTCAATACAGAAATGTCAGCCTTCTGAAAAGTATGTTCATTTCTATGCACTCAATACTTGGTTTTGGGGGGCATGGCAAACACCTTCTCGTGGTGCCTCCCGTCAGTAACTTATGACTGCGTTATACAATCGTAAGCGAAACAAAGTTTGCCAATTAAGGGCCTTCACCCGGGCTGGTGTTCGGCAGCAGTTGGGGGGGAGAGCCGGTGGCGCTTGCTCCGCTGGCCTCCAACCCAGTATACTGTAGCTGAACACCGAAGGGCTCACCTCCAGCAAGATCTGCGTCATCGAGCAGTTGGCCTATACCACCAAGGCCCTCGTCATACTCCTCCAGGAGACCCACTGCGTATCAGCTGAAAAGCTAGTGTTTCCAAACTTCGCACTAGCTGGGTCTATCCTGAGCAGGAAGCATGGCCTTGCCACGTTTGTCCATGAAAGGTTGAGCTGGACTCTCGCCGACCAATCTCCAGCTGACTCGGAGATTGAGTGGTTGTGCGTGGACATCGCCGGTTTTAAAATCGTAAACGTTTACAAGCCTCCACCCTCGCGATTCATGCCAGCGTCTGTCCCAGTTTTCCCCCACCCCTGTCTCTATGCTGGTGATTTCAATTGTCAGCATGAAGACTGGGGGTACAACACCAATACGCCCGACGGAGAGAACCTGGCTGCCTGGGCAGCCAACAACAGCCTAGCCCTGTTATACGATCCCAAGGGCGCAGCCAGCTTTCTCTCCGGTCGCTGGAACACTGGGACAAATCCTGACCTGGCATTCGCGAGTGTCGGTGTAGACAACTGGCTCCCTGACAGACGTGTGCTCGGAAAGTTCCCGCGGTCCCAACATCGACCATCGCTGATAACCGTGCCTAAACTCGTGGACCTTGTCCCGAGCGAGCCGATGAAGCGATGGAACTTCCGAAAGGCCAACTGGAAACGCTTCCGCCTCCTCACCAACAAATCCACGAGGCATCTTCCATCGCCTAATACCATCAACGTGGATGAGGCGTACCAGGACTTCTGTGGCATGGTAGTAAAAGCAGCTAAAAAATCCATCCCACGCGGTCGTCGTAACAGCTACAAACCGTGCTGGGATGCGGAGTGCGAGAACCTCTACCGCGCCTTTCTCCGGGCTCCTGCGGGAACCGAGTCAAACAGGGCTGCTACAGCCCTGTTGTCAAGACTCAGCCAGAGGAGACAAGAGCGCTGGGAGGAGGCTGTCAATACCATCGACTTCTCGCACTCCAGCCGCAAGGCATGGAGTATCCTGAATAACCTCACTGGCAGGTCTAGACACCCCCCTCGTCACTGCCCCATTTCTGCAAACCAAATCGCATCACAATTTGTGAAAAATGGGGTATTCGAGGGTAAAGACTGCGAGTCATCACGACTCGTGGCAAAAGAAGTGTCTGACCTCTGGAGGGCCCCCACACCTAGCAGCGACAACATCTCCGGTGAATTCATGCCGGAGGAGTTCGCTGCCGCCCTCCAGCACCTAAAGTCAGGAAAAGCTCCGGGTCCTGACTCCATCTGCCCGGAGCTTATACTCCATGCCGCACCTGCCCTGAAGTCCTGGTTAAGAGCTTTCCTCTCTTCCTGCTTGTGCCAACTCAAAGTCCCCAAAATCTGGAGAAGAGCCCTAGTCGTCGCGATCCCTAAGCCGAACAAACCTGAAGGGGACCCTAAGAGCTACCATCCCATCTCTCTGCTCTGCATCCCCTTCAAGATCCTCGAGCGTCTCATCTACG
Organism: Ilyophis sp. 1 JC-2022; assembly: GCA_022702515.1. NCBI lineage: Eukaryota > Metazoa > Chordata > Actinopteri > Anguilliformes > Synaphobranchidae > Ilyophis > Ilyophis sp. 1 JC-2022. The sequence goes on along the minus strand of CM040396.1, from coordinate 80,821,251 downwards.
CCCGCGTCGAACCGATCATCGACCCGCTGCTCCCCCAGGAGCAGGCTGGGTTCCGACGCGGGAGATCGACCGTAGACCAAGTCACTCTGATGACTCAAGACATCGAGGACAGCTTTTCGGCTAAAAAGAAGGCCGGAGCCGTTTTTGTAGATCTGACGGCTGCCTACAATACCGTATGGCACCGCGGCCTTACCTGCAAGCTGCTCCGCCTGCTGCCGGACAGGCACATGGTCAGTATGATCATGGAGCTTGTCCGAAACCGCAGCTTTACCCTTACCACCGGTAGTGGACAGCGAAGCAGGTTACGACGCCTCAAGAACGGCGTTCCCCAGGGATCTGTCCTGGCCCCCCTCCTCTATAACATCTACACATATGACTTGCCTGACACAGTCTCGCGGAAGTATGCCTATGCGGATGACCTAGCATTGGTGTACTCCGCTGGAGACTGGCAGTCATTGGAGGGGACTCTGAGCCAGGACATGCAGACACTAGTGGCATACCTCCGGAAATGGAGATTGAAGCTCAGCGAGGCAAAGACGGTGTCGGCGGCCTTCCATCTTAACAACAGGGAGGCCAAACGTGAGCTCCGAATATATAGCAGCGGAACACCCCTGCCATGTTGTGCTGAGCCAACTTACCTCGGTGTGACACTGGACAGGTCGCTCACGTTTCGCCGACACCTCGAGTCACTGCGCAAGAAGCTAACATCTCGTGTGGCGTTGATGAGGCGACTAGCCGGGTCAGGCTGGGGTGCCGGCGCAAGAACATTGCGTACGGCAGCCCTGGCCCTTGTTTACTCGACCAGTGAGTACTGCGCACCGGTATGGTGTCGCAGTGCCCACACCCGCCTCGTCGATACGCCCATCAACGAAGCCTTGCGAATCGTGACAGGATGCCTGCGTTCCACTCCCGTGGACAACCTTCCCATCCTTGCAGGCATCCAGCCCGCTGGGCTTCGCCGTGCAGGAGCCACAGCATGTCTCGCGTGCCGGGCTGTGGAGCCAAACCATCTGCTTCATGAAAGGCTCACTATAACAGCTGAGCCTCCCCGGCGCCTCAAGTCGAGACACCCATTTGTGCCTGCCGCACAAGAACTCCTGCAGCAATGCAGTGACCTTAACATCAGTGCGGCACGATGGGCGGATTACACCTGGAGCACGGAGTGGGAGGAGAACACCTCTAGACTCCGTGACTTCATCCCAGACGTCGGCTTTCCCCCTATTGGGGTGGACCTGCCCAGACTGGCGTGGGTGAGGCGTAACCGCCTCCGGACCGGCGTTGGGCGCTTCCGCTCATCGATGCACAGATGGGGCTTGGCCTCCTGCGCGGCCTGTGAGTGTGGCGCAGAGGAACAAACCGCAGACCATGTCATCCTGGACTGCCCGATTTATCGGGCACCCAACGGGATGCATGGTCTGTCGGCTCTGGATGACGACACGGTGACATGGCTGCTGGAGGTGTGCCCTGAAATATAGCCCAGGTGAACCCCCCCTAGGCTCGGGGTGGTAAAAGGATAGCCCCTCGGCCCCGAGCCTGGGGGAGCGGAAGAAGATCTTACCCAAACGAAGAAGAAGAATACTTGGTTGTGGCTCCTTTTGCATGAATTACTGCATCAATGCAGCGTGGCATGGAGGCGATCAGCCTGTGGCACTGCTGAGGTGTAATGGAAGCCCAGGTTGCTTTGATAGCGGCCTTCAGGTCGTCTGCATTGTTGGGTCTGGTGTCTCTCATCTTCCTCTTGACAATACCCCATAGATTCTCTATGGGGTTCAGGTCAGGCGAGTTTGCTGGCTAATCAAGCACAGTGACCATAGCACTGAACCATGGTCATTGAACCAGCTTTTGGTACTTTTGGCAGTGTGGGCAGGTGCCAAGTCCTGCTGGAAAATGAAATCAGCATCTCCATCAAGCTTGTTAGCAGAAGGAAGCATGAAGTGCTCTAAAATTTCCTGGTAGATGGCTGCGTTGGTTGACTGTGGACTTCAGAAAACACAGTGGACCAACACCAGCAGATGACATGGCACCCCAAATCATCACTGACTGTGGAAACTTCACACTGGACTTCAAGCAATGTGGATTATGTGCCTCTCCACTCTTCCTCCAGACTCTTGGACCTTGATTTTGGACCACTGAGCAACAGTCCAGTTCTTTTTCTCCTTAGCCCAGGTAAGACGCTTCTAACGTTGTCTCTGGTTCAGGAGTGGCTTGACACGAGGAATGCAACATTTGTAGCCCATGTCCTGGATTTGTCTGTGCGTGGTGGCTCTTGATGCACTGACTCCAGCCTCAGTCCACTCCTTGTGAAGCTCCCCCAAATTATTGAATGGATTTTGCTTGACAATCCTCTCAAGGCTGCGGTTATCCCTGTTGCTTGTGCACCTTTTCCTACCACACTTTTTCCTTCCACTCAACTCTATGAATATGCTTGGATACAGCACTCTGTGAATAACCAGCTTCTTTAGCAATGACCTTTTGTGGCTTACCCTGTCTTCTGGACATCTGTCAAGTCAGCAGTCTTCCCCATGATTGTGTAGCCTACTGAACCAGACTGAGAGACCATTTAAAGGCTCAGGAAACCTTTACAGGTGTTTTGAGTTAATTAGCTGATTAGAGTGTGACACCACGAGTTTCCAATATTTCACTTTTTCACAATATTCTAATTTTCTGAGACACTGAATTTGGGTTTTCATTAGCTGTAAGCCATAATCATCAAAATTACAAGAAATAAAGGCTTGAAATATTTCACTCTATGTGTAATGATTCTATATAATATATGAGTTTCACTTTCTGAAATGAGTGACAAAAAATATTGAACTTTTTCACGATATTCTAATTTTTTGAGCTGCACCTGTATATGCTGTGTTCACCAAACGGTGAATTTTTTATAACCCTTTTTACTCATCTTTACCAGGGGTACCAACAAATTTGAGCACGTCTGTGTATATATATATATATATGTGCTCAAATTTGTTGGTACCCCTGGTAAAGATTAGTAAAAAGGGTTATAAAAAATTCACCGTTTGGTGAATTAGCTTAATCTCACACTGAAAAAATTTGAAAGATCCAAATTTTAATTGACGTTCATTTATTATGAGAAAAAAAAAATCGCTCAACAAGAAATAATCATTTTTAACAAAATCACGTGTGCCACAATTATTGGCACCCCTGCATTTATCTATAGAATAAAGTCCTCATTTTTTATATTTGGTCGCATATCCTTTGCATGCCATGACTTCCTGATGTCAGTGACCCAACAACATCAAATGACTCTTGATATCTTATTTTCTGGTACTCTTACAAGCGATACTAAATGCCTCTGCATTTGAATGGATCTCTATGGGAATTGGGGGGTGGGACTAGATTTAGCTGTAAATTACACTGGAACAGTATGGAACACATGGTTGGCTAAATGGCTCTAAGTCATCAAGGGTCTGTCGTATCAAACAAGCCTCAGACCATCACTCTGCTGCCAGATATGCAGTAGATATGGATGGATAACTTTAAGGGTTGTTTCATATATATATATTCTGTTTCATTGTTCTTTGTTTCAATTATAATAAATGTGGAAATGATTTACCCTATACTGCAGTGTGCCTTAAAAGCTCCCCCATACATGATTAATTTTATTTGATTTACGTGTTAAAATGTTTAAAAATATAGAGCAATAATATGTTCTTATTTTCATTTGCCCATTATCTTGGAATATCACAGACTAACAGGGAGTTTTTCCTTGCCACTGTTGCCTTTGGCTTGCTCTTGTGGGGGTTAAGGCTGGGTTTTTCTGTGAAGCGTATTGTGACAACTGGTTGTAAAATGCGCTGTGTAAATAAATATTGATTCGATTTGATTTAACAAATGGTCACCCAGTTACCATTCACTAATATTGTGTGGGGTGAGGGTGTAGAATGCAACAGTGAAAATAATTTCTACTGATAATAATATCAGAGTGAGTCCCAAGGGCCTTTAAATACATAGTAGAGTGAATGAGGAGGGTTGAATTGCTCCCTTGCACTTAAACAATATTTAATTGATGGTGGCATGACGGAGAAGATTGTAAACACTCCACTGCGACGGATACGATCTGTCTAAACATAAACATGGCCGCGTCCGCCAAGTATTGTTACAAAGAAAAACTACGCTGTTGAAATAATTTTTGTTGAGAACTTTCCCATGTAATCATAATTGTTTGTTAAAGGAGTCTCTTCTCTGAACATTTCTCATCAATCTTCATTTACATGAGACTGCTTAAGATTGCCGATCCCCACGGCACATGTGGGCTGTAAAGTGGAACTGATTATAAAAACGCGATGCTGCAGTAATGTTTAACAATATTTCAACTGTAGTTAATATTAAGAAAGTCTATACATGGTAAGGTGTGGTAGTTTACAAAACTAACACATTTGTGTTACTGAATTGTTGCACAGTGTAAGATTTGAAACAAGTTTATTGTACTGCATTTTACAGTCTCCCCGGAATTAGTGAGGATTTTTGTTCTCTCTTACTTGCATGTATTTTATCAATACAAATATTAGTAGAAAAATAGCAATGTTAATACAACATATAATTAATGTAATTCATTCAATATGCACATTCAGCAGCTGGGGGGTGAGGGGTGTCGAATGTGGAGTAACTAGCACAAGGCCTTGTGCCTGTGAGGGCCTCACACAAGGCAGGGATTTTTATTTTTTGTCTTTAAAGATAGACCCTGGGATACGACATCAGACACATGCAAACGGAGCAAAGAATGTGTATTGAGCAACAGCACAGCAACACATTTGACCTTTGTTATGTCTTGAGCATCCATCCGCACATTACCAGAAGTAAACAAACCTGGCCGTGAGGCAGGTTATAGCAAACTTCTGCATAAACAAACAAAATAAACTATAGCTAGTGCTATGTATATTATATAATACATATATTATTCAGGGGAGAGTCAGCACAATGTTGTCAACAGAGGTCTATTTTTTCTTCTGATAAAAGTTTTATGTCAGCATGATGTTAGCATCTAGCTAGCTAGCTATAATAAACATCATCATTTCCATTTCTATTTTTAACTATCTAGCTAGCAAGCTATCATTTAATTTACTCAATGTAAAATGATAATAACTAGCTAATGAATGAATTCAACTTATTGTCTCTGAGAGAGTTGCATGCACACTTGCACATAATGGGCCTCATTTATGAAATGTGAGCGGAATGAAATTGCACATAAATCATTCATATTAGCTATTTTGTTCCTATTTTAGCATTCATCAAAACTTTTGTATCTCAGATTTGTTCATACGTACAAGCAAAACGTACACCTGCTCAGGCCCACGCGTACTGCATCCGTATATTCAAAATGCCGCTAAATGTAGCTTCTGAATATCAATTAGAATAGGCCTATGAATTTATTTTTATTTTCACTTAAATTCACAAGACTAAATGTAGCCTTTAAAGTGCACAATGAAAACATAATAGTGTAATCTAAAGCAAGCCCTTTAGATTAAGCCTTTTAATCCATTGTAGGCTTCATATTTATTTATTTTATTGAATTAGACCCATAACTTAATTAATGCTACCAGTAGGCTACTATTTTTCTGAATTGATTAAACTAAAATGTTATATGATGTTAAATATGCTAATTAAAATGCACAAAAATTAGCTATAAAATTACAAGGTTTTTGTCAAGGATTTTAAATGTTAATTTATACAAAGACTGTAATGGATTTAGAGTAGTGATGTTAGCCTGCGACCAAGTTGTTAAACAGTAAGTGATATGCGATATGACCATCGAACGCATGCACATCTTAGCTGCCTCTATAGACATGTAATCTCGAATGAATCTGAAATTTGAAATACTGAATTTGACCCGGTTACAGACCTTTTTCACCTGAGCCTTAAAAGAAAGCCTAGAATCGAACAGAACTCCAAGGTACTTGTATTCGGATACGACCTGTAGCCTCTCTCTCCCTGAGAAAAGACATCATCTGGCTCACTAGAACTGTTGTCTTACTGAAAAAAACAAATACTGTTTTTTGGACACATTTAACTAAACAGAACATTGCTCTAGCAGCATGTACACATGTGCCCTGATGTTTGAGAGTTGATTGGCAACTTGGGTCACCCTGCTACCATGTACTGTACATAAATGACAGTGTCATCCGCATACATTTGGATGTTAGTGTCAGGAGGACACACAGATGGGAAGTCATTAATATACAATGAAAATAACAATGGGCCCAGGAGGGCAGTTGATTGATGATTCTGTACTCGGACATACTGAGATCGATTTGACAGATATGATGCTAGCCATTTAAGTGTACCGGAAGAAAAAATTAAGCTAGCTAACTTAGACATGAGAATTCCATGATTAACAGTATCAAATGGCTTCCTAAGATCAAGAAAAACAATTCCGATAACACCACCTTCAACATTTGTCCTTAAAGGAGCTATATGTAAAACTTACACCGAGCTTAAAATGGGTACTGCAGTCCAAATTCACAATACTGTAGTCTCCACCCGCCCCCTCCTCCCCACACTCGAAGCTATAGTCTTTGCCGGTCGAACAACAAAGAAAAACATGGCTTGAGATAAACCTAATAATAACTAGCTAGCTAGATGAGTTTATCACAAGCTGTGTGCTAACTTGAAAACAGTGTTGGGCGGATTACTTAGAAAATGTAACGTTAGCTAAAAGAGAACAAACTTTCTTTGTTGTTCGACCAGCAAGGACTATCTGTAGGCTAACTTAAAAACGGTGTTGGATGGATTAGTTTAAAAATGTAAGACAACAAAATTCCTTTGTTGGAACGATGTAACCTTAGCTAGCTTGCTAGCTAACGTTAGCCTCGAAACAAAGAATACCTTACCTAGACGCTAGCTAGCTAACGTTAGCTACATCGTTTCACTAAAATATCTACCTAGCAATCTAACGCTAGCGAAATTTGAGTACATTAATTTGATTCAGTCATAATTGATTCAGTCCACTGATTCAGTGAGCCGGGTCAACTCGGAGAATAATGAATCACACAGTCAAAACAAAAACGGACGTCCGATCCGGAATGAAAATGTCAAAGGAGACCATACTGGGTGTAGTATTGTTGTCAGAGAAGCCAGTATTTCGATTTAGCATGTTTCCTTAATCTCAGATGACATATAATGGTCATTTTGGACAGTTTGGCGAGTTCAGCAATCAGTGTGACTAACTCACCTAATGGAGACAGCATGCAATGTTTTGCAAATACAGGCCTAAATTGTGAAAGAAGATAAATTAGGTGTGGGCTTTAATTACTCCAAGGCAATCTTCAGATAGAGTATATAATGCAGAAATTGCCTTACCAGGATTCATAATAGAAGCAGAAATCTGGCTTAACACAGTGCCTGATGCATTCAGACTGTGCTCTGTGATGAGCCTTGGTTGGCTGAATGGCCTACTCTCATTATTAAGCTTTGTTATGGTTGTGTAAATATCACTTAAATTGCAACATAGTATTAAATATATTAACCTTTGTATTTGAGATGACTTTATCAAATATATATTTTTAAATACTTTTAAAATTGAAAAATTCACATTTAAAAAAAAAACATAGTACATGCTATTTTGCAAATAGTTTTCAAACACTCATAAATCTCAAACAATCTCATCAAATACTTCTATAGAATACATAATAATTTCATTTCAAAGGCTTTAAATCTAGTTTCAAAGCCCTAGAACAATATTTTTTGCATGAAGCTTTCAGACAGTACTGATTACAATCTCTGCTCACGCTCAGTCTTTTTGAAAGCTTGGTGTTTTTGAAGTATAACATGGATTCTTATAAGCTTATAAATGTGAAATAAAGTACTATTATATTTTCCGTAATTTCACAGACGCATAAATGCATAAAGTTATCATTTGTTATGATTCAAAATAAAGGCGCAATCTTCTAAATTTACTTGTGTTTATTTCAAAAACAATGATTAAAATGTACTTGAAAGCATGTTAAATGTGTGCAGCATTTCACCCAGGTCTTTTCCAAATGCACATATGTGAAACTCTCCAGTGTTTGGTATGTTTCTTGCATGTGAACATGTGTACTGGGAGCTGTTTGAAAATGTCTTCAGTGATTACCATGTGACCTTTATGTTTTTATTTTTATACAGACAAGATGAAAAGTACATTTGTAAGAATAAGCTGTTTCTTCGGGGTTTACCATTTTACTGAAACAGCTTTGACCAAAATCAATATTTGTGTAGTACCCGCTGTCCTCTCTGTATCTATACACACACACACACTCTCACAGTTCATTTTTACAAAACATTTTTAATTGTATCAAAATAAACAATTGACCTTTCAAAACATCTGTAGGAGAAAATTAAGCTTTTTGTAACACATTTTCATAAAGACTTTTTTGTTTGTTTGCATCGCCAGATGGATTTACAAGATTTTTCATATAAATGCCTAAAATTTTATTAAACAACACAATGCATTTTTTATGGTTCGAGCCTAGAATAATAAATGATGTATTGGCAATTTTGAAGGTTTAACTTTAACTGAAAGCTTGAATCAATACTTTAATCACCAGTTACAAGCTAATTCTGTGAGTTTCTCTTTTTTTAACTTTATGTAAAATACAAATTAAAGTTTTCATTAATACATATCCAACACCCATGAGAAAAATTTAATCCTTTGGCATTTTGTAGAATTATGTAAATTATGTATGGTAGTTATAAGTGACCCTACAGTAATTTTGATACACACATCCGAGTTCATGTCCACTTGTAGAAAAGGCTTGAATTAATTTACATTACTAACACAAATGTGAGAATTCAAGTTTTAAGAAAAGCTATATAACATACTTATTGTATATCAGTCCAACACTTTGAAGCTAAAGCATTTTAAACAAAGCATTCAAACAATTAAAAAAAATATGATTATTTGCTAACTCATATAAGGTTTTCAAATTTTAGCAAAGAAGAAGAAGACTCATTACCAGTCTGTCAGCAGCTGTTTAACACAAACACAGTGAAAAAGTTTTTTTGTTTGTTTCTTTTCCCACACATACTATTTTTGTTTTTATAAATGCAGATGAAAAGGAAACATTGTTCAAAAAGTGTTTTGCAGATCTGAAACAACACTGCATGCATTATGTGATTGTATTTTTAGTAATAGTTTGCTGAAGGCCTTGACGAATGTAGCGTTAGCATTTAAGTGGTGATTCCAGTGATACAGTCAGTGTAATTGGCTGTATAAAATGGCCTTGCATGTATCGAAGTGCGCACTTATTTATGTGGTTTATCAGCAACTATAGCTTTACACTGCTGAGTAATTATTTGAATTGTTGTTATGATTATTGATTGATTTTCACTTGTAGTATTTTCTTATACATCTTTATTCTAAATACTGAAATGATCTGCAGTCCATAATGTGTGTGTACATCTCTACACACTATGCATTGCTTTAAAGTTCAAAACTAAATTTAGCTGAGACACAAACACAGCAGATATAGACCCTGTCCAATGAGACAAGAGAGATGTTTTTTGCACCTTAGACTCTGTGCAGAGAATATGATCATACAGTATAAAGTCCAGTTGCAAGCAGTGCCTGGCCAGGCCAGGCTTGGTTCGGGTGTGGATGCAGGGCACAGCGGGCCCTTTATAGTGTTAATTTGGGCTTGGTCCGTGCCACAGCTGGGAGTGAGAGTGCCCTCCTGGCTGCTGTTTTCTCTGCAGCAGTGAAAACAATCCGCTCTCTGTTTCCTTTGGTCTGCTGGGCGACCTTGCCCCCGGGCCTACTCTGCTGCCGCAGCTGCCGTCGTTAACGCGTTCCGTGGTAGTGAAAAGGAAACCGCCGTGTCTCACCCCAGGGACAGGACGTGTTTGAGCGCGGCGGGCCCTCCTGCAGGTGCGTGGCCACCCCCTACCCCCCCCCCCCCCCCCCCCCCCCGCCTGTTTGTGTTCCTCCCCCTCTGTTTGTTTACAGTGCTGGCTAAACGACTCAGGCTCCATAGTGCAGTGCTCTGCCAAGCTTGACCTTTAGTGCTAGCTTGCTCCTTTTTCACATAAATCTCCCCCTGACATCGGAGAAGGACGGAGCATTGCTGCTAAGCACAGAAATGAACCACATCTTTACCACGCAAGCGACGAGGGCCATGAGAGGGAAAAAAACCAGTAAGGAACATGGTGATGACCTAAACTTAGGAATCATACCTTAAAGAGTGAAGCCATTTCCAGATTTTGGTTACAGTTAAGTGCCATGGAACTGATGGAGCGAGAAGCTGCATTTTTCATAGCTCAGCAATTCTGAATTCGACATTTTAGCAGGGAGTCTGCGCAATAATTATGAAAGGCTCTGTAGTTTATGGCTTTAAGTTCAGGAATGATAATCCATGGCGGCCTTTTGTAACATGAATACATCTGCCCAGCACAGGTGCAATTAAGACATGGCTTCTGCGTGAGCAGTCATTTGGAATGCCAGAAATGCTTTGCAGATGTTTAGAGAAGAGCGAGGTCTTCCAAACTTTCCAGACACTCCTATATTTGATTCCAAGGCTTTTCCAGCAGAAATATCCATATTTTCCATTCAAATTAATAGTTTTCCTGTGATCCTTGCTTGATGATGGGCTGCTTAAGCACAGTGCTTTACACACCATTGACTCATTACCAGTCTGTCAGCAGCTGAATGAATATACACACATTCATTATTCTGTTTAACATAAACACATTCTTGTACAAAGGCCCACAATGATGGTTTCTTTCATCCACATATGTTGTAGAGCATCACTCACAGATATCTGTAACTGTGATATATTCCAATAAGAGAGAGAGAGAGAGAGAGAGAGAGAGAGAGAGAGAAAGAGAGAGAGAGAGAGAGAGAGAGAGAGAGAGAGAGAGAGAGAGAGAAAGAGAAAGAGAACAAGAGAGAGAGAGAAAGAGGGAGAGAGAGAGAGAGAGAGGGAGAGAAAGTCATTGAGAGCTATTATTATTATTATTATTGTTATTATTGAATGGACACTGATTCTTATTAATTTGGTTATTAATTAAGTTTGATGGACATCCTTTTAGGTAGCACTATATCAGAATAAAACTGACTTTTTTTTGCTTCTATAAGACTTTTACTAATGACTAATGCCCAAAGCAACATTTTTCAAGTCTACTTTGACAATGGGAGCTAATTTTATTTCCCAGAGTGGAGCGTAAAGCTGTTACTTTTACAGTTTGGCCTGTGTGCGAGAGGCCAGGTTAAGAACACGGGCCGGGGGGGATTCTTCCCTCCATCTTTCCTGTGAGTCGTGGCCTTTGCTTTTTTCAACTTCCTTGATTTAGTTCTGGTAAACAGTGCAGAGCTGCCACCTGTTTTGGGCACTTGAGAAATTGACTTTTCCTGAAAAGTCTCCTGATCTTTGACCCCACCATAGAGTGAGGGGCAGTGGCGCAGCTATGCCCTCTTGTGTGGCCGGGTGCCATTTAACCCCCTAATTATTCCAAGGCAGCTCCCCGTCTGCTAAAGCTCCAGCTCCGGAAACTGCTCCCGAATGATCAAATAAACGCACATGCATGGAATTCACTGTGCCCCCTGTACATAGTCACTGTGCTGTTCCTGATACACTCTGTGCTATATGTATAAACACTGTGCTCCCTGTGCTTAAACCTGGCCTTAATACTGGGTGGAACCTATCTGAGGGGCAGTGCTACCCAGGCTTATTTTTAGGTGGTATACTTATCAACTTTATAAGATGATGACTTCATCCAGGGTGGTTTAGGTGCCAATGATGGCATATAGCAGGTTGTGATCCTGTCTGTGTGTGCAGGATCTGTGTATGCAGAGTAGAGCCCTCAGTGTAGTGCACTTAGTTAACACACTACTAGAGCAGAGTACTGTAATCCTGTCTGCGTGTGCAGGATCTGTGTATGCAGAGTAGAGCCCTCAGTGTAGTGCACTTAGTTAACACACTACTAGAGCAGAGTACTGTGATCCTGTCTGTGTGTGCAGGATCTGTGTATGCAGAGTAGAGCCCTCAGTGTAGTGCACTTAGTTAACACACTACTAGAGCAGAGTACTGTAATCCTGTCTGTGTGTGCAGGATCTGTGTATGCAGGGTAGAGCCCTCAGTGTAGTGCACTTAGTTAACACACTACTAGAGCAGAGTACTGTGATCCTGTCTGTGTGTGCAGGATCTGTGTATGCAGAGTAGAGCGCTCAGTGTAGTGCACTTAGTTAACACACTACTAGAGCAGAGTACTGTGATCCTGTCTGTGTGTGCAGGATCTGTGTATGCAGAGTAGAGCGCTCAGTGTAGTGCACTTAGTTAACACACTACTACACACTACTAGAGCAGAGTACTGTGATCCTGTCTGTGTGTGCAGGATCTGTGTATGCAGAGTAGAGCGCTCAGTGTAGTGCACTTAGTTAACACACTACTAGAGCAGAGTACTTGGTAGTGTTGCTTTTTTTCCACAAGCAGTTAGGTGAGCTCAAAAAAACGAGCACTTGCCGTTATGAGGTTAAGTTCATTTGAAATGTACTTTGAACCCAAACCTGTATGTCTGTCTGTGTGATCATGTACACTGTTGTCCAACTATATATTTTTCCCAAGTGTAAATTCTGTGTGTTTTATCTGGTGTTGGGAATTCATCCATAAGCGCAGGTCTAAATAAACATCATGATGAAACACAATTTCTATCAGTAGTGGCATGTCATCTGGTAGTTTCTGAAGTATTTACAGAAATAAATGGTAATCCATTAATTGGCAATCCATTAATTGGTAATCCATTAATGGGCAAATTAGTTCAAATGTTTTTGCTGCTTAATGTGATAATTTGCCTTGAAGGTCACTGGAATTTTAAGTGGTCAGTCTGGAATGTAAACTAGTTCACAGGGAAGAGCTGTTATCGCAGTTCTGCTCTCAAACATCACTTTGATTTTCAAGTGAAAGCAGACCAAGAGAGTTCTCATTTTTGATACAGAGACCAACCAAAGGCAATTTATCTTTTTTGACAGATTTGTCTGTGCTCCACTGAGCACTATTTCAGGTTTGTGTGTGTGTGTGTGTGTGTGTGTAAAATTCGGCATCCCTGACTACTTTTTTCCTCTCGGTTTCGTTAACCAGTTGAAAGTAAACATCAATTTGAAACGTTGTTTTCATTGACAAAATGGAGAAAATGACGCATTGAAATGCTGTTTTTTTAATTCCCTGGAATAGAAGAGCTGTGCTTTGAGCATGAAATGGTATTGCTCTGGCCCTCGATCTCTCCAACAGAGACGTGCTTCTAGGTCTGACCTTGTGGGCATGGCCCGTTTCTGTCATAAATCAGAGCACTGAAGATGCCCGGTGCATGTGTGCGCCAGCCCCTGCTGTTAGTTCAGACGCGCCGAGATGGCCTCGCGTTGCGGCAGCGTAAAGCAGCGCTTTATCACTGAGCCGCGCTGGGATGCTGCAGTCCGCTCTGTGGTTGGCTGCACTTTGCTATTTCCTCTGGCTCTGGCTGCTGCACTCACCGTGGAGAGGGAGCTTAGGATCTTGCAGCCGCTGCGCTGATAGCCCTGCACCCTGATTGCTTCTTAGGATGAGGAAAACGGAGGCACCTCCAGATTTGCTCAGCATACCACGCAAGCATTCGGGGTCAAAGGTTACTCCTGGAAGACCCGGATTAGAACTAAGGTAAAATTATATTTTTATCCATCAACTTTTTTTTTTTTTTTTACAGCCCCCTCCTCCAACCATCCAAATCTCCCCAGTCACTGACAAGTAATTTGTGGGGTGATGAAGAAAAAAGTGAGACAGGTGTTATTTTTCAAGTTGGGGTCTCGTGGGTGAGCGGTTGGTGATGTAACAAAACAAGGGACCAATTGGGAGCAACCTTGAGCACCAGCAAAGTGGGCCAAGCGAAAGTTCTAAAGAGGTTTCAGGGTCAGTTGATATGAGAACCAGGGTAAAATGAGAATCAAAGACATATTTTTTTACTGTAACAAAGGAAAACTTCCTTGGCGGGCTCTTCTCACAAGTAGACAGTATCACATATCTCCGCTTAGCTGATTGATAGAGGTTAATCTAAAACATTACACCCAGAGTGAAAGAATTGAGTTCTCATCTTGTGGAATCGTTTTTTACACTCAATATCCTGTTTCACTCATTATCTTTTATGATTACAGTCAATATCCTGTTTCACTCATTAGTTTAATTTGCTTAGAACTACTTTGGTGAATTAAACTATGAATTATGAAATGAGGGCTGTTGAACTTAAAAGTAGGTCTGTGTACGCTTTGAAACGGTCATTGCACTGCTGAGTAGAGTTTCCGGGATATTTTGCAAATATCTTTCCAGACAAACACAAATTTTGCACTATGAAACAAATAGTAAGCAATTAAAAATCATTATAATTACTTATATTTTTCTCTTAAAAATATGTTCAGCTATTGAGAAACTTTTTCCAAGGTTTCATAACAAACTGATTGCTTCTTGCAATATAATACTATGTATGGGGCGTGTCTGAAATAACAATAAAATCCATCCAAAATAACAGGTAGTTTTGTTGGTGGTTGGCATCCAGGTTACTCATACGTTAAACGTCATTTGTTTAAAATATGCAACCTTACACGGCGATGCGTGCAACATGGTCCGTACGGCCGACTCTCAGGACATGTGTGGGTCCTCCCGCGCGGGTGGTGGTTTCATTCCTCCCGTAGCCCCTTCTGGGTCGAGATCACATCTCTACCTGTCTGAACTGAGCCAACATGACAAAAGGAGGGTGCTCTGTATGATCTCTTTAAAATTTTTATAAAAAACGTTCCAGCTCAAACAATGTAACAGTGGCAATAAACACTTTAAGGTATACAGTTTTACATTTCTTTATCTAATATTTTATTTCAATAGTATTTTCATATTGTGCAGAATTGTTTACAATTCATGCGTGTGAAATATTGTTTATAGTTTGTTCAACAGACTCCTTCAAAAAGTGTTTTTCTGCAACTATAAAACACTGTTGTAACTTCCTGAACCTTGCCCATTTCACTTTATTTTATTTAAAATTATTATTTTTATATGAATGTATCACTATTAATAAATGCTTTTAAGAAGACCAAAATCACTGGTGTAGTTTCAGTAGTTTTAATGTGCTAAATGCTTCTTATAAGACTGGTGTAGTTTCAGAAGCTACTTTAGTTGTGGTTTGCATCAATCACTGTGCAATGAGAAAACATTTGTCCATTCAAATACAATTGCTGTGAGACACGAGCGAAGACAAGCATTAGGAAAAGTACTGTCAAGTTTTGTTTTTGTTTTAAAATATTTCACAGTACTGGATCTTCAGTAAGTTTGTATTACTTCTCAGCAGGTTTATTTCAGCCAGTCTCCTGTACCATCCACACTGGTGCTGATCCAGGTCCATTAAAACAAAGAATATTCCGTTTTTACTTCAGCACTTCTTTTTTATAATGTAGATACTTCTCTTTTATTGAAGATTCATGTTATTAATATTATATTTAAATGTCATAGGACATTATATAAGTACCATCACATTGCTCTGCACAGATAATGCATTATACATTTGTTCACTTTGCAAGTAGTTTGGGAAACATTCACAAAGCAAAGGCATACGTTTTATCACATGACACTGGTTGTGAGGGGGAAAACATAAAGAAAGAATATGCACAGAACATCGCATTGCTTGTTACACAAAAACATTTTTTTAGAAAGATTTTCATGATAAATTTTAGTTATTACTTCTATTAATTTTCTCATTTCCAAAATATAAAAAATAAATATTTTAAGGTCTACGTTTTATTAAGGTCTATGTTTGTTTTTGTAAAATAATATTCTCTGTAAATGCATTTTCCTCTGTGTTGACTATGATTAGAATTGGAGGCATTAAAATCATTAAGAAATCATTACAAACAAATGGCACTACTGCCTGTCATTCTAAACAATCTGTTCAACAACTGTCACCACAGATCATTCACATACCCATCCTCATAATCTCCAAAATCCAAAGGACCAATTCAGCAAAGAATCTGGCATATACACCACACACAGCCATCACATAACTGCTAAATATTTATTTGTTAAATTAATTAATTGAATAATGCATAAATATTGGCAGCAATAATGTGGACCAATACACATTAGTAGTTTTATTTAGATAGGCTTCAAGCATGTTCTTTTAACTTGTAGGTTAAAATCTTTTTTTTTTTTTTTTATTTTATTTTTTATTTTTTATTTTTTTATTCAAGTCAACAAAAAATAACAAACAAAAAGTGCTCTATTATACCAAACACATATTCACAAACATTGGACTGAAAAAGTCATTGCTCTCGATGAAATTTCATGTCAGTTGAGACGCTCATAAAAATTACCATATGGTAAGCGCTAAGTTTTAATTTGAAGATCAATGAATCACACACAAAACCGTGAAAACATAAAGTGGGAACTGGATCCTTGCCCCAACGTTAACTCTCTTTCTCCCTCACTCTCTCTCTCTCTCTCTCTCTCACGCACACACACACACACACACACACTATGCAAAGTGCTCACTGTAAAGGCCTGCACTGTTTCTTATGCATTTGTTCCTGCTGCTTTGAAGGTCAATGAGATTAAAAATAAAAAAGCCATGGAGGGGCATTAGAGACAGTGCATCTGGTCTGTCAACCCCCCCCCCAAACATTTGTGATTTAAATGTAATTCGAGTGTGGGCAGGGAGCGAGGGAGAGAAGCGGGAGATGATGGGTGCAGTGAACATCGATGAGAGTGTCATTAACCATGGTGTTATTTACACATCATAAGCCAGTCTATTACATTGACATACAGCGGATCTCCTCAGGCTTGGGCTCTGCCACCCGGGCTTGGGTCTGTTTGCTCTCCGGCTCTGCTGCTGATTGGTGATTTCTGATACGGCATTCCAATACTCCAGACTGCGTGTAAGGTCTTCTTTTTAGAATAGTCTGAAGGCATTCATTACAGGGGTAAAAAATGGAGCAAAGGGCATTGAGAGACAGAAGGTTTGAAGGGTGGGGGGGATAGTGGTGGGAAGTCTACGATTGGCTAGGGATTAAGTCCTCTCTTTTATATCTCTTTCTTACAATAAATCCACACGTTCCTATCCAAAATATCTTGTTTAAACTGTGGAAATGGAAGAGGATGAAGCAAATGTTTGATTCTATGTAGCGTAACATGGCGGGCCTTCGTGAACCCCGAGAAGCCCTCGGAGGGACGGGAAAGGAAATTGTGCAAATGCAAACTCGGGGAGTCTCTCCCCGTACCGAGTGCTGCCATTTACCCAAGACATGAAAATATTTGATAACTCGAGATTAAATCACTGCCGGACTGATACCCGTCACCTCTGTGTGCAGAGGTTCAGTCGCAAGCTGAATCTGTACAGCTGATTGGTGTTTTTCACTTTCATTTCAGAGTATTACCTTTCTGAAGTGGCATTATAGCAGCTGTTAAACTTTCTCTGTTTTTAAAAAAAAATTTTTTTTTTTGGCCACTGAGGATAGCCATCATCTAGCACAAAGTGTTTCAGACAGTAAAAATGAAATGGGCGAGAGGGAATCAGAAACTGGTTGATTAGTGTCCATTTGGCCTGAAAACACCAAGCGTCTCCACTGCTGCCGTTAACACAGGCATCTCGGAACACAGCCAGATCTGTACAAATACAGGCATCGCTTTCACAGAGCTTTGGAAGTGCTGCCCAGGGAACAAGGGTCCACGCCTGCTGACGTACAGTGTAAATCCTTCACACGCTGATGGGCTGTTGTACTGTCATTTTGAAGAGTTGGGGCTTCTGCAGGATCCCAAAGTGCTGATGATAACAGAAATAAATGTTGTCTTGCGTGTGGGACTATTAATACAGACATTTCAAGTGTACCTCAAAAAAATTATCCTACTCACAACTTGACACAATTGCTATGCTACAGCGGTTTAAACTCAGATTATGATTACACATGTTAGCATGCAATGGTATTCAGCTGTCTCTGTTTCATATGACACAACATTATCAGAGAACTAAGTGTACAAATTTGGTGTTCAGAATAAAATTCTCAGCATAACATTGTCTCTGGATGGTATGTCAACAGTTCAAAACTGCAAAAGTCTATATTAATATCTACAAATTATTTCTGCTTCATAGAGAAAGAAAAAAACGATTTATGATGCATTAATTAACAATTAAAGTGCATTTCTGTTTTAGCTGGGAGAACATTAACATTCTCCCTAAATGTGTTTGCACCTTGTATCGTCTGGTAACATACAAAGTCCGCAGAGCTAAAAAGCATGCTTAGACATCAGCTGAAGCTGAGCTACTTACTAGAACTAGAAATAAATTACTCTATGTCTCTTAGCTGGCATATTCTCACTTCAACAGTGTTGTATGCACATCATATGATATTGACATATTGGGTACATTTCTGACTGCTATGATGCAGGCTTTATTATTCTAGTTTAAGACTGTTGTTAGCTACACTCAGTTGTTAGTGCATTTAGCAACTTTTAATAATATAATATGCTATTAGATAATGTGAATATTAGTTTATAATTATCAACACTTTAGCTTAATCTAATCACCACATAATTACTGAAAATTATGTAAAATGTTTTATTTTGTTTGTGAAATTAAGACTGTTTTATATCACGTGAAAGCTTATAGCTGTGAGTTAATCAGCCTGCAATTATACAATTATAATATTTTGTGGCCATATTTATTTTTTTATTTTTTTAACTTAGTGTCATTACACAATCAAGTATGACATGAAAAGGGAATTATTTAGTTAATACTACCAGAAACCATTATTTTGGAAGGTGTCCTTTTATAGATTAACTGGAAAAAAATGATGTAAGCTTAAAAAAAAGAAACGGCATACACCGTGAGCATTATTACTGCAAATTGAGCTTATTAAAATGTAAGCAAATAGCCGACCCGAGAGGGTCATGGCCTCTTAGCATGAATGTGTTCACCAGAGAGCGCGCACATTCAAAGGGCCTTCCGACGCACTCCTGCGTCTGACACCTACAAACTGACAAGGTAAAAGTGTGAAAATGCGTCGACACTGGCCGCTCCTGCTTTTCCCTAGATACGTGTAGGCAACGTTCTCGCATAGTTGAGTAAATGCCGTGGTTTTCCGAAATGTATTCCAACTAGCGAAATGTTCTGCAAATAGCCTACAGCAATGCGGAAATTATGTGGAACTCCAGATTGTGTGTTCTGGTGCAGGCGGGAAAAAAAGTACCTGAGCTTTATAATTGTATGATATCTCCACAAGCAAACTTGTGTCTTTTCTCTTTTACATTTAGGCACAACATTTAATCACCCTGTGTAGGCAGTACATCATTTGATATTGTGTTTGCTGTTGGGTGGATGAATCTGTAAAAAGCTCACCGACAATCTTGTTGTTAGCCTAAATGACAACCGACTGTGACTTTTATTGGTCTGTCCCAAACGATGAAATTTTATGTAAGTTGACACGCTCATAAAAAAATTGCATATGGTAAGCGCTAAGTTTTAATTTGAAGATCAATAAATCACACACAAACCCGTGAAAACATAAAGCGGGGACTGGAACCTTGCCCAAACGTTAACACCATTTCACCGTGGAAACAGTCGTAGCTCCATGTCAGGTCACTCTCTCTCTCTCTCTCTCTCTCTCTCTCTCTCTACCCTTTTAATTCTCGAGGCATAACCGGTACAAATGGTTATCACACACCATCTAGTGGCTACGCTGGGTTAAAGAAGTCAGAGAGGACCGCTCGCACGCACCCCCGTCCCTACATCTCGTTTCCCCCTCCCCTTTTCCTCTTTGTCCTTATGAAGTGGTATTGTTCCTTGGCGACTCACCGAGCAGTTTCTAAATCACATCAAAGAGATCCTCTGCCAGGTTTAATCGTCTGGGCTTAAAGAGAGACCTGAAATGCCATTCTGAAACGCACTCGGGTCACGTGACAGAAAGAGAAAGTAGCCTAATAGCTTGTAAAGGAAACTCAAGGACAGCAAAACAATGTTGCACAAATGAAATCAGACAAAAACATTCTGATAATAAGTAGCAAAATAAATAAAATAACACATGTTTCTTCTAGCACAAGATAAAGAAAATGTTATGTCTACTGGTTAATATCGTCCATAGGCTATAACCATACAATCTTCACATATGGATTGATGCCCACCCGGTAGCAGGTTACCTGAGAAACCAGCTGTCCGTTAGTGTTTTATTGTAGGCTACAACTCACGCTCCCCTGATCACACCACCATACAATCAATGATAAAGAAGACGTGCTGTGCATGAAGTGTAATGACCGACGATGTTCTTCCCAAAAGTTAACAATAAGTATGTTGTATTTCCACGAGTATGAAATCGAACATAATGTTGGCTGTAAATGAACTTTCCTATTTATATTTGCTCCATATAAATTTTGGTCCCAAGTATCCGGGATCATAAATTACGACCAATTTGTTGTATTTCTGACACGTCTTAGTATCTAGCCTACGTTTTTCCTGATTCCAAAACCTCTCAGCTCGTCAGCGAAACATTCCAACCAGGTGAATGCCAGCGACAGCAGAAGGTTAAGTGTTTAAGCAGTTCCCCTAGTACAAAACATAAATTGCATTTCCATTTAAAGACGTCCATGCCTGTGGCGCTTCTACCACAGGATGATTTAAAGAAAACCGAAAACGATATTGCGCAGGGCTTCTTTCGACGGAGACCGCATGAAATATAACCCTGAAAAGGTAGTTACCGCAGCCTGCATTTCACACTGTACCGACGAACACATCCGAGCCGGGTCAAAGGTGTTTCTACAACGGCAGAGCAACGCGAGACTCTCCGCAACCCCATACACTGGTTTCCAATCCTTAGGTAAATATGCGCATTATTAAATTGAAAAAAAAAACTCAAACTCAATATTTTTTTATTTTTTCATAGATATAAACTTTCTTTCTGTTTCCTCTTTCATACAGAGCAATGTTGATTGAATCTTGTCAACTGTATTACTGTGGGCACAGCCATTTTTTATTTTCAAGTAAATAAAATAAAAACTACAAATTATTATTATTATTATTATTATTATTATTATTATTAATAATAATCATAACAATTATATTTAGCTAAAATAGCTACAGCATTAGAACAATAATACTACAAAACAGAAAACTAAAATTGTTTAATTTCTTGCATTTATACCATATAAAAGAAATCAGCTTTACAGTTAGATTTGTCCTGTAAAGATATTTTGTGTTTGTCTAAATTTTCTCAACTTCAACAATCTACCGTCTCATGGCAATCTTTCTTGTGAATATACTTCAAGAAGGCCAAAGCATTGTAAATGTATATCATATTCACCTTTTATAATGAGTAGTAAACCATTAATTCCAATGGACTTCCAGGGCTTTTCCCCAGAACAGTCATAGATCAGATACCAATGTGTGGTCACATGACATGTGATCCACCACAATAAGCTATTCTAAGTGAAGTTCACGTTTGGCCCTGTGAAGCAAATGTGGTCCGGGTTACTCAGACATGAAGATGTTAGACTGTGTGAAGGTACCACCCTCTGAGTCCATTTATAACTTCAAGATGTGGGCCCTCAATACCTCACATTTCACAACACCATTATCCCATTCAGAGCTGATCCCTAGTGAGCCGCCATTGTGTGAGAGGAACGTCTTTTTTGCCCCCTCTTGGAGAATAAAAGCACAAAATTGATCTCAGGTCTCCAAAGTGGGATGTGCTGTTTTCAGTCACAGATGGGACCGGTTAAAGTAACTTCTGGGGGCAATTTGCATTTTGAAAAATAATAATTTTCTTTTTCCCCCCAAGAAGCTGTTGGCCAGAAGTATTCCACCTGTTCCATAACCTTGTAACACTGGAAAAATGATATTCTCTCTCTCTCTTTCTCTCTCTCACTCTCTCTCTCTCTCTTTTTGTGTCTCCACCAAGCTTGGCTAAGTTTATAGTCACAGTTTTTTTCATCTATACTTCATTTACAGATGTCCATGTACAGTCAATAGTACCACTCTAACATGTCTAAAACCTAATCATAAGTTTATATGCTTATGTAGCTCTGAAACTAACTTGTCATTGTGTACTAAGTCAAAGGGTAATTGTTTCAAATAAATAAACCTTTTGCCATAAGGTGCTAAATGTATTTGCTACAGTACATGTTTGCTTGGTAATTATCTGCTGAGTTTTATTGAACTGGCTAATTTAGGGAGAAGGATTGGGGGGGGGGGGGGGGGGGTGATGGCGGACATTACGTACAGAGTGACGCAGTTGGTTTTTCGTGTAAATAAAGATGTTCTCTGCAAGACTTCACTGCTGGATGTGAAAAATCCAGTTGTCAAAAAGGTGCATTGCTGCCAGATGTGAAGACAATGTTGAAAAGGAGGTCTCCTTGTTTTTACATTCTCAACCCAAACTACAGGTAGTGAAAGAGGTGCTAACCTTTACAGTGAAGATATTTACACTCATTGTGCATGATTCTTCGATGGCAAAATATTTTATAGATTGGAAATGAAGTTACCTGGTACTGTTACCTTAGCATAGTAAGGAAAGTTGCATGAAACAAATGGTGATATTTTTATAATAATTATATGTTAAAATATATGAAGGACACATATATGAAGTTCCTAAGAATAATTAATAATGTAATATATCATGTATTGTTTGTCAGAGGAAAAGATTTACTTTAAAATATTATGTTCAAGCAGATAATATTGACAGTTCACGCTGTAATTTTACTGTAAATTAAAGTAAATTAAACTCTAATTAGTACAGATGGTGGCATTTGCAACATGTATTGATATTAATTGAGAATTATGTCTGTACATCTTTATCTTTGAATGCAGCTACATAGATGTAGACAATGTATCTATCTGATTCATTACATAAAGCAGCATAAAACCATATTTCACCAAACACCCCTGCACTACATGGCCTGACCATGATAGCATGGATGACCAGTGAAGGGGATGTGGAGGAGGCAGATAGCAGCAAGCATAGTGAGGGGAAGCTGAACGGCAGCAGGTAAAATGGCCAGGTATTGCTGAACGGCAGCAGGTAAAATGGCCAGGTATTGCAGACCGGCAGCAGGTAAAATGGCCAGGTATTGCAGACCGGGAGCGCAGCTGGAAGAAAGCTGCGGTACTTTATGTAGAAGCAGAGTAAGATAAATGGACAGATAGTTCTGCTGTTGAAGAGCGGCCTACAGGACCAGGCTCAGAAGGCAATGTGGTGTGCAGGAGAGCTGGATAATCATTGCTATTTTTTATCATGTTGGTAGAAATAATCCCTGAATAATACAAAAAATCTTTGCTTGCTGGCAACTTGCTGTGCATACATGCATGTGCTGCATTAGTCATGGACACGCATGCACAGGTCAAGTCATTTGTCAAGTGAAGACTACAATTTTATTTAGATGCATTCCTATATTACAGAAAATGTTACTGAGATGTCCTACCTCTTTGAAGAATAACTATCTACACAGAATTCTAGGATCTACTGTTTAACAACTGAACATTATCTCGCATGCAATAGTCAGTAACACTTTTCCTTGAAAACGGCCGACATACTGAGGGTGTTTTTGTTGAAGGAGGGGGTGGGTGGAGAAATCTCAGGGAAGTGAAGGCTTGGCTGGAAGTCAGTCCAGAGTCTGAACACCAGGAGCCTCATTTATAAAAAGTACTTTAGATCAAATTTGATCTTACATGTGGCGTACGTTGAAGATCATGACAAAGTAGTGATTTATACAATTGCAACGTGACACCATTTCACCGTGGAAACAGTCGTAGCTCCATGTCAGGTCTTCACTTGACGTACGCATATTTACCTGCTGGTTATGCTGAAGTATTGCAGGTTTGTGAGCCGCACGTGAACATGTATTGGTGTTGAAATTAAACTTTATATTAAATGTGTGTGACCAGTTAGCCCCAGGGCGCAATTACAGAGCTCATTCACGTGCGTTCAATTTTAAGTTAATTTGAGATTTATAGACGTAAATACGTACGACAGACGTACGCTATTTTAATCAAGTGCAGCCAATTTTATAAATAATGCTTACGTCTATTTAAATAAATGTGCTTATGTTAAAGTTAAAGATGGCATCCAAGTACTTTTTTATAAATGAGGCCCCAGATTGAGCAAATTCATTATCATATTAATGCATATCAATATCATATTTCAAACACCATGTTTCCATGAGAATGTTGACATGAATTTACCTGGGATTGAAAAAAACAACAACAACAAGATTGACGCAATATTGTGTGCAAAACAGCCACCGAGTCAGGTGATTCCAGATTGTTTTTTAGAGGAAACATGATGTCATTTTATTTGAAGAAGCCATTCATTTGAAGATACGCAATGACTTGAATAAAGGATGCGCATGTGGGAATGGTTGTTTTTTTTAATGCTGTAAAGATTTGCAACAATTTTATTTCTGCCAGTTATTTTCTATTTTGTGCACAATGCTTGTTTCCATGGGAAAACTGGAACAAGACTGGGAATCGCTACTCTATGCGAAATCCATGGATTAGAACCATAGCTACTGACAGCTAATTTCCATCGTTATGGACTATTATATGCAAGATAATGTTAATTTATGAATTTTAATATTCTAGAACTCTGTGTAGAGTGCACACCACCTAAAGTTAATCTAAACAAAATTGTAGTCTTCACTTGACAAACGACTTGACGTGTGCATGCGTGTTCATGACTAATGCAGCACATGCATGTATGCACAGCAGGTTTCCAACAAGCATAGATTTTTTTGTATTATTAGGAGATTATTTCTACCAACATGATAAATAATAGAAAGTAAAAGTCATTGTAAAATTTGTAGGCAAACTAAGCCCCTAGGGATGGTGATGCATGCCAATTTCAGCATGTGAATGTTTATATTAATTTATTCTTCATCTTTGTATGCATATATCCTGGGATATACCATTGAGCAAGTATGAAAATGGCACATACAGAACACACATAGTATAGTATTTGTACAGTATAATAAAGTATGAAAAGGGCACATACAGAACACACATAGTATAGTATTTGTACAGTATAATAAAGTATGAAAAGGGCACATACAGAACACACATAGTATAGTATTTGTACAGTATAATAAAGTATGAAAATGGCACATACAGAACACACACAGTATAGTATTTGTACAGTATAATAAAGTATGAAAAGGGCACATACAGAACACACATAGTATAGTATTTGTACAGTATAATAAAGTATGAAAATGGCACATACAGAACACACATAGTATAGTATTTGTACAGTATAATAAAGTATGAAAATGGCACATACAGAACACACATAGTATAGTATTTGTACAGTATAATAAAGTATGAAAAGGCACATACAGAACACACACAGTATAGTATTTGTACAGTATAATAAAGTATGAAAATGGCACATACAGAACACACATAGTATAGTATTTGTACAGTATAATAAAGTATGAAAATGGCACATACAGAACACACACAGTATAGTATTTGTACAGTATAATAAAGTATGAAAATGGCACATACAGAACACACATAGTATAGTATTTGTATAGTATAATAAAGTATGAAAATGGCACATACAGAACACACATAGTATAGTATTTGTACAGTATAATATTTCCCGCATACAGTATAAACATGGTCACAGTAATCTATTTCAACCAGCAAGATTAATGTGGTTTTTTTCAGGAGAAAAAAAAAGAGGAACTGCTCCTAAAAATGGCATTGTTTAGTATAATAAAACTACACTAAATCAAATACGTTAACATGATGCAAATGCATCGCTGCCTCAGTATTTTTGTTCATTGAGAAAATTAAATAAGAATGCCTGATTTCCTTCTCTATTTTTTTTATTTTTTTTAATCTCTTCCTACTTTTTTCTTTGAAATACAGGTTTAAAAATTTCATTTGAATCCAGATGACAAATGATGCAATCCCTGAAACTAAACCCCAAGATTCATTAAATGGTTTTAATGTGACTGAAATCACTTGTGCAAATAAACAGGCAGTTACACTTGATAAAAGGATTCCCCAAGTTCATGCGTAAAACGACTGCGTTCGATTCGAGCCGCACCATTTATCTTATTAATCTCATGCAATGTTGTAGTTTGCAGGTCTTAAAAAGGCCTTATAAATTGCATCTAATAGGCTTCAAATCAAGTACTAATTAAAAGTGCATTAACCTTAATGAAAGGGAAAAACTGGAGATGGGAGATGTGTTTATACAAGAGGCAGCTCCAATAATACATGACGCAATGCAGTCTTTGAGATGGCCCTTCATTCCTAATGCAAACCTCCTGTGTGTGCGTGTGTGTCAATATGCTGCTATTAGCCTCCCCCTCTCATTATGAGCCTTTTTAAGAGGGGAACTTAGCAACATTAGGACATCTTTAGTGTCAGAAACACAGACAGAGAGAGAGCTTGCCAATCAGTGTCACAGGTGCTCATAATAGTTGAGTTAATTGCTTCATTATTTCTTTTAGGTCTCGGGCTTGTTTTTGTTGTGCGCGGTGCGCGGTTTCCAGAAGATCTGCGCTCACTGGAGCCTGCTCTAACTGTCCTGAGAACTCTCTCCTGACTTTAACATGTATCTGCTTGTTGCCTTGATTTCCCACGAGGGGCACCTTTATTTATTCACAGATTCCAGCTCAAAAGCCCTTTAATGAAAATGCCCTGGGAGAGACGGGCTCCCACTGCCTGTGACACAAGCTGTCAGCTGAATCGAAGAGAGGGAAAAAGAGAGGGAGAGAGATAGAGGAGGCGGAACCATGCTACAACCATGATGTTCAAACTGCTCTTTTTGGTCTTCTGTTTAAATCATTGTTCCAACAAGGTTAGCCACGATTGTAATAGAGTCTATATCTTTGAATGTGTTGGTACCACATTTAGAGGTCTGCATACAGATCCCACCCCAACGCTTGCCCTCCCGTACATGTCCCCCTGTCTTGTCTCACCATCACACAGCCTGTGGGCGCCTCCTCGGGGACCTACTGTCCTAATGAATTCTACACCGCAAATTAATGAAGCGCCACTGGAAAAAACATTGTGATTTTCGGTCACTGAAGCATCTGCAAATGTGCCAGATTGACAAAGAGTTGTTTACATGTTAAGATGTCAGTTTGTTTACCAATGACTCTTCCCCCCTTGCTTTTACAAATACGAATTCAAAACTTTATTGTCCACAAAGTGAAAATTTGCCTTTGGCTTTACTGTAAAAACACATTAAAAAAACATACAGTGAGCACCATAATTCATTGGACAGTGACACATTTTTTGTTATTTTGGTTTTGTACTCTATAGCACTTTGAGTTTGAAAGGTTGAGGCGCATATCGGATGAACCGTTTAGAAATGATAGTACCTTTTGTAAATAGTCCCCCCCCATTTTCGGGCATCAAAAAATATTGAACAGTTTAACATAATGTAGAATAAAGTAATTAAATTTTTTATATTTGGTCACATATCCTTTGCATGCCATGACTTCCGAATGTCTGTGACCCAACAATATCAAAACACTATTGATATCTTATTTTCTGTTACTCCTCCAAGCGATACTATAACCTCTCTGCATTTGAATTGATCTCTATGGGAATTGGGGGGACAGACTAGATTCAGCTGTAAATTACGCTGGTACAGTATGGAACATGACTGGCGAAAAGTCATCAAGGGTCTGACGTATCAAACAAGCCGTAAACCATCACTCTGCTGCCAGATATGCAGTAGATATGGATGGATAACTTGAAGGGTTTCTTTTCCTGACTTATTTTTTCATAGAGTTCAAAAGGACAATTTGTCAGGACTCAGGAGAAACAACCCTTAAAGTGATCCATCCATATCTACTGCATATCTGGCAGCAGAGTGATGGTTTGAGGCTGTTTGATACCTCAGACCCTTGATGACTTACAGCCATTTCGACAACCATGTATTCAATACTGTTCCAGCATAATTTACAGCTAAATCTAGTCCCACACCCCAATTCCCATAGAGATCCATTCAAATTTAATTTGAGGGAAAAATTAATACATCTCAATGTAGACACTTAAATACATTAGTATAGAAAAAAACAATACAAAATACAGTTATGTGCCAGCAAAAATGCAGGGGTACCACTATTGGTCTCTAGTTTCCATTTAGGACCCTCATAGCATTTTGGACAACATTTGTTTTATAACTATTCCTATTTGCCCTCAAAAGCCGATAACATCTCTCTGATGGTAAAGGTTCAAATTCATTATGCAGTGGATGAGAGGATAACGTGATTTACCCAAGTAGAACATGTTCCTGGGTCAACATCCCTTGTTGTTCCTGCAACAATATTTCTACTAACCAATCATTGCCCTGTGATGTCATCAGTGTGTGCCGAACAACCTCTCTCCCGAGCCATTTCAAAATTTCCTCCAAAATGTTCCGGTTTTCTGAGAGGTAAGCTGTTTTGTGCACCGTAGCGCTGCGTTTCTGTTTAAAACATTTAATAAAATCATACTTGATTAAGTGACGTCACGTAATGGCGACATGTAGTCCAGCTGTCTCTCGTGTTCGTGTTTGTTAATTTGAATGTGTTTTGTTGTGTCTGGCTTTTGTCTTTTGTTTTTTTCATGCGCTGTGTGTCTGTAGTGGGACGGAAAAGCGGGCTGGAGATTTTTCAGGGCACTCCTGCAGCTCATTTTGATAATATTGACAAATTGTCTAGTTGATATAATTTTGTTTGTGGTCATCACCATGGAGACACATTGGCAACATATGCTCGGGTCATTGGATCTGCAGCAACAAAGTTTACCATTGCTCTTCACCGGAGTTGAAGATGTCGAGACTGATCCGGGAGTGCAGGCAATTCTTCACAAGGCGACCAAGGAAGGGAAAGAGAAGATAATGCAGGGAGGAGTGAGACGACGACTGGGAAGGTTGATGCAATTCAGTGCTCTGTTTCGACAGTGGACAGAGACAACAACACTGCGTGTATGGATTATGATAATCACCCTGGATTGACATTAGCAAATCTATCCAGGATCAACAATGTGATAATCACCCTGGATCGACATTAGAAAATCTATCCAGGATCAACAATGTGATAATCACCCTGGATCGACATTAGCAAATCTATCCAGGATCAACAATGTGATAATCACCCTGGATCGACATTAGCAAATCTATCCAGGATCAACAATGTGATAATCACCCTGGATCGACATTAGCAAATCTATCCAGGATCAACAATGTGATAATCACCCTGGATCGACATTAGCAAATCTATCCAGGATCAACAATGTGATAATCACCCTGGATCGACATTAGCAAATCTATCCAGGATCAACAATTTGATAATCACCCTGGATCGACATTAGCAAATCTATCCAGGATCAACAATGTGATAATCACCCTGGATCGACATTAGCAAATCTATCCAGGATCAACAATGTGATAATCACCCTGGATCGACATTAGCAAATCTATCCAGGATCAACAATGTGATAATCATCCTGGATCGACATTAGCAAATCTATCCAGGATCAACAATGTGATAATCATCCTGGAACGACATTAGCAAATCTATCCAGGATCAACAATGTGATAATCATCCTGGAACGACATTAGCAAATCTATCCAGGATCAACAATGTGATAATCACCCTGGATCGACATTAGCAAATCTATCCAGGATCAACAATGTGATAATCATCCTGGAACGACATTAGCAAATCTATCCAGGATCAACAATGTGATAATCATCCTGGAACGACATTAGCAAATCTATCCAGGATCAACAATGTGATAATCACCCTGGATCGACATTAGCAAATCTATCCAGGATCAACAATGTGATAATCATCCTGGAACGACATTAGCAAATCTATCCAGGATCAACAATGTGATAATCATCCTGGATCGACATTAGCAAATCTATCCAGGATCAACAATGTGATAATCATCCTGGAACGACATTAGCAAATCTATCCAGGATCAACAATGTGATAATCATCCTGGATCGACATTAGCAAATCTATCCAGGATCAACAATGTGATAATCATCCTGGATCGACATTAGCAAATCTATCCAGGATCAACAATGTGATAATCACCCTGGATCGACATTAGCAAATCTATCCAGGATCAACAATGTGATAATCATCCTGGATCGACATTAGCAAATCTATCCAGGATCAACAATGTGATAATCATCCTGGAACGACATTAGCAAATCTATCCAGGATCAACAATGTGATAATCATCCTGGATCGACATTAGCAAATCTATCCAGGATCAACAATGTGATAATCATCCTGGATCGACATTAGCAAATCTATCCAGGATCAACAATGTGATAATCATCCTGGATTGACATTAGCAAATCTATCCAGGATCAACAATGTGATAATCATCCTGGATCGACATTAGCAAATCTATCCAGGATCAACAATGTGATAATCATCCTGGATCGACATTAGCAAATCTATCCAGGATCAACAATGTGATAATCATCCTGGATCGACATTAGCAAATCTATCCAGGATCAACAATGTGATAATCATCCTGGAACGACATTAGCAAATCTATCCAGGATCAACAATGTGATAATCATCCTGGATCGACATTAGCAAATCTATCCAGGATCAACAATGTGATAATCATCCTGGAACGACATTAGCAAATCTATCCAGGATCAACAATGTGATAATCAACCTGGATTGACATTAGCAAATATATCCAGGATCAACAATGTGGATAATCATCCTGGATCGACATTAGCAAATTTATCCAGGATGAACAATGTGATAATCATCCTGGAACGACATTAGCAAATTTATCCAGGATCAACAATGTGATAATCATCCTGGAACGACATTAGCAAATCTATCCAGGATCAACATGGCGATGCATTAACGTAAAGCTGTTAGTATTATTGTTAAGCTAACAAGACTCTAGCCTAACCTTTAACAGGCTCAACAAAAGACTGAAACAGATGCAACTAAAATATTTTCAGTAAATCAAAGATCTTATTCAATGTTATGAACGTAAATGGGAAGCTACACAATAGGTTAACTCCCTGGAAAAATGGTTAACTGTTAACCATTAAGAAAAAAATTAAGAATTTTGAAATGGCTATTAGGCAAACACTGATGACATCAGCGGGCAGTGATTGCTTAATAGGAATGTTGTTCCAGGAACAACAATAGTGATGTTTATCCAGGAGCAAATCTTACTTGGCAAAATCAGATCATGTGTGAATGAGAAGAGTCATTGATAATTGTATTACTTTTACCCCTTAAATAGTGGTAGCATCTATGTTTCCAGATGCAGTTATAGAAATATTTTGTCTTCTTTGTAATTAATTACAATTGTCTACTCAATTAGTTAATTTTAAAATGAACAATAAATAAATTATATCCTTAGTTGGTCAGTTTGTACAATGATGAATTCAGATCAGGCATTTAGATAATTCCCACTGAAATCTTTACTATAAAACCATAAGTTTTACCACTTGTTCCTACCTGCTTCTCAAATACCAGACACGCACTCATCTCACCACTGGTTTATATACGCAGACCTTGCACAGAGTACAGTAATAATCCTCATTATATAATCCAGCTGTAACACTAGTATTGTGTGAGTTTCATTAGTATGCTGTTTTTTGACATGGCAAACAGGACAAAGAAAGTTTGGATTGTTCAATTTGGTCAGGCTGAGAGAGAAACAGAACACAAGTGGCGTGAAATGCCTCATAAATTGTTGCATTGTATTCCAGTGTAAGCAGAGCTTCATGCAGACTGAGACTCTACACAGATAAAATAACTAGTTAGACATTAAGCCTTTTTTTCTTCAGTATCTTGTATATTTGTATGTATTTTGTTCCATGTGGACCCTGGTAACAGCTAATGGAGATCCTAATAATAAATAAACAAACTAGTTTCAGTTGTGGTATCCTGCCTAACCCTTTAATGTGTGAGTTTTGGAAGTACAGACTGTTGATAAAGTTATGGCTCCTGTTCTGATGCACTGCTGAACACATGAACTCAACCACACCTGGGGCCACATGTATAAAACTCTGAGTAAAAGAATGCGTAAAAGAACACTCAGAGTGAAAGTCAGAAATCTGCTTAAAAAAAGTTTTGCATTTTCTACCTCTGCCTTTCTGTCACAGTGTCGCCATATCACACGGACTCCAAACATTGCGTACATATGGTGTCCATCGTGTGCAGAGGTATGCAGATTCTCACAACACGTGTTATATTATACATCTGCATTTCTGCATGGAAACTCGCTTACGCTGCTTTCTGAGGGCATTTTTCTGCTCAGCACTGTTTATACATGTGGCCCCAGAAAATGACTTAAAGACAGTTGTACCACTGTGGCCCCTGGTCATGTTGGTTCTCTCCTCCCACATGGCATCCACTGTCCTTAAATGCCTTGTGTCACCCTTGCAGTACAATATCATCCCATTGAGCATTATATGCAAAGCAGAGTACCCGAGATGCTTGAAATCATTTGGTATGATATTATCAACCCAGCCTTTACCCTACCCAGCATCTGGGACCTCAATGTAACCCATCAATCACATGCCACCCTTGGATAAAAGGGATGTCTGTCAACCCTTCTGCCCCAATATGAAAACAAAGGCCAACTATGACAGGAAAAAACATCCAGACAAAAAAAGGTGGGAAATTGTACAATCATAAACCTTGGCATGGAAGGATAATGTCTGCCAGTTTAATTTGCATAAAAATAAAAGCCAAAAAGCATGAGAGATAGAAAAATGAGTATCATAGGTTCAAGAGATGAAAGTGTTACAGACACATAAATGTTACAGAGAGAAGGACTCTTTACTGAGATGTGAACATGTTACAGACAGCAGCATGTGAGAGAGGAGAATGTTCCAGAGAACATTCAGAGAATGATACAGAGACATGAATGTTACAGCAAGAGAGGAACGGTGCCGGAAAAGCGATGTTACAGAGATGGGAGCATGGAGCACCCCCTTGCCTCTAAAAAGGTGGGCTCACCTGGCCAGGGTGGGAGAGGAAACTGCGATGGTGACCCCAGCGGGGGTGCATATGAGTCACCAGATTGAGAAGCAGCTGAGAAACAGTTTGAGCCATATTGCAGACATCAGCCCGTGTTACCAAGGAGTTGCCGACACAGACCTGATTTCCCACAGGAGCCATTTAACGTCAGCATGTACTCCGCCGATCACCCCTCACGGCCCCTGCGTCCCCCCGACCTCTGGGGAGAAACACACGCCAGTACCCAGACCCTTAACATCTGCAGAGCCAAAAATAAACCCACCACCCAGAGGCCTGTCTGCTTACCATGGCCTGTAGGGAAGGATAGGGTTAATTAAATTACAGACTGTATAGCTTGAGTCTTCTTCCTGGCCCTGTCAAACAATATGGAGCAAGCCCAAACACGACCAATGCACCATGGTCTCTGCTGATACAGGGACCGTTCTGTTTGTGTTTGGCATTGGAGGCATAATCACTAAGGAAGCTTCCTGTACATATGAAAAAAATCATAAATGTTCACTTAAGCTGAAGTGACAAGTGCTACATTACATTTGAAACATGCCATATTTAAATCAGCTCACAGATTATAGTCAAAGGATCATATTAGACGACTAAAATGCCTTCATTCCTTTTAGGCTGATGTATTTGTAAACAGACTGACATTTTTTGTCTTATTATCTTGGTGTGATGTAAAAAAAGAAATAAACAGAAGCAAGTGTGTGGTTAGACAGAGCAGCGTACAAGACGTAACTTAAGATATCTCATCCTTAGTCCTGATATTGTATTGTCTTGGTATTAGGTACATTTAATACAAATCTCTCAGCAGTTACATTTTTTTAATTTAACCACCAGCAAGATGGATTAATGTAGTACAGGTTAAAGACAAAAATCTAATTTCGAAATGTTTCATTATCACATTAGGGCAGAACATTGTCCTACATGCCCTGAATAACATCATTATTCCAAAACAGTAAATAAATCTAATCTTTCTGACAGAACTGAGCTTTGCAGGGTTTATTTTATTTTATTTTTTATTTTGATGGCTGACTACAATATGGACACCTTTCAGGTGAGTGTTTTTAGTGACAGATTGCACAGCATCTGAAACTCCCTGTATTATTTTTCAATTTAATTGGTGGCACAAATGAACACAAAACCATTTACTGACCACTGTAAAATTCAGCGATATGAGGGATTCTGTGACGGGGGTGACGGAGTGGCCAGACAGCACAATTCATTCACACATTTATTATCACATATATCTTAACATTATCAGCACTGAGAAAATTGATGAAAAAACCAAAGTGGGGAAAAGTTGAGCCCCCCCCCCCCAGCCTCCATTCTGGTACCAGTACGTGTTGCGTAATTAGAAGGAACTAATGTGATGGGTAAGCGAGACACCCTGGACAGCTTAAATCCACACCAGCCCTGGTGGGGCAAGGCCAATTGTCATACTGCTGCAGACTCGCTGCCTTCGATGGTTATACAGTTAACCCAGTCCACACTGGGGCCTTATAGACCCTTCTTATTTAACAAAAGAAGCCAACATGTTTCATTGAGAAATAGAACATTTACAAAAACTGTAACAAGTCATGATTTCATATAATAACACATACCAACATTAATTTGTTTGAAAAGTATATTAAAAAAATTTTTTAAGTAGGCCTACTGTATACTTTATGGCCATGATATATTGTGACAGAGTCACAATACTGGTGGAGTGATAGCCGTGCAGTGATGGAGATTAAGTCACTCCACTCCAGTGTCATCAGTCTGCATGACCTGAAGCTGCAGGGACCCAGCCAAAAGACGAAAGAAGCTTCTGTACGTTTCCACGGAAGCTGCCAGCGAATGGAGAGGTGGTGGGGTGACGTCAGCCTGTTTGAGGAGCCGGGAGAAGCTGCTGCCATGAGCACCCACCAGCTGGCGAGTGACGGGAGGGGAAGAATGTCCCAATGAGTCAATCATCGTTAAATTGCCACAGCGGATGTTTTAGCAATCAAGCCTGCCATTGCAAGTGTAATTACAGGAGAACACCTGTTTTTAGACAGTTAATATCCACCAGCCCAAGGCACCTCTACACACAATTGTTTAGAGATGTTTGAGGTGTGCTCAGGGCAAATTCTTTGTATGGGTGTGTTCATTTTGTTTTTGTTTCTTCATCAATAGAAAATCATCAATGGTTCTCCTTGACTGTACAATGCATCAAAAAACTAAAGTTCTGACTAAATATACCCCTATTTTCCTGTTTGTGGTTTTTACACTACTTGTAATTATATTCATGTTCTCAATAAGCTCCCAATTAGCAAGTATGCACTCATTTAGTGCACGTTGAGTGTTGTCAGGACACAATGCTGTCTTCTTCAGAAATAGTTCATGAGCAACCCTGCGCTCTTTTGTGGGACAGGAAATAAGATTGTTTTGGATGTTTATTGTGGAGTCTTATAGATTTGTTAAAACTTTGAATGGTAACATTTTGTCATAGCATTCCTTACACTCTGCAGTAAATAAACAGTATCTCTATAGACACTGAATGGGTGTTTCTCAATGTCTGTACTTGTCTGTACTTGCGGACTTGTGAACTTGTGTGATGTAATATTTAACGGCCAAGTTCTGTGCGAAGAACGCGAGGGTGCATCGTATGCACCCTCGCCCAACACAGAGTTGCCAGACTGGGGGATTTTCCCCTAAATGTAGAGGATTTCAAAAAATATATATAAACTCCTCAAAAAAAGTTTGGAAACGTTTTTTCGGTCGATTATTCCTCCCCTTTAATAATACCAATTGGTATTGTATTTTATATCGTTGGAAAGCCTGATTAGTCACCTTTACAACGAGGTACAACTTGTAAGGATCATGCATTCGTGGAATGAGCAACACAGCTAACCGTGTGGGTAGCGGCCCAAAAAAATGTGCCAAAATCCCCTGCAATATTCTTCTGTTGGTATTCACTCTCGTTTTGAGCTTCAAGTGCTGGCAGATGTATGCCAGTGGGATGGAATGGGATGCCATCCCACAGCAGTGTGTGACCAGGCTGGTGACCAGCATGAGGAGGAGGTGCCAAGCTGTTGTGGCTGCGTATGGATCTTCCACACGCTACTGAGGTCCCTGACAGTGTAAAATGAATAAAGTGTAAAAAATGGCCAATATGTGTTGTTTTTTCCTTATTACTGTGGGAGAGTGCAATCATCCAGTCCACCAAGCAACTCAAAACGAGAGTGAATACCAACAGAAGAATATTGCAGGGGATTTTGGCACATTTTTTTGGGCCGCTACCCACACGGTTAGCTGTGTTGCTCATTCCACGAATGCACGATCCTTACAAGTTGTACCTCGTTGTAAAGGTGACTAATCAGGCTTTCCAACGATATAAAATACAATACCAATTGGTATTATTAAAGGGGAGGAATAATCGACCGAAATAACGTTTCCGAACTTTTTTTGAGGAGTTTAGTATTAGAATAAACATGTGTAGGAGTCAATGGTTGCGTCCGAATCAGAGCCCTATCTACTGCACCCTGTCACCTGCGTACAGTGCACTGGCAGAAGTGTGCTGTTTAATGTGCACTGTTGAACAGTCTGCGAAAAATATCCGCCATACTATTTTCCAACCGTACAAGTGTCGTAAGCAGGTCATAAAACACCCCACCAGTGTTGCCATGTCCGCGGTTTTACAGTCACGTGTAAAAATGAAAAGTCGCAGAGCATGCACTTATTTTAAAAAGTAAAAATATGATGCTTTTATTTAAAATACGTTGGTTTCGGTTAAAAATATATTTTGGGCTAGTTTTGAGTCGCCATTTGGCTGGAAAGTTTCTGGCAAGATCTGACAACCCTGCATCCCACCCTTGCGCTGCCATGTCACGTGTTGTTTTTGTTGTATTTGAAGAAAAACGTCAGCGAAGCTGCACCTCATTTTAAAAAAACGAAGCTTCACGTCATATTTATGTGACCAAAATGTTTGTGTTCTTTTTGAAAAGTGTGCTCCCGAATGTACTCAGCGGAACCCCGGAAGTAAGTGTGTCATCCGGGTGTTTTAAGTATACTGCAATTTGAAATATTTTCGCCAACTCAAGGACTTTCTCGTCCTATCTACTCACCAAGGCTACTCAATAGTGTGAGTGCTGATTCGGACACGGCCAATGAAATATGGGGGATTTTAAAAGGAGGAATGGGTGACAAATTGTATGGGAGTCAATTAAAAGGAGTTTTCAGAATTTTTTTGGGAGGGGAATTAATTCAGGCATCTGGCAACATTGACGAGAACGGACTTGGATATCCCTTCATTCATTGCGTGATGGCAGATGAGACGGCACTATACACAACTAGGCTACATTTTTAGTTATCTCATTTCATCCATAAATGCGACTACAATCTTTCTAAGAATGAAAACGAGGTGAGAAACGTGTCTTATAATAGCTGGATTTTTCCTCATTTTAAACATATTTGTATAACTCTAGGCTACATTAGGCTACAGTTAACTAATAGTTAATAGTTTTATGTCAAAAGCACAAGACGATTATCGCGACGGTTAGCTAAAGCTGTATAACTATCTTATGTTGTAAGAGCAATAAACAAGTAATAGCCTATACCTAGCTAGCTTTGTAACAAAGAAGCCATACATTCTGCAACTGTTATCAGCTTTTTGGCGAATCGGTGCCATCTCCTGGAGCGCAGCAGGAATGATGCGGCAGGATTAAATAAAGTAGGCTTTTACATGATCATATGAAACAGTCAAATGTGAACAGTACAAAAATGTGTTGCATAGTTTTTATTTATTTTTACAAATACAGTATAACATTAACATTGGCTACTAGCACTTTGTATATAGACACTTTGTATAGATTGCATTGGAATGTTGCTGTAGCTAGGGAGCCAAGTTTGGGTCGCAAACCAATTTGTGCACCGCTGCTTCAGAAAATGGACAAACATAGGGTAATGCTATTGCCATCAACTATATTGACGGTCAATCAATCACATATGTTATTTTGACAAGACCCGTTATTATACATATCCCTAGCGCTGCTAGAAAGGTAGCAAGCTGTCCCCATAGTCTTAAATGAGCAAACCACCACCGTCTTTTTGGCTAACCGCTAATTAGCTTGACTGTGACAGAGCAGTCTGTCACGGTTTTCTGCAGTATTTTAAACCCCGTTATGAAAACTGTTCCAGATAAAGTCGCCATTGTAGGTTAGTGGGTTCACACGCTATAGCTAAAGCATAGTAGCCTACATTACATTGTAGCTGGCATTAACTTTCATCTGCATTATGTAACCTAATCACAAACATTTACAAATGCAGACTCCATATTCTTTTCCAATAAATTATTGGTTTTATTTTAAAAACATACCACTAACTTTGGATTTATTCCACGCACATTTTCTAAATTTTTGGAACCGAACAAAAATTATCCATTATCCAAAAATTATTATATGTTCGGTTTAAATGCTTTATTCCAACGCACGGGCTGTCCTACATATTTAAATGCTACATGATTTTATGACACAAAGAAATATGCTAGCCCACAAAACTTGCTGTATTTATTGATATTTGTTATTCAGTAAATCAATTGCTTGACTGATAATTCATGTAAACCGTGAGAGTTTAAACGTGCCCTTTTGCTAGGACACATGACGACTCCCTGCGTCACAAGAACGCAAGTCCGTAATGCGGACTTGATATTGAGAAAGACCCCATAACTGAAAAAACTCAGCACCAAATAAATGATGGAGCTCCATGCTTGGATTTGATTGGAGCAGACTGAACCAACACATTTTTAAAAAATGTAAAAAAAAAAAATTTTAAAAAATAACACTGGGGGTTTGCTGCTCTGCATGACCATACCCTTCATGGCATTCCACACAGGCTGTGAAGTACAGGCCTCTCTAGGAAGCTAGGATGACAAGGGGGTGCTATTTGTCCTTAACGATGGCAAGTAATATAAAACAAGGCAAAAAATAATCTCTGCACACTTGATCATGTTTCAAAAACAGGTGTCTAGTAAGATTACTAGTAAATATAAAAATAATAACTCCCACACACTATTGCAAATTTATGCAGCTAGGTTCCTCCACACCTCCTTATGAAAAGGCAATTTAAGTTAGATTATTTTGTACTGAGCCCCGTCCCACACTTCCAAACAGATAATGATATGCGTAACACTCTAAACTACAGTCACCAGTAAGGATGTCAACCTGCATTCAGCAAAGAGGTGTCAAATTACCTTTAAAGCTGTGAATAGATGATAACTTGCACAGGCACAAATGCTACTAATGTGCTTGTTTTGTGAGATATAAAAAATGATAATGTGAGGAAAATGTCCACAAAGTTTTTAGGGACCTCTTGCCACAACACATACGTAAATGATTTACATAGTTATACAAATTATGCAAATCCTTGGAATGTAACATTTGGTTTTACTATCCAAATTATTTTCTTCAGAGGATTTTTCATCAGGAAACCGTGCAAAAAGGACGTGACTTCTGGGCCTTGTTCTATATAAATATATATAAAGCTGTGTCATGTTGCTATCTAACCTGATTATTTCAACAACTGAAAAAAAATGGTGAAATATTTCATGTTTCTTACAGCTAGTGCAATACGCTTGGCAAGAAGACAGCAGTTACGGAAAGTGATTTATTTTCTTAAAGCAATTAAATGCCGACTTGATCATTTTTCTGGAAAATATGAGAACATGGCAAACAAATTAAAGGAGCGCTCCATGACTAAATCTATCCCTTGCATTGGGCAGAACACAAATTTTAAAACATTTATTTATTTATTTTTTTGGTTCGGAAAACAATTTTAAAATGTGTATTCTATTTATGTTTGCTGCAATTTATTAATTTCAGTTTATATAACCCCACTTACTCCCACTGTTTAATTAATGACGGCTGTTATCCGTCATGTTTAAGCAGTAATGGACAATTGCTGAATTTTGAGTGTTTACTGCGCTGCAGCGAAATCCTGCCTAACCCCTTTGTAATGCATTGCCAGTAAGCAAGAGATTAACAGTATTTGTCATTCTGCCTGCTGCTGTTTTATAATGCAAAACAAGAAGGAGAGAAAAAAAAGCAATAAGCATGAGATAATTTAAATGGTGACTTGAAATAGCTACCATGGTCAGGAGAACTGGCACCACTCTCCATCGCCTAATCCACTCCTTAATTCTTTATCTAATTAGAGAGAGACTCTGCGCCAGACCCGTCAGAAAGGGAGAGATTAGGGTTAAGAAAACATCATTGTGTGAACCCCCTGCAAACTCCAATCAGCCACAGACAAAAACATCCACTCCCCTCCTCCGTGGTCTGGGTAGAGGCTCCACACTTTCCTTTGGAAGTTTGAATCTCCACAAAGCATCCTTAAAGAGCAGCCCCAATTTGTCCAGTGAAAAAAATAATGGTTGTGTTAGCCTTAGTTATCAGAGGAAGTTGCAGTGATGAGTTTAGCTTAGGGATACAACGGGGTATTCTGAATTTGGAGAACATTTAAGTCAACTTCAACCGTGCTGTGTTCATGAGACTACTATGCTTACCACTGCACTACATTCACAAAACTCACCACACTACACTCACCAAGTTGTTCTGTTCTCACCCGCAGTTTCACACATTGGTACTTTAAGGCAGGGTCTGGGCTCTATCAGACAGGGAATGGATCACACAGCGGTACTTTAAAACAGGGTCTGGGCTCTATCAGACAGGGAATTGATCACACAACGGTAATTTAAGGCAGGGTCTGGGCTCTATCAGACAGGAAATGGATCACACAGGGGTACATTAAGGCAGGTCTGGGCTCTATCAGACAGGGAATGGATCACACATCGGTACTTTAAGGCAGGGTCTGGGCTCTATCAGACAGGGAATGGATCACACAGCGGTACTTTAAGGCAGGGTCTGGGCTCTATCAGACAGGGAATGGATCACACAGCGGTACTTTAAGGCAGGTCTGGGCTCTATCAGACAGGGAATGGATCTTTCTTCTAAAGTAAGGTAGAGTAGCAACCTTACACCATTACTGCCGTTATGTTAATGTCTGTGATCATAAATGTGTTTGTAAATGCATGGTGATTATAGTGATTCACTATAGTTCACCATTCCTGCACACATGTACAGGTTAGAGCCCTATTCCTGCACACACTTGCAGGTAAGTTCACTATTCCTGCACAAACTTATAGGTAAGATGACTATCCCTGCACACAAGTATAGGTAATGTCACTATCCCTGCACACACTTG
This sequence comes from Ilyophis sp. 1 JC-2022, assembly GCA_022702515.1. NCBI lineage: Eukaryota > Metazoa > Chordata > Actinopteri > Anguilliformes > Synaphobranchidae > Ilyophis > Ilyophis sp. 1 JC-2022. The sequence goes on along the minus strand of CM040396.1, from coordinate 80,780,071 downwards.
CAGGTAAGATTACTATTCGTATGCACACTTACAGAGAGGTTTACTATTCCTGCACACTATTACATGTAAGTTCACTATACCTGTACATACTTACAGGTAAGTTCACTACACGTGCATACTTCCCTGTAAGATGAGTATTCCTGTATGTGCACACAGGTAATACTCCTATTGCTGCACATACTTACAGGTAAGTTCATTACTCCTGCACACACGTATAAGTAAGATCACTATTGCTGCACACACTTACAGGTAAGTTTACTATTCCTGCACACACTTACAGGTAAGATGACTTACTGCACACACTTACAGGTAAGTCCAGTATTCCTGCACACACTTACAGGTGAGTTTATTATTCCTGCACACACTTACTGTTACGGTTCTAACCGTTCCACGCCATGTTTTATGTTTATTGTTATGTCACGCCCTTATTTGTATTCACGTTCTGTCATAGTTTATTAGTTTGCATACATATTTCCATGTTTTTCCGCAGCCTTGCGTTCATGCTGTTTCTTCTCTTGCTGTCACTCACGCTTCCCTAATTGTTTCATTCTCCCTTGTCTAATTACTAATATACTAACATTAGATCAGGATTGGGTAATACTAACTATCTAACCATGTGTCCATGTTTACCTTACGTTTCTCGTACATGTTAATTACTAATTTACTAACGCTAGGTCAGGATAGGTTAACTACTAATGATTTATTAATTGCCTCGTTACGTGTCTCATTTTCTCAAGCTGTTGTGAATTTCCTGCTGCTCTCAAGCTAAGTGTCTGCACCTGTCTACACCTGCATATAAGATCAGTGTTCATGTCATGTCCTTGCGAAATTGTTGCCTCACTAGCACTCTTAAGCATTTGTCAAGTTTACGTATTCTGATTTCCTGTTTTGATCCAAGCCTGTTTTTTGACCACTGTTTTCTGCCAGCCTTTTGTTTTCACTGCCTGTCCTGACCACGATTCCTGCTTGATTTTGTACCTTTGCCACGCGGCGAGGACTCCGGTCTGACCCTGCTTGTTTTTTCGACTATTCTTTTGCCTTCTCCCTTTTGTACCTCTGCCACGCTGATTGCCTTCCTGGTTCCGAACTACTGCCTGGCTTACCGACGACGAGACTGCCTTCTCCCTCGGTACTTTTGTTTATTGGCTGGATTTTTTGTGTATGACCTTTGCTTGTGCTAAGACAACGATTACTGGACTTTCCTTAATAAAGCCCTTGCGGGTATTTATTACATCCATTGTTCTGAGTCGTGCTTCTCGGGTCCAACCCTCCATGCACTTCGTCTCACTTACAGGTGAGTTTACTATTCCTGCACACACTTACAGGTAAGTCCAGTATTCCTGCACACACATACAGGTATGTTTACTATTCCTGCACACACTTACAGGTGAGTTTACTATTCCTGCACACACTTACAGGTAAGTCCAGTATTCCTGCACACACTTACAGGTAAGTTTACTATTCCTGCACACACTTACAGGTAAGTCCAGTATTCCTGCACACACTTACAGGTAAGTTTACTATTCCTGCACACACTTACAGGTAAGTCCAGTATTCCTGCACACACTTACAGGTAAGTCCAGTATTCCTGCACACACTTACAGGTAAGTTTACTATTCCTGCACACACTTACAGGTAAGTCCAGTATTCCTGCACACACTTACAGGTAAGTCCAGTATTCCTGCACACACTTACAGGTAAGTCCAGTATTCCTGCACACACTTACAGGTAAGTCCAGTATTCCTGCACACACTTACAGGTAAGTTTACTATTCCTGCACACACTTACAGGTGAGTTTATTATTTTTGCACACACTTACAGATTAGACCTCTATTCCTGCACACAGTTACCCCCTAAATAACAACACCAACTCCATACTTTTTTCCTGAGGAAAACATTTTAAATATGTTTGCAATCCAATAAAAAATCACAAGAATACGACCGTTTTTGCTTTAACAAATTTTTTTCCAAAAAAATAAATAAATAATCAGGAGCTTTCAGAAATGCTTGTAACAACTCAAGTTATTGTGGGCACAAGAACACAATAATGCTTGAGAACGGGCCATTAATTTTAATTAGGCTTGTAATGTTGCCTTTTACCTATAGAATAGCACTGCATCAAGCCTGGTCTTGACCACCCCTAGAGTCTCCACTACATGTTGACTCTGAATACTGGCTTCGGAACAGGAGGCCCATGGGAGGGAGAGGTGCTATCAGGTCCAACACTGGGAACAGCTGATGAGATGATTCTCTGGATGTGCTGTTTGTGCAATTTAAAATGACAAAGTGCCATTGTTTTTAGCAGTAGTTGAGTATTGGTCCACAGTATACACCAGCCACAGAGTACACCAGGTAAAACTAACAGTTTGGGAGGCTACTACAGAATATGAATGATGAAAAGTTGGATATAGTTGTAAAATTAACAATAATGTACATACATGTTGGCAAATAAGTTTTTTTGCTACACTTAAAGTGAGTACTTTTATCTTAATATTACCGCTGTTTAGTGTATTAATTAATTCATTCATTCATTCATTCATTTGTTCACACATTGGGCATAATTCATTCTAGGATATCTTTATTCATAACAGGGTTGGAAGGGCAGGGTGTAAAGACTGGAGGGTGGAATGTAGAAAGAGGAGGATGGGGTGTAGAGAGAGGGTGGTAGGGTGAAGAAAGAGGGGGGTGGGGTGTAGAAAGAGGGGATGGGGTGTAGAGAGAGAGGGGTCGGGTGTCGAGAGAGGAGGGTGGGGTGTAGAGAAGGAATGGGGTGTAGAAAGAGGGGATGGTGTGTAGAAAGAGGAGGGTGGGGTGTAGAAAAAGGGGGTGGGGTGTAGAGAGGATGGGGTGTAGAGAGAGGGGGGTGGGGTGTAGAGAGAGAGGATGTGGTGTAGAGAGAGGGGGGTGGGGTGTAGAGAGAGGGGGTGGTGTGTATAAAAAGGGGGTGGGGTGTAGAGAGAGAAGATGGGTGTAGAGAGAGGGGGGTGGGGTGTAGAGAGAGAGGGTGGGGTGTAGAAAAAGGGGATGGGGTGTAGAGAGAGGGGGTGGGGTGTAGAGAAAGGGGGGTGGGGTGTAGAAACAAAAAAACTAGAGCGGGGTGTAGAGAGAGGGGGGTAGGGTGTAGAGAGTGGGGGTGGGGTGTAGAGAGAGGGGGGTGGGGTGTAGAGAGAGAGGATGGGGTGTAGAGAGAGGAGGGTGGGGTGTAGAAAAAGGGGGTGGGGTGTAGAAAAAGGGGGTGGGGTGTAGAGAGAGAGGATGGGGAGAGGGGGGTGGGGTGTAGAGAGGGGGTGGGGTGTAGAAAGATGGGGTAGGGTGTAGAGAGAGGGAGTGCGGCGTAGCGATAGAAGGGTTGGGTGTAGAGAGAGGAGGTGTGGTTTAAAAACAGGAGGGTAGGGTGTAGAGAGAGGGGGTGGGGTGTAGCGATAGGAGGGTGGGGTGTAGAGAGAGAAGGTGTGGTTTAGAAACAGGAGGGTGGGGTGTAGAGAGAGGAGGTGAGGTGTAGAGACAGGAGGGTGAGGTTACGAGAGAGGAGGGTGGGGTGTAGATCTATCATAAAGAGATGTAGAAAGAGGGCTATGCGGTTTAAAGAGACAACCAAAGAATAGCAGCAAGTGACACATTTCTGAATAAGTTTTTTTCAATCACCACCTTCTCCTGAATAAACACTGACACCAATATAGATGCATAAATATACATTTTGCACATCAGTGACCAATAATTATTGTTCATTACATCAGAGTGTTATGATATAAAACCTACTCACAAGCAAGCTGCTTTCTTTGTCACAAATGCAAACTGAATTTAAATGGGATTGGATTAGCTGATTTGGGTAATTTAAATACATACAGACATATTCCACAGCATATTCATGCAGATGGGAACATGGAGGATAAAGCTCCCAGAATCATTTCAGGAGAATTTACATAAAATGGAGCTGAATTGAGATTTAATATACGACTGTGTCACACTGCCGTAGTTTAATTTAAAAATGCAGTATGCATTTTTGTGCACCATATTAAGAGGCCACTAGTCTTAATTTGCAGCTGCTATTCTTAGTAGTTACAGTATGTTAAATATGAATTGACTTGGAACTGATCATTACTTTAGAGACACAGCAGAGAACTTGTGTTTAAACGGATGCCACGGTTAATGTGCAGGGTGTTCTTACATGTAAGGATGTACACGTTTTACTTAACCACAATTATTGTGTTACGCAGAATGAAGAATTGGAGGCCAATCAATCCAAGAATTTACATAATTCAAAGACAGAGCTGAAATAAAAAGAGGCAGGAAAAACAGGATTATTGAAAGAGCTGAAAACACTTTACCGTGGTATAATCACATTTTGACCTACTTAGCACTGATTTTTCCAAACACCGGGGGTTTTCTTTACACTGTGGACCAAACAGGAGATCAGGTGTTTTTATGGTCGTATAATATTTTAGGATATGTAGACCAGATTTAATCATGGACACTGCGTTGATCGTGTTCCATTATTATGTATATGAGAATTTGGAAATACAATTTTTCACTGCAATGTCTACATCAAAATTGCATGCTACTAATGTAACATTACAGAAGTGGGGGAACTTTTAAGAGGTATGATTGTGCAACTTTTTTCATGAATATAAAAAGAGTAAAAAAAAACTGCAGAGAATAGAGAAGCTGAGACAAAACAGGGTTTTAAATGAATTAATTATATGTTTTTTTCATGCATGTCCATTGTCTCTCAGAAAATCATCATACCCATTGTCATATTTCAGTTGCAATCGAAACAATTGAACCCGCGGTTTAGCCGCGATGGAAAATAACAAGGCAGCAAACATCACAAAAGACCTAAATCCAGCTATATTGGGATCTAGTTTCTGAATCTTCACTGGTGGAGACAAAAAAAACCTTTATCAATTGCCTCCTTTCTCCCAATGCCAGTAGTAGCCAATTATGGCAATCAAGTAATTCATTAGAAGCTGTTTTTTTTTCCATTTCCCATAGTTAGAATCAATTAAAGTGATGTGCAGATTTGTGATAATGCGCTTTTTGCAGAACGGCAAGCGAACTGGAACATTGTTGACATATTCTCTGCTGAAGCTGGCTGTGTTTTCACAGCGATAGAATTACGATACACAGTCACTTCTATTCAAAACACCTGTGAGCACTTTCCAAAACAATTCAAATAAAAAAACAGCATTTAACTTTCTGACCAGCCTAGTGCTAATCCTGAAAGAAAAACACCACCGCATTACTTATCTAACAGGAAAATAAAAAGAAGTCAAAGTTCACACACACTGAGGAATTTGAAAAAGTGATGAATTGGCAGAAGTGGAGTCTAAATTAGTGAAGCCATGTAAACATCGCTAGTACATGTAGCTAGAGCTGAAGTTAGCTAAGACCGTGTGCACTCAACATCCGTTTGTTCGTGAAAAAAAAACTGCAAATCACACAAAGAGCTCCAAAGAACAATTTCATCCTCTGGTCCAGGAAGGTGAGTACAGTAAACGGCTTGTTGGTGAAATAATTTGAGTACCCAAGCTTATAGGGCCAAGTAAGCCTAAACTCTGACCTCATACTTAAAGTCACAGTTCACACAAAATATACATGTACATATAATGCCTTGCCTTTAGATAAGATGCATACGCACCTGACGAGGAAAATAATTTGCTAAACAAATCCCCCGCACACTTGTTCCCAGTATCGTACATAACTCTGGACCAGTTTTTTGTGTAACTTATCATCCATACTGTTTCCCTGCCTGTAAAAGGGCTCACCACACACACCCTGTTGAGTGATCACTGCGACACTGTTAGGAAAGCAGGAAGAAAGGGATGGTTGAGTGAGTGTTTAGTTTGCGTTCCGGCCCGAGGGGAGGGGGCTTCTGTTGTTTACTAACGAGTGAAAGTGATCCGCTGGGACCCAGCCGCAAAGTACAGGAGGGTCAGTCAGTCACAGCCATGCAGACACAAAGGCTTAGTTATTGGACAAGCATATTAGCACAAATTACCAGGGCAGCGTCACTGTTTCCGTCAGGATGCAGTGTAAGAAGAGGGCGGGCGGCATCACTTTAGCCTGCTTATCTAAAGGCTGTAATTACGAGCTTTATTTGATAAACAGAACAAGGAGAATCCTCAGATGCTTTGCGAAGATCCAGAGGGGATTCCTTTTTCACTCCTTGAAAAACAAATCGCTCATGGAATCCCTTATTTTAGTTTTTAATCGCACATTAATTAGGAGCAATAAGGGCGCTAGATACACTTGGCGTTTGAGATATTAAAGGAGGACGGAAAAGGGAAGCATTATCCCCTCCAGAGGAAACAGCAGCTCATGGTTCTCATACAGAAGTGATGACCTGTGAGAGCTTGTTTATTATAACAAACACCACACACGTATACACACACACACACACACACAAACTCGCACTCTCCTTTTCAATCAATGTGCCATTATAACACCTCAGGGGTCGTTTTCAGATGTTTACCCAGATTAGTACTTAAAACACTTCTGACAGGAGAGAAAGGTAGGATCAAAACTGAACGTAAGTACGTGTGTAAGTACGTATGATTATGTGAATGTAACACGCAGGCAGGTCACAGGGGCCTGGCAGACCAGGGTAGACACTATAGTAGCGAGCAGTAAGAGTGGGGTGCCCTGCTAAGTGACGCATTCCCTAACTTATGCAAAGCTAAATATGCATTGTCCCAGACCCCTGGTCATGTGACCATGGTACGTAGAGAAGAGGAGCTTCAATGGGATGTACACCTCAGATTAAGGTTGATTAAAGTGATTTCACCTTTGATGGGGTTAATAGAGGGAATTACAGAAGAACTGTGAGGTTGAGTTATTTTAGAAAAACACAGGGGGGGGGGGTACAGGTGGAAGATATTTAATGGAACATTTATTACTGACATTTTTCATGCAATGTTTGCTTCATGAAATAGCTCATCAGGACCTGAGTAAATAAAAACCCCAAGGATGTGAGGAGCAGCAGCTGAACTATGACTGGGATTCAATCAACAATCCTGAATATTGACTCACAAAATATATATATTTTTTTTAAATAACAAAAGCAAAACACTTGTTTTAAATTAGAAATCAAATTATTGGACATGAATCCAGGTCTATGATAGCACAGCTATGCTTAAAATGAACAAACTACAGACTCCTTTGTGCGCACACATGAAGACAAATGATTCTTCTCCATCGACTCAATTCATGTAAATTAAACCCCAGTTCTATAGTGGCCCTTTTCCCATCAGTTCAACTTAAATTTGCTTCTCTTTTTAAATAAATCTCTGAAAATCAGTTTACCCATAGACATAAATGTATTCAATTCAGGTTTAGAGGGTATCTCCCATCTTGGCCAACCCTTTTTTCTACAGCACCACCTTACAGTTGGCATACAATCAATTAAGTTTGTTACTTAATTAACATTAGCAAGCTTAAACTGTCTTATTCACCTACTAATTGATAAAGCCATGATGACTAATACATGTATGGCCGGGTAGGCTATAGATTTGTGGCTTTATACAGATTTACTGATGTATTGACTCAGCTTTAAGGGTACTAGCACATTATTGCAGGTAGGGTATTTCATTTACAAACCATAGGCCATTTGGATTATCCTATAGTGAAATCCCAGAGAGTGCACATCCCTCCCTGATAGTGTGCAGAGGTGAAGTTTGGTTTGGTGGCACTCATTTTAATTTTTTGTGTTTTGCAGATTTTGACCAAGCCAAACTTTTCACTTAAAACATAGTTTTTTGTTATTAATTTCCAGGCTCTCCTCCTCCTTCAATAATGTGGCTGGACAGTGATGTTTCGCAGCATAGCAGTCGCTGTGATGACTGTACAACATTTTCATGGCCTGAAATGAAGGCCACAACCGCACGCACCTGAAGCAAATTTTCCACCTTTCCGATTCGCACACGTGTGCCTCGTTGAAGGCGACTTCACGATTGGCTGTTAGATACGTTTCCATACCATTCGTCTTTATTAGAAAATTGTGTGCAAGGAACGGAGGCCTTATATAAGATTTTTAATTGGCTGACAAAGTGAAAACACCTGCATCAATGATTAAATGCTTATTCAGGAAGCGTTTCAGCACTGAAAAAAACACTTTTTGTCTTTTGCGAGAAAAGGTCTGTCTCTATGAAATTTCACATGAATTCACATGAATTCCTTTAACAGTATCAGCAGGACCACGGACAGTAGCTCGATGTTAAGTAGCTCTTAAGAGGTGAGTGCATGTTCTCGCTTTAAGAACTGTCTCGGAAAACGCATGTTAAAAAAATCGCTCATATCACACTTAACTCTAAGATTGATCATTTTCGGAAAACTCACCCAGAATAAGACCAAATAACATTACAAATATCAGAACATAACCTATATAACATAATCCTAACATTTCATAACGCATTGGAAATTAAAAAGATTGAATCATGACAAACAATAACCGATATATTGTAGTTAAATGTTAATTTTATTTTGTACATTTTTCAAAATAGAGGACTAATACTTTTCTATAAAGAAGGATTTGTTTGAAACATTTTAAAAATCCTTGTACTTGCTCAGCTAACCTTATTCCCAGCACATGCACGCCTGGCTAGCTGACAAATCACATATAAGTATGTAACTCAGCATTTTGAACCTTGCAACTAAATGCTTGTAAAAACACCATTACAAAAATAAATGATTGTGTGCGAGTATGCAATACTTCTCCCTGGTATACATCTGTGTCAGGCTCTTCTTGTTTTAAGTTGTTTTTTTTACCCAGTGTAGCAAGTTGGCTATTGCCAAATAGCAATGGAAGATACTAGTTATTTAACTTGGCTAACATAATTATTTTTGTATGAAAAGTTGTATGAAAACAACTCCACATATACATTAAGTACTGATTTATAGCAGATAAACCATGCTTCTGTTGTTGGGTCAATCCTGTTAACCGGTGCCTTGTAATGTCCCAGGAAATTCTACTTCATATTTGATGTAAAATGTTTAAAATGTTTTTTTTCTAAAAGGCTTCAATTATAGGTTTAGATCTTCCTCATCATATAAATAACAAAAAAAGGGTCTTAAAAATATTATGTTGTATTTTAACCACTTTGTATTTGGTACACATGTTCGTTTTTGCCATGTCCTCAGCACAAACCTTTACAAGAAATATAAGTCATTAAATAATAAAATACTCAAATTATTTGCTCATTATGTTATAGACCAAGTTAAAATCTTTCTAGTCATACATATTTTTCATGGAAAATAAAATAAATTATTATTATTTTTGTGATTTACTGAGAGTCCCCAAAAAAATTTCCACCCTGTTGGTTTGTAGTTTTTCTCCTTTAAGAAAATAACCTACACTTCCCATTATATAATGTTCAGGAAATGACATAATTTTTTTGGGAGAGAATTCAACTGCGCCAACTGAAGTATGAACTTATGATAAAGTATGTCAGTTTTATCTTTTTTTCCATGTTTTTGTGATAGATTTTATAGCGGTGAATCACTCGCGTTGGTGGGGGGGATCAGACAAGTCACCCACACAAGTGAAGACCAATAAAAGGGAATTAATACGAAAAAGAAAAACAGGAACTTATTCCTGACAGCTAAACAGCCAAACTAAATCTACCCACGAAAATAGGGCGAACTCGAATAGAACGAGTGAAACACAAATCTAAATCTCCCGAACTCAATACTAGAGCCCATAATATGAGACTAGAAAAAACAAAGAAAACACCTTCGGAACGTAACTCTAAAATGTCCGATAAAAGGTGAAACAAAGCAAAACCACCAAAAAAAAAAACACTGTCTCGTAGAAAACAACACGGAAATAAATAGCGCAGAACGCTAACAGGGGGAACACAATCCTATACCTGAAGAAGCTAAAAGCAAGTCCCTCGTGAACATAAACAAGTTACTATCACGAGGTTGCTTAAACCTGGCTATAGCTGGCTCAATGTACAAATGAATGACAAAGAAGCACCGGGGAAGCGGAAGTGAGGAACTTAAATACCCCACAGGTAATAGCACAGGTGAAATGAACAACGAGCATTGGGAAAGCAAAACATTCTCAATCTGGAAAACAGGACGAGAATCGCATCGGAAAAAGAAACAATAACCCATGATCCATGACAGTTTTATAATGTCAACCTGCTAGTTCCACCCTGTTAGGCTACTTTATTAAGGTTTCATGCTAGCTAGATCATGATCACTCGCAGAGCTAGGACTAACATAGTTGAAAGAATACCCCCCTGTTAGGTTCCCCCCTGTTAGTTGTGTTAACCTAACAGGGTGGACATGTTGATGGAAAATATTTATGTAATATTTGTGATGTATTTGCATCTGGACACTGGACACCCCCATGAGTTGTTATGTTACATTCCACCCTGTTATGCTCCATTCCACCCTGTTAGCTGAACAAAACACAATGAACACATAAAATATGTTTAGTCATTATTTTTAGACAATAAACAAATATAATAGAATAAGGGACACATAATGCACAAGAAAATATTATTATGCACTTGCATTTTTAACACTTTGTGATTCATATGCCCAGGGTGGAATACTGTCACGGTCCATGTCTGAACAAACTGCCCATAATTATAAGGATTTAAGTGCCTGAACTTGGTCAATATGTTTTCCAGACAGTTAAACATATCCCTTTTCTGATTAAATGTTAAAAACATAAAAAACATCAAAAGTTACCAGGTCCAAACATAATTGACCCTGTTAACGTTAGCTATTTGTAATCATATAACTGAGCTATATTGGCTAAAAATGTCACCATAATTTACTCACTTTTTTAATCACTCTTCAACTATGTTGTGTTGGTAGGATTTAAATCTCTGAAAAAACTATTATTCAGCAAAATATCCAGCTATTTTAAAGACAAACTAACCTAACATTAACATGAATAATGAATATGTCCTGCATTGCTCTGGGTAGACATCCTGCCTTGCCTAATCTATCTGGAGCGGTCATATCCAGACTCGACATGGACACTTTCCATACCTTTTCATATATGTGAACAGGAAAAACCACTACCTAACCCAGCTATCGAACCCGGAGCTGTTATGGGTCCCATATGTGAAAGGGGCTAATGCTACTAGCTAGCAGATAGCTGACACGGTGTGGCGCTTGTAGCTTCATTACTGATATGTTTTTATCGAGTTAGATAGTAGCTCTATTCTTGCTAGCTTTGTCACTAGCTAGCTAAGTTAACGTTAGCAGTTGGTGCCATTTGGTCAGAGTTGTTCAGAACTGCTGATCACTGATATGGCAAAATATATTTTAAGCAAAATGTCCACCTTGCTCTCAAGTTGACATAAATAATTGATTGATTGAACATAATTTGCAAAGGAATACATCTAATTTACCATTACATCAATGTCTCCCAAAACATATTCTGTAGGAATGTGCAACACCCTATTGTTGTGTTAAATTTGAAAACAGTCAAATAATACAGCCACTAGGCCTACATGCAATACATTTTAAATGTTTGACAAAATGCTCAAGTAACATTTCCTCATTAACCACTGTACTCATGTAGCAGAAACTGGACATAACATCCTGGGGTAGGCCTTCATAAGGTTTGTCGCTGAGTAGTTTGTAGATACAACTACATCACAGCCACAGCTAATCATATTGCAGGTATTGTGGATTGCCCATAAATCTGACAAATTATTTTTAATTGCATAAAACTTATCTGGTTTGCACATATGATAAACATGTATCTTTATTGGTTGCATGGTCATTTAAAATATTATATTTTCATGATTGGACATATATTTATGTTTTTTTCCCAGGATGCAACAGACTTCAGATCATAAAACCCATAAGGTTTAATTCAATGCTAACAAATATTGCATGAGAAATTACTCACACTTATAATTGACTACACAAATCAAATACAGTATGTCCACCATGTTCTGTACTTGCTGGGGTACTTCTATATGCTTGGACCCCATAATTGCTGCTTGCACCTATATTTTGATGGTTGTATTGCTGCCTTAACCAAAAGAGATGCAAAAAAGCATTCTCTCTACAGTTGAACTGTAACTGCTTAAAACAAGTTTTAAAAATGATGTCCCAATTAAACAACAGTTTGAACAATAAGTATTTTTCAAAAGGCATGCCATAAGATAAATATCTATTTTATAGGGCAAAATAATGACAATGGGGTTTTTCTATTATTAGTTTTAGTGTAAAATGTATGACAACCCAAACTGATTAATTACATATGTATACACTTATTTATACACACATAAAAAACAAACAAACACAATCAATGCTCACACTGACACACACACACACACACACACACACACACACACACACACACACACACACACGCATACACGCACCTTTGAATGTAGTTAGCCAGTCAACTCCTTCTTTGCTCCTGTTTTGATCTGCTTATTAAAGAGAGACTCGTTTGTTTAAGATAATTACTACGTATCCTCCTTTCCTGTCAGCTCAGACGACGCTTGAAAATAACCGTTCCTTCAATCAAAGCAAAGAATGAAAAAGAGAAAAGCAAAGAGGAAAGAGTGTGTATGGGGGGGGTAGGTTGGGGGGATCTCTGTGAGACAAACAGAGCTCCCTCTTTGCATGAAAAGAAAGGGCCTGGCTCTGATTAATTAGTTGGAGTTGGTAATCAGTTTAATAAGTCTGAAGTTGATGGTGAGAGGTCCCATTTGGCGGGATCTGCTAAGCTGAGCGGGCGTCCTGGGCCTCTTATTCTTCTGTGGAGTAAACACACAGCCTCTATTTACATAAACTGCGGTTTCCTTTTTAGTGCTCGTTTGCTGGGGCTGCCATAAAGCCTCACACCATTGCTTAAGTCACTTCCAATAAGGGAGGGCAAATTCATGAATTTTTCAAGGGATTTAAGTGCTAATTAAATCTGTACTTTCCAAAAGAAACGCACGGGCGAGGCACTGCTGTTTAGGCCCGGCTTGACAAAGGAGTCTAGCGCATAACATATTCAGCACCATGACATCAGCGAGCTAGAATTTGGTGCTTAGGAATCAAGGAAACCCAGGACTTTGTGGGGATTGTTAGCCATTCTTACTGAGGAAATATTTTGAAGTCTGGTTTTTGGAGTCACAAAGTAGCTCTAGATTAAACCTTAACACTTGGCTACTATGCACAGCACTCACACTGTTTGTACTGTAGCTATGACAGCTCAGGAAGGTGACTGTTGCTGTAGAGGCTATGAGAACCAATAATTTGTTGCGAAATACATTGGGGATATTACCCACTGTCATACTTAAAGCTGTCAGTTATTAAATAAATAAATAATGTTGACTGTTTGGTACAGAGAAACGAACAAATATATGCAATAATCCCATCAAATATATTACGTGCAATAGGGGGTAGTGCAGCGTATTTCTGAGTTTTATTGCTCAACTAAATTACTGTCTTTACTATGTTTAAGAGAGATATTTCAGAATCAGGGCTGTGTTTTTGTCCTTTTTTATGTTTGTATTCATCATTTTATTGTACATGCCAGTGTAGAACACATCAAAACCAGGATAAAATTCTAAAACCTCGTGAATTATTGCGTCCTTTGAAGATTTCTCATCTTTCTGCTCACTTTATTGTCTGTCTCAGCTTCAGCTTAAATCTGTAAACCTTGAAATCTAACAAGAGCTTCTTTTTTTTATCAAATCTTTTGCAGTGCTGGGAGGTGGAATTATTAATTATTACTCTGCTGACTACTTATTTTCTGTTTTTTGAAGAAAGAAAAAAAAAGATAAAAGAAAAACATTTAAAAATAAAAATGCTTAAATCATTAAATGATTAAAATGTGATGAAATCAGGCAAGATAATTTTATCAGTGCTGTGCCCCCTGTGTCTGGCCTCAGCACGACCAGCAGGACTCGCAGTCAGTCCTTTGGAGAGGCAGGAGGGTGGCATGTGCTGTAATCTCTTCTAAAAACCCTTTGTTATTGTAATATTTGAGAAATTATGCAAAGACCCCTCCACACACACACACACACACACACACACACACACACAAAATGAATAAATAAGTAAAATAGCAGTGGCCTCATGTCATTACATATGCCTCATCCCCTCATCACAGATATAAAGAGACATGTGCCAGAGAGGCTGTTGTGTCATTCAGCTGCAAGTCATCTATGATTGTTGAATCAATAAACAGGTTACAAAAGCAATCACACATGCATTCATTATTATGCAATATAAACAAACAACAACAAAAACATGCAAAGATCACAGTTTATTTCTAAAATATATATGTATAACTATGATGCATATACAGTCCCGAATCTGTTCTAATATATAGCACCTCAGAAATATGTTTCATTCAAAATGTTCATATTTGTTTTAGCTCACAATTTTCTCGTATCGTTGTCTTTTGAGAAATGAGTCTATAGCCAGTACCAAAGGTACATTTATAATAGAAGGAATACTATGGATTAGAAGTGGCCAAGGTTTTTATTCTTTGAGAAGGTTGAGGTAGTTAAAATATTTTCTTCCAAACTAAACTCGTAGGCCTCACTCAGGAGATAAGGGACTGCCCATAACCCCTGCCGTTAATGATAGGCAACAGTTACAACACAGAGCTAGTCAAGTAGCTGATAGTGCACGGAAATAATTAAAGCAGTGTTAAGTGGCCTATTGTCATTCAAATGATAAATTATGCTTGGCAGAGGTTTTAGAAAGGCTTTTACAAAGCATTGCTATTGTTTGTGTCAGGACAAGATTTTAGGGAGCCTGAATTGAGGGAATTACTTCGGAGAGTTTGACGAAGTTCCTCAGGGCTTGGAGACAAATTGGCTCCGCACTCATCCCCCCTCTGCCCTTAGAGCATGTCCTGAGTATGAAAGCATGGCAGCAGAACTGGAACGAGAGGAGCAGGCAGAGCAAAAAACCTGCAGCATTAACGAGGGGGAAAAAAAACCCAGCAAATTAAAGAAAGCCATTGTTTCGCCGATTTCTTTTCTTTTTCATTTGAACTTTCTTTGTAGTTCAAGGCACAGTTTCACTAGAAGAGGATGGGATATAATTGAACACAGTACAATTGTGAAGCTCAGGTGGCAAAAAAGGTGGTTTTAGGTCCTGCATTCTTTAGTTATTCTTTTTATTTTTGTGTGTTATTGTATGACATTAAAATTAAGGACACAAAAGGGCTTATCTCTTTTTCTTCATTAAAAATGTTGGCAGAAAATATAGCAGACAAACAAATAACAGGACAAAATTTAGTCAGCACAAGAAAGAATAAATAAATGTGGCAGAGAACAAGAGAGGAGCGCAAACAAGTGAAAACTGGTGATGTAAAAACAATTTTCATCAGAACCCAAAGAATAGAATATTGAATGTTAGACTATTTGGACATTTTGAAACGGGAGATGATATGTCCCTTGCTGCTGCATCATTCATAATCTCCCCTCGTACACCTCGATGTCTTTCCCACCCTCCAAGCCCCTCCATATGCCATCAGAACAGAGCCCCACCACCGCTGAGGATACACGCTCCAGAATTTACTCCAGAGTCCCCCTGTGTCATAAATGCAATCTCTACACACTCATGGTTCTACTGAACCCCCGATGACCACTTGTGTCTGATTAAGAACCTCTGAAGATCTCCATGCACAGAAGCCATGGGAAGGTTCACCTTTGAGCAGGTGCCCTATCACCCCATCCTCTTATCGCCAGCCCCTGCATCCTCGGAAAGTCTCCTGTGAATGAGTGGTGATGGAGCTTGCCATTTACAGGGGACCATATCCTATAAATGGAACTTCTATCTCAAATAGGAGCTTCTTCAATAATAAAGACCCGCATGAACAGAGCATCTCTGTCAATACGTTTATTCACTGATAGGACTGGTAATAATAATAATAATAATAATCATCATCATCATCATCATCCATCAACCCGCTTATTCCTATTCAGGGTCACGGGGGGTGCTGGAGCCTATCCCAGCATGCATTGGGCGAGAGGCAGGAATACACCCTGGACAGGCCGCCAATCCATCACAGAGCACTCACACCATTCACTCACTCATTCATACCTATGGGCAATTTAGAGTCTCCAATTAGCCTAACCTGCATGTTTTTGGACTGTGGGAGGAAACCCACGCTGACACGGGGAGAACATGCAAACTCCACACAGAAAGGCCCTCGGCCGGGATTCGAACTCGGTACCTTCTTGCTGTAAGGCGACAGTGCTAACCACTGCACCACCGTGCCGCCTAATTAATAATAATAATAATAATAATTATTATAATTATAATAATAATAATAATAATCATCAATCAATCAATCAAAAATATAAATAAATCACAGCACAAACTAACTGTTCAAAGTGGCAGGACCCATCCTGTGAAACTGATGATCTCTCCGTAAAAAACCAAAACACCAAGCAAATTAGTTTTTTCCACACATTTGGATGTAGGGCTGTGCAGTAGCTGCATTTCACACTCAGTGCCCTACCTTCCAGGGTAAAAGGAAATGTTTCTGCTCCACTCAAACATTGCAGCGCATGGGCTGATTAGAAAATGCTTGAGCACAGTCCATTTGTGGTGGTATCCAGCACACAACACATTCCCATTAAGTGGCACACAAAGGTCAAGGGAAAACGCTTCAGCTCAAACTCCTTTAGCTCCTCATGGAAGCTTAATTTTCATCAACTAAAGAGGAAACAAAAATGTTCCCAAGTGCAGGACAAGGTGTTAACTTTTAGTACCCTAGCACACTGGACACTGGAGCTTTATAAATTATAATAATCTTTGAATAGACATTTTAAAATTTATAATTCAATAACAATATTTTTAAATAATCAAAACAATAAATATTAAGTGCTAAAAGCATTTTTGAAATATCTTATTTAAAAATGTAAATGTGAGGTCACTGTGAACTATATACAATACATAAAAAGTATTTCTCCAAAATGTTAATCATGCTTGCATAATACAAGTGTGCAGCATGAATCATTCTTTGCTGTGTTGCTTTATAAGATCAATGAGTTCAGATTTATTTTTCTTGCTGAATAGACAGTCACTATGACCAATTGTGCAATAATGAGGTTTTGTTCTCATTGAAGAGAGCTAGAGTAGTCACAGATATTCATTTGAAGTTGGTACTGGAAAACTAATGAGGTTTTGTAATTTGTCTTCAATGTAATGCTCACTTTTTTTGATGGTTAACCTTTTTGCTTAGACAATTTTTCCTCATCAAACTTTTTTGCTACAGGGACATGTGCATCCTTCTATGTTCCCATGACTACACCAACCTCCACTGGTTGTTTTTTAATCAGGCCAAACTCCCTAATTAACAGTACAGAGATGGGCATATTTCTCTTTTTAGAAGCAAGAGGATCGATGACAACAAGCAGCTGCTACAGGATGTCAGCCCCGCCGGACACAGGGGCTCACTCTGGGTGGCCATCAGTCACGCTGAGGCAACATTGAGGTAAGGTTATTTTAACATTATTTTTGGTTGTCTCAGCAAGCAGCCTCAGGGCGATGACTGCCGACTGCTGTCCATTTGTAAGACAGTGACATTTCTCTGGCTCTTTCACCTTTGACTCCAGGGCTTTGCCTGCTCGTTCAGTGCAGGTGTGTTTACACAGGAAGCTGCTGCTTTTTAAGGTCATTCATTTCATTCCACTTTCTGGGTAAAAAAAAAATGATGGACCTTCCAAAGATGAACTCACTCAAAAAATGTAGACTCAGTGGCCCACTGTTTAATTTCATGGTAAAGATTACAATGAGTTGCTTGCTTTGTTCTTTAATCAGAACACAGAAACATGCAAATGTAGGGTAACACTATGTAGGTTTCCATGCTTAAGATACCGTGCGTACTATTACAGCATAGACAAATGTGTTCATGCTAACATGGTTTCATACAATAATGTATTGCCAGTGTATCAGGGTGTAGTTCAGATACAGATAAATAAAGTACATTTACGTACTATTGTCGCAGAAGCTGCAAATATTTACACCCACAGTGAGTCACTGTTTTGTTTTTGTGCACTATCGGCGTGCCAGCGTGACTACCACATTACTTTTTTCTTTCACAGGGATTCGTGGAAAGATGTGATACGTCAGTGTTTACCATGTTTTTTGGGAATTGAGCTGTGTGCCCATTGGATTGCTCACTATTGCAAACCCTTTTATACAATGCTGCAAACAGCACGAAGAGTGATTCTTGTGGAAGAAGAGAGCCAAGAGAAGAAGGGAGGCTTTGTATTAATGAGGGTAAATATTTTGCTACCTGCTTGGTTCCAGTCATACAGAAAACTCAGTTTCAGAGTCTTGAAGTTGAATGGGGTACTGATGCTTCCTGTGGAATGAGAAAGCAGCTGATGAAAGCAGTTAGCTCACGGGTGCATACCTCTGCACTTAGCTGTGACTCCTCCTCTGGCTGGTCCCTGTTGGTCGATGTCCAGACGGTGTCGCGGTTCGGGGTCGGGTCCCGGGAGGTGGGACCTGAGGGAACGGTTGAGGCACTTACCCAGTTGAGCGCACTGTTGGGTCGTGGTACAGCGCAGCCATGGTGTGTCCAGTCAGGTCCATCAGTCTTCACCTGGCATGTTATAGAGAGTAGAGATGAAGGTGACGCTAGAGGCCAGCGACGGCCTCCTGCATTGCATTATAATGGTTTCAGACAGTTTTTAACTCAATTTTATGTATTTTTTTGGTTTGGGGCTGTTTATCCCGGGGGCGGCAGTAGTTCCCTGCCAGCAGGGCCTGAAAGTTAATGTTAGTGGAACAGAAGTCGGATTTACATGGCATTTTAATTTTGTAATACTCACAATTTTTTTATCTTGTTATGAAGCAGCCTAATATGACGGTTTTTCCTAGCATCTGAGGGATCTTTTTTTCCACATTTGCACATTACTTACAAAAAAATGACATTTTATATTTAGCACTGCTTTCATTGGCCATGGTAGGCTGCTTATTTAAAATCAAAGCCTTATCCAAGCATTCAGCTTGTCCACTTGGGTGCCTCAGACTACAGCTCCAATCATCTGATCAATGCTAAAAGTGCTATTGTGTAATCACACAAAATAGATAATACAATTCATAGGTACTGAAGTAGATGTCTGATTAATGCTTTTTTTTTTAATTCAATTGATATCACTTTTATTAGATCCTGCATGCTTTGAATACGGAGCCTCTTCCCACTGCATGACACAACTTTGATCCTGGAAAAAAAACTTTAGTGCTCAGTAACCCGGGTATTGGAATTTATCAGAAACACCAAACTTTAATTAAGTAAAATAAATTTGAAATAACATGCATTCATAATTTGATCTGAAGCGTTGTGGGCACTTGTGAGACAGGCTCTCCCTGCTGGAGTAATCTGTTCATGCCTCTTTCATTTCAATGATGTATTTCATACATGGAGTCTCAGAATTAAGCACATGTTATTGTGATCAATTGTTTTTTTGTTTGCAAAACCAGAACTCCAGATATATAGCCATAAAATGTGGAGGCAGACATACAAATATAACCACATGTATGTCATGAAATTATAACGTGTAGCATACCTACATAATTAACAAAAATGTGATACAAAATGAAAACATCAAGTCTTGTATGTCAAGAACTATAAAAAATACATGCTTTTATATGCCCCTTTATGTTTCCTCATAATTTGTTTTAGTGATTATGTTCATGCAACAACGTGTGTATCTATTTGAAACACACAGCGTGGATGTCTAATGCGGGGGATTTTTACATTTTCCAAAATCCCATATTTTTAGCAGAGCAAATAAAACCAACAATATGGACAAACACACTGATTTCTTATTCCATCATACATACAGTATAGCCATGTACTCCCTTTGTGTGTGTCTGTCTGTCTGTCTACCATCATACATACAGTCAAGCCGGAAAGTCTGCACACCCTTTTCACCTTCTCCACGTTTTATTACGTTACAGACTTATACGACAATAGATTGAGTTAATTTTTTGCCTCAAACATCTAAACACAATAGCCAATAATGACAAAGTGAAAACAGGTTTTTAGAAAATATGCAATTTAATTTTACTGACAAAAATAGGTTATTTGGGGGTTACATATCTGTACACACCCTTAGCCTAATACTTGGTTGCTGCACCTTTGGCAGTGATTACAGCTTCAAGGCGTCTTGGGAAAGAAGCTACGAGCTTGGCACACTTGTTTCTGGACATTTTTGCCCATTCCTCTTGGCATATCCTTGCAAGCTCCATCAGGTTGGATGGAGAGCGTCGGTACACAGCCATTTTCAGCTCTTTCCACAGATGTTCAATTGGATTCAGGTCTGGGCTCTGGCTGGGCCCTCAAGGACATGCACAGACTTTCTCCGAAGCCACTCCTTTGTTTTCCTGGCTGTGTGTTTCGGGTCGTTGTCATGTTGGAAGGTAAACCTTCGCCCCAGTCTGAGGTCCAGAGCGCTCTGGAGCAGGGTTTCTTCAAGGATCTCAGTGTACTTAGCTGCATTCATCTTTCCCTCTATCAGGACTAGTCACCCCGTTCCCGCTGCTGAAAAGCATCCCCACATCATGATGCTGCCACCGCCATGCTTCACTGTAGGGTGGTATTAGCCAGGTGATGAGCGGTGCCTGGTTTCCTCCAGATGTGACGCTTGGTATTCAGGCCAAAAAGTTCAATTTTGGTTTCATCAGACCAGAAAATCTTGATTCTCATGGTTTGAGAGTCCTCTAGGTGCCTTTTGGCAAACTCCAAGCGGGCTGTGATGTGCCTTTTACTAAGGAGGGGCTTCCGTCTGGCCACTCTACCATAAAGGCGTGATTGGTGGAGTGCTGCCTGGATGGTTGATCTTCTGAAAGGTTCTCCCATCTCCACAAGGATACGCTGGAGCTCTGTTAGAGTGACCCTCGGGTTCCTGCTCACCTCCCTGGCCAAGGCCCGTCTTCCCCGATTGCTCAGTTTGGCCGGGCGGCCAGGTCTAGGAAGATTCTTAGTGGTTCCAAACTTCTTCCATTTACGAATGATGGTGGCCACTGTGCTCTTTGGGACCTGTAAAGCTGCAGAAATTTTTCCGTACCCTTCTCCAGATCTATGCCTTGACACAATCCTGTTTCTGAGGTCTGCAGATAATTCCTTTGATCCCATGGCTTGGAGTTTGCTCTGACATGCACTGTCAACTGTGGGACCTTATATAGGCAGGAGTTGGCCATCCCCAATCGTGTCCAATCAATTGAATTTATCACAGTTAGACTCCAATTAAGTTGTAGAAACATCTCAAGCAGTATCAGTGGAAACAAAATGCACCTCAGCTCACTTTTGGGTGTCATATCAAAGGGTGTGCACACTTGTGTACATATGATGTTTTACATTTAGATTTTTAATAAATTAGCACAAATGTCTAAAAACCTGTTTTCACTTTGTCATTATGGGCTATTTTGTGTAGAATTTTGAGACAAAAAATGAACTCAATCTATTGTAGAATATGTTTGTAACGTAATAAAACGTGGAGAAGGTGAAAGGGGTGTGCAGACTTTCCGGCTTGACTGTATATCCATGTACTCCCTCTGTGTCTGTCTGTCTACCATCATACATATAGCCATGTACTCCCTCCGTGTCTGTCTGTCTATACGTCCTGCTGTCCTGATGACCCGATGTTCTATAGCCATGCACTGTAGGATTGTTCCACAAGGCCATCCATTGAAAATGCAGCTGAAAGGCCTCCACGTTCTGGAGATGCTTTCTTATTTTAAACAATCATATCCAATCTAATCTCCACATTTAGAACATTTAGCTTTATTTGCAAGCCTGTCTCACAGTTCACACCATGATTGTTGGGTCTGGAGGGTGCAGGCAAGCACATTCACTCTGTACTCCCTCAGCTGAGCTGCAGTCAAAAATAGATATTATGTTGCATGAATACAGGTGAATACTGTGTAATGTGAATTTATCTTTGAAGCTCTGAAAACATTTGCCTCTAGTTTGTGGGGTTACCTGTGTGAGAGTGGAGTACAGTGATGTGGGTTTACCTGTGAGAGAGTGGGGTACAGTAATATGGGGTTACCTGTATGAGACTGAAGTGTAGTGATGTGGGGTTACCTGTGTGACAGTGGAGTACAGTGATGTGGGTTTACCTGTGAGAGAGTGGGGTACAGTAATATGGGGTTACCTGTATGAGACTGAAGTGTAGTGATGTGGGGTTACCTGTGTGACAGTGGAGTACAGTGATGTGGGGTTACCTGTGAGAGAGTGGGTGCAGTAATGCGGGGTTACATGTATGAGAGTGGACTGTAGTGATGTGGGGTTACCTGTGTGAGAGTGGGTGCAGTAATGTGTGGTTACATGTATGAGAGTGGACTGTAGTGATGTGGGGTTATTTCTGTGAGAGTGGAATGTAGTGATGTGGGGTTACCTGTGTGGGAGTGGGTGCAGTAATGTGTGGTTACATGTATGAGAGTGGACTGTAGTGATGTGGGGTTACCTGTGTGAGAGTGGGTGTAGTGATGTGGGTTTACCTGTGTGAGAGTGGACTGTAGTGATGTGGGGTTACCTGTGTGGGAGTGGACTGCAGTAATGTGTGGTTACATGTGTGAGAGTGGACTGTAGTGATGTGGGGTTACCTGTGTGAGAGTGGGTGTAGTGATGTGGGTTTACCTGTGTGAGAGTGGACTGTAGTGATGTGGGGTTATTTCTGTGAGAGTGGAATGTAGTGATGTGGGGTTACCTGTGTGAGAGTGGACTGTAGTGATGTGGGGTTATTTCTGTGAGAGTGGGTGTAGTGATGTGGGTTTACCTGTGTGAGAGTGGAATGTAGTGATGTGGGGTTACCTGTGTGACAGTGGAGTACAGTGATGTGGGTTTACCTGTGTGAGAGTGGGTGCAGTAATGTGTGGTTACATGTATGAGAGTGGACTGTAGTGATGTGGGGTTACCTGTGTGAGACTGGACTGTAGTGATGTGGGGCTATTTCTGTGAGAGTGGGTGTAGTGATATGGGTTTACCTGTGTGAGACTGGACTGTAGTGATGTGGGGCTATTTCTGTGAGAGTGGGTGTAGTGATATGGGTTTACCTGTGTGAGAGTGGAATGTAGTGATGTGGGTTTACCTGTGTGGGAGTGGGTGTAGTGATGTGGGGTTACCTGTGTTGAATTGAGGTACAAACAGACATCATAGACTTCGAGGATGAGAGACATTATATAGTGTGTGTATGTTAGAGGGTGGTGCTGGTGATGGTGCTGGTCGGTGGATGTACTGGAGACAGGACACAGCAAGAAATAGAAACTAATTTATCAGAAAGATATGAGCAGCTGACACAATGGAGACAATGAAAGACACAAGAAAATCTTCAGGAAGGGAAAAAGTGCAAATTACTAAATACTGTCAAACTAGTTTTCCATTGAAGAGAGGTTAATTTAGCTTTGTAATTCATCCATTTTTGTCTTCTAAATAATCTTTGTCTTGACACCAGTAACTATTTAATTATTGTTGCCACAGAATAAATTACATCTCTTTTGCATTATTATTCCCAGCATCTTAACAAACAAGGCATGTTAAACAACCCGGTGGCCTTTTTCAAGAGCGGTGATTACACTAATTAAAGCTGCAAAACATCTGTGAAGACCAGACGCGGGAGAATAAAATAGTTCATTAAATCAATGGTGGAGAATGTCAACATTTTTATAGGCTCATCTGTCTCTTCCTCCAAGACAGTCTTTCTCTCACAATAGACGAGAGTCCTTGGACAACCATGTCTTCAATTCACACATTCGTCCTGGCATAACTGACCACATAGCAGCCGTGAGCAACTTTTCTGTTATTTTGAACACAGGCACCTTGTAAATTTGTGAAAACTGTGAAAATGTAAAATCCACAATTAAAGTAGATTGTGGAGAGCAAAGAAATCAGGGAAATTTAATACTTTATAAAAATGAAGCAGTTAATAATGACAGAAAAACAGTATAACAGGTAAGCATGTCAAAGAAGAAAACAATCTAATTATCAGTGAAAATTGTAAAAATTTAAATAATCATGTAAACAGCATACACAACAATAGGACATAGTAAAGCTTTTTTATTTCTTACTATGAATATCTAAAAGAAAAATCAGTAAGTGTAGGTTGCACAGGTTAATTAATGATATACAGACATGCTCAAATTGGTTGGTACCCCTGGTAAAGATGAGTAAAAAGGGTCATAAAAAATTCACCGTTTGGTGAATTAGCTTAATCTCACACACAAAAAAAAGATATAAATCCATCTTTTAATTGACGTTAATTTATTATGAGAAAAAAAATCCCTCATCAAGAAATAATTATTTTTAACAAAACTACGTTGGCCACAATTATTGGCACCCCTGCATTTATATATAGAATAAAGTATAAATTTTTAATATGTGCATGCCATGACTTCCTGATGTCTGTGACCCAACAACATCAAAAGACTCTTGATATCTTATTTTCTGTTACTCTTACATGTGATACTAAATGTCTCTGCATTTGAATGGATCTCTATGGGAATTGGGGGGTGGGACTAGATTTACACTGGAACAGTATGGAACACATGGTTGGCTAAATGGCTCTAAGTTATCAAGGGTCTGATGAATCAAACAAGCCTTAAACCATCACTCTGCTGCCATAAATACAGTAGATATGGATGGATAACTTCAATGGCTTCTTCTCCTGACTTATTTTTCCATAGAGTTCAATAGGAAAATTTGTCGAAACAACCCTTAAAGGGATCCATCCATATTTACTGCATATCTGGCAGCAGAGTGATAGTTTGAGGCTTGTTTGATACGTCAGACCCTTGATGACTTAAAGCTATTTAGCCAACCATGTGTTCCATACTGTTCCAGGGTAATTTACAGCTAAATCTAGTCCCACCCCCCAATTCCCATAAAGATCCATTCAAATGCAGATACATTTAGTATCGCATGTAAAAGTAACATAAAATAAGATATCAAGAGTCTTTTTATGTTGTTGGGTCACAGACATCAGGAAGTTATGGCATGCAAAGGATATGCGACCAAATATTTAAAAGTTATACTTTATTCTATATATAAATACATGGGTGCCAATAATTGTGGCCAACATGGTTTTGTTAAAAATAATTATCTCTTGATGATTAACGTAATAAATTAATGTCAATTAAAGGTTGGATTTTTCTAATCTTCAGCGTGAGATTAAACTAATTCACCAGTGATTTTTTTATAACCCTTTTTGCTCATCTTTACCAGAGGTACCAACACATTTGAGCACGTCTGTATATTGGTCCTGAAATGACAATTATAATTTTTTCATGGTAGCCTGTTTCCAACAATGAAATACCTGAGCCTGCCAGGCATCCTGTCGGGCGATGAGTTCTGCCATGAGAAACAGGCAATCTTCTCTCTGGTTGCTGCTGCGAGTTGCATCTACAATTCTTAATTTATCATGTCACATCTAAGTCAAGGATATTGAGATACTGCGCTCCAGGATTCAGATTCATATTCATATTTCCATGTTTCCATGTTTTGTTCCTATGTTGATTGCATGCGCTATTGATTTCTGATTATGGGGTACACGTTCCTTTTTTCACGGCAAAAGCCACATTTAAACGGACTGAAAAGGCCTTAAATCATTTAATAGGATTGCTTGTATTTTATCCTCTTCCCCAGTGGTGTAAAACACGCCCTTACCCTGCAGTGCTTCACCATGTGTGTTACACGGTTTTCTCCATTTTACCACAAAGCAGTTCAGGTCAGAGAGCAAGCTTGGCCTGCAGTGAGTAACCATATGAAACAACTATTTTAAGGAGAAAAGTGATAAAAGGGGATTTGTGTACTGAAATATAGCATCTCCTGTGCTCACGGCTGTCTAGGATGTTCAAAGGGATTGCAGAAAGATGCTATAGATATAAACTGGGAAGGTCATGTGACTGACTGTCTCATAATCTTAAGGCTGCCGTGAAAGTCGTAAATCATGAACAAAGCACACGGCAAAATAGTTTAAGGTTAAATCAACTCTGATAGATTATAGTTTACTCTGAGTAAATTTTATCTTTTTTAGACTCGCTTAACACAGAAAATGACATTGTTCAGGCTTTTTTCTCCAAATTTAGGACGTCCAATCATATTCATCAGCTGCGCTCAATGCTGCAACCTCCACTATCAATTTGGGAGAGCGGAGAGTAGCATGTGTTTTCCTCTTAAGCACAAGTTGTTAGCGGATGCTTCTTATCACACAGACAGTTGGAAGAAGACGGACACCTCTTGAGGAGCTCAACAGGTAGACCAGCAGGGGATGCTAGTGTGCAGTGAGATGCTGTCGTCCCGGCTGAAACCAGGGGTGCGTCCCAATAGTTGAAAAAAGCACCCCCTTTCCTCCACTACCACCTCCTCTCCTCTCTGGAAACGGATATTTGTGTTTTAATTTAATGTTGCTGATTACATCTTAATTACGTATTAATGGTTACATATTAATTCATGTCACGACGCAAACCGCAATGTCAGGTACATTGTATACTGTACATGCAAGTATTTGTACTCAAAACGGTCAGGCCATTTTGAATACTTCCGAGTAGGAGAGGAGTGGTACTGGGGGAGTGGAGGAAGGGAGGTGGGGAGTGAACAATATTGGAACTCACCCCATTCCTTTCCTATAAGCAACGCTAATGCCAATCGTGTGTCATCCTGCAGGGCTGCCAGCCAAAATCAGCACTGGAATGGTAAAAAATGAAAACTATAACTACACTATAAGAGTACCTTAGTGCAGATGAGCTGCCCAGTAACCCTCCTGTGCAAGACACTTTTAAATACTGGAAAAACTGTGGTTAACTGTCTCCTTGTGATGTCTCACATAAAGTTGTCAAGCGGTGATTTGGTCCCCAACTTTCAATGTCAAATCAAAGCAGCAATTACTGCAGTCACATTTGCTATTATTTAGTAACAATGCTGCTTCTACGACTAATAATAATAATAAAGAAAGTGGAACAAATAATCATAATAGTTATAGCATGTTCCATTTAATGGTCGCAAAGCACTTTACAGTGATGGGATAAATTCACCTCAATAATCAGCAATGTGTAGCACCCATCTGGGTGATGTATAGCAGCCATTTTGTTCCAGAACACACCACACATTAGCTAAAATGGAAAGGGAGGGATGATAAAGCCAGTTAAACAGTATATAAATGAAACAACATTCCTTTTTCACTGAAAAGTGAGAGACTTGCCAACAAAAGATATCAATCAAATGTTATGAATAAATGATACTACTTTTAATATAATACATTTCACAGTATACCCCAATACAAACCCCCACAAATTAAGCACAAGGTGACAGTGGCAAAGAGAAACTCCCTGAACGGCATATAAATGAATGGGAGGAAGCGGACTAAAATTTCAGGGCTAACCAAAGCAGGCCTTTAGTTAATGCATATTCATAAATGAAACGATGATTTAAAAAATAATAATGTTATTGATAAATAAAATGATTAACCACCCACAGAAGCTTAATCAATGTGCATGCGCATCTATGAAGATGGCCATGGCTTAAAACACACTATCGCAGCATCGACAGTAGGTTACGAAGAACAGTCCTCCAAACCAGGCTCTGCAGGGCAGCACTTTATCAGGTTCTCTTTAAATCTCCAGCACTCTCTGACCTGGGGAGTGCAGATAAAGAGTTCCGGTCATGATTAAGATAAGTAGAGTCAGGTGGTTAAGCGCGAGTGCAGAGAGGACCCTCTTCAAGTCCGCCTTCACAGCCGAGAGCCTCCAGAACGAAGCAGCGTACGATTCTGTAATTGTGGATTACAGACATCAGGTACTTTCCCAGACTTCCCACCTGGTCTTATGTCGGTGTTTGTGGTGCCATGATTGCGGACTATTGAACAGGCAGGTTTATAGCAGCATTTTAATAGCTGCTTATTACAGTACCTCCTAATAAAACAGCACTCACACTGGCACTGCGTAATTACAGCTGAAGTTATTGAGGAATGTGTGATATGTCTCTCTCTCTGAAGATGAAAAAGGGTGTTGTCTGAGAGCAGCCCTCTTCCCAGAGCTAAATGAGTAATTTGCACATTACCGTGTACAGCCATGCACAGCTTCCTGCTACAGTCAGAAAACATGAGTCTATTTAGAGGGAACATTTAATATGGAAATGCAAAGTAAAATCACCAACATTATCAACACTGATAAGTAAACCCCGATGACTCCAAGCATCAAAAGCCAGTATTTATAAAAGCAACTGCAGGGAACTATAACAATAACTACTGCATAACATAAAATGCAGGAACTAGAATCAAAGACTATAAAGGGAACTGTAACAGTAACTACTGCCTAACAGGAAATGCAGGAACTAGAATCAAAGACTATAAAGGGAACTGTAACAGTAACTACTGCATAACAGGAAATGCAGGAACTAGAGTCAAGTACAATAAAGGGAACTGTAACAGGACAGCAGTAGACAAGAACTACAAGAGGACCTTCAACGAGTACCATAACAAGAGCTAAAGGCCAGAGTTTGATATGCATTTGGTTTCAAAGTTCAATCTACACTAGCATCTCATATTTTTTAATGTATTATCTTATTGAAAAACATAAACAAAACCAAAAACGGTTATTTTTTTCTTTTTAACTTAGATTTTATTCAAAGTGGCACATGCAATCCTATTCCAACTTCAGAAATCGTTTCAGAAACCTGTTCTAAAAGCAGTAACAACAGGTATGGTTCATGGTTTAAAAAAAGCACCTCTTTAAAGGAATTTTCTCTTCCTTTGGCACAGAGCTCATCTGGGCCTCTATTTGACGCCCGCTTGACGGTTTTATTGCAGGTTGAATTTACAGTAATTGATTATAGCCTGCTCAACTCCACTTCTTTAGCAAGCTGTCACTATAACCTGCAGGCCTCTGGATCTCTTCCGTCTCAGGGAAAAACAAACATGTATGCACACAGTCAGATATGACGCTAATGCTGCTTGCTGCTGTTGAAGATCTTTGTATAAAGCCTTAAAATTACTATTTGCTGGTGACTTGTCTATGAGGTCTATGCCTTGGGGATTTAATGCATAAATCACAGGACCGGCGTTCGCACCCTACACATCCTGTATTTCAACAGAAGAGCTGCCTCTGCTTCAGACAAAATGTGAGTAAAAGGTTACAAAACACTTGTGTTGTTCCCTGTGGTGCCCCACCAAGGGCACAGTTCTGTCAGATTTAAACCTGTAAACAGTCATACACAGTAAACACAAGGGTATAAACTGAAGGTAGGTGTTTGTGGAGACGTGTTAGCTGAATTCAGAGATGCCTTAATCATTCATGTGATTTTCTTTCCTTCTTCATGCAGCCCAAGGGTGAGGCAAGCTTTGTGGAAATTTCACATTTCCATTCGTCAATGTTATTCAACTCCTTCCAGCTTAGCATTGATGCTAAGGTCTTACTCTTTGATGTAAATTTAGCAGCGTATATGTTCAAAGCCAGTATCAGTGACATTGCCAAACTTCTGGGCCTGAGTTCTGGTGCTGGTTCACCATCCTCTCTGACCAACAACCATGCATCGGTGTGAGACAGGAACTGTTTTTCATTTATTTACCAGTGTATTCCTGACAACATACTGGTATACACCATATACCAACTGCTGTTCATTAAGAATTATTCACAAGAGGAAATAACACTTGGCCAGCATTCAGTCACATTAGAATGGCAAAAGATGATTTCTCTGCATGGCACGTACTGTGTAAATGGGGTCACGGGAGCTAGAAAAAGAAGAAGGTTTTTGTATGCAGTAAGTGATGGCCATGGCAAACAGCAGTTGCATAATCTGTACGCATCCAGAAATAACAACCGTCTAAAACATTGCAGTTCTGGTGAATAACATCTGTTTTCTTTACCCTCTTCAACCACAACTTTGCAGCAAAGTTGTGAAAATGCCCAGGTCACAACTATACCTTATTCCCACAGGAAAACTGATTTAACGGTGTGTTTTGGACTTTTTTTAGATTGTGGTAATTTTTGGAAGATTTTTTACCCGTGTGATTTTGTCAGGTTGCCGCCAATTATTCATACTTTAACCGGCTAATTTCAGGTCAGACCAAAAGGTATACTTCCATACACGTCCACATATATCCCCTCAATGGTTTGTTATTAAGAGTAAACATGAAGCACAGTTCAGAAAAAGGCACCCTGTACTGCTTAATTGGCCATCATTTGTTCACGACATTAGATACCTTAAATCAGAAATATTGGGGTGACCTACTCTAGAGTATGTGGGGCAGACATACCAGTGGCTGCAGAGCACAGAATCATGAGGGCTAAATCCAAATTGCCTTTCAGCGAGGTAATTATTCTTTGCTGGGACAAAATAATATGCGCTTAAGAGCAATGCAAATTACCCCAAGAGCACATTTTTCTGGTAATTACTAATTATGATAATGATTATTCCAGTGCATGGGGCTATTTGGAGACGTCTCCTACAGCTGAAAGGTAAGTCAAAGGCACTAAGTTGAGTTCAAGTGCAAAGTACCAAAAAATAAAACTAAGAAAACTGCACAAAATGATTGTTGCACGCGGTTCAGTTCGATACGAGTGCAGCTTCTGTGATCGTACACTTTTACCTGCGAACTGAATCTAAGGGATGGCTGGTTGATGAAGTACAGCGTGGGTGAGAGCCAACTGAACCCCCCCACCCCCCCCGCCCCTCCCAACCACACACACGTTTTTTCACAACTACTAAAAACCATTTACAGCAGAAAAAAACAGAATTTGGACTGGCAAATCCCCATGCAGAGTCTCCTTACATTACATTAGCTATGTAATCTCTCCCTTCCCTTCTCTGCCAGGTTGCCTTCCTCCTGGGAAGACCGCAGCACCTCCTGATTAACAAGCTTACGGAAACAAACAAGACAGATGTACACCAGTTAACATTACACTACATTTGAAACGGCACATTTAACACTGCTTCCGTAGTAACACAAAACAGGCAAGGGATGTGGACACTGGCTCAGAACAATACAAAGATTATTTATTCAAGATCCAAGAGTTACTTCTACCTCTAATAGGACACACCTTTTCACCAGTTTTATTTATACAAGAGAATAGAGCTCAATAACTCCAGAGCAGAGTTCAATAACTCCAGGGCAGCTTTTACAGTGATGTCATGCCTCCACAGATTGTACTGTATGTGTATACTACCTATTTATTCTTCAAAATAACATTTAACATTTTGGTTGGAACCATTTCCTATGTTGCATGCAAACTGAAAAAGAAAGAATTACCGACATAATATAAAAACTGGTATTTATTGTTATTCTGAGTAAACGCTATACAATTAATACGTACGTATTAATATGTACGACCTCTGGAAATATAATGCTGTTATACAAAGTGCTTTTTGGAGTTAGTTGACACATAATTTCACGCTTTAGACCCCTGGTATTCAAATCACAATCCTCGAGGTCAGAGAAGCGCTGGTTTTCCACTCTCCCTTTACCTGGGAGTCAGGTGTGAAGACAGTCTGGCCAATCAGTAGCACTAATTGTTCATATGTGAAAAGCAGAGCCGGATTTGGATTCAAGATCCAGATTTGAATATCCATGAAGCCCTAATGTCAGGCCATCAGAAACCTCTGGAAATATCTAAAACTTACTTCATCCCACACAACAACGATCTGGCCCAACTGAAAACATGCACTAAACCCAAAAGATCAAAAATCCCCAGAAGGTGAACCATCATTGTGGAACGCACTGCCTTATTAAGATTATTTTTCCATAACTCAGAGATGTGTCTGATGTCGTACTTTCTTCCATCAAAGTCAACATCACATGAAGCCCATGTTGCTCTTTGTTTCCCATCGTTTCTTGGCTTCAAATCTGAAATAAAAGGAAAAGACTGATATTATGGAGCAGAAATGAGCCCAAAGATACAAGCTAGCCGAGCTGTCCATAACGTGAGTAGACAACATAAGTGCCAGTGTGACTGCTCTTATGAAATTTTAAGATGACATTTTAGAATGTGCTATACACTGATACAAGCAACATTGACCCGGTGACATTGTTTAACTGTGATTTATTGTTATAGTCACAATATAATTGTGGAAATGCATTCCCACTCCAGAGGAGGTGCAGACTGAAGGTTTGACATTGCTGTAACTAATCTGAGCAAATATGTTCACAGTCTGATCCAACCACAGTTTAGCCTTATAAACTGGGTATAAAACACATTCTTAATTGTATATGGGAGCATAAACTTACAGGCAATGCAAGTTAGTCATGTATGCAGCCAGGGACCACTGAATATTGTAAACAAACAGTATGCAGACAACAGCAAAGGCAAGGTGACTGTGGGTACAGCTTGCAATGACACTAAGTAACTGTGGCTGGAGCTACAAATGAGGTGGAATGGCTGGGGGTGAAGCAATGAGGCAAGGTACCACGAGTGGAGCAAGGCTTGAAGTGCGGTAACGGTGGGCGGAGCTAGTGACAAGCCAGTGATAGTGGGTGGAGCCAGCAATGAGGTGTGATGGGAGTGTGAGTGAGGCTGAAGGTCTTCAGGTCTGTTCAGTGCATATAGGCGCCCTTCGGGCTTGCATGTTTGGGTGAGACTGCCATCAGTCACACGGAGCACTGTGAGGTGCTACCCTGCAAGTAACACATCCTAAATCCTGAAGAGACTGCACCACCTCCTGACAAGCAAGACAAGTGAGAATAGACATGTCCCCATCCACGAGAACTGCCTCGAACGGGAGCAGGCTGGCATGCCTACTGACGAGAGCGGCAAACGTGGCGTGTGGAACATATTTTGATTTAATGAAAGTGCGAGAGATAATGAGACAAATATGACAGACCCCCAAGCAACTTGGTTCTTCCTTTTCTGGGCTTCCCGTGAGGCCTCCGCTTGCTGCCTGGTTTCCACGAAGTCACGGCAATCTATGGCTCCCGTGATTTTCACGGCCAGCTATTGAGCGGGAGACAGAGACGAGCCCCATTAGCGAATGTAAATCACTGAGTCTGGCATACGCACACGCACAAGCGCGCACACACACACACACACACACACCTCTCCGTGTGAATGTGAGAGGGTGGCTTCGGAGCGCCTGCAGTGAAACGCGCCGAGCGCCGTTTCGTTTCAAACTGCTGCCATTGGCTCCATCGCCCTACCATGCAAACAAACACCCGGATCAGCAATAATGTAATATAATCAATCGCCATTAGTGTGGACAAATAAAACAATCTTTTTTTCTTTTTTTTTGAAGAAACAGAGGAAGAATGACAGATAATAACAGTGAAGTGTGAGACATTTAGTCTGATTAGGC
Source organism: Ilyophis sp. 1 JC-2022 (assembly GCA_022702515.1). NCBI lineage: Eukaryota > Metazoa > Chordata > Actinopteri > Anguilliformes > Synaphobranchidae > Ilyophis > Ilyophis sp. 1 JC-2022. Next base: position 80,746,845 of record CM040396.1, on the reverse strand, counting down.
TCCAGAAAACACAGGGATTCTATCGTCCATTCTTGCATTTATCATAATACAAAATAAGTCAATGAAAAAATACAAAATTCCTTCCCACAAGATATTTTGATAAAGCTTTAAAAAAATTAAAAAAAATCTACTTTTAATGAAAAACATTGATTATGATTTGAATTATGATAGCCAGCTTATTACCATTCAGAATATTCTTTAATTTTTAGGGGCACACCGTCTTGCCTTTGAAGAAGAAGAAAAAAAAAAACGTTGAATGCAGTATTTAACATGGGAATCGACCATACTACAGGTGAATAAACACAATCATGCTTTTTGCAAATGGTAGCACTTCACGTATTTTGGTGGGGCGGCAAACTGCGTCCTGTTCCACAGTCAGAGAGAGAGGTGACAGGAACAGGAGAGTGCCTTGTCAATCCTCACACACTCCTGAGATGGGCTCATTCTGCAAACCTAAAAACTCAGATAAACGCTGAACAAAATCACAAAAAAACCTTTTGGTAATTCTGTACAATATTAATAATGGGAAAAAATACTGAATGGATTAATGCGCACAAAAGGGAGAAATAGTCTTTAGGTAATGAAGAAATGTGTTCCTATTTCTCTACTTGAAAAAACCTGGAAGAAAAAATAAATGTTTCAATTATAATTAACTGGGATAAACTTTATTCGAAAGACATGCTGGGATTAAGCAGGTCAGAGCGAGCAGTCAGGAAAAATTAAACTCTAAAGGATTTTTATCACCATATTTCAGGAACCAAGAGTGTAAAATGTTCTAATTTGGGATACATTAAAAGCCATAAAGGTCTTTCAAAAAGATTAATGGTACTTTGCTTGGATTTAAGATAAGGGCTTTAGCTGGCTGCAAGTACTGGGCTCTGCCAGGGCCCTCCGGGCATTCATCTATACAGTCACTTGGAAGATTTGCAAAAGCGTCTGCATAACCTGAAGCTAACACACTGTGACAGTTTTTTAATTCCTTGCCATTTTTATAGGTTTAAAACCCATAAATCATGTTTTCTAGTCAAATGTTTGAAAAAAGCAAAGTTATAATGGCCGATCATGCTCATGTTAAGTGTAGATTTGTAGGGGAGATAATATTTTTTTTTTCTTTTTTCCGCTGGAGGTTTGCAAGCACCATGTAAACTGGGTGTAAGGTGCTAAACACATTTTCTTGGCAGCAGAAAACGAAGGAGAGAGAATAAACCAGAGGTTTATTGAATTGTCGTCAATCTCGGCGCAGCTCGCTTTTATGTCTGTCGAAAATAAAATCGTCGCGAAAAAGGCATCGTTCCGAGTGAAGATCAATTTGGAGGATGCTGAATGGTTCTTTTGAGGTTTAAACCCAGAGATTTTTATTGTTCTACACAGGGATTACCCATATTAACCCGCTTTCCGTGTGGGGAAGATCTTCGTATGCGAAGGTCTTTAAGACATTTCATCCTAAACATTCCTTCCTGCACCGAAATATAAACCCTTCACAACCCCCCCCCCCCTTTTTTTAAATGCAGAGCAGAATGGTGACTGTATTTAAAGCGTTAAAGGTCTTTAATTTTTTATCAGTTCAGTCTACAGTCCCTGATTGTCTTTGCCGAAGCTCAACATTAATGTCAACCAAGTTACCTAGGAGACGGGAACAGATCAAAGAGACAAAAACCCCTCAAATGTCTGATTAATCAAGCCTGCAAACAGCTTATTTCTTTTAGCCTGCATGCAAGTATGAAAATGAGATTCTGAGCGGAGTACATTGTGCAGATTCTGTTCATTCTTATCAGAACAAAGCCAGCGGCGGCTTATTTCATGGATCACTGGCGCCGTCATCGCGCCGCACAGAGCAGGTGACGGCTCCTCTTTCTGTGGCTGGAACAAAATTAGCAAAAAGTCGGCACAAATTAGCCTCTCATATTTTCAGTAATATGACATTATTTTTCATTTACTTTTTGATCCACTTTTCAGGATTTTCCCCCCTCTCTTCCCCTCACACTTCTTACCGCCAAATCCTTTCACATCACAAACTGGCAAGGAATGAAATGAAAAATAAAAAAAACAAAGCAAAAAAAAATGTAAACAGCTGAAAAAGGACTCATGCCTCCTTTGTTCTGTGCAGTTGTACAAGCCTGCCCTGCGTTTTCAGGAAGACCGTTACTCATTATGATTCTGTTTCCCTCGTGTCCATTTGAAACTGTCATTTGTTCCTATGTCTGTCCTGTGTCTGACAGGCTCCCTGCTACAAAAGGGATTAATGCTCTGACCTTTAAAAGGGCTAAAACGAGTGGATCTCTGCAACACTGCACTGCAGTGACATGCTTTGGCCACAAGGGTCATGTCAGCGATAATATTCCATTGTCACCCAGATGTCTAAAGCTTAATGCTTTATTCATCGTTGGTGGACAGCTGGTTTGCTTCTTTAGTCACCTCCAAAGAGACAATGAACAGCCTACATATTTACGTTTCCTTTCAGAAACAGCGTAGGGTCCTTTAATAAAATCGATGCAGCAACAGTAAGACGACATTGAGTTCTATAAAGACACATTCGTATTATAGGTGCTATTTAGCACATGCACCCATTTTGTGTCACTTACACAATTATATAACCTCATACAAAATATTTGAAAAAATGAAGTGTTGAAATCGTACATTATGAGCAACCTCATCCAAATTATTCTGCTATAATGACGTACATGCATTGAAGAGCATCCTTGAAGGCTACGCACGTTTCAGTACATTTCAGCTATCTTAAGTGTTATGCATAAGTGTAATGTATGGACAATACCAGGCATCAGAATATTTGAGTGAAATACACAATACAAGGTCATTGAATTATTTAATATTTTTCAACGAGTACAATTTAGTCATTTAGCAGATACTTTTAGCCACAGCAACGTACAAAGGTGCCTTTCATATGGCAAGCAAACAACATAAGAGATAGAGAAATGATAGCTACCATTACAATCACATTAGTGCCACCCTCAAGGTGTTTGCCTGCAGGCCTGTGAGATAAAGGGTTAGAAAGGAAGGGTCAGTTTTATAGATACGAGTTTTAAGAGTTTTGAGTTACAAATATAAGCAAGTTCAAGTTCATACCATTAAAAATGTAACCTGCAGGCCACAGGAAGCCGAAAACGCCATCGCTCTCGTGGCAATGACAGTCAATTCCCATTTGTTGAAATACTTATTGTGTTTTGCATGATGTAAGAGTTGGCTCAAGGATTTTGCTCAGAACTCCACTGAAACTTATTCACGTTGTTTCTTGCCTTTAAAATGACCTGTACCATTGGTGACATATTCTAATTGACAAATCCACTGCACTTAATTTCTTGTTAGCTGTTAGGCTAAAAATGTAAATTCTGTCTAGCTGGGTGATGAAGTTTGCCATGCTCATGTTACAGTATTAACAAGCTCTTCAATTTTATACATTTTAACTGAATGCACTTTCATTTGCATGTTGAGACATTAGAATTTCACCATTATGACCAACTGCACCTTCTACAGAGACCTTTACTTCCCTTGTTTAGGAGGTTCCATTTTGGCTTCCACAATACTTGGTACTGGTACATTTTATTTTACTCAATGGTACGATGGTTCTCCCATACAAGTCATCCCAAGTCTGCATGACTATGATAGTGATAGCATTCAACCGGTTTACCTTGTGAAGAGCACTGAAGTGAAGTTTTATCAAGCTACATGATTGTTATCTAACACCCAGAGATTGATGTCTGCGTTCATGTTTTAGTGCTATCAATGTGCCCGTCGTGTCTTATTTCATCTATTGTATCCACCCAATAATTGGGCAATCAGGGAAACACGTTAAACCTGCTGACTACTGGCACCCAAATACAGATGAACTTGTGCAAAATATTTTGGACAAGCCTCCGTTATGGATTTTTAAAATCCATTTTCTGCAGCACTATGCAGGTCTCCGTCTTTGTCTCACCATTATGAGCCATACATCACTTCATGGGTTTGGTGGCCATGGTATTTAACAAACAAATGTGCATTCAAAAATTAAAATTAAGGACAAAAGCCATTTTGTTTGACTGAATATGGGCCTTAAGATGGCCTTTACGGGAATAGCTCATGATTACAGAGGACACTGGAACGTTTCAGATGTTAATGAGGAAACAGGATTGTCTCTCAGCTTTAGCTGCTGGCAGAACTGGCACAGCTCAGAGACTGAGAGAATAACCCAGCCTGCCATCTGGTACTCGGTATCACCTGCATGCACAACTGCATACTGCACTGTGTGGAAATCATTAGGAAACACGGGCCATGAACTGCACAGTGTGTATGCATGAGGGGGGAAATCTTCAAATCCAAACTAACAGAAATTCTCTTAGTCCTGATATGAAAACACTTTCACAAAAATCATATATCTTCCTCATATTACACATGGGAACATTTGTACAGGACGTGGCCTCTCAAAATGGTATTCTGTGACTGGCTTTAAAAGTTGAAGAATTACATCTTCAGGGAAATGTTTACATCCTGGATATTAAACACATTAGCAGATAAAGCAAAACCACTAATGATAATGGATTTTTTTTCCAGTTAACTACGTACTAATGTCTCTCACAAAATACACAAAACAATCTAAAGATTCATGAAGAGAATTGATTCTGCTTGCATTCGATTTCTACTCCAAAATAATTTGCAATTAGCAATACAGTTCCAGTATATGGAGTAAACAGCATAGGGGGTTATTCATTCCTAAAAAGCCAATTGAACAAAAAGTATTATAGATACTACAACCCTCTGTAGAGTGAGGTCATCTAGCAGTGGCAATGCTCTTCCGAGAATGTATGAAGAAGAAGAATATTATCATAATGTTGATTTTCCAAAAAAAATGTACGTTCACCCTGCAATTGTCGTGTTCAAAAAAATAAAGACACCAAAGAGAAGCAGCATTGTTCCGCAGACCGCCAGAGCTGAGAGCACTATCTAGATGTGAAATATATAACAAGGTTTTGACAGGAAAAGGCATTAAACTCATTCATAAATGCCCTCCTTCCTCGGGAGCTGCTTCCAATTAAAAATATGAGAGATGGATTAATGGGGTGTGTCCCAGAGCCACTTGGGCACGTTTGAGGTGTACACCATTAATGGGCAGCCTAATTCTCTTATCATAGTACCTAAACGCCTAAATAATGTGACCTTAGTGAACCTGGAACAGAAGGATAGAATGAATATCTGATTACGTGGATCACATGTAATTTCCGTACAAATTCAGAGAATTGCAGTTTCCCTCAGAGTGAGGAAAAGTGTAGAGGCTACGTTACGGCTCTTTTTTGAACATTTCCGAGCTGACCGCAGTATAAGCAGTAGGGCCTAAAGGCCTGGCACACTGACCAGCATTGTTTCAGACCCCTGAGTTTACTCCCTTAGTCATGAACAGATGTTACGCAAGGCACACAACATTACTGTCGGACAGTTTCCTGAAGGTTTCCATCTGCGGGCCCTATAAAATGACCACACTGTGGCCGATGAGCCCCGCCTCCGTGAAAAGGCGGCTTTTTATAAAACGTGAATTACAGTAGGGCGAACTTCAGATTCACTGTAAACAAAATGTTTATTAAATGTGGACTGTCACCAGGAGACACTTTCCCCCCCTATCATTGCCAAGCAAATTTCTGACCGTCTCTGCAATTACCTCAGAACATTGGAGAGCACAAGACCTCAGAACAAACGAGGTCAGAGATGACGACCACACCGTGCCCGTGGTGTTCATGGTAGTGTACTTTGCTTTCACACGATTTCACATGCTAGTTGTTCCGCCCATACATTTTTGTAATGTACCACACAATGTGCACTTTACATTCTCAATATTTGGGGGAAATAATTCCTTCATCATGGCTACGATGATTTCACCTCATTTTGGCGAGAAAAAGAACCGACGTAAACATTACCGGCAGTAGCCTAGCTAAGATCAGTTAATTTGCCAAACGTCACCCTCTTGTATTTGGGAGGTGTAATGTCCACATAACAGTTTTGACATAGGCTACAAAAGTCCATGGGAAATAACAATTGTATGGAAATTACATATTAGATAAATAATATTTGTTAGCATTATGCAAGTTTTAAAAGCACATCCAAATATTGAGATATGAATTTGCATGTCATTTTCCACTAATATTTAGACCTCTAAGACTCCAGTTTAACACCCTTCTTTCTAAATATCAAACTGTACAGGTAAATATAGTATTTTCCATCTCATGGACTTATAATACGTACTATACATGGGGTATAGCACAATTTTTTGTGCACCTGAAATTTTCCCCCCTCCAAATGCATCTTCCACATCCACTTTCCATGAAAATATACTGAGAAATTAAATTATGCATGATGCATTTGCGGGAAGACTAGCCATTTCACACAAAACACTTCTGCTGTGGGTTAATTGAAGCTACAAATTGTTAGCCCTACAATTATTCAGGGTACAGTCACTGATTTGACAAATATAGAACAATCTGTTAGGAGCCTGAAAACATTATGTTATCTTGACGTGGTTCTGTGTAACAAACAGCATTACAGAGGCTCTGCAAAGTGCAGAGAAGCACTCATGGGAAGATGTAACACGCTCTAATATAATACGCTGCTCTGTTTTCTGTTGAAATAATCTGATTCTCGTAACATAAGACACTATCATCTTTAGGGAATAAAAAAAACTCTGAAAGTTGGCCTGCTTTGTGCTTATTTCTTTATCTTGGCTCTTCTGAGTAGGCAAGGCTTATTAACAAGCTTTGAACTCACACTTACAATAATGTGCCATCAACAGTTTTATAAGCTAATTAGAAAAACAGTTTAATTAATGACTGACTGCTAATAAAATGGTACTGACGAAAAAAAGAAAGCGAGGTGCTAAGCTTCCACTACCACCAATTAAGGGCTAATTACAAACAAATTATATATGTGTTTTGCTGTGGGCTTTCATTTAAAAAAAATGGCTTTAATTAAAAGAGAAAACATGCTAATTAATTAAACAGCACAAAAAAAAAGATCTACACTGAAAAGTATGCTTTGTCTGTCAAGTAATTAATGAAATACAATAATCCAAATTAGATTCCCCAGCATTTGATAAAGCCGAGTATGACTCGTTTGAAACGAACGGGCGAAATGTAACTTGAGTCATCCGGAGATATAATAAAAGTTCACCGGGTGAGAAATCGCTTCAGCTGCAGGAGAGAAAAACAAAGAAGAGACTGTTCTCGCTGCGTTCCTCCTGTACCCGGAGGCCTAACAGGGGGATGGAGGAGGCCCCCGTGTGCAGAAATATCTAAAAATCTGATAATGGCTGTTTTCCACAACAGAAACGCTCATTAGCATTTGATTACTAACAAGCTAGCACGGCAGACAATAGCATTACAAACACAAATACATAAATAACATGAAACGTTCTTAGCACAGTTCCTTTGTCTTTCTTAACCAGCCATGTCATTGCAGACAAAGTGCAGTCTGACACCTGTATTTCACAGGATTTTAGTTATGCTTCATGGGCGTTGGGGGCCCACACACTCTTTTAAGTTCACCGTTTATTGGGAAAATAAACTGGATGCTCCATGCAGTCTGGAAGCTGCCTGAACACAAAATGAAGGCACTTTGCTTGACAGACTTCAATATAACACAGTGACATTACATTACACAGTAACATTACATTACATTGCACATGTAACACCACATATTAAAGATAACCAGATGCACAGACATCCTACTGCATGTGATTAACAAATGAAACAAGGCTTGATTCATAATGGCTTCCTTCTATGATTTCCCATAAGCACTATGTAATGTACAGTTGCTAAGTGATTAGATTTGATAATAGTCATTAAAACAGTACCCAAATAAGGGTAAATATGAACTCTCCTGAGTAGGTGTTATACTACTCTGAATTTGTTTTGTACATAGATTTGTTTTAACATGCAGCAGTTTTAACAGCCATTAGCATTGTAACACAGGTTTATCATAATACTTCTCTCTACCGTTAACATATTTTAATATCGCTCTTTCTATCACCCTGACGACTAGGATTATAAATCATTCTGGATGAGGGTGTCTGCTAAATTAATGCAATGTAATGCACCTGCATCAACAATTTAACGGTTGTAATCAATGTTCTCACAATAGCATCAGGATTGTCATTTTAGCAGACAGGTATAACAGAAAAAATTTCTTGTAAGGCTAATAAAACCACTTTTAACAACACAATGTATTAAAATCCCACTCTTCGGATAGTTATAAAGTAGTATCAGCTAGTATTCCAGTGAAATAATTATTGTAATGTGCTTAAGTGAGCTGCTCCTTTACTCTACCATGTAAATGTCTGGAGCGGGCCTAAAGAAGAGCAAATTCCACAGGAATAAACAGCATGTTTGGAGTGTTTATGTGTTCAGCAGTGTGAGGGGTCATACTCCCTAGCGGTTGTACGTCCTAATCTCAGTGTTGTGCTTTTGCTCAATGATTGGACTGCTCCAGAGAAACTGCAAGGAATTTCCTTGAAGTTGTAAAACATAAATGCTGAGAAATGACTGCGGACCAGAACCCGCTGAAGCACTCATGCAGTTCTAGAAAGCGACTGTAAGAATGACACAAACTTACAAAAAAACTTGTTCTTAGTGAGGAAAAAAACAAATTAAAAAAAACCTACATTTAATTTTTTCCTCTGATATCCAAAAAAACCTCTTATTTTTAATATGTGAGGCCGGATCATATCATTCCTCATGAGAAAGAAACAGAAGGCGAGCGAGTTATATATAGTAGTCACTTAATGTTATGCTAATTAGTGAAATTAATTACTCCTTATGTAACTTAAAGCTGTGTAAAATAATACTGAGTAATAAAAGGAGAGAGAGAGACTCTTGTTTCTTAATTTCAGGGCTGCCACAATTTAATCTGCTAAACCAATATGAAACAGTATCTAAGCAGCCACAAGCCATTCCCAATGCGGAGCCACTGCCGGTCTGCTCTTTGATTTTCAGAAACAACAAGAAGCTCCATCCTTGAAAACTTACGAGCCTTTAATGCTGCAAATGTAACCATCTCCTCTCTCGCATATATTCTAAATATTTCAACCAAGAAATACATATAAATAATAAGTGGAAACTTCAAACTACTTATTGTATGTATTACATATATTCCCATCTTATAGCCTATATGCAGTTGTAGGTCACTATGGGTATGGGCATCTGCTCAATGAAAATAAAGTCATAATGTATAATGTTCGTCTGAGATAACAACTGAAGTGCATAGACATAAAATTTCTTCTTTGAGAAATAAATACCGTAATAGTAAGATCATAACATGACATTGATCGTATTGTTTGTGCTCTTCTTTAGTATACACGTCAGCTCAAACTTGTCAAATGTTAGAGCTTAAAAGGTTTTATTGACTTCTTATTTCTTATATATCAATTACATGGATAATGTTTCCTTTTAATGACAACGTGACCTGGAAGACCCTTTCTCGCATTTTCAAAACTATGAAAGAGACCCATACATATTTTACTAAAATTATTCTAGTATTTATACACAAAATAGAGCAAAATCATGCAGTGATTGCCTAAGCTCAAAATTCAGCAAAACCAAACAGCTCTTTTATTCTAGACTATGAAAGCTGACTTGACATCTTTAGTGGCCTCATTGGAATGCTTGCTAGATTGAAGACACACGCACTGAAGCTTTAATGCCGTATGGAGTATATACACCACAGTTAGATTCTGAAGCAATGATAGTCCGCTGCTCAGCACTGCTCTGTCAATAACAGGAAACATGCAGAATGCCGTTTGCTGTCCCTTACCAAAAAACAGGCTGAAATGAAAGAGGCCGTCAGTAAAGCACCGAGTGTGTGTATGACTGCTTTATGATATACCAGCTTTATGATATACCACAGCGATGGCATGTGCTGCTCAATATAACATTTCAACCCTGTTGCAATGAGGCCTTTTTTTCCTCAGGATTCTGTGTGCGGCTGGGATTCTGTGTGCGGCTGGGATTCTGTGTGCGGCTGGGATTCTGTGTGCGGCTGGTTTTCTGTAGAAAGAGGACAGATGTGTTTACCTCTCCGTCACTTCCACACCATTTACCAAACATGCGTCACTCCGCTAACTGCAGGGCTCAGTGCTAATTAACATGAGAGAGATTATAAATTAGGGCGTAAAATGCTTTACTAATACCCACAATGTCCCTAAGGACGTTCTATAATGGCAACATTCATTTCTCTAAACTTCAATAATCTCTCGCCTCCAAACATATGGCATCTCTGCAGTTAAATAAAAAAGAACAAAGCGTGACTTGACTGCGTTAGTTTGGGACTGCACTGGGGAAGCTAAAGGGTTCAGGTGCATCTCCCAGAGCACCGTGTCACACATGCTGGCCTTGGAACGGACGTGGTCCACCATCTCAATCCAGTCCAACAACAGCCGGCGCATAAGACTGAGAACAGGTGTTAAAGAATCACAGGGTGATTTCTCTCTCTATAAGCTAGCGATAATGTGAGGGGAAGATTAATTGTTTAACATAACCAGTATCATCATTATTATTATTGGTGTTAATAATAATAATAATAATAATAATAATAATAATAATAATAAAGCTGCTAGCAATTACAGGGTGCAAGAAATTTATATTTGTTCATATTTGAAAGTCTGCAGTGCATGTCAATGTGACCAAGTTGCATCCTATTATCTTAAAATATTTGGTAATTATGATGAATCATGTGAAAAGCCACACACTTGTGCAAGTTCACTGGCCCATCTACTATCAGAGCAACCCTTTCTTTGTCAAAAGTGTAAAGTCAAAAGATGTATCATCACAATTTGTACATGGTCCTTGCTCCTCTAGGGACACCGTTGTTTGTTCACCACTTAAGTTGATACCATAGGTTTCATTCCAATCGCTTATTTTCACTCATTGCATCCTTTCCTTGTGTCCTTTCCTCACTCCGTAGCTCCACCCAATGGAGGATGCGAGGAAAGGATGCTAGGATGTACGAGGCAACACGCTTTAGGCAAATGGACCAACCTTGCTCAGTTAAGCCTCTGCTGAAGCCCCATCAATTACTAAAGATGTGTTGCACAGCGGTAGCCTATCACCGGTCAGTGGACGTAACCAATACTAACCAATAATGCTGCGATTGTAGAGCCAGATATTTTTGAGCCTCCTTGTACCTCGCTCCTCCAATGAGCATTTAGTGGTTTGGAATGTCTTTCAAGACGGCGGACTGTGATCGATTTTCGGGAAAGGCAAAGTCTGAGGAGACGAGGATGAATAAAATAAGCACTTAGAATGAACCGATAGATTCAGACACTTTGTGCAAGCGCACAGCCGGGTTTCTACGGAGCCCCCCAAGGCACCCAACATAGAAATCCGTACCCTCGATTTTACAATCCGTACCCTCGGTTTTGCAATCTGTACCCTCGGTTTTGCAATCCGTACGTATGAATTGGAGTGTATGGACCGAGTGTATGTATTAGTGATTAATCCTGGTTCCCGAGATCCCGGTATTTCCCATCACAATTCCTTCCCGTTCCCAACCGGGAGTGACGTCGGAAAACCGGGACATTAACATTAACATTAAAAATGCAGATAAATAATTATTGCATTATATTTGGCCTAATTAAGTACAATAAAATAATCAATATATAAAGTTTATTTCCAAAATGCAGTATCCACCATTTTAAAAAACAGACACCTACTCATGACTGCTTATTGACAAGCGAAAACTGAGCATGTGAACTTTTCTAGCACACGCACAGGAAATAAAAGTTCAATATACCTGCTCCAAACGTGGAGAGCAAAATCATGTCAAGCAACGTGTGGAACAATTTTGAGAAACTTAATACTAACGAGGCAAAATGAGGTTTTTTTAAAGTTGTAAATTAATTTCAGAGAAAAGAATAGGCTACTATAATTGCGACGTCAATGACTAGGCTACCACTAGGGGGCAACCGTGTATAGGGTGTTGAACTGAACAAACAATCACCGAACGATGATAACGTGGAAAGAAAAACAGTAAGACGTAATTCTGTCTAACATTACCTTTACTGAATGTTCAAATATTAGTAAGAAACATTTTGGATCCTCACTGAAATTGTATCTGGAATCTCATGTCTGATTTAGTTTAAAACTAAAATAAACCTGGTCCGTAATTTTTTTCATCCACCCGCCACCATGGCAGGTAAGCCAAAAGGTTAAATTTGTACCCTGATCATGATCACACAAAATACACAAGAAGATCCGGAATTATCTTTAAAAAAATTCCAAGATGCAGGAAGTCCTACAGGGCTATGCATTCAAAGCTTTCCATTTCAAATGACCGCTGTAGCACCCTCCACGGTCAAAATACAACCATATTCTGGCATTGGCTCATGACAATGGAAAGGCCATTATATACGTTACATGCTAATTTCATAAGGCTACGATGTGAGCAACTGAGTTTTTTTTAGACTTGCAGCAGAAAAACACAAGCAAATCCTCATAATAACAATAAGGTTCCACAACCTTTGGTGCTCGGTCCCCACACAATACATTTATTCACCATAATAACGTTAGTAACACAGCATACTTCATACATGGTGCTCAAAGCACTTCCTGATGAAATAAAATAAATACATAATAAAGCTACGTGGATCAGAATGTTTCATTTCTAGAAGTTCTTTAGCAGTTCTTCTTTAAAGCTTATCACAAATCCACAGAATGTGCAAAAACAGGACCATTTTGCTTTCTGAATGAAATCATAGTTTTCTGTGATTCAGAAGTTTCTGTGAGATTGAGAGGTAATCTGACATTATTTTACAAAACACTGGCTCTGCATCATCATGACTCTATAGTTCTGATGTATCACACAGACACCCAAGTGCAGGTAGAAGCACACCCACACATGCACACAAACACATTGGTCATGCACACTGACACAATAATATTAGGGTTGTATCAGTAACATGTGAGCAGCCTAAAACAAATCAGTATCGATGTGATACTAAGATTATGACAGATATGAAGTGACACATTTTATTCGCCACTGATGGTGTAAAGTAGCTTTTCGCAGAGGTACACTGACGGTGTAAATGTCCACTGAATAATATACAATTCTGTTCCCCACCGCTAAGAACAAAAAAACTCAAAAAGGGTATTTTCTGCAATCTGGGTCTAACTTGTTTATTGACTTTGCTGAATCCAGTACACTTTTTTTAAAATTTACTTAGATTAATTCTGTTGAATCCAGTACACTTCTTTATTCAGATTCATTCTGAAAAATCTAGTACACTTCTTTATTCAGACTGATTCTGTTGAATCTAGTACACTTCGTTATTCAGATTGACTCCACTGAATCCAGTACACTTTGGCCCTGTTCACACTACAGCTAAATAAATTGTTGCTCCTCATTTTAGTGCTTAATCCAGTCAAGTTCACACTTAGTATGGTTACGAACGAGAGTGACAACTAGCGACTACCAAAGTTGACTTTTGGTCCTATGCAAATGAGCTGGGTTGTGCGGGTGTGGACGGGAATGGGAGTTGATTAACTAGTCAACGTTGCTTAATTCGCTGCCAGATCAGATGTGGAAACACACGTCTTTTCCGGCTTCTCTCGGCAGAGATAAACAAAAACTGAATGACTGCCTACCGCCTTCACTCACGTTAACACCTGCTCGATAATTGAAATGCGAGATTTACGTTCAGAGCAAATATTACTCATACAAACAAGAGCGAGTCCTGTTACTCGTTAATACATAACATACTTGTAAGCGTTCTCAGTCTTCTAAATATGCGTGTGTGTCCGGACACAGAACATGAGTGACTCCAGCTAATAACTTCAGTTTTCAAGCCCCAAAATGCAAGTGTGAACCGGGCCTTTGTGATTCAGGTTGGCTCTGTTGAATCCAGTACAGTGCGATTTCCTGTCACTCCTCAAAGTATAAAGAACTCTTCTGATTCACATGAATTTATATTAATTTAGAGAGTAAACCATTTTTATTGTTATGCACTGCATCAATTCAGTAAAGGGGTCACGCTCAATACTCAAAAACGAATAGGAGCACAGGTATTTTTCTGGAATCAAGACAAGTGAGAATTCACTTTGTAACTATACAGCAACCTACATTTCCAAGTTAAATTAAATGAAATCTCTACCCTATTTAGTCGCAGGCCACTTTATGTCCAAGGGCCTAGTTTCTTCTTTGTACACAGATGCATGACGCAAGAACTACCAGGTATCTTGGCTTAATGTCTGTTCAGGAGAAAGAACTCTATGCTTTCAATATAAAAATAGCTTGTAGCTTACTAGGCTTACAATCTTGAAGGGCTAGGGGGAGCCCACTATCTAAAGTCAGGTTGGCTATACAGATTCATTGATATCTTAGCAAGGTTGCACATGGATAGCTCTGGCACCGAGTAGTTTCTCAGGCCCCGTTAGCTTTGAAGTTACAAACAGTCTTTATTTTTTGTCTTGCGTTTTTTTGTTTTGTTTTTATTGTAAATGTTAAACCATTAGACATTCATCAAAAATCTATAAATCTAAATTATTTATTTTTTTAATATGTATATATATATATATATATCCTGCTATATACGCGACCAGACATACTGAATTGCTGAGACAGTACAACGGATTCTTGGGCGATGCTTTAATGATGGAGAGGCCATAATGGTTGCCATGTAAATCTATTAAAAATGAATGTTTCTCATTAATTATGCCTGTCTTCTGTTTGGACAGAATAGCAATACAGGGACATACCCAAACCACTCAATTTCTGCCTGTAAAGAGCCCAAGTCAGGAAAGTCAATCTACATTAGTGTTGAGATTAATTTATTTCTTCATCCAAGAAGGCCCTTCCATCTTGAAGGGCCCACACCTCTCAATTAACCACTGGTATCACCTTCTGCTAGATTACATTCATATAGAAAAGATCACTATGGCACACAGCCAACAATCCGCAGAATATTATAACATCTGGAACCCGCTCTTGTCTCACCAGAATATAGAACATGACAATTAGACAATTGCATGAATCAACATCACTATCACCATCACTGCACTTCAATATCATTATCACTTACCGTGCATACAGAAAGTTTTCAGACCCATTCATCTTTTACACATTTTGTTATGTTTCAGACTCCATCTTAAAATGGATTCAATTCTTTTTTTTTCCTCATCAATCTACACTCAACAAGTCAGGTAAATAGTATAGAAACAGAGGACACATGTTTTATCATTACTCATTATAATCTATATAATCTATAATATCATATTACTTTGATTTATTATTGTTGTTATTATTTTTCATATTTATTGTTATGTTTATTATTTTTATTATATAAACTTTTATTCTTATTTTTAATGTTTAATGCATGTATGGCCACATGTATGGCACACAAAGAGTTCCCCAAGCGGCAGCTGTAGGCTAAATGGCCGACTACACACCTCTGTTTGGCCGTCTACTTTTAGACATATTTAAAACAATTTGTCTCCCCGCCGCCATCACCCCTATCTGGCTGGCTAAACATATGTGGAACCCCCTGGGCACAATGTCTGTACATTGAAGCATTTATGTAAAAATTTGTCCCTCGTAGAGGAGAGGTGGGGGTGGGATTTCTTAAAGGAAAAAAAGAGAAAGGCCCACAAGGAGAACCGCATGCATCCTGTTTACAACCTATCTTTCTAATCTCCACCTTTGCTGCTATACATGGGAGTCCACAAACACTCAAGGACATTATAATAGCTCACAGTACACGGACATTACATCCGGGTCAATGGGCCTATTTCACGTCGCTATGGTAACAGCTTGTGCTCCAGCAAATCAGTGTATGACAACTTCCGTTTGTATCAAGGGCAGCTAAGATCTCAACTGACATAACCACAGAACTATACTTTACTTAAGTTAGCTAATGGAGTTCATGTCTTCCTTAAAAACAAATACCAAAAATGGACACGAATGATGTTCACCGGCTGACGGACATTCACAGTAAAACCAAGGAGTCGAAAGTAAAGGGATACAAGCTCTTTCATGGGCAGTTCATCTTCGACTACCAAGGCAAGTGACTGTAACGTTAACGTTAATCTACGTTAACTAATTTTGCTAAAATAATAATAATCTAATTTACATGTGACTTTTCATACAAAAAGTGTAGCACAATGTGTGCTAATATACTACTAACAAAGTGTTTCTCAGAAATATATGCTATGCTCATTTATTGAACATAACTTAGTCAAATGTAAGCTTGTAGCAAACGTTATGCATCGTCGTGTATGTCTAGCTAGCTATATCTTTCAGCCCAGCACATAGCTCTGTCATCTCTTTTCAAGCGTTGTTCAATCCACCCACATGAAGTTAAACTTTATCACAGATCGCTTGTACAGCCCTGTCCAGCTTTGCTTTCTAATGTCAGCAGCTAACGTCAACTAGCTAACTTGTCTGTTTAGCAAACATTTCTGCTTAATGTCACTGAACGTAAATCTAATGTTCGTACTGAGCTAACAACACCATCATCTCTAATGCTATAGTTTCCAATGTGGTAAAACTAAACCGGAAGAGGCGATACACTGTTTTTGTTTACTTGACATGAAATAGGCCCATTAGGTAGTAGTCACTCTGCATTCCATTATCGTATAAATTAGGCTCTGCCAAAATGGAGGGATGGGAAATATAACCATGAAGAGAGTACCTAGCAGTACATAGTACCTGCATGGGAGACCATTCAAGGAATGGAGATTAAAAAGCAACACGGACCTGTGATATTTGTCTACAGAAAAACTTACAGGAAATTGTTACATAAGACTAAAAGTTACAGGAACTTCCATGATGGCTCCCCCCCCCCCAGAGTAGTACATATTTTTACCCCAATTATGCGTGTGTGAGGACTGTATTTCCACTAAATTAGCTTCAAACCGCAATGCATTCAGAGTTACCCTGGCATTTCAAAACTGCAGGCGATGCATTTAGGACATGTGAACTTCAAAGGCAAGGCTCTGGTACCTTGAAACTTTTAACAGTTGGCTTGAAAGCAATATATCCTTCATTAAAACAGAATCAAAGTCCTTTAGACACTGCTGAACTTCAGAAATACAGGGGAGGAGAGGGATTTTCCATTAACTCATAAACGGCTGCAGGACTTCTCCCAACACTGAAACATCTTTTTTTGTTATTTTTTTTTGTACCCCTCTGTCTCCATTGGAGAAAAATAGCCGCGGACCCATCAGCACGATTTGTCACAGAAAGAGCACCCTGCGATGGCTTATCATCACAACTTACCTCTCGAGTGGCGAGTCTGTCACTCAAGTCGTCCGCTTTTCCATAGTCCCCTTCAGCGATCGCACAGTCAAGGTTATTTTCTAGGCCTGTCTGAGAAAATAGAAGTGAATTTGGAGAGAGAGAGAAAAATCAAAGACGAGAGTTAAAAAAAAAAATCAAAATAAAAAATCCCCAGGCAATATATATATTTTTAATATGATTACTTTAACTACAAATATGTAGATTTCTCCTCACAAAAGAAACCCTTTTGATTAGATATTAAGCACAGCATCTAGAAATGCTACAGGAGATTACCACCCATAAATGCGCCACTTTAATTACATATTTCCATTACGGCCGCAGACACCCCTGCTGCAGGACGCGGATGTCGCGCATGTGCCGCGCGTTCTACATCAAAAGCTCCGCATCTCATCCTCACAGCAGATTCCATCACAGGGAGAGATGGCGGACGTCTAAATTAGAGCACTTCTGCTTGATACAGCCTGATGAGGGTGTATTCCCAGTTTTTTCTTTTTATTTGAGTGAAGTCATCCTTTTAAACCATTTCCCATCTTCCTGCTCCAAATTAAGTTTTTTTCTTTTTTCTTTTTTTTCTTTTAAAAAGAAAGTGTCTTTTTAAAGTCACCGTAAATAACTCCACTCTCACTGCCCTTGATACATTTTGGTCATAACAGTATATTATGAAGCAAAGTGGTCACTTTGAAACTTAACATGAAACATTCAAATAATAATAATACTAACAACAACACAATAAGAGAGAGAAACAATTTGATGGTCATAACTACTCATGTCTGCAAATTAAATCTGTGACAGAAATCTCCATTCAAAGACATCTGCTCTTCAGTAGATAATTCTTTCTCTACCAGGAACGCATTTCCGTGTCTTTCTTTAAAGCGCTTCTGAACTCTCCTGTTTTTTCCCCTCACAAATTAAATTCTAATGGTACCAGGTTCTTTTTTTATGGGGGGGGGTTATTATAACAGTCAAGCCTCATAATTGCAAAGCCAATTTACAGAAAACCGAACACCAAATCAACGTGAAATAAACTAAACTCCTTGATTCTTACAAAGTAAGTAAACCTAATTTAACTCATTTTGTGATTTATAATGTACAGGATAAATATATAAGAAGAAAAAAAGACAAAGTAACACAAAGTTTCACCTTATTTTAACTCAGACTTACATACATTTGACTAAAAGTTCTTATTGAAATTATTTTAATATAAATGACTGCTTGCTCTATTAATCTTGGTTATGCTATATATTTTTGAATGTACATAACTAACTTTCATATCATGCCATTTTTTTAATGAAGTTCTGTATACCCTGAATTAACAAGATAGTCAAATGTGCATTTCAAATTTAACTCGTTTTGACAAATAGGGAGAGAGTCTTTTTATTGGGTCTTTTGTACAATTAATTTCTTCATAGATTAATATTAATGTTTTCGCATCAATATTACATTGTAGACACTATTTTGAAGACCGAGCAAAAACCAAAGAAAACTCTTAATTTTATGCTTTTCTGAGATAAATTACACTCGGAATAACAATTCAAGCAAGCTTTTTAAAAGATTTTTTAAATTAAATTAGAGAAATTTTTTTCAATTTAAAATTAATTATATTGGCTATCATTTTCCATACATGACAATTTACAAATTAAAATAACTGCAGACAAAACACTTTCTAGTTCTAATAAACCATATTGATAAGTTTTATTCATGGTGTTATTGCCTAAATGGCTTCAAGTGAGAAATAAATTTGTTCTATTTACCAAGCTATGAGCTGGAGTGCTATTTTAAGCAAGTTTAATCAGACGTGTATATTGAGACTGCTCAATTTCAGTGTCCGTGTGATTACTATTTAGTATGCAACCTCAGCTTTCACTTCCTTGTGAATATGCACTGTGCATATAACATACTGTTTCCACACACTTACCTACACAGACACATGCTAATTCTTTATTTGAGGCCAAAGTCAAACATACAACAAAGGGCCCAAATGTTTTTGAAGTGTCAGGGAGGTCTTTAAACTTATAGCTCCTTAATATCCGATCCAAACAGTATGCAAACACACACACACACACGTATGTACACAAGCAAACACGTAAACACACATGCTTGGCACATGCAATTTCACATACACAAACGCACACCCAGGAATGTAAGCACATATAAGAGAATGCCCAGACAGAATAGTAATACTACGGGCCCCATTTTAAGAACACAGACTCTGTTTGTGAACGTATCCCCTTGCACCGATTTAAGAAAGGTATGTCTATCAACTTTGGCACTGTAATGGCTTGGCTACAAACGCATACTGCAGCAGAAGGCCAGGAAATGCCTCTGTAATAATCTGAAGGTGTGCAAAGCCCAATCAGGATGCCGCTCATTGACCCACTGTGTTTGTGCAGCGTATATTATTTCCATAATAACTGCTCATTATTTCCTAAGTGTGGTATTAAATTAAGTTTAAAGTTTTTTTTGTTGATTAATTTTTACTTGCAGTCTGATAAAGGTTGTTCATTGATATTTAAATAAAAGTGTAGGCTGAAAATAACAGTTACACAGCATTTATCCGCTAATTCATACTCTTTGAAAAAATATAAACGCTATATGAAAACGGCAAACCTCTAGAAAGGTCTTGCGGTGCTTTCGAATTTCAGTCGTCTTCCTATTCCTATATTTTGAAAGACGAGAGGGCTATAATGTTCCAAACGACATCTGAAAAACCAAACTGAGCATTTCAAACGCTCACTCGATAGAACATCACACCGCTGACCGACGATGACTGACAGCTCACAGTCCTGGGAGTTGTGGGTAGAATGTAACGCTTCACCCTTATGTCGATGCATGTGGACTAGCAGCTAGCTTTTCATCCCTGTGAAAGGCTGTAGACAGGGCTGATCTGAGAATGATGCTATGTTCTCTGAGGTGCACGGTGACATTTTGCAGTCCACCAGCTCAGCTGCATGGGCATTGCCTTGCGAGAGGCGCCTGGCGCCGAGGACGGCCACTTTTGGTTTCAGATGAACGGGAGGAGTCCACCCTCGCTTGTGCACTGAGCCGGGGCACGCCCTGCCAACCGAGATCACGCCAAGGGACTCCCAGCCACAGCCAGAACTCGGTGCATGTCGCTTTGGATAAAAGCGTCTGCTAAATAACTGTAATGTAATGTAATGTAACTGGCATGACAAGGACCTGGTCCCAAATTTGCTTCTGCAGAGAGGGGAATCTAAGACTCAACATGCTAAAGGCTTGATGCTCCCTGAATAACACCCCTATCCCATATATACCTGTCAGTAGTTCCCCATATGTTCTTTCAACACAACTAAACTAAGCAAGACACCTCCCACTCCAGGCTAGAGAGTGTGATGTAAGGGGGCTCCAAAACAATGTCTGCTGACCACACACACACACACACACTTTGACCCGAGTAGGTGACAGCGCCACCATGCACTTCCTCAGCGATGTCGCAAGCAGACATGCCCACAAAGGGAATCCACATCTTGTGTAAATCACAACCAAACACCCTACAGAATTATCGCCCCCATGTAGGCTCCAAGGTTTCCCTAAGCAGATAATCTCATCATTAAATATAACTGCATGTAATAACAAAAAGGAAAAATCCAGCAAAACCTTTTTTTCCCAGATGTGAATGGTTTTATCGTTTAAGCTGAGCTGCTTCTTCAGCTGTCCCTCAAGTTTTAATATTTAAATAGAAACACGCTGCCCGTGAACGGAGGAGCAGGGAAAAGAGGTAGTTCGCGGAGCTCTTCCTCTGCAGTGTGACAGCATTAAAACACACTCACACAGAGGATAAGATAAGAGGAGTCCTCGTTACCTTAGGCTGAGGCCTGCTGCAGGCGGGAGGCTCAAACCGATCATTTACGCCAAAGTACTGCGTAAGCCCATTCCAGTGCGCTTCACGCTCAGCTTGACGCTCCCTGCAAAAAGGACGACGTTTCAACTCTCATTACGGGAATAAAGTAACATCAATACACACAAACAGGAGCGCACACACACATTTCTGACAACGTTGCCAGCGAGACAGGTAAACCAATCTTTCCGTTAAAATCCCCTGGTTAAAAAAGGGATGAACATCTTTCATGTATCTTTTTATACTCCTAAATATAAGTATTGCATTGCGTTTTTTCCCCTCTCACTTCACAGTTCTTTGCGTGATGATATTCTAGTAAAAAAAGGGTTTCTTTTATACAAATGGCCATATTTTGCCTGATATTTTTTTTCAATTTGTATAGCATATAGCAAACAAATTAAAATTTCAATAGCCACTCCAAAAAATATTTTTAATCAAACAATTACCTTCATCAACCAAGCCATTAATTATAAATGAGCTGAAATGCAGTTTTTGCAAACTACATACATTTTATTATACTTATTTTAAGAAATTTTATGAATTACTCAATTAATAAAGCTCATTTTTCAAGTTCAATAGCAGCTAAACAGGGATTCCTTGAGCATCGATTATTGTTTTTCTTTCAAAAAACTACAATGTAATTGAACTCCAGCACTTTATAACCTAAACCATGTGATGTTGGCTATGTCAGTTGTATACCTGGTCTGTTCAGCATATATAAGGTCTTGCCTTGTTGTTCAAAGTCTTGATACATACTTTATGTGAACACATCCTATAAAAGCGAATTATATACATAGAAAATATAAATTGAACAGGCCGTCAGGGATTGGTAATAAATGAAATGATAATACATCAAAATGGGAATTTCTAAAGCATTATCTAGCATGCTTGGGCCAACGTCACAAAGCACTCTGATGAGATTTTACTAAAACAAAACAGTAGTTTGTTATTACAACATTTCCTGTCATTACTTATACTACTGCAGAACAGTAAGTCTGCTGTAAGCTCATTAAATCTTATGCATAAGTACTAGTAATGACAAGGCCAACAAAGCCACATACTGTATTTTAATTGTAGTCAGTGAGTTTGTTACATCAGCATACATCACTTGGCTCATTAAGCAATGTCTCTGTGTCCTGTGCTTGCTTGGATTGAGCCCTTTCAAAAAATCTTATCTTTTGGACACCACCAAATAAGTCAATAATCTGACATTTTGCATGACCAAGGTTGTTCCCTTAAAAGCCATAGGTTTTAGATCATTTCTTTTTTTTTAATAGTTGCGGGGTATTAAGTCATTAAGTCAGCTTGCTCAACAGGCTGGGATGTGTGTGGAAATTGCATAAAAGCCTTTTCAAGCAACTCATCCCAGCTTAAAGTGCAATAACTACCAACCCTCATTAAAAGATCAGTTGGGGAGGGTGGATTTAGGTTCACAGACGTAGTCCCGTTCATTTCCTGTTCAGAGTAAAGATGCACAGTAGCACAAATTGCGGGAGTTAATATCCAATGACGTGTTTGATATTTGCCATATGACACAGCACAATCAGTGCTTCATTACACAGGCAGAGAGGTAAGCTGGGTTCTTTACGGTACCTGTTCTCTTCTCTGGATGAGCTGCCACTTTCATCAGCTGCTGGGACAAAAAAGGCGCATCAGTACCGGCACAAATAAAGCGATCAAGGCCAGTCTGGATGCATGCAAAATGCTCAGAAAACACTAAACAAAAGAAAGAAAAACAAAGACAAACTGAAGTTTTTACTAAAGTCAGTAAAATCACTAAACTTGTAAAGTAAGTTAAATGAGAATAAGAGTCAAACTGAATATAATAACACTCTCTTTGACTTGGATGTACTGTATCGTACATTTAGCCTATTGTATCTACTACCAGGTGAGTTTTATTTTAGGCAACATGTAAAAGATAAAATACGTACGTATTAGTCAAAAGTTAATTCGTTATCAGCATTAGGTACTAGGGCACTCTTGTTGATAGCTAATTAATATACACAAATCTGTTAAGTCCATTTTATTAATTATATTGCTAACCTGGCTAAAATGCTCTGAACTGTATGCAAAGGGAGTTGTGTCATGTCTGTGCTAGTGAACTCTGTCTTAAACTCATACTTTTTTGGTGTCGTTTGGGTCTCCGTCTTCTTTCCCTGTGTTTCGTCTTCCTCCTCATCTCCTGGTTTTTCTTCTGGAGTTCCTTAAATTTCTGCAATTTTGAAAGCAGTTTGTGTCATCCAGCTTATAAATGGCACACACAATACATTTATTTACAATAAACACACATTATTCTACTGCTTCTTATTACAATGCTATAGATCCAACAAATCCCATAAACCCAGTAAATGCAGATGATCCCTCCCAGCCTTTAATCTGACTGGCACTTTACTGGCTTTTCAACTTCAAACTCCAAAATTATAAGTAAAATATTATTATCAACAAAAATCGCTGACAATTCATGTTCATACAATGCTTGGACTCAATAACATTACTTCAAATCTAACAAAACATCAAACTGTGGCCTATGATACTTTTCAGAACCTATCCTATACCATACAAAATTTTCTTTAAGAAAGCACAAATATCATTTTCCAATCAGCACACAGCCCAAAATACCACATGTCCCTGTCCGCCACAGCAGCTGATGTTTTCAATTTTTACGGCCAACGACTGGAAAATCGTTTTTGCCAAAAACAATTTGCCAGTGGTTGACTTTTCTTTAAAAAAAAGTAAGCCTGAATGTCTTGGTTTAAATTGTGCACTGTTTCAAGCAGAACCCAACTGTAAATTTAAATGAAGAGGAAGCACTCCACTTAATAACATATTTAGACGGGGGTATATGTGGAAATTGCTCCAGCGCCTGGCAATAGCAGCGAGGGCTGAAACAATGTCAGATATCGGACTAAATTTGATTCAAATCTAAATAATTGCAATGGATATCACAACTTGTGCCATGAAATGTCTTTCCAGTTGTAAACAGTGATTTTCAGTTCAATTCAAGCACATATGAAGGTTTGTAAAATTAAAAACCTTGGTATTTGGGCAGTTTTTTTACAGAGGTGGGTAATGTGTCACCTATAACAACATTGCCTTTTGAAAATGCTTTACACAAAAAATCAGTTCATAGTACCATGCTCTGAGGGTCATATTTTGATAGCTTTTTAAATATGGTGCAAGGCACAAATGCAGTAGGTTGGCACAAATATAAGTATTTAGATGCACAACTGCAAAAGATGATCATTGCATTGAGATTTGCCATTTTCATACTTTCTTTAACCCATGCACTGAGTGGATGGAATTAATTCAGTGCAAAAACATGGTACAGCATTCCTAAATGATCTGTAAAATTCAGTAGGAAAAAGCAGATTTTAGGGCAAATGTCAGGCAAGTGAGCAGTCAGCTGGCAACACCGGCACACTTGACAGAGACATCAAGACTTCATTACCAGAACAATTAAGACTTACTGCTGGAGAGGCTTACAAAGCTAGGCATTATTAATAGTAATGATAACATTTGTTAATATGTCATCGCATATTATACAGTGCAGTCCAAGAAGAACTATGTATGAAAAGAGCTACAATTTCTACATGATATGGATGTAAACACACTCAAATTAGCTAAAGCTGGAAGTCTGCACTTAACTGAATCCATGTGCTAGAGTACAGAGACAAAACAACAAACATGTGTCACTGTCCAAATACTTTTAGATTGCACTGTATGACTCATGATATATTTGTTGGAGGGTTGGTTTGTACTATATTTGAAAAAAAAAATTGTACAGGCAAACTATTCCAAACAAAGATCTGTCAACAAGGACTAGTCAATAAGCAAACATTTGCATAGCTGCATCATCAGCAAATGTTCCACACTTCAAAACCCAATCATCAAATCATGACAGTGCAGTCCTCCAATCACACTAAAGAAGATACATATAGGTCTATAGGTAAATCACTGAGTTAATAGTATCGTGACTTCTATACAAACTCTTTGCACTGCCAACAGTTCTGTGGAATAGACTGTGTTGCTGTGCCTTAATAAAATTAATAATAATAATGTAGAACAAGCCTAGATTTCAGTGATATACTTCACTGCTGACATTCACAAGACTAAAATCTAATTTTAAAACATTAACAAACCAGTTCTAAAATATGAATGGGTTCCTTTAATATTTCAGCTCATTCCCTTTTGTTGAGAAAATTAAGCCATGCTGGCCATCCATCAACAAAATACTTGAATATGATGTGTACTCGGACGTGCCACCAGTCTATTCACTTTACAGCTTAACGTTAGCATATTTATGGCACTTGGCTGGAAGTGGTTTACCGACCATGACATTACTCACGGGAAGAGTAAGATTAATCTTTTTGTTCGTCAAATTTAAGATGGGAAGCAGTATGGGTTACAATCTTTGTATGGTGTAACAACAGCCTAACACCCTAAAGGGCCACTAAAGACAAGAAAAGACAAGGGAACCAACGAGTTTGGTTACTTTACTGTTCTCAATTATAACGGTAAGTTTGTTTTTGTGTTTTTATCACAAATGAAACGGTCTTATAAAAGTAATTGTTAGCAACATACTCGCCACATGTCAGGAGAAACTCCAGGCAAGCAATCGTTGGAAGCAAGACTTGGAGCCTGGTAATCCAGTTTTTCTTCAGAAATAACTGGTGATGGGTTCTCATCAATCATATTACCTGTTTTTGCTACATTTTTTTCTGGAATGTCATTTTTGACATTATTCTCATCAGAACTTGACTCTAAATCACTTTCGTTTAAACCCCATGTCAACGGGTCGTCGTTGTACATGCTGGAAATAAACAGACTGTAAAGTACTAACGTTACCCGACTTTGCTCTTAATGTAGGTTGCTGGCTAACGTTAGCTAGATGTAAACATTACTTAATTAGCCTGCTAGCTAGCGTAGCTTGTATAGCCAGGGACATCGACGGCTATTTCTAATGCGAAATAAAAACTGAAAACGTAGGTATGGATTTTTTTTTTAAACGGATAAAAGATCAAACCATACAACTAGCCTCTAATACTAATGTGTTCGACAACTGTTATGCATAAAAGTAACAGGCTAGCTTGCAGTTTCAAACGAATTTAGACTGGCAGCCATGTTTGATTTGAACAACATGTGCCCTGATTGGTGGATGTTTTTCCACCAGTAACGTTGTCCATTACACATGTCTATGAGGGGATGAACCATACAAAGTATCAGCTTGTGGTAGGTTATCAACCAGTTCTGTGGTATCATAAAGCCACAGTTTGTAATATAAAAATGAGCTTTTCTGGGGTTTATGGCGAGTTCAGTGTGATCTCCTTGTGAACAAATGTTAGAGAAATACAACAAACCCCTACAGTGGCAGTGTTTGCATAAAATTTGTATACGTGCACCTGTTTCATGATATTGAAACTGCTAAACGGTAGCCTATAGATTAAGAGGGTTATCTTGGGGTTATAGATGAAAATCTATAATGAGAATAAGAAATTCAGTATGTCTAAATACACAATTCGCTAAAGATTTGCCTTGCCGGGGACTGGGTATTATGAAAACCTTCTTTTCAGTCAGATTATACACTGCCTGGCCAAAAAAGAAGTTGCCGTTGCTCCTGTCATGCATAGTGCCCACTGTACAAGCCTCTGGAGGCAGTGTTATGATCTGGGGTTGCTTCAATTGGTCAGGTCTAGGCTCAGCAACATTATGCAGCAATAAAATTAAGTCAATGGAGTACCTGAATGTACTGAATGACCAGGTTATCCCATCAATGGGTATATTACAGGACGACAATGCCAAGATTCATCGGGCTCAAATTGTGAAAGAGTGGTTTAGGGAGCATGAAGAATCATTTTCACACATGAATGGGCAACCAGAGTCCTGACCTTAACCCCATTGAAATGAAAACTGAAAATGTAGGTATGGATAAAAAAATAATTTGATAAAAAATCTACTAAGCTACAAAATTAATAATTGTGTTTTATGTGGCCAGATTTATTGAAGATTGTTCTTAGCATAACCAGATCCATTTAACTTTATTGTATATTTTTGATGTCATCCTCATAAGAATTGTATGTTGTACAGTATTTCAAAATGTGATCTTTTGTGAATTTTTGATAGGTTTGTACAAATACCACTAAATTTACTTTGCTCTGTGTTGGCATTGATATGTGCATATTTCGTACTACTGAATATACTTAAGATAAATCCCCCAACGTCTAAATCAAAAACTAATGTTACACTACATGCTTGTAATCAACCTAGGGAAAGAACAAATCTATATTCTTCAAATTAGAGATTAATTTAATGTGAATTTACAAAATTGAGCATCTTCACTTGATCTTCAGTAAGTTGGTTGCCAACTCTGACAGGCATGCCAGCAAACCAGCATCATGAACCAAATTGACCACGCTGATTGTTCAGCTCACCTAAGCTGGTCTACGAAAAGCCTGCTTAATCTAGCTCATCAGTTCAACAAAGCTTGTCTACCAGCTACAGTAAAGTCAGCTTGACCAGGCTAGTATACCAGCTCAACCAGGGTGGTACATCAGCTCATCCCAGCTTGACCAGGCTGGTATACCAGCTCAACCAGGGTGGTACATCAGCTCATCCCAGCTTGACCAGGCTGGTATACCAGTTCAGCCCAGCCAGGCTGGTACATCAGCTCAGCCCAGCTTGACCAGGCTGGTACACCAGCTCAACCCAGCTTGACCAGGCTGGTACACCAGCTCAACCCAGCTTGACCAGGCTGGTACACCAGTTCAGCCCAGCCATCAGCTCAGCCCAGCTTGACCAGGCTGGTACACCAGCCCAGCCCAGCTCAACCTGGCTGGTACAACAACTAAACCCAGCCCAACCAGGATAGTGCATCAGCTCAGCCCAGCTCAACCAGGTTGGTACCCCAGCTCAGCTCGACCAGGTTGGTACACCAGCTCAGCCCAGCTCGACCAAGCTGGTACACTGACTAAATTTAGGTAATTTCCACTCAGATAAAATTTAAAAAAATTTCTGAGTTACCCCAGTGCTCCATCTGTTTCCAGTCTGGTGATGTTTGCCTCAGTCACTCCCACTGCCAGTTTAAGAATTTATGTTTAAACCCAAAGCATTGAAAGTATTTTAAGTGTTGTTTGTATATGCGAGACCATGGGTCACATGTATAAAACTCTGAGTGAAAGAATGCATAAAAGAACACTCAGGGTGAAAGTCGGAAATCTGCTTTAGAAAAGTTTAGCATTTTCTACCTCTGCCTTTCTGTCACGGTGTCGCCATATCACATGGACTCTAAACAATTTGTACATATGGTGTCCAACATGTGTAGAGGTATGGAGATTCTCACAGAATGTGTTATATTATACATCTGAATTTTTGTGTGGAAACTCGCTTACGCGGCTTTCTAAGGACATTTTTCTGCTCAGCACTGTTTATACATGTGGCCCCATGTTGAGTAACTAAGTTAGTGCCATCTGATGTGTCTCTCATAAACATGCATTTTACATGTAACAAATACAATGACACTCTTTTGACCCACTTAGTTCTCTGAAACTATGCATAAGGACATTACCATAACTTTGAGCATCAACATGTTGTTAATTGCTATAATTTACCATGTCAGAGGTCTGGGTACTCCAGGTACTGAAATTAAAGATAACTGTGGCCTTCCCCAAATCCTAATTTTTTGCACTAATTGTAAAATTTTGGTGCTGATTCAGCTCATAAGGTTAAAAAAAAGCGCATTTGCAACAAAATTACACTGTGTTCCTGAAACTGCTGCTTGTCCACCACTAGTTAATGTGTCCACCTTATTTTAACTGTATGTTTGGTCAAGTCAAAAGTGTGCTATGTGTTTAGCAATGCTCATCCAATATGGTATTTTTTTTAATGTATATACCAAGCAAGCAAGTGTGATTTAGGTTTAAGTTTAAGTTCTTCTTGACAATGAGCTATTATGAATGAACAAAGGCTCTAGTAGCATAAACAAGTCAAACAAGACTGTAGTGATCACATTTCCTAGGAAATAATAAAACATATCCTACAGTTAAAAGCATTTACAGATGTCATTTGAAATGGATTTGACAATAGTGTCCTAAGATTCATTTGCTTGAATAGGTTACAGTGAATAATAGTTGAATATAGGTTACAGTGATGATTTCTATAAGGAGCTTGCTATATGATTGCCATTCAGTCCCATGATTGCCATAAGGAGGTCAAGCATATACTGGTTGATATAAATTGTATAATAGCATGAGATTACACCTTGAAATGGTTCTGGAAAATCACACCATCCCTTTGGACCTTTACTTGATTTGTAAATGAATAGTGTTTATCTCACCATGGGTACAACCACACAGCCATGATGAGTGTGGGTAGTTAAAACAGTATTTCACCGGGGATATTAAAATAGGCTTATGACAGACTGTGACAGATCCACACATAGGTGCCAAACCAGAAGAAAGAATCCTAGTGAAAGTAATGAAGCTACTTAGTTCCAGTTTAGTAGCAATACTTGGATACATCAGTTTACCTTCACTGATCTTGTATTCAACCCATAAACTGTTAGAGCTTTTATGTCGAGCTGAAAAGATAAGATTGTTGAACTCTTCAATCTACCTTAGACAGAGCCTGACACTGGCCCTGACCTGAATCAAATATATATATTTAAAACATTTAAAAAGCATTTAATAACTTCTTGCTGATATTCTCTGCTGGAGCATATCCCAGCATGCATTGGGTGAGAGGCAGAAATATCCCCTGGCCAGGTCGCCAATCCATCACAGGGCACTCATGCCATTCACTCGCGCACTCATACCTATGGGCAATTTATAGTCTCCAATTAGCCTAACCTGCATGTCTTTGGACTGTAGGAGGAAACCGGAGTACCCGGAGGAAACCCATACGGACACAGAGAAAACATGCAAACTCCTCCTATGTCATGTGGATGGGAGGTGATAGTGGTCACCAGTTCTTTCACCAGTTGTTAATTTACACAAGGATCTGTCATCTAGTGAGAAAATGCAACACTAGGAAACTTCACATGATTAACTATAATCCATGACTCCATGCCTAAATCATATATTTGGAAAAGCTAAAGTAATATCAGTGTGATTTAGGTTTAGATCAAGGCTAATCTGGTATGTGAATTATTCTTCGAGTTTTAGATGGACAGAACGAATGGCAGGGCTATTATGTTGAAGCATCGCGTTGCGTTCCACACTGTCAACAGTATAGCAGTGGCAGTAGATTTTATATTTCATGACATCCTGAGCTGTTGTGGGGGGTAGTTGTAGAAACTGGAATTTTAGGCATTTTAATGTTTTATGCTAAAATAAAGGACATTGTCAGTGTTACTTATGCCATGTTCTCATGACGATAAGCAATTTTCAAATTTTCTTTCTTGTGAACAATGGCTGACAATTTATGCAATTGCTGAAGGCATCACATGGCCATTAAATGCATTAGCATGCTAATGTTCTTTAGCCAGAGGCAGTGCCAGATCCCACATAATAAACAGCACAATGCTCAGAAACAAACAAAAAAAAAAGATTTCCCCCAAAATCAGTTCTTTATATCAAATTAGGTTTTTGTTTGTTTTTAGGGGGCTGCATTTTTACTTCATTGTAAAATCATCATTGTGTTATGCCAGATTTTCAAAATTGCTTTCTGAAAAAAAGAAAAGGTTTTGTTTATGTGATAAATCACTGCAAATTATATATGTGCAATGCTAATTTTGATTGTAATTATTCCCATTATTTATTATTGTTATTGTTATATGTTTGGAATGAATTGAGCAATGCAGCAGAAGAACAGCCAAGTGAATGAATGTGTTTACACAGGAAGACCATCTGTGATGCAGTATGTTATAGACTATTAAATGCTTGTGCTGACCTGAAAGTCAATAGCAAATAAAAAGCGGGGAGTTTCTTGCTATGCACCTGCTTATTTACTAAAACAATGTGTGCTGCCAGTGTTTAAGTGTATGTTAAACCATAAATTAATACAGATCTCCATTTTCTCAGAATCAAGATGCACAGTGACAGAATCACTGATTTTGCACCAAATAAAACATATAATAGAACTCTGAAAGCAACCACACTCAAATTTAATTTCAAATCATTCTCACTTTCCAATTGAAAAATTTGGATTTGTTCACATTAGCCACTTCTTATCTGTCTTTGAGAACTT
Source organism: Ilyophis sp. 1 JC-2022 (assembly GCA_022702515.1). NCBI lineage: Eukaryota > Metazoa > Chordata > Actinopteri > Anguilliformes > Synaphobranchidae > Ilyophis > Ilyophis sp. 1 JC-2022. The sequence continues at coordinate 80,715,548 of CM040396.1, read as the reverse complement.
TTTTAATTTTTTTATATATAGCATTTTTCACTGGCTAAGTTATAGCTTAAGCGCATTTATGATCTTTTTTTTTTTTAAACATTTTACCCATTTCTTCAATTTGGAATGAACAGTTATGCCTCTTGGGTTGATACTGTGCCAGCTATACCATATAAGCATGTGCAACTCTCTCTTTACATTGTACTAGCTGAACAATACCACCAGAAAGCTAGCATTAATAAGAAGTTTGGCATGTCTCTCACTGATGACAACTGTTAGTCTGAGGGAACCTGGCATCTTTTTGTGAGAGTAGTCACGGTTATCCAAAGGACAATACATCCTGTCACTGTTTGAACAAAAATAATTGTGTCCCTCAATCATATGACAATAGCATAGACTTGAACCTGTGTTGCCTAAACTATAGGATCGAGCCTATACCTTCGCTGACATATAGAAACCCAGAAATCACAATGTTTAAAAGATTATCTTTTAAACATTGTATGCATACTTGGGGTTTGATCTTCCTGGGCCTGCACTGACATTTCCCTCATATCTATATCCTGTTATATCTATATCTATATCCTATATAGTGTATCCACCGGAGCTTCATGTTGATATTGGGCCACATAGGTCTTGACAGATCATGACAGACTGGCAGACCAATCAGGCAATGTCGTACATCTTTATTAACATATCAAAAATGCCCGCCTGTTTGATTTAAGGGTGAGCATAGATTTTGACTAGAGGGCATGTACAAAAGCAAATCATTTGTCATAAAATGCAGTCACGTTAACCGCTTCAGAATGCAGTCATTTTCAAAGCTCTGTTGTACCCCAACACTGTACCTGTGTGCAGGGGTGTAGCACAGAATTCTGGGTCCCATGCAAATGCAGTCTCTGTGGGTCCCCTTCCCAAAGCAACTTTTAATGTTAGGCCTTCTTTCTGAGGGCACTTCCCCTGTCTTTGGGCCCTGGGTAGTCGGTTCAACTATTCCCCCCACTACGACACCCCTGCTTGTGTGCAAAGGTGTGTTTACACTCCTTTAAAAAAGCTTAATCTATGTTAGCACAACATTACATGAAGCTGTTATGTACAATAAGCATTGCAACCAGACAGGGTGTAATGGTTTGTGGTACCTATGTATGTTTAAAAATATGTTTGCCATGTGTTGAATTTGCTTCAGTAGATTGATGTTGAGGTGATGTTCTTGGTGGTGTTGAAGTGACCGGGACAGACAGGTGATGAATTGGTCAGACCTGTAAAGCATGGTAAAACATGCTAGACACGAAGAGCTTCAGTTTGTGTGTGATTGTTTCTGTAGAATATGGAGAGGTTTTGTATGTCAGAAGGAGTTCAGTATGGGACCGTTCTTCTCACATAACTATACACATGTATATGTAAAGAAATAAATGAATAAGGTACAAAGTGGTCATTAAATGAGCAAGTGGCATTTTCAGGAATTTGGGCAACAATTAACGATCCTATCAGTTTAAGACAAATCATGGAATTGATGTGAATGAAATTGCAGCTGGACAGACACATTTTGTAAATATAAACTTGTCATTTTGGATGTGTTAAAGCTTTTACTGTCATATGCTGTATCGGCCATATAACCCTAATACCCTAATAGCCGTAATACCACTTGCTTAGAGAATAATTATCAGCTTAATTATATGTTTGACCGTGGGACAGAAACACCAGGAGGAACTCATAGGGACTGGATGAACTAAAATGTGCTATGCTAATATAATATACAGTGGCAGCACTGTAGTTTAGAAAACAATTAAAAGGAATGAATAGGCACAGTGTTTACATATTTATTTATTTTATTTTTGTCCTTTCACTCTCCCCTATCCAACAGAAACATGAAACTGTGTTTTCAACTGTCATTCTGGAATTGGTCATTTAATACTTAGCTGCTGGTGACGGGTTAAATTTAAAACTTGAAGCCCACTATTAAGTTTGGCCATGGCGGATAAGACGCAATAACTGTGGAAAGATAAACTAATCATCTTAAACCCCTAATTATAAGTATCTTAGTGTGACAGGGTGTTTATTGGAACCTGCTGAATTGAGCCTTAAATGAGGAAAGGCATATCTCTGGAAGTGGTAATAATTTGAAGTTGTCTTGGCCTGGCTAGGGGTGGCAGAATTCATTAGCACAGATTAACGCACTACGTATAAAGTGGATGAGATATCTAAGGCGGAGGTCCAGGGACACCTAACACGTTGCTGAATGTGAGCTGAATTTGTGATAAGCACAGTTCAGTTTCCTGACTGAGTCCGTGTGCGTTCTTGCACACATGCATGCGTGTGTGTATTTGTGCATTCTACATGTGCATGTCTATGTGTGTGCGTGTGTTTGCATGTGTGCGTGTGTGCACATGTGCCTGCATGCATGCAAGTATTTAGTCAGACAGTGTGTAACTTTTTGGAACAATCACCTCCTTGTGTGTGTAACTCATAGTGTTGCTGTGTCCAAGATTATGAGGAAAAGAAAAAAATTCAATCTAAATCAGATTATAAGGTGTTGCCCTGACAGGCCAGCAAGCTGACTTGTTTTTGAGAGGAAATGAAGGAAGCTAATTATGTGTGTAAGGAGAAGGCTGAAAAAAATAATAAGATTACAAAGAATAATTTGCTGATATAATTACACCAAAATTGGGTACACACAATCGTCAAATACATGTATTGCTTGACCTGGGTGAGCCAGTGAAATAAATCCTTCTTCTATAGCCTTTGTTAATTTGTTTTTATCATCTCCAAGTGGTGTTTGTGCAGGCAGTGCAATTTGCATGTGTAATTCCACTGTGCAAATTGACAACAAGTAGATAATTCTGGGAAATAGGCTGGTTTGCAGGCCCCTGCTATCTCCTCTAGTCTTTTCATTTTGAGGAACTGCTGAAGCATGAAACTCATACATCAACTATTTCCTGACAATGCTCAGACTTATTGTCTCCTAAAATGTCATTACAGCCATTATTTATGAAGCTAATTCATTTATTAAACTATATTTAACTCTGACAGAATTTGTAATATTCTATCCATGCCTATGCACAGATGTTGAATGGTACCAAGTTACTTTTCTTGCTATTTTGAAATGGGTTTTCCCACCTTTTAAAACAAAGCTAAAGGTAATTTTATACAGGACACATATCATGCCACATGGCATATTGTGTTGTTAAACAAAATAATCTTATCAATAATAATAAAAATGTATGTCACCTCGTCATACATTATACATTGCTCAATGGAAACATATAATTACCAATGTGGGTGACTGAATTTTAGGCTTGCTGTAATCCTGTTTGTTTATTTCACTGATAAACATAACTTAATGCTCCTCCCAATCTCTTTATGTCCTGTATTATGTTTCTTTCCTCTTGGGGTGGCAGTGTAGCATAATGGTTGGGGGACGGATCTTTGTGACTGTGAGGCTGTAAGTTTGATTCCCAGGTGGGGCTCTCCCATTGTATCCTTGAGCAAAGTACTTCACCTGAATTGCTTCAGTAAATATCCAGCTGTTTAAATGGATAGTATGTAAAAAAGGATGTAAGCTGTGCAAGTGCCTCTGGATAAAAGCATCTGCCAAATGGCTAAAATGTAATGTAATGTAATGTAATGTAATGCCAATCTATCTTTTCTTGGCTAGCTAGCTATCAACACTAATAGGCATCTGCTGCAATTGCATTTAGCTACAATGTAACAAGCAATACTCACTGGTTCCATGTGGTAGCAAGCTAGAGCTTCAAAAAAGAATTGCCTGCGATGCTGCAGAGAGTAGCGGAAGATCTGATGGTCCACTGTGTGTATCGCTGTATAGATCCTTGAGGTTCTGATGGTTCACTGTGTAAAATGCTAAAGGGATCCAGGAGGATCACAACAAGTGGGGCTGCTTTTGTGGAGATGAGGATTGGTTATTGTCCAAGAGGTTAATAAAAACAAGTTTATCCTTGACTGAGACTTGAGAGGTCAAAGGTAAAGGAACCATTATTCAGAGGGAAAAAATGTACAGTTCAGGGATAAAGATTTATACAAGTAAACAGTTTTGGTTGTCACTTCTTCACTTTAAAATCTTGAAAATGTGAAAATGACCAAATAACTATGACTTTTTATCCATTTCTTCACGTGAATGCATAGCCTGTGAGTGTTGACTGTACGTCACTGCAGTACTGCAGGGTGCATGACAGTGCAGATCATTTAGAATTGTAAGAAGGAAGTAACACAAGGGGGTCATACATTTTAATGTTACATGTTCTCTCCGGATTATTCCATCATGTCATTTTCATTATTTTTTTTTGACTCACCTGTCATTGTAAAGAATTTATCAGAGCAGTTAGGTTGAGCTCTGTTTGAACTATTTTACAATAAGTGACATTTTAATGAATACAGGGTGTTAACAGCAGCTGGCAGCATTATTGGACTAGGTTAGTGAGAATGGAAAGCAGTTCACTAACTCCTGAGGACTCAGGGGAGGGGGACCAAATGAGACATGGCAGAAATAGCCGGTTCCAGATCTGAGGGGAAAAAAGAAAGAAACATCTAGCAGCCTGGAACATCTAGCAGCCTGGAACATCTAGCAGCCTAGAACTGCTGTCTCTTGAACACAGTTAAATCTAAATCGGGATTCAAATTCAATCATGGTATGGATTATTATGTGCTGGAGTCAGATCGAATTGCCTGATGATGATGATGGTGGTGGTGGTGATAATGGTGATGATGGTGGTGTCGAAGATGATGTTGATGATGAAGATGCTGATGATGATGATCTTGATGGTGCTGATAATGATGGTGTTGATGATGATTATGGTGATAATGATGGTGTTGATGATGATGATGGTGTTGATGATGATGATGATTAGTAGGTATGTCTTACCAGTTACGGTATGTTGAATCATTCAAAGCCAGCAACAAAATTAAGCTTTCTCTTTCTTGCTTTGTACAGAGTGTGTGATTTTTACAAAATAATCCATTTTATCACATTTCAGTAGAGCTGTCACTTCTTTTTTTGACCTGACATGACTTGGCCCTGCTCAAAGGGATATTTTTTGAAAATACTAATCAGCTTCTCCTGATCCGTCTCCATCTTCTGCTTTGTCATATGCTCTCATCTTTAAAAGACATGAGTAATACAATCAAATATAAATAGGAAATAGCATACATACAGTGCATGCATATGTAAAAAAAATGTCATGGTGTGCATGTTCCTTCATGTAAAATAATAAAATGAATAAAAGGACAAATAAATAAAAGTGTAGTGAGATATTTTAAAGGCACAGAACACTTGGATTAAAAAAAAACTGCTCGTGAACCTGCTTGTGTGGGTTTTAAGGCTCTGGTTTCACCCCTTGGTTTCACTCATCTGCTAGACGGAAGGGCTGAAAACCGCTTAAAACCTGGGTGATTGAGGTCTTGGGCAATTCTTAAGGCCATGCTGTGGCACGTACTAGAATAAATATATTCTATTGACCACAAGTCTGCCAATTATCTACTGCACTGTCCCTACAATCCAAATTACCTTTTGATCCTCTGCAACCTGACTGAGGGACCTTAGAAAAACATAGCACTTAACAAGCTGTGTTCCTACAAAGACCGCTGAACAAATTTTTTTTCTCACCTGAACTAATTTATGTTTCCATGGCAAATGGCCTGAATATTTATGTAATCAAGATATCTGTTTTCATTTTTAATGAATTCTTTAGCTTTTTTCCCTTTACAGTGTGGAGTAGGCTGTGTAGATCATAGTTCCTAGTTATATATTTTAAGTTGCGAGACTTTTTTTTTGTCCTAACATTCACGCAGGACTCTCATAAGAAAAAGCTAGTTTTGCTAAATAGCAAATGTTTTTTTGTTTTTTTTTAGCTTTTTATTAATTTTTTTAGCAGAAATAGTAATAGTATTTAAATAATTTCATTGAAAATAAATAGCTAATTTCAATAATGTAATTGAATTACTAAAGATAATTGACCTCCATCAGCATAGGCATCAACTCCATCAGATAAAATAATAGAGTTGACATCTTAGTGTTATAAAATGTTATATTTTCTATCTCATCTTTTTTATCTCATTTCACGACATAACCGTAGTGAGTAGCCATTCTATATTTTTTAGTTGCTAAGAGGTCTCTTAATGCAAGTGAAAATACACATTTTTAAACGATAATCTTTATTTTGTTTTTGATTTCAAAGGAAGATTGAGTTTACCTGTTATGTTTGAGACACTGATGCTCAATAATATTTCTTAAATTTTTCAAAAAATTTAAAACTTACCAGAGGGCAAGTAACCTTGCTGTCTTCTGTGAAACTATGGAGTGAGACAGGTAAGATATGTCCTTAAGATATGGCTAACCTTTTAATGACATTTTGATAGAAATATGAAGGTGTTGACAGAAATCTGGGACACAACTTTCAAGGGCCAACATTTAAAATTATTTTCACACCTATGGTATCAGTAGGAATGGTTAGTTTTAGGTTTTGAAGGCTTTAACACATTTTTATTTGTTTGAAATTGTGATTTCTTGTCTGAGACAAGGGTGTTTCCTGACCCCTGGCAAAAATGATTTAAAAAAATAAATAAATGTATTTATCCCAGAAATATTTGGATTTGATTTGTTGTGTTAAGTAATAATTGTAAGATTTTTGTTAGGACATGATTTGTCCAAATTCTCAAGAATGAATGATATACTGTACGTATAACCAAGTCAGCATTTAATGTGAATATGACCATTCCTCCATATAGATTCCTCTATATAGGTTCAAACAAACCTTAAGTTTGACTAACAATGAAACAAAAATATTTTTTTTCACAAACAGTGAGCCAAACAGCCACTGAAATTAGCTTGCCAAGCTGTATTTGTGAAGAAAAAGTGTAAAGGGTTGATGTAAAGGTTTTATGTACTTTTTTTATGTACGTTTTATGTACTAAGTGAAAGTTAAGGACAAATGTTGATTGGGTACAGCATCGTTTAAGATCCTACAGATTCTCCAGTCTGTACTTATGGAGTGCCCCCTTTAATTCAAAACCACAACAGTAATGTCATGTTTGTGACTGTTGGGTACCGCACATCCACTGCAACACCTACTCAACTCCAAATTGTCTGGAAACGGCTGATTGGTGCAAATGCAAGGCTCTGCTGTGCTGAAGGCCATTGTGAGCCAAAATCTCCCATGGATAGCAGAACAGTCAGGGATGGGAAACCTAAGCTCTCAGCCCAACTGAATTTGTTCTCTTTACTTGTGACTGTTTTCTACTGCTTGAACAGATACTGGCTGCCGCTTTGTCTATTGTGTAGTTCTAGATTGTTCTATCTAAAAAGTCAAGGCATATTTTCCTGTTAGCCTTATCTTCTGGTAGCCATCATAGGACAATGAGTATCTTTTCCATGTATTTACTCACTGACATATGGCAGGTTTTTAGTTGTTTGCTCTGTAAAGTGCTGAACTATAGTAGGGCAGCATAGTGTCCAAAGGGCAGCATAGTGTGAACACGGTTCATTGGTGTTATTTTGCTCTTCTTTTGGAATTTACTTGTTTTGTAGTGCATGCTGTTAAAAGTATTTACTGCACGTTAAATACAGCTTTATCAACTGACACAGTCCTGTTTTGCTTTGAATTGAGGTGTAGTAAATCCATGCGCCTTTCCTATCCACACGCTTTGCAATCACTACCCTGTGAATTCCTCTGTTTCACAGTTGGATGAATAGCAAAATAGCATCAAATGGGGACTCAGTTTGTTGCAGGCTGCGGCATACTGTCCCCCGTCCAGTGCGTCAGGCCCTTTAAGAGCGCTGCAGAGGATATGGCCGAGCCAAGAGCACGGCCAATCCGCACCACTCCACTGAACAGTAATCAGCTTTGCGAGCTCTGCCAGCAGAAACACATTAAATTGATGAGATTCATCAGCACTCTTGTGACAAATCCACCGCGCCCACAGGCTCATCTAAAGGACAATAAGCGGCAGTTATTGGGCTCTCCTCGCCGAATAAACACGCAACTACCGGATCTGCGGGAAAGCACGCGTTGCAGTCCTGCTGGCTGCTGCACCTGCGCACACACTCCTTCCTGAGCCATTTAAATGAAGAACCACTTTCTGTAACCAGCAATAAGCGGGTCGCCAGGAAGTTACGGTCCTTCTTGGTCTAGACTCAGGATGCTGTTTCCTGAAACTGCAGTGGATGTCACACCACACTAAGCAGAAAGGAGAACTGCACTTACCCTGATTTTTGGGCTGAGGGTGAAACAGTAAAACCGGCCTGAAATGAAAACTATGTGTTCATCAGCAGATTTTGCATGACCTTCTCACACAGACAGACATCCATGTTCATCAGTATTTCTGTGTCGTGTTGTGGTGTAGAACTAAACAATGTCATTTTTATTATTATCAAAGCACCACTTACACAAGATACAACCAAAAACATCATGGTTTGTCAGAACTGAAATACCACAGTTTCGAGTGATTTGAGAGTAAATATTATATTACAGATAAAGCACTACAATATTGCAGATAATAAGCATGCTGTTTAACTTATGAATATCAACCCAGTTAAATGGCTAAGTTGCTATCATCTCATTAACCTGAAATGTTATGAAAAAATACATCCCCAATTTGATCATATTAGCATAGTGTGCCATATCACTGTGTCATCAATATCTTTCACCTGAGGTTGAGTATCTCAACACTAGTTCGTAACACCAGTAGCCTACCTAATAACTAATAACACCAATAACTACTAATCACACTTACACCTGTAACAATGTGCAGCTAATAATACATACACTGTTGATAATACCCAACTAATGACCTTAATATTGGTCAGTTTAAAGTTATACTTTATTGACCCCGTGGGGTAATTTGACATCTGCATTTAACCCATCCTAACTACTTGGGAGCAGTGCAGCGCCCGGGGTGCAGTTCTGAGGCCAGTGACTTGGTCAATGGCAGGAGTGTATCAAACCTAAGATAGACGTTTTTGGTGTGGGAGGAAACCCGAGTGCCCGGAGGAAACCCACGCGAACACGGGGAGAACATGCAAACTCCACGCAGAGAGGACCCGGACTGGGACTCAAACCCAGAACATGTTTCTTGTGAGGCGAGAGTGCACTGCACCAGTGTACCACCACAAATGCCCAACTAATAACGTAAAACATAATAATGTCCAACTAATAACCTTAACTCTGGTCATAATGTCCAGCTCTTGTCATGAATGTAGGAAACAATAACAATGTAGCCCATAATGTGTAATAAGAAAAACCACTAAAACGCGTAAAAGTGTAAATAACTGCATGTGTGTTTTGCTTAAACTGAGTAAGAATAGCTTTGAAAATAGCTTATAAAAGTAAGTTTGGTAGACATACAGGGAAGATGCACCATTCTAATTGCATAATTTTGAAATTACTTCTACTGTTTGTCCATGTTATTCGGCTTTACTGAACTGTACCCTAGCTCAGTCAACCCAGGTTCCATAACTCAATTTTGTGGTATAGGGTAAAAGGGTTCAGTTTGAAGACTGTACTGTATTTCTGCATTGCACTGATTTTCTTCCTTTCATCTACCTGGGGCATTATTTTTTTATTACAGGTACTGTATGTGTTTATTATAGTTTATCCTGTGGAACGAGTCCCAGTCACTCACTAAAGCAGGGCTGCCAAATTTTGGAATATCCACAGAATTAAAATGAATGTTATCATCTTCAGATGTGTTTAAATAATATTCATTCTCGGCATGGTCAGGTCAGTCACAATTTAAAATTGTACATTATCAGCTCAATGGCTTATAAACCCCTTACAAAATATCTGACACTCCTGTCATTACATTTTTGAGTGTTAGCGACACTGTATATAATGCATTCTCTGCTGAAGTTTGATATTTCATCAAGCCGGCTTTTATAACTAATCACTGACCCAGTGTCCATCAGGATCAAAAGTAGACTTTTTGCACTCTGCACTCCAAAACATCACATAAAGGTTTGAAGGTGTTAAATCTTGTGATTGTGGAGGCCATTGACGGGTGCATTTTATCCTGTTTTATAAAATCACTCTTGAGTTTGTTTAGTGTGTCTTGGAATATGGGGACATCATGAGATAACAGTGTTTGCACAATAGGGTGTGCCTGGTCTTGTAAAAAGGCTTCATATACAACCATGCAGAGCAAATATCAGGCCCAATGACTCCTGTGAGATGGCTTACATTACTGAAACACCACCATGTTTAACAGTTGCCCGCCGACATTGTGTGGCAGGGCCGGTTCTAGGTGTGGGCACAGGGGGGCAATGCCCCCCCAAATGCTTCGCCTGCCCCCCCAAAGCCAAATCCAGAAAAAAATGTATCCGATAATATGAAGTCGGCTTGTCAGTAGGCTATTAGAGCTACAGACGATTTGGCCATTCATAAAAATGCCACATCGAAATAATATATTTTTCTAATATCTGATTGGTTGGTTTGGCCATATAAAACATGGAGACGCAGTGAGAGAGAGAGGTCACTTTCTTTGATCAATCTATGCTGTCACTTCTTGATAACTGTAACATATTGCTCAGGATATAATATTAGCTAGCCTAGCTTACTCAGTTGAGGATAGTGGCAAGAGTCTCCGTCTGGGAGATTATATTTTAACTACATTTATTACATGTTGTATCTAGCCTAGTTTAGATTTCTATTATAGCTGTGATTCTGCAAAACATCTGCAGCATTGCATTAGCTGACTGCACATGTGTGCACGCCCGTGTGTGTGTGTGTTAGTAGATAGCCTACTGCTGCATGTTGGCTACCTCATAACCCCAATGCTGTTGTTTCAGAGGCAAAACAACAGCCATCAACAGAGGCAAGCCCCCCGGGGCATAAAATATATATATAAATGAAATGATGAGCCAATTAAAGTATCTTAGTTTCACATGTAAATAAAATAACACAAAGAGACTGAAATGATGAAGGAATAAGTAAGATTCTATAATAATTTGATTTAATTTGGCATTGATAAAGTTGTCCTCCGATAATGGCTAAAATATAAATGAAAATGATGAGCCAGTTATAGTAACATAGTTTCTCATGTAAATAGAAAATAGCACAAAGAGACTGAAATGATGAAGGAATATAGCTCATATTTAATATACTTGTTTCCATATAAGATTAGATAATGATTTGGTATTATTGGGCATAAATATGTCCTCCTATAAGACGAGTGGGGGTTGAGTTTGGGTTTAAAATGTAAAATTGTCGTATCCACTAATGTACTGATTAGCCTATGCTTTGGCTTTATATGAAAGCATCTCAAATCTCATCTAGGGCTAAAATCTTCAAAATGTTCATAAATTAAGCATTTTATTTTAGAAGATGCCCTGTGTGAGGTTGTGTAGAAATGCAGGAAATTAGTTTTAAAAGGCTCAGATTTTGCCATGGTTCATGGATTATACATTGAGGCACAACGAATAACTGGAGACCGCCATGTTCTACAGTATGTAATGGATGGATTTCAATGAGAGATGCAGAATGGTGCATGGCAGACCAGAGGTTGTGTTACTGTTGGCTGCCATCTCGCCTGAATGGGAAATATAACATGCACAGTGTGGTCAAAGTGCAGCATCACAGTAAAGGTAGAGTGATTTCCTTAGCCAGTGCACTGCGGGGGCAGCTTCCTGAATTGTGAGCCGGAGCGGCCAAAATGGAAGACAATAGGCTGTAAACAGTTCCATGAGCTCTCGAGCAGACACATTCACTCATGCGAGATGACAAAGGAAGCAAGGAACTCTATTTTGACCAGGGTATATATTTAGTATAATTGTAGCATATAGGTCTAAATGTTTTTTTAGTTTTTTAATATTTTACTGGGTTTATACACCTCTGACCACACATCAATATATTGATGTCAACATGTACATTTGATCAGTGAACCTGTACATTATTGGCTATGCAGGCATTGTAGGCTTACAATACTTAAACTTAGAAAAAAATAAATAAGAAAAACACATACCTCCATTAAATGCACCTATTTGCAGACCAATGTACAAATGTATAAATCTTAATCTCTTAAGGTTAACAGAGAATTTATGTAAAGAACATGCACGCTCAGTCAACCTACCTTGTATAAAAAAAGGTTAAATAAAAGAAAAGAATAGTAAAATTGTGTGAAAATGAAAACACTGGGGTGGCAGAGTAGTGTGTTGGTTAGGCATGCGGGCCACTGCTGTTGTATCCCTGAGCAAGTTACTTCACCTGAACTGCTTTGGTTGCCTAAATAACTAGCTGTTTAAATGGGTTGTATGTACAGAATGTAAACTGTGTATGTACCTGCATTTCTGAAATGTCAAACTGAACCAGATTAACTCAGTGCCTGAGGCAAAAGTGCCGTTTAGTTTGCTAGTTTACTTATTCTGAATAATTTAATTATGTGCTGTTTTCATTGGACAGTTGACATCTCTAAAGTGGTATATTGATAGAGCAAATAGCAATGATGCATGCATTCAATTGCCTGAGAATGCATTAAGTCATAACTTGAATGCCAATTGTATTCATACAAAGTTTATATTAGGATTTTGAAAATCCTGATTTCTGTCTTGCCTGGTATTAAATTGGTATCTTTCACAGTTTTTTTCTATAATAGTTAATAAGAAAATGTCATCCATGATCAATGTCTGCTGAACAACCTTTATTCTCAAATAAGACATGTATATGAGGACCTCTGCTGGTGAGCTGTCAATGCTTTTCATAAGTTTGTACTTTATAAAACATCTACCATGCACACACACAAACACACACACACACACACACACACACACACACACACACACACACACACGCACATGCTCAAGTCCTAAGGTTCTGATTAGTTTTTATTGTGATATATTTTTCTACAGAACCCATTGATCTTTTCTACAGGTGGGTGACCATGCTGTTCAGTAAGAATTACAATATCTCCACTTTGCCTACAGAATGTGTTTCGTACACTGAGGAAGGCACCATGTAGCATGCTGGCCCAACTATCAAACTACCCCTACACAACCTGTTACTGTGCCCCAGAATCAGACTTCTCTAAGATAAAACATTCCCTATGAAACTACCCTAACATACACTTCTGTCCCTCAATATTTCCCCATGGCGTTTTAAGGGAGCAAGGCTGCTGTGATCAGGCTTTCAGTCGTAAACCAGTTATTTACCCAATATCTGGGAGTGCATTGAATGTGCTGGAGCTGCTCTCATACACGGCTCATTTGGGAGGTGGCTGGGGACCTCAAAAGTTAGTGTGTCAAACCCATTTAAAGCTGGACTGGAAACAGGAGTTTCCAAGCGGAGCGAATCTTTGACCCTCAAGGTGCTGACAGTCCTCACAGTACAGTCTCCCTCTGATGAAAGGAGTGGACCCTGCCTTTAGTGACCATTCCGGCTTGCCGTCCCCCTCTTCCCTCCTACCCAGAGTGTGCAGACAGCTCTGATCACTGGGGCTTTATCGGAGCTTGAGTTAGTGACTGTTTGTTGGCAGGTCCATCTTTCCCTAATCCATAGCAGACACGTCCTGGCTTCTTCCCAGGAATGCGTGTTTCAGAATGGAGGAAAAATGAAGAAGGCTTCGCGGAGGACAGGCTCTCTGGGAGGAAATGTTGTCGTTTATTCCTTCCCGTCCCTGTCACTTGTGACGGAAGATTTATTTAATTCAGAACTTGTGTGTGTTCTTTTACATCATTCCTTGTATTGGGGGCCAAAGAGCATATGACAGGGGGACCCTCAATAGAGCTCTTACTCAGCAAAGCTAAAGCCCCTAATGCAGTGCATTGTACTGTGTCACTTCTTTGATGACTTTTTTAGGCATGTAATATTTTTCCTCCTGCAGCAGTTCATCTTTGACAGCTGTGAGTAAGTCATATGACCTTCCAATACAGAAATTGTGTAGTGTATGTGATTTTTGGACAGGTCTGCAGATTTGTGAGGCTACTGGTGGATTCCTATGGAAGATTATTCAGCCCAAAATGAAAATGAAAATTGAGGATTATTAAAATAGAAAATGTAATTTTTTAATTTTTCATTTTCGCTTTTCATTTTCCATTGTCAAGCTGTATGTAAATGAGGGGGTGCAGCCCTCTTATCATTCAAAGCAAGTAGGGTGGGCCTCATACAGGTTGGGTGCATTGACACTTAACAAACACTAGGGAATGGGTAACTTGTGTTATAATTAACACTCAGGGAATGGGTAATTTGACTTCCAAAATGCTCTCAAGGAAACTCATAAGTTTTAATGGATGAAATTATTAAGGATCTAAGCAGTGTTATAAAGTAGGCTATTCTTGTTTTATGACAGAAAGCCAGAACCCGCAGAGGTGGAAAATCCAGGTTCACAAAGTAAAAGTCCTCTCCAGTCATTTTACCTGGATTTGCTAATCATCACAATTCTTCAGCCAGGAGGTATAAATCAGCTGGTTGAGTTCATGGGTGGAAAAAACACATGGCAGGGCTTTTACTTTCTGACCCCTGGACTTTCTATCTCTGCAAACCTGGTGTACGATACGTTGTGCCAGGTTAATCATTGGACTGGATCAGTTGTTGGACTTCTGGAAATAAATGAAACCCTCTTGTAAAATAAATGAAATGACTACCAAATGAGTCACTGGACCGATATGTTTAAACTGGCCCCGATACCTTAAGTGAACATTAAGGCATAGCTTCAAAAAGTCTATTGATAGCTAGATTCATCTATATTTTATACAAAATGCGACATGTTAATGTATTTGAAAGTGTGTCGGCTTCGTGATACAGAAAATCCAGGGTTGAAGTTTAAATTAGCTCGCTAACCTATTTAATCTCGCTTCGTAGCTTACGTTACACCTTGAAATTCCCCCCAGGCTTCCATTTATTTAGTTGTTTTGGGAATCAAAATGCTTGGGGAAAACCAATGACACACCGTAGCTTCTAAGTTTTGACATTCTCGTTTATTTCTCAAGATTCTAGCTTCGCTGAATTTGTGTATCAGAACCATAGACTGTATAAAAATAGATCAGAACAAGTGGATATAGGTTGTCATCAATAACGTCATGGCATCTGAAGTGAGCTAACGTTAGCTAGTGTTGTGAATGAGAATATTGTTGTGTATCTAGCTAGCTGGTTATAGTTTTGGGTAGGCCTACTAGTTTACTGTGTATAGTCTTGTAAAAAAAAATAAAAGGGTGTTTGTGTTTTCTTTGTCAAATTTTAGCTATAGGCTACATAGTGTTTATGTTGGCTCAATTCAGATGATTCAGTGATGTTGTTTTGATCTGATTAGACCCATAATTTATGAATGTCATACAAGCAGTATTGCTTACTTTTTTCACATTGTTTTTATTTTAACCCAGCCTACCACAGCCTAAAATGAGTCTGCAGTCAACAAGCTAGTAATTGCTTTAAATACAGTTAACTTAGCTAGCTAGCCAGCTACGTTAATGAAAGGCTACGCGCTGCGTTGGCCCTTTTGTTAGAGATATGTTTTTGTATTGCCCCCGTTTTTTGTGTTTGTACATGCAAAAACAACTCAAGAAGAAACCATATTGACGCCGGTGGTAAAACTAGCCCAGAGGAGTGGATGAGCGAGCTCTTTCCTAGGCTAGACCAAAAGAGTTGCTCAAAGTCACTCATCTTGAGACCTTATCTAAAGGATTTAATGCACACAAAAAAGCGAGCGTATGGCTATTTCCGGGTATATTAAAATGAATGTGGGTGTAAGGTACGATTAAATCTCACGACAGCTCTTGACCTTGCATACGCTTTTCCCAGTGGCGAGGCAGCGGCATTGCATGCAATGATCAATGAGGTAACAATAGTCGTGCAGCCTATAATGAAAATAACTTTTGTTTAGAGCACTACAGAGTCAACAGGTGATAAACAAAAATGTGCTCTTTGAAAAACATAGGTTATGTGAGCATTAAAATCAAAGTTCGCCTTAAATGAGTAGCTGATCATAAAAATGGCACGTCCAAGTCATTCCATTTATGAAAATATTAAAAGCAGTTCATGCATCATGCATCTGGGCAATATTTTAAAATGCCTACGTGTTGTGCCTATAGATGCACGTTGTTTAGCCTATTTGGCAAAAATAGTATCTGAATACTTTTAATCATTTTTAATCACTATTAGTTTAATCACTATTAGTTTCTCATCATGTGCAGTTTAAATGGAATGAAACAGAAGCGGGTTGAAATTATTACATCAGGAAATAGCCTCTGCTTCAACCCTGGATTTTCTGTATCACAAAGCCGACTCAAATACATTAATGTCACATTTTGTATAAAATATAGACAACCGTCATGATGCTATCCATTGACTTTTTGAAGCTATGCCTTAATGTTCGCTTAAAGATTGGAGCCAGGTCAAAAATTTGACCGGTCCAGTAACTCACTTGGTGGTCTTTTAATTTGTTTTACTAGAGGGTTTCATTTATTTCCAGCAGTCCAACAACTGATCCAGTCAAAGTATGTTAAACCTGGCATACTACATTTGTGGAAAGTTCAGGGGTAAGAAAGTAAAAAAGGCCTGCCATGTGTTTCTTCCACCCATAAACTCAGCAAACCGATTTCACTAATTGGTTATACCTCCTGGCTGAAGAATTGTGATGATTAGAAAATCCAGGTGAAATGACTGGGGAGGATGTTTACTTTCTGACCCTGGATTTTCCACCTCTGCAGGTTTGACACATACACAGCGCTGGCTAGCTAGCTCCTGGATATAAGTTTGTGTTGGAGAATAGCGTATTGGTACCTGAGTGGTACTTGTGAGTACAAAACAAAATTTTGGTATTTAGGTTCCTCACTTCCACTTCTCCGGTGCTTGTTTGTCTTACGACATTGCATTCGAGCCAGGTATAGCCAGGTACTCGCGACCTTGTTTTCCGCCTGGTAGCGTTTCGTGCTATCTATTTTGTACATTGCTGTTCTCTAGGAGACCGTTTTCTTTGTACTATCGTTTTGGTTTTACACTCTACCGGCTTTGAGCTAAGGTTGCCGAGAGTGTTCTTTTGTTTGCTAAGTTTTCCGTTTTAGCTCATTACGTGAGCTCGGGAGATTTAGTTGGTAATACTAGTTTACTAGTTTGCCCGTTTTAGTGGGAGGAATTTAGTTCCTCTTTTTTCTTTCTTTTTTTATTTTAGTTAGCTAGCTAGTAGACATTGGGTAGCTCCACAGAGCAATATAAAAACTGTGGGTAGCTCGCATGTTGAATGCCACGGAATTGTTTGTTTGGCTACCCTGGGGACCATAGCTCCACTCCGCTCTGCTTCAGTTCTGTGAATCAACTGCGCTGTACCCAGCACCAGCGAGCACAACGATGAGGAGGCATATGTGACATTATTAGCTAACGTTTGTGCTACACAACCACCGTTAGCCAAGATACGCGTAACGTTACTGAAAGTAGCAAATCCACAGGGTTTGATAACTCACTGGCCGTTTTCGAATAAAGGCATTTTGGTCAGGACAACTCACGCATTAAATGACATGTTTAATGAATGAATGTGCTTGCATAAATATTTTAGTTTGTCGGTGAAGGGATCTGCTTTAGTACTGCTCCGGAGCACGGGCATCTCCGCTAAACAGGAGATGACCAGAAACCCCCCCATACTAAAGCAGATCCAAAAGAGCAGCGTAATCAGCATTCAAGCAGTACGGAGAGAACTGATTCTTGGCTTAAAAAAGGGCGCTCCATTAGAGGTGTGTGCATGTGATTGGTTGAGTATGGGACGCGTGATTGCTAGCCGACCATGGTCGGCTATGATAACGAGTTTCCTCACAGAACTTGCTCTGCGCACGTTAAAACGTTTGCGACGCTCATTAATGCAGAAACGCATTCGTTTGACAAATGCTGATGGGAGGGACAAGCAACATCAGCCTTGTGATTGGTTTGGGATTAGTGACGTCACCATTCCCAACTAGTACCGCCTAACTTCAATCCAAAAACGAGGGTAAAAATACCCAATATCTCTGGAATTATTTCCAAAACAAGTATATTAATATTGTGTAATGGGTCTTTAATGGTTTGGAGATTCAAATGCAAAGTTGGGGGAATCAGAACAAGTCAGCTCACAACAGTGAGGACCAATAAATGGAAGAGATAAATAATAAAATAATTTAAAAAACAGGCATATCTGGTATTAACTGCCCCAACCAGGCATTGTGGTGCACCCTACAGACTGTGTGATCACTGACAGAAATCACATCTAAATTGAGTGCATATTTAGCCTTTTTGCTTGTCTCCCATGTAGCAATCATATCGGGGGATTGTTTTTGTAGAATTTGAATGTAGAACTAACTAGTAGAATACAATGAGACAATATCAGGCCCTCTACACCTTCACATATTCAAATAGTTTTCCGTACGTTTTCCAAAGCAATCCATAAAATAAAATAATGCATTACCTTTCAATCCAAACTCTAAAATAATAATATATTGATGGGAAAAGCCATTTTTTTCTAGTCTAGTATTGGGCATCACACTAATCTCTGGTTCTCTACAATGTTCTCTACTAAACTTAATGAGCTGTTACTACACCTCCCTGTTCTATTACCACACAAGAATGTGCTGTTGCTGGACTGTGTTGTGTTGGACTATTGCTTTTCCCCCCATTTCGTTTGGGCAGTGCTGTTTTAAATACAGAATGTCAAACACTTGAGTCCTATATTGAATTAAATAAATAAAACATTCCAGGAGAAGTCAAGAACTGGTCATGTTATATTTGTTACTGTTCCAGAACTTTCCAAGAATAATAGCCACATAATACACGTAATACAGTTAAATCCAAACAAATTAGGCACGGGCATATTGTAGAATGCTGTGAGACTTCTTTTGTGATATTGCAGCTGAGCTGATCTGTTGTCCTTTTTACAGATTTTTTTTTAGCCAGTTTCACTGGAGGCTTCCTGATCACCATGAAACGAAGAGTTTGAATCTGCACAGATGAGCTGAGATGTAATCACTGCCGGCTTAGCGTCCCCTTGCTGAGTCTGTGAATATGAAATAACTGAATATTTATAGATTCATACTCTTCCATGGCTGATTAAGAAATGGCAGGGTAGGGTGGCATGGCATTTCCCCCTTCTAATGAAAATATTAGAGCATGAATTAATTATATAACCCATTCCTGCTCGTTTATAAGGGTTGCAATATATGGACAAAGGGTGAAAATCTATATCTGTGTACTGTCCACAGAAGGGATCATGCTTATTTGGCTTGGTCTTGCACTTGCTAAATAATGCACTCTGAGCCTCCATCCAAAGATCCCTGGTAACTTTAAGAATCCGAAAAATGTTGGTACTCACTTCAAGCCACTCTAAAAAATATATAATTTTCACAGCAGAAAAAAGTTCTACTGCTAATTTATCGGTATGGCACTGTAATTTTTCTATTACCTTCTTTGACATAAAATTATGCCTTTGAATAATGGGAAAACATTACCTGATGAATTAATTTGGAAGATAACATCAGGGGAACGAAGCTTAAATGCCATCTTAAATTACATGCAAGCGTTGGCAAACTTTCAACTTGTCTCATTTGCATAAGAGTGGTGCTGAGTTCTCTCTTCCCCTCTTGCATGAGAAGCTAGTGTGCCTGCTGAAAAGGCTAATTGATGAAATAATTGTAATAAATTGTAAATTGCGCAATTAGTAAGCAGAGACTTGCAGAGGAAATATTATCAGCAGCCATTTAGGGAAAAAAAGATAGCAGTTCTACAGATAACCACTTAAAATGTAGAAGACGGGCTTTTAACCCCCTCTACTGCAAGCCTATGTCCCATATGCAGTTGAATTTATATCACATGTATAGGACCACGACTAACCAGACTAAGATCCTCAAGTCATCTCAAGAAAACAAGCTTATTTTTGAAAACACATTCATAAGAAAAATAAAGGATAGTAATTCCCTATATAACAGACATGCGTGAACAGCTTACCTCCAACTTGTTGAAAGGGCAACAGAGGCCCTCTATTTACTGTGTGTTTTAAGAAACATCGAAAACAAATTATTTATGTCAAACATTTCAATTATGTTGATATGATTCCCCCCCCCCCCCCTTTCAATTTAATAAACAAAACATGCTGATTAGTTATGTGCAAGGACATACAACTCCACCATGGCCCAGGGGTAAAAATTCATCTGTTAATATACTGTTCTCTTTATTCCTTCGTTTATGAAAGAACGATCACGTTAAAACTGAATGCAGTAGGGAAGGTTGTGATAAGTTACAGCTACATTTTGTTCCAATTAAATTATTTTAATTGGATTTAAAGGGAAATAATGTAAATTAGTCAGAGAAATTGGAAA
This sequence comes from Ilyophis sp. 1 JC-2022, assembly GCA_022702515.1. Lineage (NCBI taxonomy): Eukaryota > Metazoa > Chordata > Actinopteri > Anguilliformes > Synaphobranchidae > Ilyophis > Ilyophis sp. 1 JC-2022. The sequence continues at coordinate 80,695,306 of CM040396.1, read as the reverse complement.
CTCTGAGCTAAATGAGTTAGTGGCTGATGTTCACCCTGTAATACGAAAGTATCCTGCGAAGAATTACAGTCTAACACCCTACCCACGCAAACCTGTTCCAAAGCTTTGCTTTTAAAGGGAAACAGCGCTAGAAATCGCTCATTCTGCACTCTGTGCCAGGTCTGACATTTTCTGTTTATATGGTGGTCTGAGACTGTATAGTTAGCTTAGAATTACAGCCCACAGAAGCCCTGGTGATGTGACACAGAAGCAAGTCAGTTTTCCGCTTGTGCTGAAATGAATGCGAGTTTTGTCTCACGGGGAGCTGATTACGTTGAGGATGCATTTTCTGTCAAGATCAAAGACAGGTTGGGGAGCATGTGTTTGTGAGGAGATACATGTATACTCTCAATCACTGTGGGAGTTTTGATTACCGTAAATGTTTTAATACTGCTGGTATTTATTCCAAGGCCCAGGCTGTATTTCATTTCTCAGTCTAATTTAGCTTTGAGATGAGGTTGATTTACCAAGCCATGGCATGCGGGGTGTAGGGGGGGCACATTTGGCCCTCTTCAAAACTGGGCTTGGCCGATAATTTATGGGGTTTTTTAAAAATCAATTTCAAAAACCTTTGCACCTTTTCTCTGCTCTTAAACATATAAAATTAATTCTTCAAAATTATTATCAGCTTCCAGCTTCACTGGTTAGTTCACACATTTTAGGACTATAAACAATATGTTGATTATGAAGAGCGATATGCGGGGTGCACCTGTGTTACATTATCCTAGTTTAAATTAGGGTGCACTATTGTTCCTTTTCAAATGCTTTTTGGGAAGGCTTAATAATAATAGTAATAACAATAATAATAATGTACTCCCATCATAATTAAAACGACTGTTGTTATTTTCTTATTTCTGCACCCTGGGCAGCAGAAAGGGAATCAAAATGTATTTTTCTGCTGCACAAAAGATCCCTGTGCTCATTTAGCCCTGTCTGTGGTAAAGAGCTCAGGTAAGCTCCCCATTTTAGCTCAGAAAAAGCTGATTGTGTAGGAGTCTCAAGGCATCAGAGAAAGAGAAAGAGAGAGAGAGAGAGAGAGAGAGAGAGAGAGAGAAAGAAAGAGAGAGGGAAATGCCTTCCTCATTACACCCCTGTCATTCCCTCTCCATCGTCTGTACTCTTTAGTGGCATTAAGACGGGATGTAAATTTGACAGTTAATGCTGTTAGAAAATGGATAGTTCAAGAAGGGCAGGCATTAGAGATCGGCATTAGGTGCTGATAAGCTCCTTTTCCACTGCAGTGCCGGCTGCTTAACATTCATGGGAAAGTCATCATCAAACAACGTTATCATGGTCCTGTTGACGGCTGAGGAACGCCATCACTATGATAATTTTTTTATTGCTGTGAGCCAAAAAGCCCTCTTTTATTTCCGCTGTCTGTTAATGAGATAGGAGCTTGTTGGTATGGCCAATGCAAACTTGCCACTCTCCATTTGTTTGAATCCCCCTCTCCTCTCCTAGCTCCATGGTAAATGTTGCAGGGAGCTTTTCATATGCTCAGTGTCAACTCATGTGGCAGAGGGTGTGTTGCTGTATGTAACTCCTGCGGCAGAGGGTGTGGGTGAGTTTCTGTGTCTACAGATAAAGTGTTCAATAAGAAAAGCAACAGCATCGGATTAATCGATCCCTTTGAATGTCACTCAGGAGAGCTGGCAATTGTGTGTACAAGTGTGCATGCTTGTATGCCTGCGTGTGAATATGCACATACAGTATGTGGGTTTATGTATGCACGTTTGAGTGAGTGTGTGCATATGTGTGCGTATTTTCATGGACGCGTGTGTGTCTGTCCACGTTTGTGTGTGTGTGTTTACATGTTTGTGTGTGTGTGTGCATGTGTGTGTGATTGTGATTTTTGAATGAACTGCAACTCTGGAGGATGTTATAGGTCACATTTCAATCATATAACATACAGCATACACAATAAAATCAACTTTTTAACATAAATAACATAGAAACTATTGGTGGATGAAACATGTGTATTTTGCCTGAGATATGATTCTAGGGCTGGCGCATTATCAGTGTAAAATTAAGTCGTTTTTTTAGATGGACTTGTAAACATTAAGATGAAATTCTGTCTGTTGAATGCCTTCCAGAAAGTTAGTAAAGTTGAGGAACAAGCATTTTGCAAGTTAGACAACTGGGATTGGCTGAACCGCTTTACAGAATTCCCTGCTTTTCCCAAACAGAGGCATGTGGAATAAGAGGGTTAACCTGCTCCCCTAAAGCGGAAATGCATGGGGGGAAAATCTGCGGATGTGGAGATTGTTCATTAGAAGCAGAAAGTGAGGCAGACAATGAGTCTCTGTTTTTCAAGGGAATGCATGCACTGTAGACTGTAGATACCAAAATCAGATTTAGGATTTATTACTTAGCCTTTGTGGAATGGGTTGGCACAGATCTGGCCTTTCCTATTCAACTAGATATCTCTGGCTAGAGAATGAATAAACCATGTCAATTTTCAACTAGTTTTAATTGGTTTTATAACTTTGTAAAAAAAATCTCACACAGTATACATTTAAGTTGTGTCAGGATCAGTGTATGGATTCAAAAGCAGACATAGATGCAGAGGTAAGCGAAGTAAAAAAGCGATTTTACTTGAGAACATACTGGATGAAAAAAAACAACAAACAAACTTGCTCTGAGTGTGTGCTGCTTGTGGTTGCAGTATGTAAAGTATCAGCTGGCTGATACCGCAATTTTCAGAGGAGAACCGCAACTGGCTTCACTCTCCCGATCTGGCGGCAGGAACACCCCTGTACATCCTTTGTGAATTGGACATTCCAAATTATGATTTTTTGGGAGGAAAGGACACAACTGCAGCTCAGGAGCACTACGTGCTGGAGCATGGCACACAGGGAATGGAAGCAGCAGAATCACATTCCTTACGATTCTGGGGGAGAAACGGTAAAAAGGAGCTCCAACACCTCTCTTTGCAGCCGGTCACCGCTGTGCTACCGTCCGCTCCCGAAAGCTCATTCACTTAAGGCCCTACGCTGTGGTGCATGGATGAGCCTCACGGGCTGGGCTTAAATCCGGACCGTGCCAGTGCCGACTGTGGCCAGTAGCTCCACAGGGCAACAAACAATTGGCGCCTGCATCACCTGGGGTATGGGAGGGTTCAGTCGGACAGGGTTTTGTGTTTCATCACTCTTGGGCGACCCCCGCTGGCCAAAAGGGTGCTCGTATGACTGCATGCCAGAGCTGCATATGAAAGGTCCCTCCTCCGACACTGCTGTGCAAGCTTAGCTGTGGTTTGTGATGCGAAACGAAGTAGCTCTTGACACCATGTGTTTTGGAGGAAACCCGTGGATGGAATGCGACTGAGGTTGCAGACAGTTGGACATTCCAGATTGTGGTGGGAAATGGATATATACAGCCCCGGGTTGGGTGGCAAATTTAAAAAAAAACTTTGGTGAGAGAACACTGAAGGGAAATAGGATCACAACAAATGGCAGTTTAAACTTTGTGAGCAGTGCTAATTTTCTACTTAATTTAAATGCAAAATAATTCATTTTACTTGAGGAAGATGCAATACATGGAATTAAACAACTTGGTATAATTTAAAATAGTGCAACCCTGACAAGCTGCCTTTTCTGCACATTTATGTAATACATTATGCTTTTGAGGAAGGTCAAATTTATTTTTTAGCTAATGTAAAATCAATTTGAAATTAAACAAATAAACAAACTTAAACAAATATCTTGTTCTTAATATAATTGTTTTCACCAAAAAATAACATATGATTTGTTTTATGATAAGCGACAATACTCTCATGCATGACTGAACATTATTACAGTTGTTGGCACAGATCTCAACGATCCAGCTCATAATTAATTTCAGTCTTACTACCAAATCTTGACAAGAAGTCACTGCCAGTGTCAAGAATGCAATACAATAATGAATAAAATCTTTGAAAACGCTTAAGTTTCTATAATGTCTTCTTTTCATAACATCTGCATGAGTGGAGAAATATAAAAATAATTCAACTTTCATAAATATTTCAGTGATTTATATAGTTTTATAGAGATTAAATATAGCTTTATTGAGATTCCCATTCCCATTGATTTGGGGATGTAAAATGAAATTTTATTTTGATTCCCATACTTAGCTTATCACAACTGCAACAAACCAGTTCTTAAGCTGGAAATTGTATGCTTCTGATTGAATTGCGCTATTGTAATTGTAATTTTGCAGTGGGTGTGAATTAGGAAGACACTTTGAGAACAACATTCCATGGCAACACACATTCAATATATAACATAAATTCACGTCAAACAGAGGAGTGGAGTCTATCTATTTGAAAATGAAACTTATACGGTTAATTATCACAAATGAATCAAAGGTTGTAAAGCATGCAACATGCTCTCTCCTGAGACAATGTTTATTTAATTAGAGCATATACGGGTGTGGCTTTGACCTGGACATGCACAGTAATGTTTAACCTTTCTGACCACATTAATTAACCATAAACCTTATTAAGGGATGGTTTAACCACTTAATTTTTTGTTTTGTTAATTTTAATCTTTATTTAATTAAATTACTGTCATTCATATGCAATGTTTTGCTCAACAATACCCTTGCCAAGAGGGAGAAATATATTCTGCATTCTAAGCTTGGAATCTCACACTGATTACCATTTAACAAAAGCTCAGAAACATAATCTTTTCCAAGCTCAATAACCTTAAAAGTCCAAGTGAAGGTTTTAAATGAATGTGCTTGATAAGTGGCAATGTGAGAGCTGAATATCTCCATTATTATGTAATGTAATTTTCCTGATCCTTGCTACCTCACTACTAAATGAAGGCATCTGTAATGATAGAATGTGTTCTCATCTCAAATTTACATGTATGGTCATTTGATAAGAATTCATGTAATCAGACATATCTTACAAACCAAGATTTTGGCTGAATGTAGTAATATCTCTTTACATTTATAAATATATATTTTTAATTGTTTGGGGCAATTAATTGTTTTACTCATGCACTGTAATCGTACCATACTAGTTTAGGATGACTTAGTATTTGATTGTGTATTTCTCTCCCAATTAATGGGAGTTTACTTGCACAATCTGCTATTATACCTATTGATTGTGTAAATCATTTTTTTTTTAAATAATGGATGCAAACCTCCCAGACCAATTCTAATTAAATGACCTAGAACTGCAGTTGTAAGATTGAGACCTGAAAATAACAGGGTGTAACCTGGGTTTTATCACAAATTAGTTCACAATTAACATGAATATGAATAGCAGTACCCAAGAAGAGGAGGCAAACTGTTTGTGATTTTTTTTTATTTTTAACTAGCTAACTGATATTAAGATATCACGTTAGCTAGCAGGCAAGCTAATTATATTTCTTCCCTCAATCAAGCATGTATTCAACTATCTATAACCTGACTAAAATGTTTATTTTCATAACCATCTGAGACATTTTCCACCATAATACAAATAAATTTGACACACTAACTGAAATTGGAAACTTTTTGCTGAGTGAATGCTATTATCGCCAAGCTAGTTAACTAAGTACTCTACTCGATAGATGTATAATTATATTGTACTGCTATATAGATTTACAAACACACATGGCATTTTCAAATGAAGATTATAATCTTAAGCAATTTTTTTAATTAAAATATAGTAAAGCAATAACTGATAGAAAAAATAATTAATAAAATGTACATTGAAATATTGCTGAACTTGTGAACTTGAATTGAATTGAAAGTTAAAAGACAAAAAACGAATTTGAAGTTGTCCAGTCCAGCGTCCATAAGTTATTTTTAGTACCTGTAAGGAATATAAGGAAGGCTCCACCTATTGTATTTAGTCCTCTTTAATATAGCCGGTCTGTAGGATGTTTGGGATTTTCTTTTTGAATGTGATTTTAGATGTTAGACCCTGTAAGGAATATAAAGAAACAGAGCCAGGCCTGAGCCCTGCAGGCCCATAAGGAAACAAAGCCAGGTCTGAGTACTGCAGCCCCATAAGGAAACAGAGCCAGGTCTGAGCACTGCAGCACGATAAGGAAACAGAGCCAGGTCTGAGCACTGTAGCACGATAAGGAAACAGAGCCAGATCTGACTGCAGCCCCATAAGGAAACAGAGCCAGGTCTGAGCACTGCAGCCCCATAAGGAAACAGAGCCAGGTCTGAGCACTGCAGCCCCATAAGGAAACAGAGCCAGGTCTGAGCACTGCAGCCCCATAAGGAAACAGAGCCAGATCTGAGCACTGCAGCACGATAAGGAAACAGAGCCAGGTCTGAGCACTGCAGCATGATAAGGAAACAGAGCCAGGTCTGAGCACTGCAGCACGATAAGGAAACAGAGCCAGGTCTGAGCACTGCAGCACGATAAGGAAACAGAGCCAGGTCTGAGCACTGCAGCCCCATAAGGAAACAGAGCCAGATCTGAGCACTGCAGCATGATAAGGAAACAGAGCCAGGTCTGAGCACTGCAGCTCCATAAGGAAACAGAGCCAGGTCTGAGCACTACAGCACGATAAGGAAACAGAGCCAGATCTGACTGCAGGCCCATAATGAAACAGAGCCAGGTCTGAGCACTGCAGCCCCATAAGGAAACAGAGCCAGGTCTGAGCACTGCAGCCCCATAAGGAAACAGAGCCATATCTGAGCACTGCAGCACGATAAGGAAACAGAGCCAGATCTGACTGCAGGCCCATAATGAAACAGAGCCAGGTCTGAGCACTGCAGCCCCATAAGGAAACAGAGCCAGATATGAGCACTGCAGCCCCATAAGGAAACAGAGCCAGATCTGAGCACTGCAGCACAATAAGGAAACAGAGCCAGATCTGACTGCAGGCCCATAATGAAACAGAGCCAGGTCTGAGCACTGCAGCTCCATAAGGAAACAGAGCCAGATCTGAGCACTGCAGCACGATAAGGAAACAGAGCCAGATCTGACTGCAGGCCCATAATGAAACAGAGCCAGGTCTGAGTACTGCAGCCCCATAAGAAAACAGAGCCAGGTCTGAGTACTGCAGCCCCATAAGGAAACAGAGCCAGGTCTGAGTACTGCAGCCCCATAATGAAACAGAGCCAGGTCTGAGTACTGCAGCCCCATAAGGAAACAGAGCCAGGTCTGAGTACTGCAGCATCATAAGAAAACAGAGCCAGATCTGAGCACTGCAGGCCCATAAGGAAACAGAGCCAGGTCTGAGTACTGCAGCCCCATAAGGAAACAGAGCCAGGTCTGACTGCAGCCCCATAAGAAAACAGAGCCAGGTCTGAGCACTGCAGCACGATATGGAAACAGAGCCAGATCTGCCTGCAGGCCCATAATGAAACAGAGCCAGGTCTGAATGTACAATTTATTCTTCTTTAATATTTTTTAAGTGGTATTGTGCTGGTTTGTCCAACACATCATAATAGTCACTGTTTACTGTTATAATGCAGTACAGTACACTATACATTGCAAAAGAAAACATTGCAATTGCAGTAAAAAGCAGTCTGCATAAGCTCAGCTACTCTGCTACATCTACTTTACCTGCCTTGCTTTTGCTTTGGATCAATTTATCAATGCCCATAACACTGCGAAGCTTTTGCAAAAGCATAAGTTTGAAAAGATAATGCACTGTACTTCCCACTCACTGAATCCTGGCATGGTTCAACCTTTACAGATTGGGCTGTTTCCAGTGTACGTTCAAAGACCAAGTTTTTTGGAGGCTGTGGAAGCATGACACGGCAGTCTTTGGAAACAGACAACATTTTTAGGCCCAAAAAATAGAATATACACAATAGCCCCATAGCTACATAATGATGTGGAACTGATTTTCAAGCCATTTCTACAAAGGAATTATAGCAGACAACCAAATAGACTAATTGTAAATAACATGACAGAAAAGTATATAATCAAATACTACTGTTTAATAATGCATAGATTTCAGCTCATTAGCCTGAATTGTAGTTATATTCAAATTTCAAAATAATTCATAAATTTCTAAATAATTCCATGGGCTTATGGTGGCCATACTGTACAACTAAAAATCTGTAATGAAAAAATATAAAAGGTTGCAGTATATACTTTTCATAGCAGGTTTTGTGAAACAGTTTTTCAATAATGGAAACAGGAAATATGCACAGCTCTGGAATGATTCATTTTGTTTAATATAGACTTACCTTCTGATTAGCATTTAATTTTTATTGAAAAGAAAAACTGTTCAAATACTAATTAGAAGAAGTTCTGAATGTTCAAATTGTCTTGGAGTAAATTTCACGAAGTCCTACATGTAATACTACAAACATTAGTAAAATTCAATGACTCATGACAGCTAATTTTATAATGTATCACCAGCAAATGAATACTTCTGTACCACAGTTTATGTGAAGACCACAAATACATTGCTATACTATTGCCATTTTTAAATAAGATAAAGAGGACATTTTTAAAAATGACATAATTTTTGGAAATGGCATGTAATTTAGATAAACAGTCTCAGAGAATAAATCTATTTTATCAATAATATAAAATGATGACAAGTTTTATATTCCATCATTTTGAAGTTTGATGGAAGGCTTCATTGTAAAAACATTCAGTACAAGGAGATACATATGTGTACCATGTTCTTAATTCTTGTGTGGCGTCCGGGTCTGTGGGACCCGTTTTCACAGACTCGAACACCACACAAGGGTTAAAGCCTTTGCGTTGATCAACACAATTTCTAGTTATTTTAGTGATTTTATGTATTCCTTCTCTCATGGTAAACTCTATACAAGCCTGCCGTAGTTTTTGATGAACCATCTGGATTTTATAGTGCCATATATTAGTGTGTGTGTGTTTACTATAAATACACACAAGTCCAAGTCACAAAATTGAGTGTTTTATGCCACACAGATCACTGTGTTAGAAAGAATTGTGTCTTGTAACATTTCACCATCTTAAGTGCTGAAAATCACATGGACACACATGCACAAACAAACACGCAAACACACACAGACACGCACACACACACACGCACATGAGCACGCACACATACACACACAGGCACACACACACACACACATACACATTTTAATAAGAACCAGGCAGGCATCAATATACACATCCCTCCTTCATGTCTCTATCTTAAAGAAAGATGAACGATCATTTAAAGTCCCAAGAAACCTGAGGATGGCAGGCATTCCTAATAAAACACGCTGTGGCTTCTCCTCTTCTCTTTTTTCTGGAGTTCCTGCAGTCACTGGAACTATTGATTGCAGACACTTTATACTGCATAGCACCCACAGCCTGCATACATCATCCTGCTACGGGAGGTGTTGTGCTTCCCCACAAGTCTGCTGCCTCTTCTTTCTCTGTGCAAAATCGCTTCCATATGCTGGGTATGGGGCCCCAACATTGTGAACATATGAAAATATTTATATTCTGATTCCTGTCATCAAAAAGCCATCTTCATAAGACCCGTCTCTAGCAGACGTTTCCTCTGTATTTGTTGACCCGCCGTTAGCATCATTTGTGCTAATTAAATGGTGTCATTAAAATTCTCTGGAAAAAGTTCAGTATCAACAATGACATCATGCGATGCAATTAGATCCTAAATTGAACTGACTGTGTGCAGTACTGAATAGAGGACCTCTTTCAGCAATGATCCCTGTATCAGCTGTCCAATGTGCATTTATTTTTAGAGATTAACAGTACTTCAGGCATTCATTTTTAATAAAGTAGTGTTTCTGTGAAATTATATTTTCCAGAAGTAAGACCAGATTGTGGCAGTAACCTTTTGTAGATCGCACTCTTAAAAAACAAACCATACAGAGGCACAAACATTCCTCTATAGTAGAACTCTAATTGTTATGACCCATTGTTATTTCCATTTTATAACACCTTATGAATTAGGCATGAAGTGCAGTGAATAACTATAATTCGGGTCCTTTGACTGGTGGCATAAAATAAATGTAAATGATTATAAGTAAAGTCACTTCTTGATATAGTAGACATATTTCCCCACTTTTTGTATTAACCTCATGTTATAGGTTCATACATTTTACAGTTCATCATATCTCATAAATACCTGTTGGCAGGTATAGCCTACATCACAATTGTGAGTTTAATTAATTAAATCAGTTAAATCCATTTTAAGATCAATGTCAGCTGAAAGATGCATTTAGAGGTCATCGCGTAGGGGCAGTTTTAACTAAACTCTACTTGAAGTGAATGGTTTTCCAGAATATCAGAATGAACTGACCTACTTCAATAAATACCACTGGCTGTAAACCCCACTGATCCCAATTGAACTAGATGGCAATTCAATGACAAAAATCCACTCAGGTCTTTCAAATATTTTCATGTTCTTATACAAATTGTTCACAATAGTTCTCTTTGTAGCCAGGTGGAAACACTTCACTGTGTAATTCTTCAGACGATTAAGCTCTCTCTGTAACCAGGAAAACGGACCATACCTCTCTCTCTCTCTCTCTCTCTCTCTCTCTCTCTCTCTCTCTCTCTCTCTCTCTCTCTCTCTCTCTCTCTCTCTCTCTCTCTCTCTCTCTCTCTCTCTCTCTCTCTCTCTCTCTCTCTCTCTCTCTCTCTATCAAAGCCTGAAAGCCACACAGCCACCATGGTAAAGAGTACCTGCATTGTTGTTGATACAAGTAATACAATCTGGGGTTATTATCCAAAGCTGCAGTTAATGAGACCCAAGTATGGAGGGTCTTGGTTTACAGAACTTTATTAAGGAAACATAACAAGGGTGCTTAGTGACACGGTCATGCACTGAGCACACTGGCGTATATAGGAAAATCCCTTTTTTTTCTAACAAAACAAGAATCTTTCTCCACAACTTGGCTCTTGTGTCGACACACAAAGGAAGGAAAATGCATGTGAATCTTGATTTAATGAGCTCTGAAATTGAATGAATGCTTCATCCAGCTTCAGTGGAGCCACTTTACCTTATTAGACAGGCTGTGTAACGGACTTCTTCATGGTCTCTCCGGTTTGAGGACAACCTGATTCAGTCACCATTGTGCAAAGCACAGGAATCACGCCCTCTTGAAACGGCCTTCAGGTCGTGTTAGAGTGTGTCTTCCTGTGACAGAATGATATTTACGTGCATTTTTCTTCATGTTTAGTTTATTTTAAACTTGTGGTGTACAGCTTAATCAACATATAACATCTATGTTAATCATCATTATATCGATAATATTTCCATTTATCTACAGTTTTGTGTATGTACAGTAGACCTACTATGATAAAACACCTATTTTATACTGTGGGAAATTTCATTCCTGGTTTGTTTGATTGTTTTACACAAATACTATACACATTTGTGGTTTGTGTTGTATCTCATTACAATGTTGTAATCTCACCAGAAACCGAACCACAACAGCTGAAAAATACCATCGTCATTAGAAATGTATTAGCAGTGTGCTTGAAGGTTCATGTAATATTGTATGAAGGGCTTAATTGAGAGTCTGGGAGTAAGGACAGAGAGCATGCGCCGCATGAACAAACGAATGGAAAACATGCAGGAACTCTTTTAAAGTGTTCTGATTGGACACTGAAACCCCACCTAGCTGTACCGTGCACTACATGCATTGTTCGAATACTAAACTGATTTGGATATGTCTCAATCTGATGTGTAATAAGGGTTGTGTTCTTGTATATGCATCGTGTACAGCCACAATGAATAGCAGCTTTAGAGAAGAAAGAAGAACAGGGTTGGTAAAAAAGGGAATCCCTCATCAACTTATACATGATCCACAATTCTAAACACTGTGTTGAGATTACGGGCACACCTCTCGCTTTTCATTATCAGATCATTCTTTATCTGAGTGTTTTTTCAGTCCCTTTTGAAGTTGGCGAGTTGTGGCTTTGCAAGCAATTCATTTTGTTATCACTGACCTGATAGGATTCTTAAATTCACAGTGGCTATTTTCAGAAGCAAATTAATAAAGTTGCATTTTGAATTAAATGATCTATCGTTTGATGCACTTGAGCCTGACTGTCCGTGACACTTTGTACAAGCCTTTGACCTACACCTGTGCACAGGTCATGGATTCCCGGAACCAAACCATAGCAGGCATGTTTGTGCTTGTAATTGATATATGATATATGGCAGAAAAGGATCATATGTTGTTCCTTTTGGTGATGGAAGGAAATTAATTGTCAAATTGTGAATAGACTCACAATAAGAAGAGTTATCACTCATTCACTGATATAATGCTCTGTCCATTGTGTCTTAATTATTATTATGATTGACTAATTTTACAATTAGTCTAATTTTGGAAAAAGACTTTGGTGTGTCATGCAAGACCTGTGCAGCCAGCCGCTGCTAATTTTCCTTCCACAGCCCATCACCTGAACTGCACTTGCAGTCCCCAGATTGCTCATAAGCATTTGATGAGCTAGAGGAGGTAAACTTATCAGTTGTGGGTAATCAGAAATTACCCAAAAGGCACCGGGGGGGGGGGGAATTATTTCTAACCTTCAGTGCCATTATAGTTGTAATCACATCATGAAAAAGCAAGTCCTGAAATCGAGGTTTGCCTGTATTAAATGTGTGGCACATTTCAGCAGTGTCACTTCATCCTCAGTACTCCATTGCTTAAGTATCCTTTTCTCTGCCTGTCTGTCCGCAGGCAGTTCCTATACCACTGGTGTTTATATTTTCTGGAATGAATGGATTACTCTGAAATAGCTGTATCTCAGGTCAGCACCAAATCCATTTGGCAAAACAAAATAATGCGGCATTATTCTCCGATCCACAGTGACCTACTCTAGAAAAGCTTTTTCACCAGATTTTCATCATGCGCCCCTTTTAGCTTTCTGGCTCATTTATAAGGGCTAATCTGCAATACTGTTTCTTCCATAATATATTTATATTATTGTGTAAAACTGAAATAAGCACTTTATAAGGGGAAAGCTTTGGTTGTTTAGAATAATTGCCTGAAGCATTGATTCTAAACAAATGTCAGACAGAGAGAAGTAGTAATGACAGAGCGCAGCAATGGACTGCTTTTATTTCCTTTTTATTCATCTCCTCTGAAAATATTAAATTACAGCTGCCTTGAAATTAAAATAGTAAAATAACTATTTATGCAACCTTTCAAAAAAAAATTATGACAGTAGGTGCTTTCACAAAGATTAATGTCTAGTAGCAGCTTTCATTATTCAGACAACTAAAGAGTACCCCACTGTTCCCATAACAACTGTCTACCAGACTACAAGAAACCACAATATTGCATTCGCAAAATTTTAATGTGTTTTCTATAGCTACTGCAAGTTTAAGAACAAAAGTGGAATATAATGGTTTATTAACATTGGAGGCCTAAAATGACTTAATCTTGGGTCCATCAACCCAGACATACAGTACCTCTCTTTTAAGATTCACTGATCTTCAGTTTGTTATTGCTGGTGCTGTATACTTGCATTGATATATGTCCTTCAGTCTGTGACTTTAATGATGATATTCTTACTAAAGCATTGATTTTATTTTTATTACAATAACATTTCGTTTTGACTGTGTTCCAGTTCATTCTTGCATCTACACTGGCGGTCATTCAGTTTTATCATCCAGTTCATTCTTGCATCTACACTGGCGGTCATTCAGTTTTATCATAATACAATGTTGTAAGTCATATCAGATTTGTATCTACTCAACAAATAAAAATAAATGATCATAAGTATCATAACTACCAAACACCAGTCAGAAACCTTTTTTTTATTTTACGTTTTATTTTGGTAGTTTAAGGATGATTATCATGAGAATTTATAATATGTCAAAGTAGCATGAAAAATATTATCAAAGCGCATCCTTTTTGGGAAAGGACCAGCCACTTGTGGTTGTTGTCAAAGTATCACTGTCCTGGGCCCTGGATTGGGAGGCACAGTCTGTGAACTAATCGTAAATATTATTGTCCTGGGCCCGGGAATATTGTAATAATATTATTTTGTCCCAGGCCCGGTAATTTCAATTTGCAGCCCTGATGCACACCGTGGTGTGGGAGTGAATATTGGCTATGCCAGTGCCAAACAAAAAGCCAGTCAGCTGGACTGTAGTTCTTTCATTGCACATCAGCGACTCCTCTGGCCAACCATTCCCCTGAGGTTTGGCCATAACAGTGGCACATTTAGTGTAATCTGCTGTAATGATTGTGCAGATCAGCTGGTGGAGAGGGGAGTGGAAGGAATCATCAACACAGACTTTTCTAAAGCTTTTACAGACAGTCAGTACATTATCCATATATTTATCCATATATTGTTTTCACTTTAATTAGACAGGGGGAGAGCAGGGATGGCATCACAGGTGCCACTCTACTGACACTTTCACACGACTTCCCCACAGCTCACACTTTTGAAGAGAATTTGCCGGGCCAAATTTGAAAAAATAATCTGGGATAAAACATTGTTGCAATTATTTATTTATTATTATTATTTTTTTTAAACACATTAATGTTCAGTCTTGGAATGATCTGTGAGAAATGTCTGTCTTCATAGAGTTCTACAAAAATCTCTTACTCAAATACAAAAGAAACTTCTGAGCTATGAGGAACAGACTATTCCCAAGTACAAGTAAATTCATCTCAATTTGACTTTCTATAAAAATTATACATATACTGTATATTTATTAAAAGACAAAAATTAAAAGCCTCTATTTTATTTGTTCACATTATATGTAAACTATTTCCTGACAGATTTTGTATCAGCGCACATGTTTTATCGAGCCCTGAAAGAATGAGATTTACCTGTAGTTGCACTGTGCTCAGGAAATACCATCACAGCCTGGCTGCTGCCTAAGAGCACGAGCGTCTCTGCTCGGAATATTAAACCCTCAGAACACAAACGCGCCCATTGTGGGCTCACTCAGCCAGGACAGCCGCTCGCTTCATATTTGCAGGGTTCGATTGCCTCAGGTGATTTCAGGGTTCGATTGCCTCGGGTGATACTGGAGAGACCGGTCAGCCTGGCTGCTTTTATTTCCAGACTGGAAGCGGTTTCTGTGATAACATATCTGCCAGGATCAGTCTTATCGGTCTCGGTTACTGTACTGTAAAGCTTTTACATGTAATGTCCTGGAATCAGCCCTCCAAACAATTCCTTAAAGGTATCTGTAACATGATGTTCATAATTGACTTGCTCCATAAAAATGATAAATCCGCTTTTAAAGCATGTCTTAACAACACTATACTACCAGCTAAATTCAGCGGTATTTTTCACTACAGAGCACATTGGCCGATACATGGTGAAGCCCTCTGTAAAAAACAAACAAACAGGTGAACCCACAACAAAATGAAGATGCGGATGTGTGTGTGCATCTTATTTTATTCTTTCTTTTTAATTTCTCAGATTTAAAATGCAAGAGGAGCTAATTGGACTATTTGTTATGGCTAAGACCAGGCCCAAATGCACGTGTAAAACTTTATTAAAACATAGATTATCACAGAGATCAGAAGGCTTATTGTAGAGGCATTAGAGGTGTGAAGGTGTTTATTGTAGTCTATAGCATTGTGATGTCCCTGTGACGACCCAGAGTGTTATTACAATGCTTTTATTTATTATTTTTTCTTGGTTCACAGAAAGCAGACTAATTAGATTTATTTATTTATTCATTAATACATGTATTTATTTATTTATGTATTTGACAAAAATGTATTTAAAAATCACTTGAATTACTGCTAAATAGCTAGCTATATGGAAACAATCCCAAAAAAAATTCTGGGTATTATTTCAAACAGGTGGCCTTTTAAAACAGTCAATGTTATAATTCTCAGTTATTTCATGTCAGCTTGCTATATTCTCTTTCTTTCTAACTAGCTAAGGTTCAGTAAACTTTATTTTACTTTGGTCCGTGTAATAGCTAGCTTAATTATCCTAGGTTATCCTATTATCCTATCCTAATTGTTATAGGCTACTGGATATTAAATGTCACATAACTAACTAGCTGCTACCAGTTTCAATCAATCAATTAACCAATTTAGCTAACAAGCTAAATGTAAACCATACTATGTATTTAGTGTAACAATCCCTGCATGCTTACTTTAATGATTATCTGATTTTGGTAAGTGATGATGATTATTAGTGTGATCTCAGACAAGCCATGGTGGTTTTATCATTTAACTAGCCAAGATAGTTCTAGTTTGTGATGTATTTGTCTCCTTTATAGTCAAATTAGATAGTAAATAGATTAGGGAATAAAATATGGGATGAACCAAGAACAGTAAGCTTGCTAGGTATGTTGATTATAGGCTAGCTAGTATAGCTACAACCAGTGTGTCAAAATGTACAAAGACATCTGAATCAGCATGTCACAGCTACAGACTGATATCAACCAAACAGAGGTAATATGTGTTCAATTAATAACATTGACTTGAGAGCTTGGTATTTATCTCAGTAGCTTGATCATATTTATCTTTATGCAGAGTAAACAACTAGAATCACAGAGTTGACCTACCCCTGTTACACAACCTCAGGTGCATGCAATATGTCAGATATGACAAACAATTTGAAGTGTATTCAATATTCCGCTACATTTATTCTACATACTCAGTGATCTACTGTATATTTTAATATGATCAGGCATACATCGATAATATTTTGCTAAGCAGGCTAAATAAAATAATAAATAAAACACATTTGAAAATTGTTCGCTTTGGTTTTCCCATTTTCCCATTGACGTCACGCTGATGCTGTGTTCAACCAAAACAGTACAAGTTACCCTGCCACAATTCAAATGTGTCTCTGGTGGAATTGTGGGTGGAGACTTGGCCAGATAAATGCTAGTTTGAAGAGGTGCAGACTCCTCCATCCTTCTGTTTAGGTCCTTGGAAGATGCCACTTCCTGAAGGCAATTCTGGGGAGGGTGACAATACTATTTCTTATGAATATGTTAATATTCCTCATGAATATGTTATTTTTCTTTTGTACAGAATATCATTGAATTGCCCACACTATACAGCCTACAAGTATTTCAAATACTTCAGCATGTAATGTGTGATTATACTCTGTATCTGCCCTACCTGAGAATATCAGTCAGAATATCAGCACTCACCAGCAGTACCAGAATATCAGCACTCACCAGCAGTACCAGAATATCAGCACTCACCAGCAGTACCAGAATATCAGCACTCACCAGCAGTACCAGAATATCAGCACTCACCAGCAGTACCAGAATATCAGCACTCACCAGCAGTACCAGCAATTGTGTTATTTTGGGGTTATGATGGTGAGAAAAACTTTGGACAATAATTCCAGCCTTTGTAGATTGTCAAGACTAGAAAAAAGAGAATTATAAAACAGCATTTCCATAATCAGCCCTATTCATTTAATTTTGAATGTACTGTTAATGTTAACCAAACTGAAGTGAATGAATTGTCTGAATGTTCTTTGCTGTACATGTGCAGATGAGCATTATTATGGCAATTGCAAAAATGAAAGTCAGACTGAGTAAGGGAGAGAATACATGGACTTTCAACCATAAGCAATTCAATTCAAACCACTGCTTCACAAAAAAACAAAATATTCCAATAAATGTATACAAAAATATAAAGCACCAAATATATATGTATATTGATATTTCTAATAACCACGGTACAAGTACAAGTACAAGTTCACTCAGCCTTTTGGCATTTATTGTTAATATGATACATACAATTTATATATACAGTGCCCTCCACTATTATTGGCACCCCTGGTAAAGATGAGTAAAAAGGGTTATAAAAAATTCACCGTTTGGTGAATTAGCTTCATCTCATACTGAAAAAAATAGAAAAATCCAGCATTTAATTCAAGTAAATTTATTATGAGAAAAAAAAATCCATCATCAAAAAATAATTACTTTTAACAAAATCATGTGTGCCACAATTATTGGCACCCCTGCATTTATATATAGAATAAAGTAATCATTTTTAATATTTGGTCACATATCCTTTGCATGCCATGACTTCCTGATGTCTGTGACCCAACAACATCAAAAGACTCTTTATATCTTATTTTCTGGTACTCTTACAAGCGATACTATAATGTCTCTGCATTTGAATGTATCTCTATGGGAATTGGGGGGTGGGACTAGATTTAGCTGTAAATTATGCTGGAACAGAATGGAATACATGGTTAGCTAAATGGTTCTAAGTCATCAAGTGTCTGACGTATCAAACGAGCCTCAAACCATCACTCTGCTGCCAGATATGCAGTAGATATAGATCACTTTAAGGGTTGTTTCTCCTGACAAATTGTCCTATTGAACTCTATGGAAAAATAAGTCAGGAGAAGAAACCCTTCAAGTTATCCATCCATATCTACTGTATTTCTGGCAGCAGAGTGATGGTTTAAGGCGTGTTTAATACGTCAGACCCTTGATGACTGTACACTTTGTTAAAAATAATTATTTCTTGATGAGGGATTTTTTTTTCTCATAATAAATTTACTTCAATTAAAGATTGGATTTTTTTCATTTTTGCAGTGGGAGATTAAGCTAATTCACCAAACGGTGAATTTTTTATAACCCTTTTTACTCATCTTTACCACGGGTGCCAATAATAGTGGAGGGCACTGTATATATACATATATATACATATACCTGTATATATGACATGAATCAAGTAGATTGTATGAATTATAAAGATATTTCACATGTAAATGTGCCATTTTTTTCAGAAATGACCCGTTTCATACTGAGACATACTTGTGATGCACAGGTTCACTCAGTTTATTTTTTTAATTTCCAATTAGCAAGCTTAATGAAACTGATACTGTTTTATTAGTTATACAGTTTTAACAGAAACAAATCCAGTCATTCTGTGAACATTAAAAAACTCTTCTTTGAAAGAAAAAAGACTAATAAAAAAGCCAATAAAAACACAAAGTGCATTGAAGCTAACGGAGTGTATTACACACATATTAAAGTCATTTTCATTTTGCCTTATAGAATTGGCAAAAAAAAAAATACACTTTTAAGTTCCAATTTCGCTTTGAGGTAAATGGTTTTTTTTTTTCATTCTACAACTTTGAAGTATGCTCGGAAATGTACAGGTAGAGGGGAATGGCATCAAATAATCAGCAACTTCAAAAAGCATACTGGCACTTAGCACTCCCACAGCTAATATCCCCAAGACATTCTGAATTTAAATTATTCAAACTCATTTAGCGGCAGCAAATTGGTCTAAGTTCAATCAGAAAACAGACTGACACAGAACAAGAAGTGCTGGCTAATTGTCACTTGTTTGTCAAATGAAATTTCATTTGGATAGATATGGAACCTTCCAGCAAATTCTTTTAAGGTGAGCTCCCAGTTGCATTATCAGCTAAATGCAGTAAAATCCATAATCATATGCTGATAATGAAAATGGAGCCAATGTTAACATTCAGGCTTTGGTTGCCACAGGGCACATGATGATAAAACTTAAGTACCACAGTTCTCTGTGAGGCAAACTGACACCCGGACTGCTCTTTAGCCTCCCAGTTGCTTTTTTGCATTTTAAAAACTTTATCAAAGCACCGTTGCAATGTGGAAAATGTCAACGTGAAAAGCACTGAAGGCAAATTGAGATTTCATTAATTGTAAAATTATTGCTTTTGACTGATGTACTACTACGCTTGTTAAGAGCGGGAGTGTGGTGCATTCTGGTGGGTCTGCTGCCTCTCCCTCCACGTCACTGGGAAAAGTTTGATATCTTTTAAAAAATATATATTAGACGTTTAAAGAAACACACACATACATTGCTGGCAAAAAATATATGATGCTACAATTTTATTTTGTTGGTGCTTAAACTATTAGCACCAAGTATGTTTGCCGACTTCTTTGATATTTTAAGGACTTTACCGAGTAACAGAAGAAAAACCAGGTTTTATGTATTATATATCTATAAAGGTGTGTTTATCAATCACAGGAATACAACACCATGTTGTTTGTTTATCAATCACAGGAATATGACATATTTGTGTGTTTCTCAAAGGAACTGTAAAACAGTTGAGTGTTTATCAGTCTCAAGAATGTAATGCAGTTGACTGTCTCAATTCTGTAGGGTGAGTATGATATTTGTCTGTTGATGAAAAAATCCTCAATACTGGGAGATTCAAGTTGTGAATAACACTCTTATCTCAGTCATTCAATGATTTCTAAACACACTCAAAGTATTAAAGTCTTCATGTGAAATAAATTCAGTAAGTCAGCAAACATAGTATGTACTGAAGCAAACAAATCATAGTACTGCTGAGATACGGATGGGGTTAGCTTTGTTCTTATACAAGTCACAACATACAACGGAAGGCTGCGATTCTTTCCATGTTCAACAATAAAACAAATGTATCAAAGTAGTATAGATAGGATTGAGGCTGATTAGTACATACTGTATGTCTACCATTAATGTTTAGGTCTAGCTCAGGCTCAGGCAATTCTCGTCCAATGAAGGCCTGCAGGTTTTTCCTTTCAATCAGCAATTGATTTATACCTGGAAAACCATGTTATTGGACTTTTTATTCAAATAAGAACTTTGATTAAACAGTAAAAACATAGGCAGACTGCATCCCTCTCCTGGTCTACAGATTATTGCGTAAATGGATGAGAATCAGCCTTATTTAATTCTGATTCAGTCTAAATCTGGGAAGAGACTCTGGGAGGCTTGTGTTACTCCCCGCTGGAAGTAACTGCAATAATAGTGAATGGACTGTAAGTGCTGTCCTGCCATTGTAATCTGGAGTTCACTGTTTTTGCAGTTGGGAAAAGTCAAAGACTTATGACAAAGAAGTTATTTTTTTCCCTCACCTTTTTTCTTTTCTAGACCCGCATTCTCTCTGGGTTGTTTGTGGTCTCTGTGTGAGAAAAATGGCCCTGCATTGGGTTGTTTGTGGTCTCTGTGTGAGATAGGTGGCCCTGCATTGGGTTGTTTGTGGTCTCTGTGTGAAAAAGATGGCCCTGCATTGGGTTGTTTGTGGTCTCTGTGTGAGATAGGTGGCCCTGCATTGGGTTGTTTGTGGTCTCTGTGTGAGAAAGATGGCCCTGCATTGGGTTGTTTGTGGTCTCTGTGTGAGATAGGTGGCCCTGCATTGGGTTGTTTGTGGTCTCTGTGTGAGACATGGCCCTGCATTGGGTTGTTTGTAGTCTCTGTGTGAGATAGATGGCCCTGCATTGGGTTGTTTGTGGTCTCTGTGTGAGACATGGCCCTGCATTGGGTTGTTTGTGGTCTCTGTGTGAGATAGGTGGCACTGTGCTTACTGACACAGGCTCCGAAAGGAATTCCAGATTTTTTTTAAATTTGAAAGTTTGAGGCTGCATGTTTCTTGTAATTGTATCTGGGTTGATCTTGGCCCAGACCATGAAACACCACAAACATAAAAACTGGGAAAATTAATGTGAATTTAAACCCATTTAAATGTTGAAAATATACTATGTTATAACATGTAAAAAACACTTCCTCATGAAGCAACCACTGCTTAAGCTAAGGAATGTAGCCTTTGTTCTTATTTCTATTGATGGTGCAGAGCTCCTGACCAAGGACCTAATCACCTACTTTGAGTCAAATATACAATTGAATCAGACATTTGCACTAGTCAAGGTTTGTGCAATTATACTTTCAAAAAACCTATTTAGAGATGTTGCAATTACTTGAATGTAGTTAGGGTACTTATCAATTAAATGTCTTTATAAAGAAAGAAATGGTGATGTTAACTGTCAGTTACCTGGTCATCTGAACTATTAATATTGACATTAATTCAAAATGGTCTAAATTACATTGTCAAATATGTGTCCTGATTAATCATATTATTTAGATTAATTGGATTTGAAATTAGATTTTTTGCCAAACTAGCTGTCGTTGCAATACAGCCATGTCTGTCCTTGCTCTTGAACATGGGACATGAGACGAGTAGAACATGCCTGGGGTTTTTGTAGCTGAGTTCTGCCATCTAGAGGTGAACTTGTGGCAGCGCAGGCCAGAACTGGAGCTTATGCGCAAGGCCTGACTCTATTTGGCTACGAGGCCCATCCACCTAGAATGTGTTTCCACTGGCCATGTCTAAGGATGCAAATTTCATTCAGGGCAGAGTGTAGACATGTAATTATGTATGTGTGAGAGTGTGTCTGTGCGTGTGTGCGTGCATGCGTGTGTGCATGCATGTGTGTGTGTGTATGCATGCATGTACAAACATAAGTATGTATGTAGGCCTAGTATGTATGTACATGAACAGAAAGTATGACCTATTCACTGTCTTTATTGTTGATATTCAATGTTGGATGGGAGGTGGAACTGGAGACAACTTTTCACCTCCTGGTTGACAACAAAGTCAAGTTCAAGTTCTATTCTATTCTATGTAGTTCCAAACTGCTGAGATCTCCAGCCAGTTATTTTCATTGCAGCCTTAGAGCTGAAGTTTACAGCTAAAGTTATTGAACTTTCATGCATTTTTTATGTATCTAGTTGATTTACACTCCATCTGTTTTAATTGTTATATTGAGCATTACAAAAGGTATTATGTTAAGTATGTATGCACTCAATGTCTAATTTTACAAACTTATGTAGCAGCTGTCTCTGGTCAGATTTGTGTTAGATATCTGTGGTGTTAACATTCATTCTGTACTGTGTTAGATATCTGTGGTGTTAACATTCACTCTGTACTGTGTTAGATATCTGTGGTGTTAACATTCACTCTGTACTGTGTTAGATATCTGTGGTGTTAACATTCACTCTGTACTGTGTTAGATATCTGTGGTGTTAACATTCACTCTGTACTGGTGCTTGTTGTTCTGGTTATTTGCATTTGGTGTTGTTTTCATAATATAATTGGAAGTTGCTTTGCACTAAACACCTGAAGAGTGAATATACAGTATGCACATCTTAGGCCAATGCAGGGCTTGATAGCTGTGGTTCAGTTGGGCCACGGTCCTGCATAAGCCTCCATATGTCTATACAGCAACCGTCAGCTCTCATACCTGGGGGTGGAACTGAATCGGTTCATTCTATAGCTATGGCTGGACCAGCCTTAGGGCCTGGAGCTGAGCTGCAAATCTCCAGGGCCCACTGGACCAGAAGGTCAATAAGCAGTAGTTAGGATCCGTGCTTCTCCTGGGCACATGATAGAGCATACCGCTCATCAACATACTCTCATCCAAATGTGTGGCAGTGCTGGTAATCCCACTACAATTGCAACATAATACTACAAAGTTTAAGGAACATACTGCCCTTTTTTGTCCACAATTTTATCTTTGAAATCATTAAAATACATTTTCATTTTTTCATTTATTTATGAAAATAGGAGCCCTACAGAGCTCTTAAACAATAACCAGGGACTTCTACATGCATTTAAACAGAAAAAACCAAGAGCACTTAAGCAGAAACCATCATAGGCCACTTCACCAGAGAATCGGTATGAGATGGTAGATACAGCATGAAAAGGAATGGGGTGGGAGGAGCGAACATAATGTGACAGAAAGCCCAAATCACCCAGACGGTTAATAACAATAAGTTGTATTGAAGCTACACTAGATTGTAAACAAATATCATCTCTGATAATACACCTTACAGTTGTGTTTAATAAGATATCATACATAACTATATAAGTGCAGTCCATTTATAACACTTTCCCTGGGGGGGATGAAAACAATAACAGCCAAAGTCTCCTCCATTAGGAAAAGTTAGATGATCAATTAATAATAAAAGATTAATAATAACAAAAACATATAATCCATTTCTATTTTGTATAGCATCATTTACAATCAGATGTTCACACAATGGGAAAAAAACAACTGGGGACTGCAGGGTGGCTCATCCAGTTAAAGCACCAGCCTACAGCTTGGATTGGCCCCATGGCCCAGGATTGAATCCTGACCATACCAATGCCGACTGCAAGTCCGCCAGTTAAACTGCACATTAAGTATCTTCCTCTGACTCATCTGTGCAAGCTTGACTTCTGAGTTGCGGTGTGATAAGAAGTGGTGTTTGGCATCGTGTGCTTTCCTCCAAAACCTGTGATGCCAAGTGCCACTTCTTATCCGCATATGTACTCTGTAAGAGTTGATTTAACACTGGACACTTTACTGTGTGCATGTTTGCGCTCTCCGAAACTGATGGCAGAGGTTCCAGCAATGAGTTCTGGTACAGTATATGCGATTGGACATCCCAAATTGGTATGTGAGGAAAAACAGTTGTCCCCTGACTGCTTGTAAAATAGAGGGATATAAAGATTCCATAAGACGATAATTTGTATTAATATATTGATTATGAAAAAATAAAAAACAAAAGAAGAAACACTTTTAAAGAAATAAATCTTCAGGTAACCTTGGTGCTACTGAATAAGATTTTGTTTCATATTTAAGAAAGACTGAACCACTCATGTTCTATAATGGTTTATGAACGCTTTTTAAATGCAGCACTGAGCTCTGGCTAGAGAAGGTGAGCTGTTCTGTATACCAAAACAGGGAAAAGTATTTAGGCTGTTCTGTTTCCACCAACTACATAAATGTTAGAGTAGCATATGATTTTGTAGGGTTTTGCATCCTCTCCCACGACACCACCGATTTGAACAAACTGACATAAGTCAAATTTAACCACTTCAGTTGAGCCGTTATAAAATGTGAACATACTGTGGAATATTTTTTCATGGACTATTACGGATCGAAAACCCCAACAATGTTGCAATAACAAGGAGGGTGGAAATAACCGTAATATTAAAACACCACAACCACAACACAAAGACGCAACCAACACGCTGTAGTTTTTAAAGAGAAAACAATTATTTATTATTTACAGCTTAATGATTTCCTAGCACTAGCAGTGACTGTTCAGTTAAAATGTCAGAGTCACCAAGACTAATTAGCCTATCAGTGCCTCACCAAGCAGCCAGCATGGCGGTCCAGGTCTTCCGTGTGACCGGTCCTTCCAAAGACGTTCAACAGCAGGGCCCCACAATGTCTGTCGTCCTCTGCTGGTCAGGAACTAAACTGCCGGTAATAGCACGACTAAACTAAACCTATTAGCTAGTCTTAAAAGGGTAGGTTGGTAGGTTGTCTTCTCAAAACAGCGCGATGTCGAGCGTGGCTTTCAGTAGCAGATGAAAAGACGTGTCTGATGTGCTGACGGCGTCCAGCTGTTTTATAGGTCCGCATCTTCTCCGCGTGCGTTGCTTCGCAACGGTCTCTCCCCAGCCCAACCGCATCTGGCTCTCCAAGGTCTCTCATGACACCACACCTCCACCACACCACCACCTGTACAAACAAAACACAAAAAACCCAGCCAAAACAAAAAAAAAAAAAAACAAAACAAATATCAAATGTGTGTGTGTTTTATAATACACTAGGATGTAACATGGACCAATTGTTGGTTGCTAAAGCACAATATTTCACTGTAGAGACAGTGCTGACTGTAGCTGGTAGCATCGCAGGACCATCACCCAGAGAGAGCGTTTCAGTCCTCATTACATCACACGACAGCAGCAGCTCAATTGGGCAGTCTGCACACGGGGCAGAAGGTGACCTTGTGACAGGTCAGTGTTTGAAAGTGGGGTAGCCCAGTCAACCTCTGGGGGAAAATATGTCAATGAAATACTTTATGAAAATGTTAGTTGTCTTCCATGATCCAAAGCAGACAAAATGGAGGATTAAAACTGAAAGAAAGCCATTTTAAAGATGATATTAGAAAAACAACTATTGATGAAAAAGTGCTGAATTGTCCATAGCTTGTGAAAACTGTAATTATTATTACTATATATAATTATTTGATTTATGTGAGGTTCAAAATTAACACTTGTCATCATAATCATGTTTGCTCATTAAATAGGTTTACAGAATTGCTTTGATTTATTTATGATTTAATTTACCATGTTTCCATTTTTTATCTATTTCCATACAACAGGAGGGGGAAATGCTGACAACACAGTCCAGAGAAACATTTTTCGTTTTAAATCTGCTGAATTGGATCACTTTTCAGGGCTTTTTTCCAGCAGGCAGTTTTATCACTGCTTTCATTGTGCAGTCGGGTAGTTTAAGACCAAGATCACTAGTCAGTTGACCTTATTCCTTGACCCCATCTAATTAAATACTGGATTAAGCTATAGGAGTTAGGCAGCAGAAATTTCAGGTTGATGTTGGTAAGTTCAAAGCCATTTAAAATGAGCTGACTGGTGTAATAAAGTGTAATTGAATTCAAGGAAGCTTATTTCTTCCACTTGGTATGTCACTCTGTGCCTACAACAATATCCGCATTTGAGAAGGACTAAAGGGGATGTAAGGTAATGGTAACACAATTTCCATATTCCAACACAGTCTTACAGAACACACCATAGATCTCCTAATATATTAAAATGTTTTAGCTACTATCTATTTTTAGTATTCCATTCTATTATGCCCCTATAGCAAGTGTTTTTAGAATGCTCCTGCACTGAGTGTAGCTACCATTTAGAGATTGATGACCACAAGGACAATTTATATCCTTGCCAACAGAAAGTTTTTGTTGTTACATATCAGTTGATATGTATGGAGGGTTGTTTCTCCTGACTTATTTTTCCATGGAGTTCAATAGAAAAATTAGTCAGAAGAAACAACCCTTAAAGTGATCCATCCATATCTATTGCATATCTGGCAGCAGAGTAATGGTTTGAGGCTCATTTGATACTTCTGACCCTTGATGACTTACAGCCATTTAGCCAACCATGGGTTTTTTTTTTTTGCCCCTGTCAATTTCGGAATTAGCATATATTTACAAAAATCAATAAAGTTCATAAGGTAAAACATTAAACATATTTTCTTTGTACTGGTTTCAATTAAATGTATGTAAAATAGAATTTACAAATCACTGCTTTCTGCTTTTATGTGCATTTTATATACTGTCCCAACGTTTTTGGAATTGGAGTTTGTACAATCCAGTGAGTATTATGTTGTGTTGTACCATTCCCATTACCTCAATATCTATTCCAGATTTGTGTGTCTAGACATCTCATAATGAAATACTGTTGTGCCTGCACAGCTCAGAGAGTTGTTGCGTCACAAGGGTTTAGGGGTACAGCTCATCTTACTTACGGAACATGGCAAAAGCTTTTGTTGAAATGATCAGCTGGTTTGAGAGAAGATAAATTAGAATACATGAGATGTACAATAAAACTGAACAACTAAAAATCCCAAACACAAACAATAAATAGGCAACGCTCCAAACAAGCTGTGGAAAACCTGACAACATATTACATCCCCGATGCACTACAAAAGAAAACCACACACAAATTATTAGAATTTTTTATTTGGTCTAAATTTTTGACTCCAATCAAGTCTAAATGCTTGACTTCACAAAGCTCCATCTGGACTCGATCACAGATTTGACAAGAACTGCTGTTCCAAATGACATTGCACAAGGAAAACCAGTACTCCTGCAATGGCACTTGGGAATTCTGGGACAGAGGTGAGAGAATCTTTCCAAATATTGCAAAGAAAGCTAAACGATACTTGTACATTCCATCCAACTCCATCAATATAGTGAGAAGCATTTACACTAAGAATTATTATGCAATGGCAATATGAACCATGATTAAATTCAGTGACTAAGCTCAAGCCTTAGAGTTTAATTTAATTTCAGTTTATCTATTTGAATCTACTTCCATTTTAACCTAGTAATGCTGCAAACCATTTCATTATTATGAACAGCCTTTTACTTGTGTGCAGGTGATATAACTGCACTTGTATTTCTACATATTAAAAAAAACAATAGCATGGCACAACATTATATCTTTATGCTACTGCCACATGTCTGTGGTTCTGATAACCACACTGCATGCAGCATGTGACAGTGTGGAAACATTGGTGTCAATCATTGTCAAGTGGCACTTGACCTATCAATTCGGATGACCGTGGGTGTGTAATATGATAATTGTCAATCATGTACAATCAAAGAAAGGCTCTATTAGTCTTATGCTGAGATATTTCTAAAATGCAGGTGAGAAAACTGGTGACTTTAGTTATGACAGTAAAACAGAAAAGTCTATCAATATGTTATATACCATAATTCCTTTGATTTTATTTATGGTTATTGTAGAGCTTAAATTTTTTATCTAATAAAAAATGTAAACTGATGGTGATACAGTGATCATTTTCTATTACTGCTACCATATCTGAACACTAGTTAATTTAATTGGCAACATAACATTTTATAGTAAAAATAGTGTAGTCTGATAAATTAATCTAGGTGTATTGTATATGTTAATTTGAGGGAACTAAGTTAAAGTAAGGTGAGACACTAAGGCGAACAAGATTACATTTTACAGGTTTGTAAATCAACAGCCAATAAGGAAGCATCAAGAGGGGATGAATTTGGGTTTGGTCTAATTCTTCATGTCGTTTTTTTTATTAGTTCAATAAGTTTAATGTCCACAGTGATTTTTGTGAGAATGCTTCTACCAACTTCTACCACATGCTTGTGTTTCTACTTTCTTCTAGTAGAAACTAGCTCTCTCACTGGCTTAATGAGAGAGTGGACAATGATTTATTGTCAATGAGGAAATAATGGGACCCAGTGCTGCATTTGCGTCCAAAGAAAGAAATGTACCAAAGACTTTAAGCTAATCTTTTCCATACACTCACCACAAACACGTCACTGTATCCTTACCCTTTCCAAACTCACCATAACCACATCATTATCTATAAGCCTTACCTTTCCAAACCCTCACCATAACCATTCAAATCTGTTTACAGCAATATTTTACATACAGATTATTTAGAACTCATTTCCACATCATACTGGGTTTCCTCAACATGGCCCCATTCTTCACCAAAGCATTAGGCCATATTTCCAAACACCTTCATTGATTTTGTTTTAATCCCATAAAGACTCTGACCATCTGAATTGAAGAGACATACATGATATATCTATTTTGGTTTGTACAATACTTCAATTTGGGGGCCACAGCTCCAGTCTGGCAAAAACAATAAAGATTAAATGAGGCATCTGAACAAACTCTCTACTCGAGATGAAACAATTACCTACAACTAGACACACACAGGACCATAAATAAATAAATAAATGAATAGAATAATCTGCTGGACAGCATGATTACTGTAGGACAAAGCTAGCATCCAAATTGAGTGTCTTATCATGTCCTGGTGATTTCAGCAGAGCGGAGACTGTAGATGAAAGCAAAATGATCTTTAAATAGTGGTTTAAGATAGCGGCCTGATAAATTGTGCCACAACAGTTTTGATCACCGAAGCATGCATTCAATATATTGCCTATTTAGATGCTCTAGATTAGGTTAACTGGGTCTTTTAATGCTCCTTAAATTATATTACCACAAAAAGTATTAAATCGTTTAACAACTTCATTGTATTATTCATATAACCCGGATAAGCTGGAGGGACCTACTGGTTCTCTGAAAAACGCATTAATATAAATAATAAAAGAGAAAATAAACATTGAATTTGAAAGCTCATGTTTGTTAATGCTGCGACACAATATGGTAGAGAAACAATAGTAACAACATTATGCTTGCAAAAAAACTAGTACGTGAGAGAAACAGCTTTTATATCATCATAAGAAAGGCAGCTGCCACTATATTGGACGATTTGGGAACTCCAAAGTTGCAATGTTTATATAGTCATCAAATAGAATGCTTGGCCATTATGTTCAAATGAAGACTTAAATGTGTACATCACTGCATTCCTGTTACATATTAGATTGTATCCTTCTATATGGGGATCACCTCAGCTATAACCATTACCATTTAATCCCAATGCTGACCTTAAGGAACATTAATTTCACATATGTCATTACTCTTTCACTGTTCTAACCACAGGCAGAATGCCTCCCTTTTACAGATTGTACATCTCGGCCAAAGCTTTTATGATGTGCCCTTGTATTCATGTGTATTCTAATGTTGATCAACTATGTATCACTATGATTAAACTTTATTACTCTATTTCATTGTTTTCCCACATTCAAACAAATTAATCATTACATGTCTGGCTTGTCTGCTTTGCCAGTTTCTGGAATATAACTCCCAGGATGTCTGATGTCATAATTAATTGAAACAGTAATTTCCTCTTGTTTATGTGGGTAATGACTGTGGGTGCAAGCAATATAAGAGCCATTCTCAATCTCCTAACACTGGGGTGAAGCAGTTTTTTTTTTTCATTTAACCGAAGTATATGGCTAAGCCTTTCAGACCATTTTCACCACACTAAATATCACTGGCCTGTGAATATCCAAAATTAAGAAAGTTAAGAGATCAGGTTAATCTGTGTGTTACTAGTATAATTGATTTATCCATACACAATTGTATCCACTTTACAACCTTGTAATGTGTTCAACATCTGATGCTTCAGATATGCAGTATTGATTTTTTGTCTATTGATTTAAAGTCTGGCTGTTACTCACTACTTTGAGTGTTAATGAGTGCTGTGTCTTTAAATCCCATCAATACTGAGTCACTGATGTGTTCTGATAAGCCTGTGATGATGAGTGGCCTGAAGAGCAGACCTGTATGGACCAACCCAAAAGCATGAAAATATGAAGTATCAAAGTCACTAAAGTAACACTAAAGTAACTACGCCACCAGCCTCGCTAGACCTCTGGGACCTGTTCGGGGTACACTGTTTTAGACAGCTTAGCATGTTCGGGGTACACTGTTTTAGACAGCTTAGCATGTTCGGGGTACACTGTTTTAGACAGCTTAGCATGTTCGGGGTACACTGTTTTAGACAGCTTAGCATGTTCGGGGTACACTGTTTTAGACAGCTTAGCATGTTCGGGGTACACTGTTTTAGACAGCTTAGCATGTTCGGGGTACACTGTTTTAGACAGCTTAGCATGTTCGGGGTACACTGTTTTAGACAGCTTAGCATGTTCGGGGTACACTGTTTTAGACAGCTTAGCATGTTCGGCGTACACTGTTTTAGACAGCTTAGCATGTTCGGGGTACACTGTTTTAGACAGCTTAGCATGTTCGGGGTACACTGTTTTAGACAGCTTAGCATGTTCTGTGGAACTAGGATTTACATCGAGCAGTTTACTCCTTATCTTAATAGGGTCAGACATCCTGTGCAGCTCACTGGTCTCTCCCCAGCAGGCCTGGATGACATATGGGTACAGGTAGATTTCCCTCCTCAGCCTTGGTCAGAGCAGCCTTGGTCCACACAAACACTGGTAAAGATATGTACCCAAATACCACAAACAAAGCCTCACCAAACAAGAGCCAAATCGCCCGCAGCAGCCACTCACCAAACCATTCAGTTCCGTCTGTATTCCAGTCTCGTGTTTAAAGAAACTCCCTTCCAATCAGCAGCATTACAGTACATGAGCCCAGCTGCCAATATGTGCGTGTGTGCTAATACATTAACTCTCCCGCTGTCTGCCTCTGACACTGGCCTGATTAATACATTTTACACACTCCGGAGATAAATAATTATCTTTGTATGATCTTCATCAAAAGTGCACGTCGTGACAAAACAGGTGATAAAGTGTTCAATGCAGTAGCTGTCTGACTGAGGGCATGTTGCAAGCCAAGGTAGCTGTCTGACTGAGGGCGTGTTGCAAGCCAAGGTAGCTTTCTGACTGTGGGCATGTTGCAAGCCAAGGTAGCTTTCTGACTGTGGGCATGTTGCAAGCCAAGGTAGCTGTCTGACTGAGGGCATGTTGTATATAGAGGGGCATATGGCATTCACAATTTCCAAACACAGCTGTTTCATGAGAACATAAAAATAAATAATCATGAAAACAGGCTATTCAGCCATCTAAGCTAATTTACCATCTAGAGAGTATCCATCACTGCATCAAGTCAGGACTAGAAACCCCCCAAGGGTCTATGTCTTTATTACATGGCTTGGTAAGCTGTTCCATGCCTTGCCACCGGTGTAAAAATATTTTGTGATATTAGTGTAGATGGTAGACTCTTCTAGTTTGGGGATAATGGAATCCGCAGTTAAAACAATAATTTTAGCAGAAGTGTGCAGTGACAGTAGGACAGTAGTATAAATCCACTTTGTGGTTATGGTAATGCACAAGGGTGTCAAACAATTTCACAATAGCTTTTATTTTAATTAAATTATGTCCACATTCATAGGAAATATGTCAAGAACCAGATGCATTTGTATACTTATTTTAATCATGATGACTTATAAGCACTTTATTTTTGAATTATGAGTTTTGTCTAAAGCGGAGGCGATTCATGACTTGTTGTGTAAATTTTTGTGTGTGTGTGTAGGGGAGGGGGGTTTGACAAAATGCATTTAGATGAACAACAAATCCAACTTCCAATTTCAATACAATGGTGTATAAAACCCCACGCATTAACTGTGCTCCACTCTGTTGTATTGCACTTGTGAGCATGAAGTACTGGGAGTTATCTTTCAGGATAAATCTGAATGTTAATTTCCCTCTTACCAGCGAGAGCAACTCTTGTCTAAATAATAATTGGAATCTTATCCTGTTTGCTCATCATTTCCAGTTGGCTGTTTTTTCCGGACT
Organism: Ilyophis sp. 1 JC-2022; assembly: GCA_022702515.1. NCBI lineage: Eukaryota > Metazoa > Chordata > Actinopteri > Anguilliformes > Synaphobranchidae > Ilyophis > Ilyophis sp. 1 JC-2022. The sequence continues at coordinate 80,662,894 of CM040396.1, read as the reverse complement.
TTAAACTCCATTTAAGTTTTTAATAACATTTTAAAATAGTTCCAGTTCAGGTAAACAGAAGCTGATTGCTTTGATGCATTGAAATTGGTGCTCTTGATGTTGCACAATTTGATTAGTTTCTTTAGGGATTATAAATGGAGCACTGTCTCAAGATACAGCCTTTACACTTCTCTGTAAAACAATCTTACCTTGAATTTAGTCAAATTGAAGAAAATGTAAATGGAAGGGACAAAATCTATAAGATATAATACAATATATATTATATATGTTTTTTTATAATCCAAAATATTTAGTACAATGCTAATTCACTGCTCAATTACTGGTTACTCTTTTGGAATTAAACAGCACATCTCAAGATATCTAAAACTTACCCGTGTGTGAATTTCTAACACCCCTTCATCTCTCTATTTTTATATTTCTTCTAATTATGGAAGGCTGTCATATTTTATAGGATGTGTGCAGGGATGGATTTTTTTTTTGCCATTTGCTGTCTAAAAACACCAGATTTTTCTATAACCCTTATATTGTCTTTGGGGTCAATTTGACTCGATTCACTGTTTGATGTCTCTTAAAAACCAGTTAAGCTTATATTTTAATTTTGACACTATATGCCTTTTCCTAATTTGTTCGGATTAATAGATTTGTAGTCAGTTCCAGACAGGGGTCAGTGTCCAGGCAGGGGTCAGGGCAATGCAGAATAAGCAAAAGAAAAGTCCAGGAACAGGCAGGGGTCCGAGTTGGGGAACAGTGAGAGATACACAAAAAGTGACACAGAAAGGGTGACACAGAAAGCGTCAAACTTTTTTTTTACATTAGTTTTGTGTATGTTTAAACTGTTGGGGTCAATTTGACCCCAAACATAAAAGGCGTCATAAAATGTCAAGATAATATGAGGGTTAAAAGGAGAGCAGGGACTTCACTTTATTTATATGTTTCCCCATGTTATTCAGAGAAGGGAGAAGCAGAGAAGGTTACATAAAGTGCCACTGCGGGAATCGAACCTCCAGCCACAGGAAGGATTAGCATGTGTGTTGAGAATCCCCTCTCCTATGGACTGTGCCACATGGTCTCCCACCGCCCTTTTTCTTGATTGCCCATTAAACTGATGGATAAAGGAACATTGCTCAAAACAGCGTGACGAATTGATGGATTACATGGCTGAAAGGCTTTCCCATCACTGCAGCATCTTCCATCAATGTGGGAAAGAGCAGAGTAGCACGCGTGTCCTCCCCAAGGCATGTAGCCAGCAGCTGACTGAAACCCTCTTTTCCTCAGCAGTGCTGTATAGGAAATTGCTATATTTGGCACTAACATGGACAGAATCAGCTTCTGGATTGTGGGGCTCATCGTTGCACTGAGAAAAAAAATGCTTTAACTGGACACAACGCCAAGGGGACCCAGTATTTAATAATGTTGAGAGACAATTAGATCATGCAACTGGATTGACTTGAATTGACCTAGCTTACATAATGATGCTCAGCGGACAACTAGGGCTTGACTTATTCAGGAAAACATTGTCAGTTTTAAATATCCTCTTTTAATGATGGCAGACAAAATCCACTTTAATTGCTAATGTTACCTCGCTATCCACAGTATGAGCTGCACTCATGCAGGGAGCAAACGGGCACGGGCAAGTTTCATTTAAAATGTATATATATATATATACATTGAGCACCATAATTCATTGGACAGTGACACATTTTTTGTTATTTTGGTTCTGTACCCTAGCACTTTGAGTTTGAAAGGATACAATGACAATGATAAATGTCAGACAATGGAGGGGACTATGTACAAAAGGTTCTATCATTTCTAAACAGTTCATCCAATATGGATGAAAATACCCCCACATTAAAGCTGACAGTCTGCACTTCAACCTCATTGTCACTGTATTTTTTTCAAACTCAAAGTGCTAGAGTACTGAACCAAAATTACTAAAAATGTGTCACTGTCTAATGAATTATGGTACTCACTGTATAATGATAATATGCAATTTGAGGATTTGGTTTAGCCATTGACTGCAAGTAACAATTGTCTTGCAAATTCATGTAGCTTTCTGGTTTACTCTCAATCATGTTCTTTTAGTTACATGTTATGAAATTCAAACTTTAAACAAAGTCTCCAAATGAAGCCTTCATAAATGTGACATAATGGCTTCATAAATCATGCAAAAGCAAATATCATGCTTCATAAAGGGTGACATAACACCTTATTATGCAACATGTTAGGCCAAATGTGACATTACCAACAATGTCACCTGGCTAATGGCTAAGCATTATACAGGGTGACATAAAACATGCTTATGTAGGATGCTAGCCTAACTGTGACGCATTTGGCATAACATGTTGCATAAGGTGTTATGTCACCCTTTATGAAGCATGACATTTGCTTAGGTATGATTTATAAAGCCATTATGTCACTTTTATGAAAGCTTTATATATGCTATATAAAGCCTTTATATTGAGACTTTGTTTAAAGCGTGACCAACATTTCAAATACTGTATTTAGATCAAATAATTTTTTATTTCATGTTAAAATGGAATGGACAGTTCCAGAATTATCCTAATCTTTACCAAAAAGACTCCTCAGGTCAAAATGTATTAGATATTGGTTGAAACACTGCCTTCATGCTTTCCAAGTGCCATTTAGCCCAGGGCCTATGTGATCTCAGGCCTTATAGCACTTTTCGTATTTCTCTAAGAGTTTGTACAGTGGTGCTGTTTCTCCCATAATAAACCCTGGATGAGTGATGTGATTTATTCTACAAACTACTTGACTGCATCTTAGGCCTGAAGTATTCTGTAGTTTTGCAATTTTTTGAAGATTACATTTTATTTTATTTCCTTTTGAGGTTCTAAGCTTCTGTAGCTTCTTCCCTGCACAGTTTTATTAGGAAAATTGTGAAAACTGTTAGCCATTGATTTGACTTGATGAGGCTGTAGTGTTTCCAGCTGACTGAAAATTACAAAACATTTGCATGCAGCCTTTCACTTTAAAAAAAATCATATTATCAATGAAGACTCAATTTTCTCTGGCAGTTGTAAGTGCAACATTGACCCAGGGCCTTTTACAGTGGCATAATTAAGTTCAATGCAGTGGTAATTGGTCCACATTATAGCGGATCAGGTAACATTAGACTTTCTCTTCTCACAATGGAGCCTGCTGCTGCTGTCTTATAATGAGAAACCAAACACAGAACCAAAAGACATACAAAAAGCGATGTCGGAGCATCATCCAAATAGCTTTTACCTCCTCAGACGGGTTTCCTGTTCAATATTTAGCATTTCCCGTCCTGAGAGCTGTCAGTGCTGCCTTTGGAGTTTCCCCAAAACAGCGGCGGCTACAGTAGATGTTTGCAATGAGTCCCTGCCAATGACCATCTGCATGGTGTACAGTATGACAGATGGACACAAGAGCAGCTGCATGACTGTAATGTGAAACCAGGCTCTAAACTGGCCTCTCCAGTCTGAGGTCCTGATCACTATGCTTTGCACTCCGCTTTACTCTCTGCTCTCTTCTCTATACATTTTACTTGACAAATTACACTTAATTCTTTACACACAACTCTATTCTGTACTCCCTCTAGCCTACTGCACACTGCTGTGCACAGTACGCACAGATAAAGCGGCCCTTCTGTCAGATAATAAGTTTGTATGCATACTCATACTGTCAGGATGCAGATGATCAACCCAACAGATACCAGACAGAGGTGAACTGAAATGTTTTTTTGTTTTTTGTTTTTCTCTGAATGCTATGCAAGTGTATCTCCCTTTAACCCAGGTTGACACTACAGACATGAGGACACAAATACAAGAAATAAAACAAAATTTAAATGAAGATGGACGAATGTGACAGTTGATGACAGTTCTCTCTCGGGGGGCCTAATAATTGAAACCCATTGTTTTAAAGATATCATATTTCTGCAGTGTAATATTATACATCACACTGTATTGTCACAGATCATTGTGACATGTATTTGCTAGCACTGTATCTACTATAGTACATACACAGTCACACATGCAGTATGTGACAGCACTATGATCTCATAGGAGGAAGAAACACCTAGTGAGGCTGATTCTGTTGGCTAGAACACGGAGTAACACAAGCACATAACCATATTTAACGTGAAAAAGTATGTCACATTCCCAAACATCCTTGATTGGTGATTATAAAATGGGTAATACGGTCAGTAACTGTATAGCTGGTTCTGTGGGACTTTTTCTCTTTTTTTCTCCCCTGGGTCCAGTGCTCTTTGTGCCCAGGCAGGAGCCCGAACGGATGCTTAGCGGTATAAAGGTATGAAAACATAAAAATCATTTTTAATTTCCCATAATGAACCCAGCTCAAAACTCAAAGCCCAGCCTTTTCTTTTGGAATTGCACAAGACTGGAAATACCTTGAGACAACACGACAGGATATTGGATAATAAGGTTAACATATTGGAGACAATATGCTCTCAATAAGCACGGACAGCTGTGGTTTTCTTTGAGCCATTTAATAGACTGGTCTAAACAAAAGGTAACAGTGCGGTCACGCTTGTACGTAAACAATACAAGTATGGTCTTGGTAATATTTTTAAGCCTTAACTATTTCACAAATTCAGCCTCCTACAAACATTAGTCACAAATGGACTCTGGGGGCAGTCTTCTGCACAGATGGCTAATGGCGGAGTTGAAGGAAATTAAGGGATTTATCACAGGAAATTATATTAACATTAGAAACAGAGGGGTCATGAATTACCTTGCTTTTCGTCACGTATATTATTCTACATATAGAAATTTCATCTGGTTGTGGTGAGCACAATATTTCCTAGAAGCATAAAGTTGCATTAAACGCATTTTTTAGTGAGTTACCAAAAGCCTTTTACCAAACTGTTGCTATTTCCGGAGGTAAAAGACATGTCAAAGCAGCCAAATGTGCCTGAAAAAAATAAGTTTTAATAAGTGTTTATATGAATACTGGGCAAATGGTTTTTGTCATTTGCTGTCCAAAAACCCTTGATTCTTGATTGGCCATTAAACTGACAGATGAAAGGACATTGCTTTACAGACGGGCAAATATCTGGTTTATATGGTTGATGGCTACCTCCTTTAGCTAGCATTATTTCTGTCAGGACGACTCACAGATTCAAAGAACATGTTATAATGAATGAATGTGCTGCATTATTATTTTGGTTTGGCACTGAATGGATCTGCTTTAGGTACTACTCTGGAGCACGGGCATCTCCCCGCAAACAGGAGATGACCAGAACCCCCCCCGTACCAAAGCAGATCCAAACAGGTGGAAGCTGGGGTAGTGGAGGGTGATCGCAAATCGTAACGCAGAAACCAAAGCAAACAAAGCAGCAAACAAATGAGCAGCAAAGAAAGATCTGATTATTGGTTTTAAAATGGCCGCTCCGTTAGAGGTGTGTGCATGTAATTGGTTGAGTATGAGACGCGTGGTTGCTAACCAACCGGCAAGAGTTTCCCGATAGACATTGCTATACGCTCTATACGTTCACAACGCTCATTTGGGTGCTGTCAGGCAGGCAACCATGCTGTTAACGTGGAGGCTGTGGATGCAGTTCCATAGGAATAGAAGGTTGAGACAGACAAGATATTGGAGCAACTTGAGTTTAATTAAGAAAAACTCTAATAGCACTGCATCACACATATTGCATTCCAAGCAGTCCACCATTTTATTTCCCTGTGCTCCCATTACAATATACACTACACACACACACTACATGCACAGACACACACCACACCACGTCATCGTGCTTGTTATAGAGTGGAGAGTATTTGCCAAATCGTCACCTTCTTAAAATAATCGCCTATGTCATTTTTTGAGGAACATGAGATTTTTGCTTAAATCAGCTCTTCATGATGCTGGCCACCTCTGGTAAAGTTGCCTAGATCCTTAATTGAAAGGATCATGCTGTTTTACCCCGGTAATGTAATCGCCTAAGTCAAGAGTGCTCTTAGGCTGTTTGTATGTTTGCCTAAGTCACAATAAATTTTGACTTAGGCATTTTTACAAGTTATTAATATGGCGGCTGCTTCAAGATGCACAAAGAAAATCAACATAAATGAAGTCATTTCCATGATTCTGGACTCGTCCCCGAATGGTAAGTGATAATGTTTACTACAATATTTGGCTAGGCTATAAATGTTGTGTAGTTATTTAGTCTTTAATCCTCTTATGTTACATAATTGACAGACAGCGTTATTTGTAAGTCAATAGTCATCTATTGATATACCCTTTTTGTGTGAAATGATTAACAAATATCATATATTCTGTATTTGGTTCAGTTTATTCTGTTTTCTGAAAAACTTGAAAATATGAAGGTGATTATTTTAAGAAGGTGACGAAATGATAATCTAGTACAGAGGTCACCAACTCTGTTCCTGGCAAGCTACAAGGCCTGGTGGATTTTGTTTTTATGTTCAGAAACCAAGTTAGACATCCCAGGTGAGGTGAGTTGACTGCAATGAATTGCTCCTTACTGAGTAATAATGAGAACCAACAATATGGCGTGACATCTAAATGTGACATGATTTTCAGTACATGATTGGTCATTGTAAAGAAAAATGTATGTCTGTTTATAAACCATTATAAAGAAATGTACATATTTAAACTTCTGCAGTGGACCAGGCTTGCCTTAGGAGTTTTGGTGAAGTGACTACAATAGTCACACCCGAATCAGACCTTTATTTTCACATGAGATTGCAGCTTTACTAAGAGACTGCTGCTCCAATGAAAAAGCAGAACTGGTGTGATGACAATGGTATGATTATGATGAACAGAGAACAGTATAAAGCAACTGAAACTAAGTTAAACAAAAAATAAACAATTGGTCATATCCCAAGAGACCAGTAAAATCCTTATCTTTTAAATGTGTGGATAATTTTTTTTTCTCAGAAACAAATCGAAACAAATCTGTTTCTGACACATCTCTGCAATGTTGATCAATGCATGCCTCTTCTGGATCTAAAGCCCTCCTTCAAAGTGCTGTGATGTCCCTTGCAAGACATACCTTACAGACAAGCCTTTGTAATATCACAGCAGGTGGGGACACAATATGTGCGGGGTATTTTGGAATGATGTGGCAAACAAAAGCTTCTCATTTTACCCTTAAACTTGATGTGAAATAAATGAGAAACACACATTCAGGTCAGGATGCTACATGCCAGCTTCAATTACAATGTTACGTGCACTTACACAGGGCCTTCACCTGCTGCTGCCACTTACGATTGGTTTGACTGGTGTTTCATACTGCCCTTTATACCAAGTTATTCACAAAGAAATCAAACAATAACAGGTAAACCTGAGTTTATCAAACAGTATTGTCAAAAGGTGAAAGGAGTTGCATTTATTTATTTGTTTTACTACTTTTTTATTTTAAATACAGACGACCAAGTGAAGACAGAGCAAATTAATAAAGACGATGGTGAGATGAGACCACAGAAATATCATAAGAAAAATGGTTTCCAGAAAGTGTAAACGTATTTAAGTTGATGTTGTAAAGACCCAGGGATAACCCCAATACAAACAACTTCCAACATGGTTTCCCCCGAGGTATTAATAGTGGAGGCGGAGTGCCTCGGCTGAATTGACGAGTGTCTCTGCAAACATCAGAGAAAAATCAATAAAACCTCAGACTCAGATCGCCATAATGTTGTGCTATTTCACAAAATGGTCATTGTGTAGTCTGGTAGAGACAACCTTGGTGACTAGTCTAGTACAGATATTGCTGGAGAGTACTCTGGCATTGATAGCCTTGGTGATTAGTCAAGTATAGACAGCGCTATGGATTAGGCCAGTACTGATAGCCTTAAGCGTAGTACTCTAAACTAGCAAGCTGTGTCTGTTTTAGTGGTCATATGTTCAAGTACGCCAAAATTATAGACAGCAATCCATACTGGCATCAACAAGAGTGAGCAAATATCAGTGGTCCCGCGAAGACTATTTTACTCTGTCCCATCTCAGAAAGTTCAACATTCAACATTTTGGATGTTTTTTTTTGGGGGGTAATTCAAGTCTTCACTTTCATAATTTTTTCCTCCCATACATCCATGCAAATGATCTCTGAAACAGTCATTTCATTTTTTTTTTATTATACTTCCTGGTAAAAAAAAAAAAAAGAGTACTGGTTCTGATTAATAACTTGTTTGAAAAATCTAAATAACTTTTTTTTTTTAGAAAGCGGGATTGAGGTTATATTTATTTAGGGGAGTGCATGTTGGCTGCAGAAAAATTCACTCAAATGTCATAGTCCTATAGAAATAAGGGCACTGGGTGACAGTGTATAGTGCATTATGGGTGATAAACAGCTGTGACCCCATTTTCACAGGCAGGCTATTGAGAGGTGTATCGTTTTTTTGCCTTTCCCATGCCTGTGTTGATTCACTATCTCTATCGTCATTGTTTTGCCATCTCTCCACTGTGTTTCCTACCCATAGCTCTTTTCTTTTCTATCTATTCTTGTTCCCTCTCCCTCCGACCAGGCACCTGTTCGAGTCCCAAGCCACTTCTGAGCTTGGTCAGTTCATATTTTATTGGTTAACTTTGAGGTATGCTTGACAGAGATGTTTGTGGGCTTCTGTCTGGATTTGCTCCAAACAAAAAAATAAACATAAACACTCTTGACATACAGAAACTACAGTACATCCCATGCATGGTTCAACCTATAAATTGGTCCATAAAGTATGTGCATGTCAGTATCTCACCATTTTTTATACAATGTCGCCATCTAGTGGTTTCCTGAAATATTATTTTTTAAACTGTCCCATAGTCCTTGATGGGACAGGCTAAGATTTCATGAAGCTCCATAGGTGTGGTGATTTATTATTTCTTGAAATAATTGACCTACCAAGAATAACAAAATGAAGGAAACTCAGCCGTTTTGAGACCCATTGGGAGTACACAACCCAACATGGGAGTACCCAATTTATATGCTATGCATTTCTACAGTATCACTGAACATTTTCAGGTTAATTGTAACCTTGTTCAAGGACACAATGCCAGAGCCCCATCTGGCTAAAAAGCTAAAATAAAAAGAATAAAGAAGAGGAATGTCTTATGCAGAGAGGTCATGGGTTTGACGTAGGAGGGTACGGTGGTCAAAAAAAAAAAGTTTTAGGCAGTGTTGCCACGTTCTGGAAAATTTGAACCTTGCAGTGTTTGGACAAAAACTACTGCAAGGGATTTGTATTGTAGTGGGCATATATCAGGTAAATTGAAAGGAATTGCAGAGCACTTCTCATGTGATGTAACCAGTAAACCCATAAATTGGCAACGTCAGAGTGCTACTTTACACAGACTGCATTTTATTGGATTTGCATTAGATATTATTTTAATTCAAAGGCTTTTCAGTTGTTGCTATCTCAGCAACCCCTGTATAGAATAGTCTTCAATCAATGGAACTGAAAACGTATCTAGTCTTAAACAATTGCAGGTACATTGTAGTCAATGTCGATGTCAAGACTTAAGGTACTGCAGTACACTATGGGCTTGATTTACTAAAACCTTTAGCATGTACAAAAGCCTTTTGCACACACAAAACTCATAATACAATCAATGATTGGTGAAAAACAAATGCCACGTCCAATCATTTGTTATGTTATTGGTTTTGCGTGTGTGCTAAAAGGTTTTGTACATGCTAAAGGTCTTAGTAAATCAAGCCCATAGTATACTGCAGTAGCTTACGTCTTACAGTGTGAATGATGTGAAAATCCCAGTGTTTTGTAAATTAATTCATTTAGAAATGGCTCATCTGTAGTTAGCCCGATATGTGACTCCATACACTGATCTTTAAAAGAAACGGCCATTTTAATTTCCCCCCTCAGAGTCCCCTGTGATAGAACAGTTGTTTGTCTGCTGTGGCAGTCTGGAGCTCCATTTCCAAGTTGTCTTTTTGAATCTGCAATAGAAAAGGACAGAATCAGACTTCTTACTGCACATGGAGTTACACAGCTTGGGTGCAGGGACCACAGGAGATCCATGAAGACCTCAGCAAAATTGACATTTTTGTTTAGTTCAATAGCTTAGAAAATAACAGATCTTGGACTTTCAGATAAACCTTTTGTGGTCTACGCATCCTTGGTGATATTATGATGATAGTAATTTACCTTAAATAAGACGGATAATACATTACATCACATGCATTCGTGTGTTGCAGTGTTAAAAAGCCACTGCACTGCAGCCTGCAGTTGGATGTTGGATAAATGTGTAAAATGTTATGGTTTATTGAGTTGGGGGGTCCTCAGACACAGAGTGGTCATTTAAGGGGGCCTAGACATGAAAGTTTGGGACTCCAGCTGTATAGGATTCTGCCGGTTAATGTATCATATAAGGCTATGCTGCAAGTGATCTTCCTTTCGTAAACATACACCATGTGGCTGTATCAGCTCTCCAGTTCCACACAGACCAATGAGACCAGCGACTGCAGGTCTGTGACAGCCTACCGTACACATCTGAGGAAAGAGACTGAAGGACAGTGGAACCATCAAGCCCAGGGCCAGGGCAGCGCTGATGTGCCGAACCGGGGCCACCAACAGGGGGCTCCTCCGAAATAAGCTTGTCCTGCAACAAATATTTGTTTGACTTTTGCCATTTGCCAGATGCTATTCAAGATAGAGCTATGTGTACACAATAGTACTTTTGCCTTTCAGCTGGTATTCAGTATATTTACCCTATATGTGCCCTTTATTTATTTTGTGAAACAATTTCATTTATTATTATCTATACAATTAGGACTGAACTTCTATCTATAAACTTATATCTATATAATTTAGCCAGCTTGCTTGCAAAGTAAAATGCTAAAAACAATATCAACCAAAGAAGGCTCATGTATCTAACCAAAACAGTTGTCTAATAAAAATAGAAGATGAAATGGACACTGTATGGTCAAATTTAGAGGAAGAATGGAGAGGATACCGAGAAGGCAGTTAGGGATAAACGCCAGTCCCGTGAGGACAGACGGACAGCCATACCTCTTTAAGAGAGCAATAAGCAGACTGGGCAGCGCTGCAGTGGTTCCCATCATAGTAGCTCGAGACAGGGCGGTCTCATTCACAGCCTATCAGAAAGAAGCACTTTGAACAGCACTTTCAACCTATAGGTGCATCGTGGTTATTCTGAAGTTGTAAACTCCACATTTAAGCCATGGATAGCACTTAAGACTAGTCCCCTTTTACACCAAACATCACAAATGTGGCTGTACTCCTCTGGTAACCTTTCATATCAGAATGGTGACAGCACAGAAAAAAACATTGTTGTATATAGTCTTTTTAACAAATAGAAGTGAATTCCACACTCGTACAGTAAATTCTAGATCTGATAAATTAATAATTCATAATTTGTCCAAGAAAAACCCCTTGATGCGCTTTAAAAACAGCACATAAAGTACTGAATTATGTGTGTGTGAATGATCTCTGCTTAACTTTAGAATTTCTGTCCAAAGTGCTAGAATGACCGCAGCATTTCTTCTCACCTTCGAGCCAGCTTTCTGTGAGATTCCAACACAGTTCCCGTTGGAATCAAATACCTGGACGCCATTATTAATCTCTTCACCTCTCACAACGAGCACATTGAAGGCAGCAAGCAGGGCTGGAATACAGGATATGATGGTGACTGAGGCCCTGTTCAAAGCCTAGGACTGAGGAACGAATCACTTGGTTCATGTATGTGGGTACTCATGTATGTGGGCAAAACCTGTGCTCCCCCTCACGGGGATTAGCGCTCTGTCAATCCAGAGGGCAGGACTGTACTGTGCATTCAGTAACTGCAAGCATGTAAGACAAGCAGGCAATACACCAATTCCCACAAACCTGAAGTGATGGCAAATAAAGTTTTTAACCTGTCAAAAATGAAGTTACACTATATGGCACATGACCACTTCCATTCATACAGTATATACTGCCTCTGTCTTCTGTGTTAAATAACTATGGTGTAAAAATTAACTTTGCCGGTAGTCACTAAACCATACCCCCCCCCCCCCCACCCCATCCCCACTTTTCAGCACTAGTATGGACACAATTTTCATGCCCCAAAAATGAAACGGGGCCACACCCACACTGAAAAACCTCAAACTGAAACGGGGCCACCCCCACACAGCAAAACCTCAAACAGCCATTCAACTGTTACGCTGATATTGTCAGTACCAATTAGTGTGTGAGAGAGATTAAGAGAGATATGTATTTAAATTCCTTTTTGGCTTCTCATTTCCAGAGTACTTACCTGTGAGTGCAACCCATAATATTGTGCAATGTGTGGTGCAGGTGACACCTACCTGCCAATGGAACAGGCAACACTGATCTACAAAACGCCTGCACAGGTGGGCTTTTCAGGCCATAGCGCGTCATTACAAACTGAGGAATCGTCTGAAAATAAAAAACAAACACATTTGGTGGTTATACTTATACTTCATGTTAGGCTATGAAATCTTCCTTCTCAATAGAAGTGCCAAGATTTTACTGCTCAACTGCACTCACCCCAGCACATGTTGCATATGTGACTGTTCCGACAACCAAAAGAGCCTGTTTCAGCGTCATCTTATTTTCCTATCAGGAGTGAGAAAAAAGTTCACCTTTGGCCAATAAAGTCCTAGACTACCCCTGCCTTCATTGCACACAATGCACATATGATCAAAACAGTGGGCCAGGCCTGTGCCCTTATATCTAAAACGGACAAGTAAATTAACCTTTCCAAGCCTGTAGTTTAACGATGTGCGTTCTGACCTGGTTTACATAAAAGCATTGAGTGGTAACTAAGCAAATTGAATCTAGGTCTTCATTTACAATCAATGGCATTCTGAGAAGGCTACCAGTTTAACATGGTAATTATATCTCCATGAAATGAAAATCATTGAATGTGTACTCCATACCCACATGGGGGACGTTATCTACCTCTGTGTATTTCTGGAAGCTATTGGGTTTGTAAAGATAAAATAATTTCCAAACTTCATTAGGCTAATATTTGCATGAACATATCAAGTTTACTTGCATCAATGAAAGAACAAACTCTTTAGACAAAACATGCTATAGTGAATAAGTTTTTGTACATTACCTTGCTGGTAGTGGAATTTCTGTTGCTATAGTTAAATCCAGCACTGTAACTCTGTAACAAAAACTAAACAGAGAAGTATTGCTAAGCCTTCCTCAAAGAAAACATAGAAATGCTACGTGCAGTTAAATAGATTAACCAAAATCATCAAAAGCACCAACCTGCCAAAGGAAAGCAGGCGTGACCCCTTTGTGTGGCAATAAGCTGGCTACGACCTGTAAGGCATCGAGAAGGAACATACATCTGAAATATTTTACTGCTGGCAAGTACAAGACAACAATGACAATGAGGAGTATGATGAATGCTATAATTTTTAATGCGCTATTTTTAACTTGCTTTATTTTTTAACACTAATAAAAACAATCATAACAAAATCAAAAATATAAAATAAATACTTAGATATGTTATGCTTGTTTGAAAGGAATGAAAGTGTAAAAGATATTTTCCCACAATTGGCGTTTCCCTGTAATATTAATCACTGCATTGTTTAATGTTTGCACCAATGTCAGCTGCCTGGATAATCTTGGTTAAAAAGTCACAAATCTCTGAAAATTGGAATTACTTTCTTTTCCAGTCTCCATCTTTCCCTTTAAAGTTTTTGTTGGTTTCTCTCCAATGACAAGTATGACCGATTGACCAAAAATTGAACATCGGAGAAAAATGTGTAGACACGCATGAAACTACAGTGCTTCTGAATATAAAAACTGAACAGCCATGCTAATCATTTTTCAACTCACCAAAGGTGCAGCAACAGGAAGGAATGCTGAGGTTACCCCAAAAGGAGAGAGCAAAAGGTATAGACAGTGAGAATACTGAAGATTTGGGAGAGCACCAAAACAATGCTTAGAATGGTTATACTTATTAGTTTACTTCTTTAAAATTTCAACAGCCTTATAAAGATAAGGAGGGATGTTTCACACAGGTACCATGTTATAATTATTATACTACTTTCTTTTTTTTTCTTTTTTTTTTAGTTATTCTTGGTCACAATGTAAAAAAAATTATTTGCTGGATGAGGCAAAACTGTTTCTTACTTCATATTCTTCATAGTTATTTTATACAAAAAGAACCAAAGAAAACATATATAATATCAAGTCTATTGCACTGTTTTAAATTATTATTTTTTAAATCCTGAAAGCAATACGTTTTCAGATCTTATACTGCCCCCTACAGCAGGCTTTGTTATTTGTCATTTGCAGACCTTGTTGCTGTAAGTCATCAAGGGACTGAGGTGTTTTGGACAACTGGCAACATTTCCATACGCTATTACAGCATGTGAAATGTATACTACATACCATCAAACTAAACATTTGTTTATTTCACAATATCAGTGGATTTAGGCGGTTATTTAAACAAAAGTTAGGTAGGGGGCAATTAATTCCAAGATGCTAGTTTTTAGCATTGGTCCAATTTAGGTTTAGCCAATTTTAGCTACAACGATGAGACCAGGACAGCATCACTACAGCCTTACATACTATTTTGGGGGTAAGTAAAACAATATCAAATTTTTCAAAATGGGTGAACTATCCCTTTAAGCTGTTAATATATATACCCGGAGTGCTATCTATCCATCCAGATAGTTTTGCTGAGATTTATAGAAATGTAGCTCACCTTGATTTCACCTTGCCAAAACAGACCTCAATGGGTCTGTGGCGCTCAAAGCGGCAAAAATGTACATTCGAAAAAAATTTACAGCAATGTCTCTTTCCAAATATAATGACACGGTTACTCACAAACATCCACAGACCTTGTTGTGCAGTTTTTTCTAAAACTATTTTCTACCAAAGTACGCCAACTCTATCTGTATATCTGCGCAGTCTCAACCAAATCACACAAGTATTCTGGGGCTTAGTGTCAACACTGCGCCCCAGAATTCTTCTCGTTCTTCTCACTCTAAATGTGTCTTGAAAATGATCCTTCTAAATGTGAAAACATGATTTTCAGCTCACTAAAATATGCCTAGGCTATATATATATATGTCTATGCCAAAGCATGAAGATGTTTACATTTTCTTACCTGGAGGGCGGAATATTATTGGAAGTATGGCACCAGTGTCGGAGTGAACAGATGACTAAAAATGTTTTAAACAAAATAGTGTGTATAATCAGTTACCATACATTTTCAAACATATCTCTTAGATATTAAACTTTACTGTACCATTCTGAATCATGAATGGTACTTATCTACAATAATATGGCTATTCAAATGAAACATCAAATATGACATTCAACTTGATTCTAGATTTTATTATTATTATTATTTAAAAAATAAATCACTCAGTTGAAAAAGAGAAAATACTTTTTTGAAGTCAAACATAATTAACTGAACCACAACAATTTTTAAGTGAACTTTAACCTGATAGTTTGCTTCAAATATATACGTATGGTTCTGTTTCTATCTTGCATGAAACATCAGCAGTGTTACTACACAAAGGTGTACATTAAAACCAATCAACTGACCAGAAGCAATGTGAATAAAATGCAACAAAATAAAACGAAATAGCAAAACAATAGCAACTAAATAAAACAAACTAAAACATTTACTAAAATTAAGTTAGAGAAAAAGTAATAGTAATAGCTGACATAATCGTTTAATTAGCTGTGAAAGTGCACAGAATCACATGTGATTCAATGAACCAATCAGGCACACAACCTACCAGGCTCAGGTTCCATGAATCATCTACCTGAAAAATATAATAAAATGTTAATTGAAAATCCAGAAATCACACATGAAAAATGTATTTAATCAAATCTTTATCCTGTTATGGAGCCGATACTTACCTCTCTCTTGTTCTTCTGATCTTCTGTACTTCCAAGCAGAGAACGAGCTTTCTCAATGTCACCCTGCTCAAGAGAGAATATGCCCCTACATTAAATCTGAGATTCATAATAAAAAAAAATCTGAAATTGAGGTTCTTATATACTCACGTCAGAGGAAAGAAGGCAGACTGGATCAAGGATATTAATCCACAGACGAAGTCTGTGCTGGAAAGACTGGAAGAAACAAATTATATCACAATTTTATTCCACTAACGTTAAATGGGCTCTTGACCCGTGTTTTTTTTCCGTAACAAATACTCTAGCGCTCGCATAAAGTTAACGATGACTAAAGCAAACATCAACTTGAGTGAGCTGCAGGGTCGGAGAAGCCTCATGCGTGAGGAAAGAAACGTGCGCACGCTTCAAAAAGAAAGTGCGCATGTGCGCGAATGTCGTAAAATAAGTGCGCGTGTGCAGCAAACAAACAGCGAAAGAAGGGGTGCATCCCAATAGTCGAAAAATGCAATCTTTTCTCCTCCATTACCACTCCTCTACTCCGTGCCCCGCAAACCAATCTTTCGTTCCTCACTCCCTACACTGTCCCAATAGTGTAGAAGACCAGCGAAGCGGCTTCAAACTCGGCTTTTCCTCCCCTCCGGCGAAGCATACATCGATGTATGCTACTGCTGAAGTTTTTTCCACATTTTTGGGTGACATCATCGCGCTCACGCCCACAGAGATTTAAGAAAAGGCAACATTGATGATGCGTATCTATGCCTAATATGAATTTCCCCAAGATAATGATGCCCCAATGCAAGATATTTTGCCTAAATTGTGTGTGCTTCAGTAGGTTATTTCCACACAAAGGACATAGCATCCTACAACGGATAACAAAATGCCAGTCCGTTTTTGTGGTTCATATCCAATTTGGCAATTTAAGTCAGGGAAATGGCTTTATTTATTTGCTTGCACAATAACGTCCTATATTAATGTCCTTTAAGACTCTGGAGGACACAGATGTACTCCAACTTGTATCACACCAGCGTGCAACCACCTGCCCACTGGACCGCATCCCTTCGGCAGTCCTCCAGTCTATATCCGGTGAGGTCCTTCCATATCTGTCCTCCATTATTAACACCTCCTTAACCTGTGGCTATGTTCCTGCTGTTTTCAAAACTGCCTGTGTTACCCCACTCCTTAAGAAACCTAGCTTGGACCCCTCTGATGTCAGAAATTATCGTCCTGTGTCTCTCCTGCCCTTCCTGTCAAAAGCTCTTTAACGAGCTGCCCTTAACTAACTGTCTGGTTTTCTCCACCAGAACAACCTGCTCAACCCTCATCAATCCGGTTTCAGAACCGGGCACTCTACCGAAACTGCGCTCCTGACTGTGACCGATGCACTCGCCACAGCTAGAGCCCCCTCCCTCTCCTCTGTCCTGATTCTCCTTGACCTGTCTGCAGCTTTCGACACGGTCAACCACAAACTCCTGATCTCCACACTGGCTGAGATGGGCATCTCTGGAACTGCTCTTTTTTAGTTTACATCCTATCTCACAGATAGATCCTACCAAGTCTCCTGGAAGGGCTCTGTCTCTGCACCTCATTCACTTTTTACAGGAGTCCCGCAGGGATCTGTACTGGGTCCTCTGCTGTTCTCCATTTATACTAAGTCTCTTGGTTTGGTTATTAATTCACATGGCTTCTCTTACCATTGTTATGCTGATGACACTCAACTCTTCCTCTCTTTCCCTCCATCTACCCCACAGGTTAAAGAGAGGATATCTGCTTGCCTGGCTGACATCTCTGAGTGGATGTCTAGCCATCACCTGAAGCTCAACCTCGACAAGACTGAGCTGCTCTTCATGCCATACAAGACCCCCGCTTCTAGACTTGTCCATCACCGTCGACGGAACCACAGTGACCGCCTCCCACTCTGCAAAGAACCTGGGGCCGGTCCTGGACGACCGGCTGGACTTCAAAGAACACACCAGGGCAACGGCACGGTCCTGCAGTTTCCTCCTGTACAACATCAGGAGGATTCGGCCGTACCTGAACACCTACTCCGCTCAGCTCCTTGTCCAGACCATAGTCACCTCACGTCTGGACTACTGCAACTCCCTTCTCGCAAGCCTGCCAGCCTGCGCCATTCTGCCCCTACAACTGGTCCAGAACGCGGCTGCTCTGCTTGTGTTCAACCTCCCGAAGTTCTCACACATCACCCCCCCTGCTGAGGTCACTCCACTGGCTGCCAGTCGTGGCCAGGATCAGGTTCAAAGTTCTGACCCTGGCCTAAACTGCAGCCAAAAGGTCAGGCCCCTCCTACCTACAGGACTTGATCCAGCACTACGCTCCTGCTCGACCACTTCGCTCTGCTGCTGCAGGGCGACTTGCACTTCCCTCCCTCCATGTTAACGGCTCTCGCTCGTCCCGACTGCGGAGCTTCTCCACCCTAGCGCCCCAGTGGTGGAACGAACTCCCCACTCCGCTGCACTCAGCTCAGCTGAAACACTGTCTGTTTTCAGTCGTGGTCTGAAAACGCACTTTTTCAGACTCCACCTTGACTAACTACCTATATAGGACCAATTATATAGTACGTACTTCCTGCTAAATCTTTTATTTTCTATTTGTGTTTTTTGCTATTTTAATAGTTAAGAATGTATAGCCGACTGTATTCTATGTTCAGTACTAGGGACAGCTCCTACGTTGTGAGAAAGTTGTGCTTTGCCGGATTTGCTTTGTAGTTGTGTCAATGACCTTCAATATGCACTTATTGTGCGTCGCTTTGGATAAAAGCGTCTGCCAAATAACTAATGTAACATTGCTTATTAACGAACATGACGGTACATAAATATAGCCTAAGAATGACAATTACCATTTCAGTAGCTATGTGAAGGCATTAATGAATTTATTCAACCATTACAAAGGACTTTTTAAAATTTGATTTAAAAAATTACAGTAGCCTATAGCCTATGAGGTGAATTAGTGCTCGGTATGTTCAGACATCGGGAACATCGGGATTCTGGAATTACAGTAAATTGTTATCTTTGCGTAGCCTATACTACAACATGTTTACTTTGATCTAATGTTGCTGATTACATGTTAATTAGTGTCTCCACGCGAACCGCAATACAGGCTATGTTTACACTGTACGCAACTAGGTTACTTGCAGTTAAAATATAATAACTTAAAATATATTTTGGAGCTTTAAATGGGCTGACCATGTGTACGATCTGTGATTGGCTTTGGGAATATTTGTGGGCTCGACGTCAGTCAAAGTTATGATAGGGCAACTTAATCAATAGTCGACGGCGATTTTGATGACGGTGAAGCAGAGTCGCTGTCCCAATTTTGTTCACGGCTCCTCTCCTCCCCTCCTCCCCTCCTCCCCTCCTCCCCTCCTCCCCTCCCTTCCTCCATATACTTCCGGGTAGTAGTGGAGTGGAGGTGGGGAGGTCGGGAGTGAAGAATATTGGGACGCACCCATGGAGTCTGTTTATAAAAAGCCAAAGCTGGAGAAAACGCCCGTGTTGGTAAGCCTACGTTCTTATGAATTTTGAGCAATGGTATCTCCAGCCTACCGAGTTGCATCCTACCAGCTGGTATTAGATACAATGATGAATTTGCCTTTGTAATAAATCTTAATGTAGCTGGTATGCAAGTTTGCGTAGTACAGTACAGTACAGAGGATGCAGTATGCATATACAACACATCCCCATAATAAAATAAAAGATAGGTGGCATTAATACGTTTTTTTTTCATCCTTCAAAAGAGAAACAAAATATTTTTTCGAAATAATTAAACTTTTTTAATGAGCATTAATGTGGTTTTTAAAGGTAAGCTTGTCATCTAGACATATACCCAATTTAGCTGTCCTAACCTAAATGATATGCAAAAATCTACAAGTGTCAAAAACAGCATTAGTGCTGATGATTGTATCTACAAGATATTGTTTTTTAGTCGAACCAAGGGCTTTGTCCTGCCCTAATGTCAAGTTTTCAGACCGTCTGCTATTGTTCTACCAGTCCAGTGATGAATGGTTATGATTTTAACATACCGCTGATGCACAGTATTGTTTTCTCATGTTTTTTTGCCAGCCTCACATCACAATTCAAAAGCGAGATGGAGAGCTATCACTCCAGAAGTGTATCCGGAACTGCACTCATTACCACTGTCCATTCTGCACAGAAGATTTATTTAAACCCACAATACTCAGCAAGATCAAACGGCATCTGTTAGCACAGAGAGAGAGCCGTACAGCATGAAGGTTTGTATGAGTGTGACCTCTCATCTACTGTTTATATGTATTGGAAAACCATGGGTACAATAAGAAGGAAAGTAATATGACATGTTAAAATAATGTGAAACGATAAACTCCCCAACACTGTGTCTCTTGCTGTGCTTGCAACTTTATTAATGAAAAGTTGACACGTTTCAGACAACAGTCCTTCGTCTGAGTCTTAGAGTGAATGGTAAAAAACAGACTCTTATAAAGACTTCCCATGATTAGTCCCCTGATTGATAATTGACAAATTTCATCATTACAACATTTTCACCATAGTCTAAGCGTGAAGGAAGTACAATAAACATATAGGCATACAATATAAAGAATATCAGATCACAAATAGAAATTCGTGAAAACATCAACCATAACATGATAGTTATCATGCGTCATAAATCACTATATGGAATAATATAAATAAAAATAAGAATAACCAGTCCACCTGTCACATGACCTAACCAGCCGCTGGGAACAATCCATATAATACTTACAACATGACATTTAACAATAGTTCATCATTAATAAAGACATTTAACAATAGTTCATCATTAATAAAGACATTTAACAATAGTTCATCATTAATAAAGACATTTAACAATAGTTCATCATTAATAAAGACATTTAACAACAGTTCATCATTAATAAAGACATTTAACAACAGTTCATCATTAATAAAGACATTTAACAACAGTTCATCATTAATAAAGACATTTAACAACAGTTCATCATTAATAAAGACATTTAACAATAGTTCATCATTAATAAAGACATTTAACAATAGTTCATCATTAATAAAGACATTTAACAATAGTTCATCATTAATAAAGACATTTAACAATAGTGCATCATTAATAAAGACATTTAACAATAGTTCATCATTAATAAAGACATTTAACAATAGTTCATCATTAATAAAGACATTTAACAATAGTTCATCATTAATAAAGACATTTAACAATAGTTCATCATTAATAAAGACATTTAACAATAGTTCATCATTAATAAAGACATTTAACAATAGTTCATCATTAATAAAGACATTTAACAATAGTTCATCATTAATAAAGACATTTAACAATAGTTCATCATTAATAAAGACATTTAACAATAGTTCATCATTAATAAAGACATTTAACAATAGTTCATCATTAATAAAGACATTTAACAATAGTTCATCATTAATAAAGACATTTAACAATAGTTCATCATTAATAAAGACATTTAACAATAGTTCATCATTAATAAAGTTGCAAGCACAGAAAGAGACACAGTGTTGCAGAGTTTATCATTTCACACTTGGCATTCGCGTATCTCCAGCACCTGTGGTCTACACAGTCTAGTGTGCAAACTTTTAATTCTTATATGTTAAAATAATGTCACATTATTCCAGAAACATTTCTATTGTGCCATTTTCCATCCAAGGCCATTCCACAGCACCACATTTATTTACCCTGTTTTTTTCCAGATTATGCAATCTACAAATGCAACCTCAAGTGTTTGTCAAATGCGCAATTCCACTGTGTGTACTGCGCATCAATGTTTGTCTGGAGAGATGCATACATCAACCACCTCACACAATGTGAAAACACAAGCTTGGCCATAGAGTCTAGCCTTGGATGTGTCTGGCGCAATAGAGCCAGAGCCAGAGCCAGCCATCAACGAGCCAGAGCCAGAGCCAGCTATCAAAGAGGTGTCGCCAGCTATCAACGAGCCAGAGCCAGAGCCAGAGCCAGGGTCAGCTATCAAAAAGGTGTCGTCAGCCATAAAAGAGGCTTAGAGATTTAATTCCAATATCACGACATCTACATGCAATACAAAAAAGAGTGGGTAGGGAGAGAAACAGAGGAGGAAATACAAAAGAGGAGGTAGTGATGACCAGACTTAGAATAGGACACAGTAACTTGAACGGGACTCTCAGCATTATAGGGAAACATCCAACTGGACTCTGTGAACAGTGTCATGAACCAGAAACAGTACAGCACGTTCTTGTTAACTGCTGGAAATATGTCATAGAAAGAAAAGACATGATGGATGGAATGGAAAGAGCAGGACTAACAGGAGCCGGTTTAAAATACATTCTGGAGTGTGGTGGAAGTGGACAAGGCAGGAAGTATTTGAGCACATTTCTTAAGAGAACAGGACTGATGCGAAGACTGACAAAACGGACACTGTAGGAGTTAACTAACTCCAGAAAATGGCAGTAATGCACTGCAAAGGATGCAAGCTGCCGTTACTCCAAAGAAGAAGAAGAATTCCAATATCACGCAATTCAATCACGTCACAGGCACTTACTTTTTCCAAGCCACAAGTTTAGCTCTCGCGTGATTTGCCTCCTGGATTTGGCTACATTCGCGCGCATGCGCACGTTTCTTGCTCACGAGTGAGGCTTCGACCGTGCAGCTGGCTGTTAATTGACTTGAGTCGCCGTTTACGGAACGCTATAAAGTAATGTAGGCTAGTCTACTTTGCGAATCACGGATCTAGCTACATTAGTAATATGTTCAGTTTGAGTTGACATTCGCTATTTCGCCTAATTCAGAGACCCTTAAATATAATAAACAGCTATCAAGCTAACAGCTAGCTATGTTTCAACTAGCTTTCTGACTGCTTTATCTTAAATGCATGTTCCGTTTATACCTGCCCCTCACTTTTCCAGAATTGCAAATTAATATCCATTTAGTCTGCACGTCGGCGTGAGGAACATCAACAATTTATCCAACGTTAAAGGCTTCCATTCAAGGTGACAATTCCAGGGTTGACTATTTAAACGTGCATCGCGCTTGGCTGCTGAACTAAAGGCTTTGACCCTAGAAAATTGTATCCAATCAGAAGCCTGCTTATAACGTGCTCTATAACAAAAGTCACAAATCTGGACCTGCGACGCACCCACAAACGATCTTTACTGACTTAATTAGGGGATCCAAATAAGATGCAGATCTGTGAATTTGCGCAGGTGACGCGCGCAATCAGAAGGGGCGTTAAAGGTGCAAACTACCGTCACACATTCTGCGGGTCTTGATAGTTCTAACAATTTACATTCAGAAAACGCACATTTCGGGAAGGCTGCGTGCATGACTGTGCAGATTATGCAACGGATTACAGAACTGTGCACATTGTTGGGTCGCTGTATGCACTGTAATGGTTTGTGATTGGTGGTTACTTCTGCATACAGCCCGTGACGTATCGCGCCGGTGTCAGGTCTGCACTGACTGACCACGTGTGACGCGAAAACAGCACAGTAGAGTTCACAGATCCAAGATGGCAGCCACCTTAGGAAGACTTCTCAAAACTTCGGCAAGTTTGTCGCATTGCTTATTTCAGCCGTGGCTTTATTGGTGTCATTAATTATATCGATGATAAAACATTTATTCTACAGTATATGTTCTATATATTGAGCATTCTTTCAAGCCAGCAAGTTTTATATTTAACCTTCATAGCCTGTATCTACGTAGCTAGCTGGCTAGCTCAGAAACGAACGCATGACGGCTTACGAAAGATAACGTTAACTAAGTGTTACCATGCTATTTTGAGATTACCTAATTAGATGTTTTTATTAGCAAAAACATTGCGATTGGCGGTAATAGTGATGAAGTAGCCTTTTCGCAAACATTGCAGGTGTTTGTGATTATGATGTGTTTGAATGATCTCAGATGTCATAATGTTTTCGACTTCCGAGAAGAAAAAACGATTTGAACGTGACAACATAGCAAAATGATCTCCGACTTTCCCCACTTGGAGGTTCGTTCAAGTGCAACTTCCATGTCAGAAACTCGTATTTCCGATAATTCAGACAGCCTTGAAGGCAGCATTACATAGTTGGGTTGCCATGGTGAGTTCGAAATCTTTCTACGTAACTAAAGTTACGTAGTCTACGTAATTTTGGCGTCGGATTTTGAGCTGGGGGCTGAAGAGAGCATAAAACACCAGTGGTCACTGGCCTCGAACAAAAACAATGAAATAATAAAGTAAAGACATTGCCGGTAATTGAGGATTACAGTAATGCATCTGTAAAATAGCTCTCAATGCAGAGATGATGGTAGCCTTCCCTCAGAAAGCAAGGACATCTGTCATTTGGACATCCAGTAAAACACGTTAATTGACGAGAGCCGTTGAGTCCTCAATGTGACTGCAAGAAAGTACATAGAATTTATTTCGTAGTGTAAGGTTGTGGTCTCTTCACAATTTAATCATAATCAATCATTAAACTCCATTAAGCCTGCCTCCTGTAGCTACCTAGCAAAGGTACTGACACTGGTGAACTTGTAGCTTCATGCACAACATGCAGGCACAGTGGCAAGTAGCTACCTACAGTCTAGCACTTCACATTTTATAAAGGATCTGTACTACAACTTCATTGTGAACAAGTTATGTATGTGAATAAGTCGATTGTAGTGCACTATGTCTTGCTCAGTGCTGAGTTTGGTACAGTGGGATGTTTTATTTAAATATCCCCTTCTTTTCTAGGTCTCTGGCTTTTCTGCAGCTGGACTTAGACCTGTTGCCTGTGCTGCAGTGTCAACAAGCTGCTCATCTAGAATTCTCAGTCGTCCGCCCACCCACAAAGTCTGCTTCAGCACAAGTATGTCAGCTCTACTGTTGTGCTCGGTGTTTCTGATCATGTACTGGAGCAAGCGAGTCTCCAGCGACAAGCTCACCCCTTCACGAGGCTGAAGTGAGGCCAAGAGATTGTGAATTGTGAATGTCTGTTGAATTGCAATGATAAAGCTATATCAAGGAAATCTGGCAGGATGGAACTATGTGATTTTTATCATTCATTATTAATTCATATTTTTCACTCATCATGTAATGGCAGTTCTTGTGGTCAGTTGGTGTGGGACATCTTTGGCTTGGATGTGACAGGTGCACATGCACTGTGAGCACAATGCTAGCTGACTGCAGAGTGAGAAGTGGTGGCTAGCTATTTCCGCTATATCTGCTGTTTATCCACCCTCCCAGATTAAGAAAGAATAGTGCAGTGCAGCACTTAGAATTGGGTATTACCCAAACCAGGGACAGAAAAAACAGGATTGAAAAGTTTTGAAAAACTCAAACAACTCAAAACAATAGAGTCAATACCAACAGGCGAATACACTGTTTGACATTGGCAGGGAAATTTGGCACATTTTACTTGGGACACCAACCACATAATTAGCTGTGCTGCTCATCCCACAAATGCATGATCCTTACAAATGGGACATCATTGTTAAGGGAAATGAACAGACTTTCCAATGATATTGGATACATTGCTAATAATACAGTGAAAACAGAGATATGATTGAGCAAACACAAATTTCCAAACTTTTTTTGAGGAGTTTATATATAGTGGAAATGTCCTGTGTTGGCAGTTAAATCAATGAAAGATACCTGTTTTTACTGTTATCATTTGTCTGTGCATCTACAGGTTGTGCAAGGTGGGCCCCATTTGTCACTCAGCATGCGCCCCATTTCAAAGGCACCGCTGTCCACCACGGGGAGTTCAAGGATATCAGTCTTGATGACTTTCAGGGAAAATATCTGGTGCTTTTCTTCTACCCTCTGGATTTGTGAGTGTTGCTTATACCTTGCTTGCCTTTTACAGAATTATGAATCTTTGCAAGCTTGTGTAAAGGTGCATACATCAAAACTGATTATGATAGGACAATGTCAATTAATAAATTTTACAAATCCTCTATTGTTCACATTTACTGGACCATTTTACTGTAGCCAGGTAGAAGGTTTTTAGTATGTGCAATTTGGGGTCAGCTGGGAACCTCTCAGTTAGGGGGTTGTGGTCAGGCATTCCAGCTGCTTTCCTGGATAGATTATTTTATCAGGCTTGTACACATGTGCTTTTGTAGCCTGTCATAAACCACTTAAAATTCATATCATGCCAACAGTTTGACTTAATTTGTGGCTCATTGCACTAAAATGTTGACCCTTTGGCCAATAGGAAATTAGGCCAGAATTGGAAGTATGTCCTTTGCCAAACAGAGTTACTAATGCACCAAGACAGCAGGACTTGTAGGGTCAGTACTAACCCTTGGGTTGTTGAACCCAATAATAGAATATAGTGTTCTTCGTGTACTTACAGAATATTGCATTTTGATATGGAGCCCACTGGATTTTTTTGTATGATAGACAATGTGCAGACAGCTGAGTATCCTTGTTCTCTGAGTGACAGAGAGCCATTTGGCTATTTAATTGCTCTGAATATGTGCGTTCAAAGAAACGGCAATACGCATGTAACATTGAACTTAGTAATGTAACTCGTAATTGCCTGGTTTTCTCCCAATCCAATGTTACCTAGGTAACCCTGTGTGGCTTTCACTGGAGTTTAACTGTGTTTCACTCTATTTCTCTGTAGTGTAAAAGGATACTGATGATGTTTCCTTCTCTCCCAGCACCTTCGTCTGCCCAACTGAAATTATCTCATTCAGTGAAAAAGCCAGCGAATTCCACGATGTGAACTGTGAGGTAGTGGGAGTGTCTGTAGACTCTCACTTCACCCACCTGGCATGGATCAACACTCCCCGGAAGGTGGGCCTCATCATACGGCTCACATGATAGCGATGTGGTCTCAGTTGGAGGGTCTCTGCTATTGCTGTTGGCTTTACATTAGGATTGTTAAGGCCCCCCAAGGCCATTTTCACAGCTTAATTTAATTTATGAGTCATCACTTGTTTTTTAAATTAACCTGTGTACATTGCCTGTCTGTCTGTATTAGCGTGCCAGTTTTGGTGGATTTGAAGTGGATTCGCAGTTAGCTTGGTTATTGTCAGTATTACTAGTTAGTTGGATACCTGGTTAGCAGTATTAGCAGTGGAAGAATTAGCCGTTTTCAAGATTACTTGTTAATAGGACTAGCAGAAACAGCTGGAAGTTGTTCACCTCCTTTTCACCTGGTAGTTTTTGTCTTCCAGAACGGGGGGCTGGGTAACATCAACATCCCCCTGCTGGCTGACTTTAACAAACAGGTGTCCAGGGACTACAGTGTGCTCCTGGAGGGGCCTGGCATTGCACTGAGGTAATGAGCATAATCTAGACGGTAAAAGATAGAAAGTGGAAAAGGGCCCACTCATGTTATAAGTGAAATATGCACACAGAATGCCCAGCTGAACAGGTCTGTGTTCACTCTCTCCAGAGGCCTGTTCATCATCGACCCCAGCGGAGTGATCAAACACATGAGCGTTAATGACCTGCCCGTTGGCCGCAGTGCAGAGGAGACGCTTCGCCTGGTCAAGGCCTTCCAGTTCGTGGAAACCCACGGAGAGGTGTGCCCTGCCAGCTGGGTCCCCGACTCCCCAACGGTAAGGTCACCCCAACCGGCTGCATTTAGCTAATCGTATCGTTTCTGCTGTAAGCAGTGGACTCATAAACACATGCCTAAAGGGTTACAATAATCAGTCAATCAGCTTTCAATTAGGAATTGTCACTGAGTGCATGAAAAATAAACTATAATAGGATGAGAATGCCATCCGTATTTGGAATACTTGCAGTCTTTTTTTTTTTTTTACATATGCAACAATACCGAAGATGGTAAGAGTAACATTAATTGCAGCTGAGTCACAAGTAAGCATCAGAATACAGACTGTAGTCCGATAATTCCTACACATAAAAGAAGCGTGACTCTGACATCGGAGGACTGTTAGTAGTTTGTTCGACACACCTGTGGAAATAACTAGTAAGTGATTTGGAGTCGTGTTGGAAGATGACCTTTGGACCCGGAATGTCACATTTCTGCATCCCACAAGTGAAATCACTGAACGAGGGATACTGATTTTGTAAAAACGCATTATTCTAGAGGAAGATAGAAATTGGCTGTTTATGAAACAATTAGCTATAACAGAGGTGCCAGTTAATTTACCGTCTCTTTGGTTTTATTTAAATTGACATACGGTGCTTCTATCTAAAAGTCATGAGAGACATGGACTTGTCCTGTATTTCACATTAACCCACGGGTAGTGTGGTTTTCACCGAAAAAAGTGAATATTGAGGATTCACAGGTGGAAAATGAATGGACCGAACTGTTGAAGAATCACCAAGAAAATAAATTTGTGCCCGGCTGGCTTTCTAAAATTTGTTAATTTTGCGGAGGTATATGCTCCTCATATTGTCAGTAGATGTTTACACTTGTTTGCATGTTTTTGCTTCCAGATTAAGCCAACGCCTGAAGGCTCAAAGGAGTACTTTGAGAAGGTGAACTAGAAGAGTGGGTTTACAGCTTTGTACCATGAGATCCACACCAGCTGGACAGAGGTGCACCATTACATCATACTGCCATCCTACTGTTAGATGAGACTATCTAAAGACCTAAAGAAAATTATGTAATATTATTTTCCGTCAGAACACTTATGTATTTGAATTTATGAAATTAGATGCAAAATAAAAATGTGAAAATCTTCTTATATTGATTAATAGATGAGAACATCCTTCTTCCCCTCTCTACTCATCCCGCTAAAACACATTTTGTGTTACGTCGGTATTGAATCCTGACCAAGTCAGGAATGGTGCATAATTGGCCGTACTGTTCCCTAGGGAAGGGAGGGGTTCAGTCAGCCTACAGTAACTGCATCAAGGTTACTTCTCCAAGGCAACAAGCGCACAGCTCAGCTGGTGGGCTGCAGGGTGATAAGAAGCGGCTGGAAGCACACGCTTCATTCGAGACGTGTCCTTGTTTGCACTCTCAGCTGATAGGCTGTTTGAGCTGTGATGACATGAGCCGCCAATTTGATTGGGTGCTCAGAATTTGAAGGAGGGGAGGGGGAGGGGGGGGGGGGGGCAATAAAAGCAGCGCGGTGGTTGGTCCTGGTGAGATGTGCACTGACCAGAGAAATGTCTGTGTGGTGGGCAGTAGCACTCGGCAGGGGAAATGGCTGAAGCCCTGTGGTGGCGCTCAAGCAAACATCTCAAGTCCTAATCCATCCTTTTGCATGAAGCAGGTGTGGCAGTGCACAAGGCACCGAGTGCAGTAAGCATTCACCAGAATGCCATGTGTAAATATGTCACCCAGTCATTGTGACTAACCATGAAATTATACCATAAATCTATGTACCAGTGCTGCCCTGCATATGCGTTTACATCAGAGTACAAAAACGCTTTTACACTGTAAAAGCATATCAGGGTCACAAAGGGTTTCAGATCTGAATCGTCTTTAGGAGAATCCACTTAAGACAAAATTAATATTCCGCTCGTTTTATTAATTGTATGGCATAACATTGGAATTTATTACCAAAGTCTTAAAGAATAGAAAACAGGATGCAACCAACAAGAATACTTAAATAATTCTGTGCTTAATGATTGATGGAAATAGTAAATATATAAAAAAAACAAATGTATTGCCTTCCTTACCTTAAAAAAAAAAAATATTAAAGCACAATTTAAACCACACAGTACAAAAATATTCAGTAAACAGTGGGAAAAAAACTCATCACACCATTGTCATTTTTATTCTAATGATTAGGAAATGTGATCATTTACAGGTTTTGTATTTTCCCCCCAAACTTTATGCATGGCTTTTAGCACAAGCCAGTCAGCCTTGAACAACTCCAAGTATAAACTGAATCTGTACAATTTGACAAACTTCTGAGTTCGACGTCACCACCTTCATATAACAAACCACGTCCAAATGACACCTGTACGTAAACATTAAGCTAATTTCTCTTGATTTACTCTACAGAAAATTAGCTCCGATTTGTTCCCGTCAAAGCATTTTAAGCCAATAATTTACTTGAATGTGGGATCATTGGAAATGAGAAGGTATTGCCGTCTGAGCCTTTTTTTTTTGTTATGTACTGTATTTACATAAAACACACATGGAAATATTTTTGAAGCAACGTGTAACACAATGAAAACATCCAGTTAAGTGTGCAATAACGTCCTTTGTACAGTATGTTTGCAGAAACTCGGCACACATGCCTCATTCCTTTTGACATTCACAATTCTTTTTTTCAGGTCGAGAGAAACTAAACCAAAGCATGGGAAATGGCCTGTGAGCCAATTAAAGCTTTAAATCATAAAATATAACCAGTCTGTTCACCATCTGTTAATGTAACCACTATTTCTGCAAGCAGCTCTTCATTCAATTCAGGACATTTTATTAGAAAAAAATAAAAATATACAGGCTGCATACTCTGGGCAGAGGAAATTGGTTAATGTTGGGTGTAATTATGGATAAACTCAGTTTAATGGGACATACATTTAGATGGAAATTCATGCAATTCCAGGCAAGATGTATCGGAGCTGACCTCCCCCAAGCGAAAAAAAAAAAGGGAAAAAATATTAAATCTTTTATACTGAATGTTTCATTTTAAAAACTGTAGTAAATCTGTACAACCAAATACATTTGGGTTCTACATCTAAAGTTACATTATTTTAAGGTTATATACATGTTATACCCCCTATTCATATATTATCTTTACGAGAAGACTTCATTCAAACCCAAACATTAAAAAAGAAGACTAAACTGGAAAATAGGTTCACATCAAACATCCAATTTAAAACAATCTGTCACTTATACTGTACCTCAAAAATAGTTCACCAAATCCTACACTTTACTGTATGTTTTCTACCTGTACAGTAAACTACCGCAGAACTAAAATTTGACCAAAGTCTCAATCTTTGGATGGATGGACTTAATTCAGGTGAGAAATATTTTAAATGAATGACAAATAAGCAAATGGTTTCGTTTCCCCACTAAATCTGATATATTACATGCATTAATATAACTTTTGATGTGTATGCAAAGCACCAGCAAAACATGCTAGTGCCTAGTGTGATTAAAAGAAATGTAGAAACCAGAATGATGGCATTCAGACTGACTCAGAAATTCAACAAGACTCCCAAATCAGCACTTAAAGGCATCCGTCTCTCCCTTATTTATACAATAGAACATGCTTTCGTTAAGCTCTGTCCTCTTCACTGAAGAGAGCTAGACAATTCATCAGTAATAAGCTGTTCTTTTTTTGGGAGATGGGAGGTTTGCATGGGGAAGGGGGGTGTTGTAGTTATTACTGCATACACCCCAAGCATTTGCCCTGGAAAACAAAATTATCAAAGCAGTGGACTAAAACATAACTGTTTTAAGCATTTTCATTTTGCTTTAGTACTTTCTCAGTTCGCATTCTTGAATCCGTTCAGAAAATGGAAAACTACATTTGTACAAAGTAATATACCACAATCTCGTCCTGCAAAAACGACTTGTGCCCGACTCTGTTGGACAAGCTGCATGTGATTCATAGATCCCATCGTTTCTTTAGTCAATTTTCACATTAGTGTAGATCTTCCTCACGAAGGCACTTGTTCCCATATAACCAACAGCTCCTGAAGGACAAAGAAACAGTTTAGTAACTACCAGCTATCAAAAAATTAAGGGACATTGAAAAGGGGTTAGAACACAACTTCTATTCCAAAATTAGAATTTTCTCCTCAACCTGGAATGACCAATCACAGTAAGTCCATGCTGTTCCTATCCTCTCAATTCAGGAGGGTGCACCTGCATGCACACGCGTGTCCTCTCACCTGTCGGGTATGTTCGCCCAACTGCTCATTAATGGATCATTCTGTAGGCACTATGCAATCACTCCCTGGCCAATGAGTCATTTTGTCATAGTGATCGGACACGAATTCCCATGACGGTAGACGAAACGGCAGCATATTAAATGACAGCGTATGAAACAGTGAAACGTACCACACATGATTCCCAGCGCCGTGCTGAACACAGCCATGTATCCAAAGTAAAAGGATGTCTGAAACAAGCCGTACATCCTAAACAAAGAGGGAAAAACACTTCAATATTAATCATTGGGGAAGAGACTTTGTACTTTCAGCTGGCCTGCTAAATGTCTTTTTTCACTTTTACTAAATACATTCTTTGTTTTACTATTTAAGTATGTTAAGTTTCTTTAGACTGTTAAAAAAAAAAAAAAAAACATACATAACGGAACACACAATTTTGCTCATTATGAGACATAATAGTGAAGGACAGTGCCTTAAATACAACGTTAAAGGCGGATCCAATAGGCAGACTGATTGAACACTCACTTTGTTTTAAAGAAGTAGTAGTAGAAGGAGTACATGTAAACATAAACAGCAGTGGAAGCTGCTGACAGGAAGCTTGTCCACTGCCTGAAAAAAGCAAACATTCAAAATAAATAACCACTTTTCTCCAGAAGTACAAACAGACAAGCATTGATCAGTCCATATGTAACACAAGTCCCGAAACAGACTACTTGAAGCTCAGTCCAAAACCTCTTGAAACCCTTTTTACAGCAAACTGAACAATAAATGCAGGCAATTTACCACCTGACAATCAGCAGCTTTAATCAACCGATCACCAGAGACTGTAAGGGAGAAGAAATCTAAACTTCAAATGATTTCCCTTCTTCTGCCCCTTATAAAGTTACAGGTCTAAGTCACATGATGTGGGTCAACGGTGGCGAAGTGTTCAGTAACGTTCAGTAAATATTTACAGAAGGTGCTGACATAAGGTTGTCCATAAAGTCGAATAGTCCAGCCTAATGAAGCGAGCGGGCCCGAGACTTTAAATCACCCCTGCGCTAGCAGGCATTACTCACCATCTGTAGTCTTCAGCATTGAGGAGGAAGTAGGTACAGACGATGGTGACGCAGACGGTGACTATGCACAGGATGATGAGGACGAGCATCATGAACCCGTACACATAGTAAATCTTATAGGCCCAGAAGGAGGTGAAGATGAAGTACCTGTACAGACGCAGAGGAAAAGCAGAGATGCCTAAATACAGGTGCCATCAGGAGCCTGCAGGCCTGTTGCTGTAAGGGCTGGTAATATGCTCCCCACACATTAATGGAGGCTCCTTACATTTCAATGAATATGGAGCCGAAGGGCAGGATTCCTCCGAGGCAAACGATGACGGCCGGCTCCATGAACCTGCAGAGCACAGACGCAAATCATCTTAGCTCAAACAAATACAGATACACCTACAGCATGTGCAGAGAGCGCTTTCCAACTGGAAACCCCAAGCAGGCGTTCCAGCTCATGCAACCCACTCATAAAACGTCCATCATCACTGATGAAATGCGCACATGCACGCACGCTAATCTCAGCCATGATTTTGTGGATAAGATGATCGTTACCATTTTTTCTCGGGGATAGGCCGAGGCACAGCGTTCACACGGCAAGGGAAGTTTGGCTGGCCAGAGAGATTTCTGCCCAGAATGGTACCAACCAGGTTCAGGGGCAGAATGACGAAGAAACAGATAGAGCAGACCGCAACCTGAAACATAACACGCTGCTCAACACACTGCTCAACACACTGCTCAGTGTTCACCACCTCAACTACAATTCAACAGTTATACATGTCCTGACATAATTCAGACCCTCAAGAGACTTAATTTTCTATTGCTGTCAAACAAAAACATTTTAGTTGACCAATTAGTTGAATTAATCACTAGATTAATTGGGGAAACTTTAAACCTGTTAATTAAATATTAACAAATATTCCTTGGAAGCTGTAAGACTGCTAACCCCCTGTTCTCGATTACGTTAATTGGTTGGCCCTTTAATGCAATCCAGACTGCAGCTGAGTTGGTTGGTTTATTTTAATGCAATCTGCTGTTGACTTGAAATTAAGAATAATTTCCTTAATGTTACATGCCGCCAGTCTAGCTGAGCCAGTCAAACGGTTCGTTGGAAATTTTTGTTACACTACCTAACAATAGTTATGAAAGCATGCTTTGTCTGCAGCTTACACAGCAAACTAGTCACACTAGTTGACTGACAGATCACTTTAACAACACAACCAGTCATGTTCTTCAGCATTTTGATTGTTCAATGGTGTTTCTTAGTTAAAGCCACTATGGATTGCTTCTTCCTGTTGCTTACACTGCACTCCTGTGCCTATATAACCCACGGATAAATATATTCTGTGTGGTTACATGAAGTCAGAAAGTACGGAATGTAATGTTTTTAAGGGCTGAGGGAGTGTGGCAATTGTGATAATTTCTGCAGGAAACCCTGAAAAGTGGCAAACGCTTGGTGCTGTACAGGTATGGGGCATGCCCCGCCAAGCCATAACATGGCATACCTGTTAAGTTCATCTGAATGTTTAGATATGTGCTACAGAATTGGTTTGATACGTAGGACCAAGTTACTAGACGGGTATGGCATTTAAAATGTAAAATTCTGACATGGTGAGAACCCACACGCCTTTTTGGAAATATCACAATTTTTTTTTTTAGAGCTCTACAGACCTGGTTCACAGCTCTTTAGCCCCCACTATGACCTCATTCAAAGACCTTTACTCACCATTGTGCCGAACGGTATCGCCCTGGAAGCATGGTAATAGATGGCGATGAAGTTGATGAAGAAAGCGGTGCCACAAACCATGGCAGGGATCAGGAAGGCTCCAATGAACATCTGCTTGATCCATCTCCTTCCTGTGTGCCAAATATTAAGATGGTCTTAAGACTGCTGATTTTTTATATTCCAAGAACCCAGCGACTCACTGGGCACTGCAACATTGGACAATCGCATACCTCTTTGCAGAAAATGGCCAACAAAAGAAAAGTTTTTAAAACATGGTATTAACTTTACAGCAACTTACATAGCAAAAATGTTAAAAAAAGGCACAATAATTCTGAACTTTTCAACGGTTTGTTACAGTTTATTAATCACAGCGATACTCCTGTGATATTATACACAATAGGATCCCAAACAGTATAAATGAAACATGAAAAGAATATTAATCGAAGAATACAAGTTTAGCAGCCAAACCCACAATGTGTTCTGTTAACTTAATAAACCTATGGGGGTTGTCTTTCTGGCTGATTCGTTATAACTTTGGACTCATGCTGATTAGGTTAGGTGGAGGTTTCTCCCTGAAACAGTGTTCTGGAATCTTCTATATCAAACCAAGTTTCATCTTGTAGTGCAGTGTCTACAGCAATCCAAATAATCCAGAAAAAATTATCTATATATCTTCTTGTTTTTTTTTTTTAATCCTGGTGAATCAATTCTTAAATCATGATCAAAACAAAAATAAAAAATGTGAACAATAAACAAGGCCACTACACTTTACATTTTTACAATTTAAAGAATTGAAAGTTTGCTCACCCCCTTGTTTTGCGTACAAACTTCCCCCAAAGTAGCCATTCACTGGAGATGTAGCAGCATAGACGAAGATGGCAGTGCTGAGCATGGATCCTCTCCTGTGAACACCAGCAGTGTGCTCCTTTTAACAGATCTGGTTTGCATTGGCATTTTTCATTTCCACTGGCACTTTTGGGTTTCCAGTTTGGTTGGGATCATTAGAGTTTATGCAGACCCCGTTATTATTCTACAAGGAGGACTACTGTTTTGCTGCCGGATGACATTTGAAAGAAAGCATTACCCAAAAGGACAAGTCATTAAGCCAATGTGAATGTGTGAATGTTTACGCTAACCCCCGTCGAGTGTGATTACAGGGCATGACCTAATTAATGTGTGCACATAAATGCAAAACATGAAAACATCAGCCTGCATGCACATTTACATACGTACAAACTGATTTACAGAGGAAATCTAGCTTTTTCACCAAATCCCCTTGTCATTGATGAATCTATGCAATGTTGATTAGTGTGCATTGTTCCTGTCAAACATTATACATAAATATATTCAATCTGAGAACCACATGAAACACAAATACACTACATATAAACTTATAATTGTCATTTCTGTGCTGTTTCATTACTGTATTCCATGAGGTTCAGGGAATATGAAGTTCTATTTTGCCATCTAGTGGCACTTGTTTGAACTGTATGAATACCTCTGTGTCCCATATGTTTCCCAAGAGTGCTTGCCTTAATTCCAGATTCATTGTACAGCAATGATAAAAATTATCCAAATACTCGTATTTCAAGTTAATGAAACGGAACCAAGACCACTGTAATGAAACCAGGGGTAATGTTTCTGTTTTCTGTCAAGTAACATTTAATTCAGAGGTACACAATGAATGAAAGCAGTTTTATGTGCCACTAGCCCCTTTCTCTGAAGTGCACACTCTCCTGTAGGGTGCACGGACGCCAGTCTTCCTTCATGTGTGAGCATGCGGAGTGACAGGAAAAGTCCTGACGGACTCACTCTGTGTACAGATCCTCGACCATGGCCACTATGATGACGATGAAAGAGACGGAGAATATCTGGCAGCCTGAGCCAATGAGGGAGGAGAAGATCATGGGCTGGCTGGAGGGACGGAACACATCCCCGTGAACCTGTTTCCAGCCGTACTCATCTCCCAGGTCCCGGTCCTGCAGGAGAATCATATGGAAATATTTTCACAGGTTCTTGCCACTATATATACTGTGTCTGTGTGTGTCTGTGTGTGATTAGGGATGTACGTCAATATTGGGGTCGTATCGGTGTTGGTATCGGACTGATAAGATTATGGCCAATATGATGACAATGTATTACGCGTGAAGAAAAAATGTCAGCCGTCTGGGATTTTTCCAATGCGAGCGACAGAAAAGACAAATAAAAACGTGAAATTTGAAACGTCTGTTCAGCCAACGCCGAACATGAAGAACAGAAGCTTTAGTTTTTCTAAGGGCACATGCTGATTTTATTCAATTGTGTTCTCTAAAACTAACCCATGGTGTCTGGTTATGTGTTCGAGACTCATGCTCTCTGCTGAATAATTTAAGTAAGCAAGTCTAAATACTTTTCTATACAAATTAAATGCGAGCCAGTCAGGCTTCCCTTTTAAAAGCTAAACCTGCAAGTCGTCAGTCAGCCCTTCAGCCCATCCCATAACGGTACTGACTATGGCAGGAGTTTATTTTTGAATAGACCTTTTGTAGTACATCATCTTATCCATGTTGCGGACACCTTCACAAATTATACAATGACATCACTGACTGACAAAATGTTTATTGATTTATAATTCAGTTTTCCAACCCTGTTCTGCTGGTAATCCTTCATACCTCACGCCAAAAAAGCCTTTTAGGAAGACAGTCATGGCTCAAAGATCCACAAGAGAAGCAGGCACCACGTCACTCACCACGTCACTCACCACGTCACTCACCACGTCACTCACCACGTCACTCACCACGTCACCACATAACTCACCATGTCATCCATCTCTTCCTCTTTGCTGTACCTGGCGTAGTCTTTCCGCAATGTCCTCATCAGGATCATGGAGACCAGGCCCACCAGGAAGATCACCATCATGAATGAGTTGAAAATGGAAAACCAGTGAATCTGTAAAGTAAAGGCCTTGAGTCAGCTTTCTTTCTTTTTATATATACTGTGAGCACCATAATTCATTGGACAGTGACACATTTTTTGTTATTCTGGTTCTGTACTCTTAGCACTTTGAGTTTGAAAGGATACAATGGCGTTGAAGTGCAGACTGTCAGCTTAAATTTGAGGGTATTTTCATCCATATTGGATAAACCGTTTAGAAATTATAGAACCTTTTGTATATAGACCCCCTCCCATTTTCGGGCATCAAAAAATATTGGACAGTTTAACATCCAAATACTTTATTTAATCTGCACATTATAGATAATTACTTCTACAGGAGTAGAAAACAAATCCCATGTAAAAATGTTTTAATTTCACTCAACATTTGCAACACAGCAAAATAAGAAACAATCAATGGGGTATGAATACTTTCTGAAGCCACTGTGTGTATATATATATATATATATATATGCGTGTGTGTGTGTGTGTGTACACTGCTCAAAGAAATTAAAGGAACACTTAACACAGTATAACACCAACAAGTCAATTAAACTTCTGGGATAT
This sequence comes from Ilyophis sp. 1 JC-2022, assembly GCA_022702515.1. Taxonomy (NCBI): domain Eukaryota; kingdom Metazoa; phylum Chordata; class Actinopteri; order Anguilliformes; family Synaphobranchidae; genus Ilyophis; species Ilyophis sp. 1 JC-2022. Next base: position 80,625,073 of record CM040396.1, on the reverse strand, counting down.
CGATCTGTCCAGTTAGGAAGCGCAAACGATTGTGAATCAATTTCACCTGCTTTGGTGCAAATGAGTGACAACAGATGGACAGGAGAGGCAACAGCAAGACAACCCCCAAAAAGTAAATGGTTTTGCAGGTGGTGGCCACAGACCATTTATCTCTCCTTGTCCTTCCTGACTGATTTTTCTCTAGTTTTGCATTTTGCTAGTGCCCTTGTCACTACTGGTAGCATGAGGCAGTACCTGCAGCCCATTGAGGTTGCACAGTTTTCAATTTTTGAAATGCACTGGCCCGAGCGGGCCATTGGAAATAGACTGGCCCGGACAGGTCAGTAGACGCTGCCGGGCCAGTGGCTATGTCTAGCCCTGTGGATGGTGCGCTAACAGGCTACGCCACCGAGACACCCACAAGTCGGCTTTCTGTGGGTCACTATATCATGCCACAAAAGATGGCTTGCATGGTAACGGCCTACAGGTGTTGGAAGAGATGCCTTTCTTCCAATCAGCAGTTGCTCTCCTGAGGTACCGTGTGGTCTGTTCATGTGGAAAACAGTCACTGGCTCCTAGCTGAGAGCACCAGAGGAATGGCACACTGCTGCCGGGCGAGGACAACACATTTGGCAAGAAAATACTGTGCCAAAACAAAATCACAAATCCGATTTACTGAGAAATCAATTCAGTGTTCAAAGAGAATCATCTCACTCTGTGCTGAAAGAAGGATGGATCCAGGTACTTGTCAAATCGGTCCTCAAATTTCACATCTGACTTTTTCCACTTCACCTGCATTAAAAAAAAAAAGTCCGTGTTAAATGTAACAGTTCATTAAAGTCTGATACACCCAAGTACCACGTCATGTACTGTACAGCTCCGTATACCGATTGAGTGATGAAGAATTACAGGAATCACAGCTTTAAAATTTCTGCAATGCAAGCAAACTTATACTAATATTATAATACTTATGTTCTATTATAAATGTATGAACTTGGTAAACGTAAGCTTGGTTTGGCTCAAGGAAATGCCCTGTACACAAGCTGTTATCAAAGAGAGGGAGGGGGGAAACAATAAACAATAAACAGTAAATGCAAGGTCAGTTTTCTCATGCAATATTATCAACCTCCCTCCCCCAGACAACTATGAAAACTATAAATGCAAATGAAAACAGGATATGTTTCCAGACGCTGCAAACATATGCATATTTTGTTTTGTAAATTCAAAACCAAAAGGATAAAACTGTGGAGGCTTAGCCATGATGAATTGCCTATTGGCTTATTGGCTAGGCATCTGCAGGTACTTACAGAGTAGGACATTGCGATTCTTGTGTTAGGCACCAGCTTGACTTTTCCTTCACTGGTTAAATTCACATCAACAATTCTGTTGCCATGGTAACCTATCTCCAGTTTCTTGTATGTCCAAAGGTAGTGATCTTCTCCATTTTCATCTGCCTCTCCAACAATTCCTAAAAAAATGTAATAAAAATTGTGCGCACTCCATTAAGCAAGTTGTCAAAAAAGAAAGGCTTTGCTTTTCGCAAAACACCAAGTGGTTCAATCTAGTAACTCAATAGGGACTCTGTGTGGAGCATCATACTAAATCAGTAAGTAGGTACAGCAATGTGCACCAGAGCCTAGAACTGCAGCTACCAGTGGTGGCTGCTGAGGCAGACAACTTAAACTGAATATTGGTCACAATAATTTTTCAATCATTTTCCTTGATGAACAATAGGCTACAGCGTTCAATTCACAAATTACTCATTGCCATCAAACGTCGCAATGACCGCTATCTCCTCAATTAGGCTATTCGGCAAGTAATTAAATTATTTTAATTTGCATCGCAAAATTGTAACATTTTAAACAACATTATAATTGTGGATACATAAAATCTTATATTCAGCAATTCTCAGTGCGTTCTCCGCGCTCAAATTCCGAGAATATTCATGGAAATTAAACGATCTTGAAGCTCAGCTTTTGTTAGATTATTTTTATTGCAGGTTGTGCTTTTCTCGTAAAGTGCACTTTTCCGTTTAATCTCCTGAACATGATGAGAAGACTGAAGCTGTGTCTTCACCTGCAAATAGATTATTCAGATCGTTGGCACGCTTGCTAATCAAGGAAAATTGAGACCTGATTGAGACCAATAATCAGTTTTCCGCCTCCTTTTACCCCAAAAACACTTGATTTATAGGTGCTGGAATGTAATGAGAATTTTATAATTTGAAATGACCTCCAACCCTGCAGGACGCACACACGATAAAATAAAAAAATAAAAACATGCCCCACAAAGTCATAACACAAGTCATAACACTCACCCCAAATGGGCAGATCATCAATGTACATTTGGTACCAGTAGTGGTTTTTTATGGCATAAACAAAGGCATCGCGCTTGGCTTTGTCCAGCTCAATTTCGCAGTATGTCGTCTGCATGACCTCATCTGTGGAAATTACGTACCAGGTCAATTTTAGTTGCATCAACTGGGTTCACATTTCACTTTGAACTGAAGTTTATCAACATTTTTAAAAACAGTATCTGACTGAGCACATACAGAGTAAAATGGTTATAAAAAGTTGGGCTTTGGGGTGTTACAAATGTAGAAACATCTCAAAATGTTTGAAGGGTTGCGTTTAAACGTATGGATGACTGGGTTATTTATAATTAGAATTTATCATTAAATCTGATGCAAAATAGTGGTAATCATGTGATGCTGTGCACAGCATAACCACTAACAAATCCCTGTTGCTCAAAAAATGCTTTTGCACAAAGCTTATTTATCAATGTAACCCAAGAAAAACAAATGTTGTCCTCTGCCCAAAAAAATATTTTATGTTAAAATTTCAAAAACACTCCATAACTGCGTAACTGGTATCAGGGAGATATTGATTAGGTGGGAAGAACATTCAATCAGAGTCTGACGTGATTGGTTGTTTACCTTTAAATTTGATGTCCAAGCCGCTGAATTCCAGCTCCACCCCTTGGAGTGCCTCACCCAGGGTTTCATGGTAATGACTGATTGTCTTTTTGGTGCCCACACAGAAGGGAAGGGAAAAGTATTTGTATGTTTCTTGTCTGTTGTGATAGGGCCCCACTGTGTTCATCCATAAAACAATTTCTTCTTTATCTAAATACTGCAAAAGACAAAAATGTAAATCAGTTTCATTTCCAAGGTAAAAAAAAACTCAGTTTTAAAGCACAACTGAACTTTGGTTCCACTGTGGTGATAATCCAGAATATGGTATTTGTCGCTTTCCATTCACTTTATCGGGCAGCTAAAACAGTCTAAAAATGACACTTCTAGCGCGTACACAAACTAGAACAAAGCGGATTCTGTCAATACAAACAATAACCAGTCCTCGTACATATTTAAAAAAATAAAATAATAATAATTAAATGGCCCTTTCCTGGCTTTTTCGTATTTTTTTTGGAACGTAGATCTGGTTGGTAATTCTTGCGCCAGAAACAGCGTTAATGCGCCGATGCATCAGAAACCACTCATTGGTCTAAATTTCCATGGTCGCCTGCTATGGTAAACAAACCGACCTGCTGACATTTTGCTAGTCTTTCCTGGTAGCTTGCTAACAACATTGAAGAAAATGGTACTTTTCTAATTCCTTTAAATTACACAAAAATAAATACGCACGAGGACTGGTTATTGTTTGTATTGACAGAATCTGCTTCATTCTAGTATGTATACGTGCTAGAAGTGTAATTTTAAGACTGTTTAGCTGCCCTATAGAAGTGAATGGAGAGCGACAAATACCCTATTCTGGATTATCACCCCAGGGGAGCACAGAGTAACTAATGAACATATTTTGCCACCATTTGGACTCATATCATGGCCAGGTAACTACACAACCCAAAGTTCAGTTGTGCTTTAAATCAGACCTTGCATACCATATTTGGACTGCTACATGTTAAATGGCCTTGGAGGGATAAGGTAGAGAAAGGTAAATCATGCTCCTTCCAACATCACACGTCACACATCCACAGATCCACACTCCAGAGATCTACCTCAATTATTGCACTTTGGCCTTTTCTTTGCACAAGCCACCTGCTCCAGGTGCTTTTCAAATAAAGCCCTGCCCTCAACTGAGGATCAGAAAATGAGCCTCTTTTAAGGAAACACTCAGCAATGACGTGGTTTTCTTACTCATGAGCCACTTGGATAGGAGCAACTCACCTGAGAGAGCAACGATACTCAAAGACTTGTGTACAACCTGTAACCTGTGACTATAGGTATGGCTGATTCCTCCATCCATGCAGTGACAACAAAGGTATTTTTTGTGTGTGTTTAAATACACAATCTGATCTCAATTACTAAATAGATGCTACGAAGTACCTGCGTCACAAATTGATAGCAATCACTGTAGCCTTAGCTACGACAATGTAGTCTACGCCATGGGGCATCGGAGGGCACTATTCTTTCAATAAAACATCACTGGGATGGATGCGTGTTTAGGGACTTGGTTTTGGTTTCAATACTGAATTCTTGAAACAAAAAGTCATAATTGTGTTTTGTTAGGTTCTGCCATAAGCTTGTAAGTTCATCGATGTGCTTTTTAGTCATTTACTCAGAAAATGGACTACTTGTGTCTTGTAATAAAAATCTATAAAAATATCCATCTGATCCAAAAGCACCTTCCTAGAAGCGACAATTGCCATTGGAGACTGCACGTTTTGCTGAATATTTAGCAGTTTCTTTAGTGCAAAGGTCTTGGGAGTGATTTCCAGTGATGCGAGTTCCTGTTTAATGATCCCAGTATAATGCATCAGGCATAAAGTGATATTCAGCTGCTATGTGCAATGCACTCCATTATGCAAGGCATTGACCTGGTGAAATTTTGACAATTAAACGGGAGCCTGTCTCCTTTAAATCATCCTAAATAATGTGTGAATCTAAGCTTACTCCTTTGACTTTTGGATTTTTTTTTTTTTTTAACACTGTGTTGTTGACACCTGTGTAACCATACATTTCTAGCATGTACATCAATGTGGCAATAGTATAAAATGCCCCATAATATGTACTTTAATGCCTTCTCCCATTATGAGACATGGAAACTACTACAATATGATGGCTACTTTGGTAACTGGTGAAAACACTTCAGTATTAGGCCTACTTTGCTACTGATAAAGTATTTTTGTATTCAAGACACTACCCTACAGAAACGGTCAAGAGTGAACTCACTGGCCAATGGATCGCTTTGCGAAACAGACAGTAGCCATATGGAACTACTATATGGAGTCCACTGACTCGTCCACAACAACATACAACCAACATAGCTTTCAGTTGCATTTTCATGGATTATTCTGCTACTATTTGGAAGAACTCTTTGCTCAACTGTCACATTGTTTGGCCATTGTTATGGATTGTTGGCTATTTCGATGACAGAAAACTTGTGATCAATGGAAAATGACACTGGCATGACGTAACATACTGATAACCTATTTTCTGAATCAGACTTTACTCCTATTCTCACTGCATTTTCCTTTTTTCTGTGATCACATATTTATTTGGAAAATTATTCTTGACTTCAAAAAGTATTCCCTCTGGGCACCATTTCACAAGCTCGCTCTGTGTCATACTCTCTTCTGCTTTCTTCACACTGTAGTCACGAGACAGGTTTTAACTGATTGCAGTGAAACCTGCCACAACCAGTTTTAAACAGGTGCCACTTCCATATACACAGCCCTAGCTCAAACATAAAATATACATACTAGAGATTGTTTCCAAAAATAATTAAAAACAAAACAGAGTTACTGAAATAATCAATATATGACTGGTCATAGTTCCGAAATACCAATGTGGATACCTCCCTGTTTTCATTATAGCACAAATGCAAACTGGTCCCACATTCATGATAGAAGCAGATGAGCACAGACTTCCAATTCATCAAGAGAAAATGTAAGAAATGGTATTTGTATAACGAACAAAATGCTACCGTTATTATGAAGCAGGGAGCACACATTTATAGTAAAGCTTTTAATAATCAATAAGTGGGTTCGATTCGGCTACTTTGAGGGTGACACTTTCACTTAATTTACTGCATCAGCGACATACCAAATGTGTTGCACCGTCATATAAGCTTAGTTTATCGGCCAACACCAACAAGTTGGTTTCAATATATTATCGGCCAATACAGATACGACCCTGATATTATCTTGCATCCCTACTCTCTGACTTTCGACCCTATTATAGGCATTTGATAGGTGAAGGGCGTGTCCATTATTAGGTGCTCTACGTCCTATTCAAGGAACAGGATTCAAGATAAACATGCTGGACTTGTTTAATTCATACTTTATTATTCCAATAGGATGGCAATGAATTTTCCCATGGACGATCATTAGAAATAATTTGAGAAACAAGCTCCACTCCTTAAACTACCAGTACAGCATTAATGTGATAGGGATAGGGATTGATGTTAATTTACATTTCCAGAAAGAACATCCGGAAAATTGTGATGAATTGTAAAATAGTGCTAGTAGGCTAAATAGCCGATGAAAAATATATAACATTGTCTTCGGAGCAGAACTACTACAGAACTGGTTGGAAGCGATTAGGTTCAACAGCAAATTCGTGATGACGGCAGAACACGATTGGATTAGTCTGTGACTTGTTCTTGTTGACAGTGTGTTGACTGAACGGATGATTGTTGTAGAGGTGGTCGACTTCAGAAGTTTGACTGTTTTTGTCTATGACAGTTTGACCACAAGAAGCTTCATTGGAAAGTATTGCAGCCCCGTAAAATCTGAGCAAAGGAAAGGCTAATTGGAATAATGGTTGGGGACCAAAGTGGTAAACATGTTGGCGCAACAACAAATACGTTTACAATCTGTATGTATCGCTGTCAAGTACAAAATACAGTATAGCGTCGTATTCTCATATCGATCTCCCTCCAACAAGCAAGCTGCACAACTTTTAAAAAATACGTTTGTAAAATGTAGGCTAACCAGTTACGAGTCACAAACGAACATTTGCTTCTCGACATAATCGCAATATAGCTAGCTAGCCAACTCTGATAACATAAATGACGCTATATAACTGTGCAACTTTAAGTCGTCCGTGTAACGCTAGCCCAGCTTTACAGTAATATATCGACAGTGAAGCTGATTAGCTCGCTATTTGGTTAAACGAGTACTGCCAGCACTGCAGCACTGCATTCCGATTCTTCTACTTAGTTTCTCCAAAATCGCGCACCTCTCCCGGCATTTCGCCCTAGCGAGCAGAGTTCATTTCTTATCCAGCCAGTTTATCAAGAACTTCCTTAACCTCTATTTTTCAAACTAGTAACAGTTCCAATTGCTGTGCACTCGGGGATACGTTGAATATGCTAGCTAAAAAAAACATTTAAAAAGGCTTGGACAGGTTTAGCATTTGGTTTAGCATTAGCTAACGTTAGTGTTCTACATAACCAGGCCTGAACAACCGGATATGCCGTCAGCGCCACGGACATATTTACACTCTGCAGCTAAAGCTAGTTAGCCTTCTATATATCTATACAATGTGCGCCAGATAACCAACAATACGTTCTTTACTAATATTCGCATTGGTATTAGCTACACTTCATGGGAAGCCTGCTAGCTACGTAGCCAGTTAACGCCATGTGAATTTTAAAGGGACTAGCAGACTAACTAGTGTTAAAAAATAAATAAAAGGTCGCATGCAAACCAGCTAGCGTTAACTAGCTAGACTAACCAGTGTAACGTTACATTACAAACTGTTATAACCGGCTAGTTACAATATATAATTTAGCTGACATGTCATCAAACAGTATGTTAACGTTAGCTAACATTAGCAGTGACCGAGAGCAGCAAGCATTTAGGTTAACTAGATAGCTAGCTGGCTAACTTAAACTCGCAGCCCAAACAGGAGGCTAGCAAGATTGATGCTTGTCTTCTATAAGGTTGCTTGCGAGCCAATGTTATAGGAATAAATTATGTAACGTTATATTAATCCCTTTGACTTGATCGCATCTATTAATGTTTGCCCACAAATTCTAATTCACTCCACTGCCATGTTTTTTCAACTGAGAGAATTAGCTAGCCATTAGCCGTCCATTACTGGCTACCATTATCATCAACACACATAAAACGCTCCTATTTTCAATCGGCCCCCCTTATCTTACCGTGTGTTCGTGTTCATCCGCTCGGACCGGCAGTAGCAGTCCCACAGCAGACAGCAAGGTCACCACAGTTATCTTCCACCTGCAAAACCCCATGATTTTCTGGGTAAAGTTTTCAGACAGAAAAGGGATTTTAGCTTTGTTAGCCCTAGCTATCCCACCTTCCTTCTTCCTGGTTGTATGTCAGTGGTAGACAGTTCAGATGCTCTCACACGCATATGGCGTAAAACATTTTCCCGGACACTCAACGATTTATATTTTGATTGTCCAAAACCAGTCACATGGAGTATCAGGGCCAATCACAGTCAAAAGCGTTGAGCATGTGTTGAATTAAAAAAATCCTCCCATTCACACACTCCGTTGCCGTTTCTGAGATCAGCCACGTCATCCAACTGCGAAGTCAAGCAACGGAAGCGCTTCACCTTCTTTTTGAGTGGCTGGTTTGCACTAAGGTAAGATACCCGTGTGTCCAGTGCAGTGGGGTTGTGTCATGAACGCGGTTTGGGGATATAATTGGACATTCTAAATTGGGGTAGACAACCCCATGTTGGGCGCCAAATTATAAAAAAAACAACAAAAAAAACCTTTGTGAATGGCTAACAGGAGTAGTATATGAAACGTCCAGTTTTAGTTGTCATTTTTGTCAACTATTGTCAAGTCTTCAATTTAAGTGATTTTAACACTATTTAATATTCGATTATAGACTAATATTCATGTCTACACTATTGTTATAGGTCATGATGATATGTAAACATGTGTAGCTATGATTATGGCCTACTGCATAAGCCTTTGGGGCAGGATGCGCTAATATACTACTTGGTCAGATCATAGTAGGCTACTATATCCAACACGAGCGTCACACTTTCTCATTTACTGATGAATTTAAAAAACTATATTCTCCAATTTAGTAGCATGATGGATTTGAGCATGCAGAACATATTCCCTACTAGCAACAGATTAACCGGATGGAAGTTGATTAAGGGACAGTTGCTTTGGTAATTTTAGCTTTCTATAGCAAGGTGATTGAGAACTATGAAAAGTTGCGTAAATGGTATTTTATTTATTCACTTATTTATTTCATCAACCATATTCAGTATTTCTATGAATGGATACAATTCTAATATGTTAAACTTTTTTTGAACCAGTGTTTTTCCTACTGCTTTTTTCCAATCTCATTTGTAGGTCCACCTCAACTTTGCAACTGCCTTGGTAGGTTTGGTAGATCTTTGTGGGGATTTGATGGAATCCCACCCTGTGGGGCTGCTAGCGTTGGCATGGCCAGGATCCTATACAAAACTAGAATGACACCAATTCATTTAAACCAAGTGGTTTTAGCTGAATGTACCAAGAAACAAAATGTTGAGTAGCAAAGTCAGGAGAGACTGCAAGTGGAAAAGAGATACCAGGGACTATCAGAATTTAAAATGAAATGATCATCGGGGAACAGACATACAGTTGTTTGAAGTATACATCTTCCAAGATTAGAATAAACAAATAAACGAAACTAAGACCTTTACTATATACCAGTAATGCTGCATGTGTGTAACCTTGATGTGTTGGCATTGGCATCACATATTATTGGCATTGGCATATATCTCTATAGACACATAATATCTCATTATAGGAGACACACAATCAGTTTTTTAACAATGAGAGATTCTGTGACCTTAGAAGTGCCCTGTGACTGCTCATCTGGGGTATTGTGTTTTACCCACCACACACAACAGTCTTCAATGATCAGAGAATACCAGCCTACAGTAAATAAGGTTAAATTGTCTAAATCAATGACTATAGCTAACGATTATGCAAAGATTATATGAAGTAAAAGTGAATGCTGTAAAATATATGATAAGGATCTCGTTTTGTGAGATTTATTTAACTGGAAACTTTTTTTATTTATTGAATTGAAAGCTTCCCCCATCTTACCCTACACAATATTAAACCAAACATGTCCAATATACTCCAGATACGACTTAATCTTGCACCTTGTGTAAAACAAATGCATTTTATGGAACTTCCATTACCATTGCAAAAGGTGTGAAGTTGTACAATGATCTTAAAATGTTTGATATGCTCTTAGCACATACACTTGTCAATGGCGCTCAGTGAAATACATCACAATTAGTCAAACCAAGTGCATTCAGAACGTGTTTACTATACGTCCATGCATAGCACAATCCAAAAAGGATAACATTTTTTAAAATGTCAATACAATCTCATCAATATAATGTTAACATATTTAGCAAAAAGGTAAACACATGACTGGAGAACTGCTGGAGAACGTAATTAGGCATACCGGCATCATTACACATCATGTTCACTTCTAAATTTGACTGAAATAATAATAATTATTATGATCATACATCTTTTGAACAATTTCTCAAATCATGATTATCTGTGTGTCTGACTATATTTATGTATGTGTGCTCATGTTCATGCATGGTTGTTTGTGTGCATTTGTGCATCATGCATCTCTATAATTGTGCAGAAGCTTAATTATTTTCAAAAATAGTAAACTAGCAAGTAGGCACAGCAGGCACTCACAATTAGAAAATATGTATGGCTCCTCTGTATCCTTTTGAAAATCACCTCAAAAATGTTATACTTGAAAGCGCATGCAAAAGAGTAAACATTCTCCTTTAGGCCATTTACTCTGTTAATTTTAACTTTATGCACAATTGAGCCCCCTACAAGTAAAATCTCTTCAGGCTCATACTGCAAGAGCTGAGTGTGACTCAAGGCTCCAAAATGTATTAAGAATACAATTTTTGAGGATGAGAACACACATTTCATCTAGAATTGTCATTTTGCCTACTACTAAGATTATCAGGAACTTCTAGATAAATTCTAGATAATCTTAAAGATAGGAACATTGTTGACGGGCAAATTGCTTGATTCAAAAATACCTACACTTGTACAGATGATAGGTTTTGAAATGGTAAACATAAAAGTAATTAGTTCAAAGCAAGAATTGTAAATATACATTTAATGTCACTTAATAGGGCATTGGGCCACCATGTTCCACCTGTACAGCTTATATCTACCCTGGCATGGAATCGAACTGTGTCTGAATTCTGTACCAGAATTCTGCATAGTGGTATTCAAGCCATTAACAGACTTATTTGCTTACATTTTTTAATAAGACTAAGCAATCAATATATATATAGGAGAGAACAGGCACTCAGCAAGTGAAATGCCAACACAAAAAGCAGCGTTACAGCAGACAATAAAGAATAAAAACCCTGATCGTTTCAGATAGATGCGTCCCTTGCCTGTCCATTGAATGTGTCAGTGCTCATTCAGGGGTGAATCAGTCTTTTGTTGGAAGCATGTCCACGATGTAGCCCCCTTTTTTAATGACCTACCTGACATATTGGCCCCTTCAAAGGAGTCATCATCTGGAAATGAGATGAAGTGAAGTGGCTACAGGCTCACCTGGCACTAGAGCTGGGCCTCTGAGACTGCTGAGACCAGGATATACTGTGTACATTTGCATCCATGCAAGTGGACTTATTTGAACTTATGAAACGTAGATTTTAATTATTCATTATTTCAAGGTATAAACAGTAACAAGGCCAAAAAATAAAATACAAATAATATGGTTATCCAAAAAGCGTGGTTGGCCTGATTAAGGACAATCCTTACCTGTCAGTAGGCTCGCTGGTGGACTTCGATGCCATTGAAACGTACGCAAAATTTAAATGGAAAATGTCATGTACATCATCCTGTACTACCAATCACAACTTTCCAGATGCATCAAAATACTGAACGTACTTTCCCATCTCTTCAGCTTGTTTATCCCGTCTGCTTCACAGCACAACACAGCAGCTTCAGATGATCGAAAAGCTTGACTTCATGCATCAGCTGTGCCAGATTCCTGGTAGCAGTCATAGTAGTATTCAACCTGTTAACGGACTTATGCGCTTACATTTTTTTATAAGAATATGCTTGGATAATATAAGTAATTGTGTAGTAGCTAGATATTTTGGTGCGAGTGTAATGGCATTGTCATTTTATGTGTTTGTGTGCGAGTGTGAGTTTACATTCAATGGTTTGGAAATTGTAGATCTTTCCAGGGGAATGATGCTCAGCTGTATAAAGCGCTTTGTGACATTTCAATTTTCATTTCATTAAGAACATGCCAACACAAAATTATCTGTTCATTACAGTATTAAATAGCTTTTTTGTGTTCACAAAGAAGAAGAAAAAAGGTTCCAACTGAGAAGCAATCTCTTACAATTGAAGTAATTCATACCTTAACATTACATGTATGGATGCAACAAGGTCACACAATTTAAAGATATTTTGTTGATAGTATTATTCTTGTGTGCATCGCAATTTTGGGAAATGGCAGTGATTGAAAATTTGTGAGAAATATTGTTTTAATGAAAATGTTGATTTTGTAACAAACACCTTTCATTTGCACTGAAGTTGGTCATGGCTGTGATACACACGGGAAACACATATACAGCAATTACAAACCTCAATTCCAAAAAAGTCGGGACAGTATGTAAAATGCACATAATTTACAAATCACTGCTTTCTGCTTTTATCTTTTACATACATTTAATTGAAAAGAGTACAAAGAAAATATATTTAATGTTTTACCTCATCAACTTTATTGATTTTTGTAAATATACGCTAATTCCGAATTTGACGCCTGCAACACATTCTAAAAAAGTTGGGACAGAGGCAAAAAACAGACTGGGAAGTTAAAAAAACACCTGTTTGGAACATTCCACAGGTAAACAGGTGATGCTATCATGACTGGGTATAAAAAGATATCAAAAGACATTATATATTATTCTCAGGTACTCTTACAAGTGATACTATAACCTCTGAATTTTAATGGATTTCTATAGGAATTGGGGGGTGGGACTAGATTAAGCTGTAAATTACATGAGAATAGTATGAACCCATGGTTGGCTAAATGGCTGTAAATCATCGAGGGTCTGACATATCAAACGAGCCTCAAACCATCACTCTGCTGCCAGATACGTAGTAGATATAGATGGATCACTTGAAGGGTTGTTTCTCCTGACACATTTTTCCATAGAGTTTGAGTTTAATCATTCTGACTTACGATACAATGATTGCATTATGCAGAATGTACACTTTGAAACAAATATACATGTACATGATTTAAACCAAATCCTATCATCAATATAGTATACATTCTCAAAATTACAGATTATTAAAAAGCCTGATGCCGCAAGAGATGGTGGAGTTTCTCAGTCTATTTGTTCTTGTTTTTAACAGTGACAACTGATTGTTCTTGCGAAGAAGCCGGCCAGTCTTTTCTCCTGTACTAGGAGGGAGGATGTTGTGGAGCGGATGGTTAGGCTGGTGCATGTCTTTGATCAGCCTCACAGTGGCCTGTTCTCTTCGTATCTGTAGATCAGGAAGATGCAAAGGGATGTTTTTGAACCGTCATTATTTTGACAGCCCTTTCCTGAACCCTGTCCACGGTGGCTCGTTGTTTCTCCATACAGCCCACAAGCAGTACACTCCCATACTGTAGACATGGTCTAATCAGTGTGTTTTAGATATCAACCAGGTCTTCGACAATGAGCCCATTTCTTGCCATCACAGTGAGGAAATGCGTTTTGAGGCTTTTTTCACAGCCTCCTCGATGTGAATGTCCCCACTAAGCTGATTGTCCAGGTAGAAACCCAGGTATTTTGTACTTGTTACAACAGGAACAACCTGGCTATCGAGGATTAGAGGGGGTGGCTGGGGAGGGTCCTTTGCGAAGCATACTCTCAGCTCCACTGACGTCTTGCCCTTGAGAAGCATATTGTTTGCTGCAGCCCATTCTTCAAGCTGGTTTGAGGCTCGTTTGATACCTCAGACCCTTGATGACTTACAGCCATTTAGCCAACCATGCGTTCCCTACTATTCCAGTGTAAATAAAGCTTAATCTAGTCCCACCCCCCAATTCCCATAGAGATCCATTCAAATGCAGAGGTTATAGTGTCGCTTGTATGAGTACCTGAAAATAAGATATCAAGCATCTTTTGATATCCTTTTATATCCACTCATGATAGCATTATCTGTTTACCTGTGGAATGTTTCAAACTTTGTCCGTAACCAATGCGACAGGTCACGACCACTCTTAAATTTAGTTCTTATCTACGCATAAATCTAAAATAAATAAAAAAATGGTGAATTCCACAAAGTTGTGTAAAACGTTCTTACCTGCTAAAACCTAATTTGTGTACGAGCGTTTCTTGCATGAGGCCCATTGTAGAAACGGGCTGTGTCCGAAACAATGGCCTTACATACTCTTGAGTATGCTTGTTGAGTACACTAGATGAGAAAGTTGTTAAGTAGGTGAAATGTTCTCTATGGCTGTGTCCAAATCAGAGCCCAATCTATTGCGTTCTGTGTACGACCTTTTTTTTTTTTTTTACCTGAAAATGCAGAAAATCAGTGTGCGGCGCCCTTCCCATGATGCAGGTTACATTTTTATGTACGAGTTATGCACAAGCATAGGTGTCATATCTGAGAAAGCCCTATATTATCCCCACAATGTCGACACAAATGCATAAAAGCGCCTGTATTATAGCCCATGTACGAGGTTGTGTACGGTAATCAGTGGGCGTGGCAACAATGTTGCTGCATTTAGCTACATTATTGGGGCGATAGACTACATAAACTACAATGTAGCAAAGCAGTCTTTCCTTTCATGCGGCACCCGCTGCTTGTCACAATTTGTGTACTGTAGACTAACAGTAGGCTGTATAGAGTACATTTTCTTTTTTTTTCTCCGCTAAATCTAATTGGCTCAACATTCTGATAGCCTAGTTATATAGGCTATATATGAAATACCAGGTACTGTTATACATCTGAAATTATTTGGATACTGCACCGTTTTGAAATAATCGCACTCCAAACGTTATGAAACAATACAGTGATATTGGCATATTACAAAAAATGATAATAAATCTCCAAAATTAAAATTTACTTTGACACCTTTTCAAATAATCTCACTGCAAATTTCCTATGTCGAGCAGGAAGGCAGTCTTCAAGGTTAGACTGAGTCCGTCCAGCTCGAAGGGCGGCTCAGTGAGGGGATTCAAAGCCAGTTGTAAGTCCCACAAAGAGACTGAGTTAGACCTAGGCGGGCAAAGCCGCCTGGATCCTTAGGGAAACTGGCTGGCGAGGGTGTGAGATCCCACCATCAGGCCCTCAATACGCTCATGACAGTCTGATATGGTTGCCAGATAACATCTTAGCGTGGACTCCACTAGCCTCTCTTTGAAGAGGGACTGGAGAAATGCCAAAATGACTGAACTGTCATACAATTGGGTAAACCTGTTATTGTGGCACCAGCAGCTGACATCTGCCCACTTCCCAGCGTAGAGCGCCCTCGAAGAGGGGGCTTTGATGCCTGAAATGTTTCCAGTACTGCTGGCCCCAGGCCCTGCGGCCACTCCCATCTAGGCCCACCCTGTCGGTTGATGTAGGAGACCACAGTGGAATTGTCTGTCCGGACGAGAACCTGTCTGTGTCGGACCACTGGGAGGAAATAGGTCAATGCTTGATGTACTGCCTCCGTTTCTGGCAGGTTGATGTGCTTCCCTCCCCATGAGGGGCTCTACAACCCTTGTAGGGACCGACCCTCTCCGACAGCTCCCAGCCAGTCTTGGAGGCGTCCGTGGTGGTCGTCACCCTAGAACACACTGGGCAAATAGGGAGGAGTCACCGCCTGTCCTGTGCGGGCTTACTCCCTGTGCTGCCGCCTTTCGCTGTAATGGGCACGTATGCAGCAGCCCGAGTGGCGCCACCCGGGCCGCTGAAGCAATCACGCCGAGCAACCTCCGGTTAATGTTTACTGTCACTTGCCATGCTGCAGCAAAGTGGGACAGACTCGCTATCAAAAACATGCTGCCTCTCTGGGTCAGAGAGGCCTGCATGGACACTGAGACCAAAACCGGGCTCAGAAAAACCCTCTCTCTGGAGGGGGTGAGGTGGCTCTTTTCCACTATTCAGGGTCAGGCCCAAGCTGGCTAAGTGGGCCAGTACTGACCTTGTATCCCTTCTGGCTTGCACCTCTGAAGTAGCGCAGATTAGCCAGTCGTCCAGGGAGTTTGCAATGCGAATCCCTTAGTGACAGAGTGGGATCAGCGTGGCCTCCCTACACTTCATAAAAAGTGTGTGGGGCCAGGGCTAGGCCAAACAGGAGGACCGAGTGATTGTACTCTTTGCCTTGGAAGGAAAAGCGGAGGTACTTCCAGTAATCCCGATGTATGGGAATATAGAAGTATCAGGTAAGGACCTGTTCTCTCATAGCCAATAGAGGCCTGTCACATAGAACCAGCACTGTAGTTACCAATGGTTACATGTTGGAGGACTAACTCTAACGTAGACAAATGTTACTGTTTGCTACTCCGTGAAACGAGTCAATCTTTAAACGATATCTAACGTTAGCTAACGCTACTATGATTGCTGTCCTACAATGCCAAACACACCAGTCATGTGTTCCATACTGTACCAGTGTAATTTACAGCTGAATCTAGTCTCACCCCCCAATTCTCAGAGAGATCAGTTCAAATGCAGAGAGGTTATAGTATCGCTTGTAACAAGACCTGGAAATAAGATATCGAGAGTCTTTTGATGTTGATTGGTGGGACCTGGGAAAACTGGCTTTTAAAAATATTTCCATTAATATAATGTTAACTGTGCATTATATTTCTTTAAAAAATCTTGGTTCTTACCACACAGACAAACATGATTTAAAAAATATATATTATTATTATTTTGGCCTATCTGCGCCTTCCTCCTTGTACATGTGACATGACTGAACACAACTGCGCATGTGAGATGAGTGCAAAATTTAAACTTCCTGGTTCAGATGTGC
Organism: Ilyophis sp. 1 JC-2022; assembly: GCA_022702515.1. NCBI lineage: Eukaryota > Metazoa > Chordata > Actinopteri > Anguilliformes > Synaphobranchidae > Ilyophis > Ilyophis sp. 1 JC-2022. Next base: position 80,608,108 of record CM040396.1, on the reverse strand, counting down.
TCCCCATTGGTTTCTATTGGCATCGCTGTTTCTACATTATATAATGTTTGGCAGGGTGTGTAGTAATAATTGGGAGCTGGAGGGTTTGGTTGTAGGTTGCAGGTTTTCGATTTTCCCGGTAGGACACTGTGTTGTTACCCCCTTGAGCAAGGTTTAACCTGAAATTGCTTCAGTATATATCCAGCTGTATGAATGGATACATGTAATAAGAAGTTGTGTAAGTCGCTCTGGATAAGAGCGTCTGCTAAATGCCTATAATGTAATGTAATGTAATGTAATATATACTCTAAGGCCGTGTCCGAATCAGCACTCTTCCACACTGTTGAGTAGCCTCGGTGAGTAGATAGGGCGAGAAATCCGCAAAACATTTTCGAATTGCAGTAACAACCGGATGACACACTTACTTACGGGGTTTTGAGCACACTTTTCAAGAAATGCACCAACATTTTGGTCACATAAATATGACATGCGACATGGCAGCGCAAGAGTGAGGCGCAGAGTTTCCAGATCTTTTAAGACTTTCCAGCCTAATGGCGTCTCAAAACCAGCCCAAATTATAGGCTATTTTTTAACCGAAACCAACATATTTTATCGTTATTTTTTAAAATAAGTGCGTGGATGTGTAACAATAGTTATGATGATAATTTTTTAAAGAAATTGACAACTTCTAGAGAAAAAAACCCTGGGAATTAATAACAAAAAAAATGTTTTAAGTGTTAAGTTTGACTTGGTCAAAAGCTGCAAAAGACAGGTTCAAATGAGCACCAGCAAGCTAAACTTCAGCTCTACACTATCAGGAATTCCCAGTACTCTGTTTAAAAAAATATATAAAAATTATTATAGATAAAATTATTTTTTAAATATCTGACTGCTGTACAGTTCTGTAGCTATGTTGGTCTACTGTATTTCAAACAACATGTACTCATCACTGGTCAGATAGAATTAGGCTCTTTGAGAGAAGGTTTGAACCATACTCTTCAAAATAGTAAGCGGCCTACGACTGTTGCATTAGGCTATAGAGTAGGTTTAGACATTGGCTATAGATCTATAATGCATTAAGGGCAGCACAATAGTACATATATTTCTGTACGTGATGCTGATTATTTTACACACAAGACTGTTCACACTTGAAAACTAAATAGGCTCTCACTTGCTGCTGGAGTGCATAAATACAGTGGTATTTCATTTTGACTTAAACCATCATAGATTCTACTCTTAATTTGTTGATTAGAAATGGAATCATCAATCCAAGAACTAGCCTATACTGGACATGTGGCCTAGGCTTACACCACCACCCATTAATCACTTATGTACACCTAACTATGAAATATAAGTTCAGTCATGGCACAACATGTAGGCCTAATATGTCATAGTGGAGTTCAAAAGGTAGAAATAAAAACAATAGGTGAAAGTCTACATTTAATAGCCTAATGCAATCACAGCATGCAATTATACATCTACTCATATAGCTTTAGAATACATCTAAAAAGGATTTGAAATGTAAACGGACAAAGATTTAGATCCTCCTTTCAAAAGCTACCTACCAATATTATCACGTTAGCTATCAATATTGGTATGAGGCATAGGAGGACTAGAGAAATAGCCAGTGTTGGGGGAAGCTACTTAGAAAGCATAGCTTTGCAAGCTACCAATTACTTCACTACAATTACTACAAATCTAGTTTGGTTAACTAAAGCTACTTCAAAAAAGTAGTTCAAACTACTGATCAAATTGACAATGTACACGAAATTATAACAAAATATAATTCAAAAAAAGTCACATGCCAGCAAAAAGTGCCGCTCAATTGAGTTTATTGCAAAAAGTGCCCACTTGTACACAGGTCAATACATAAACCAAGAAAATAAAATACCCTACTATTCATGGGAAAGTGCCACGAATGTCAGCTTTGGTTTATGTCCATCAGTCAGACACCTGCCTTCCAGAAACTAGAGTCCAGGTGCACCAAGCAGGATTACTCAATTAGCCAGGTAACTTCTAAAATAGCATACAACAACTTCTCTGAACATTTGTTAATAGCAATACTCAATAATTATGACTAATTGACATGTAATATATTCAAGTTTAGTTTTACAAATTCAGATTCAAAACATTAAAAACTATAGCCAAATATTTTTCACAGGTGAGCTGTCAATCCAGCTTCCTGGAATACCCCTGAGACCTAAACCTGTCCTAAACAGATCTGGGCTTTTCACAATGACAAAATTGCAAGTTGTAGTTTCAGTAGTCAACTCCACAACAAATGGCAAAAAAGTAATTTAACTAGAATCACTATGCAAATATGAATGTAGTTGAACTACCAGTAAGCTACTGCAAAAAGTTAAACTACTAGTTTAATTACATGTAGTTCACTACTCCCCAACACTGGAAATAGCCTACACAAAACTGCAGTAGGGAAATACAAAGCCTTTTTGTACAGGTCATTACCATGGGTGGCAGCACATACTCTCAGAGTATGAATTAGGCTCTTTGAGAGAAGGTTTGAACCAATCTGCCCAGTGATGAGTACATGGTGTTTGAAATACAGTAGACCAACATAGCTACAGAACTGTATAGCAGTCAGATATTATATTAAATTTTTTTTTTAAAAAAAAGAGTACTGGGAATCCCTGATAGTGTAGAAAGCTGAAGTTTGGCTTGGTGGTGCTCATTTTAATTTCCTGTCTTTTGTGGCTTTTGACCAAACCAAACTTAACACTTAAGACTTAATTTTTTGTTATTACTATACTTATTTCTGGGTTTTCGCTGATAATAGTATGGAGGATATTTTTGCATACTGCATGTCACATACTAAACAGTACGCAGTAAACTGTATGTTAGTACACAGGACACAGTAGATGGGGCTCTGATCTGAAAACAGCCAGATGGTTACTAAATAAAGGCCAGGTGGCAAAGCCTTACCCTCTTTACCGCCACTGATATAACCAGGTCCAGCTGAGACTGTGTTGGCGTTTAAAAAGCATTTAAGAGCCTCTGTTCTTTTCTTTTCCTCCCACCCTGACCCCCATCTGTTCTTTACCCTCTCAGACATGCACACACACATACTGTGTAAAAGGTCTTGGGTAGAGGGGAATCCTTGGTTATATAATGCATGTTGACAAGGGTTTGCCTCTGGCAAGAATGTGATTTGATTGTGGAAAGGGATGCACAATAAAATTGGGGCTGTTGCGGTTTCGGCCGTAAAGACTAAAAGTAACTTATCAGCCCAATTCAAACATTATGCCAATATGATGATGCAATGTACATGCTCCAGGGGGGTCTGCACTCATTTACTTCTTCCATGCATGTGGAAACCTTGGTTGCAATTTGCATTTGTGCTAGAATGCAAAACAGGGAGGAATCGGCATTACCCAATATGGATAGACAAATATCAGTCATATTGGCCCCAGAATTTCCAATATTGTGCATCCGCAGAAAGAACCGATCTGTATTTGAAATGACAACCATGTTTTTTTTATAATTACTGAATGCAGTTACAAATGAACCAAATTACCTTTTGTAATAAACTAACTAACTATGCATGTGGATTCCTACCGTTTGTGCACCACAGGAGGTGCAGAGAATCAGCACTCAAATAGGTTTATTTTTCACAAGAATTAATATCGCGCTCACATTCTGTACAACTGGCTGGTGCAAAATCACTTTTATTTCACAGCGCATAAACAACATTGCGTAACCTTTTTTGTATTACAAACCCTTTTCCCCTGGCCTGCTTCCATTCACGGCCTCAAATATGCTTTCAAATATATAATCATTGCAGTACAATAAAGAGATCATCAAAATGATCAAACTCATTCGGTCTACATAATAAACAAAAGCCTGGAAATCAGCATCCATAATATACCAAGTCAGTTTCAGTAATATCATCTGCCAGAAAATGGTTTATCAAAGACATAATGCGCTTTTAACCTTTCCTTACCTGAGGGAGGAGCCAAACAAAAAATGCACAAAGATGATGATTGTAAATTAAATTGTCAGCTGGAAGGATATAAACTGGAGCGTGACACTCCCCAGTGCCCTGCAGTAGAGAATGACTGCACTCCGTATGCAAACAGAGAAGCGCCTTTGAGCAATGGGGCCGTTAACCAATCACAAGCTCTGTTCTAGCTTTTCCGTTAACCTGTGCCCGGGCTGCTGCGGGCCAGCACCAGTAGGGGGCAGTCCTAACTGTGTTCACATGTGCAGTCCAAACCAGATGGACCTGGGTGCAGTTTTACAAACAAGACAGGCTTAAACTCTATTCAGGTAGCCCTTTAACACTGCTGGGTGTTAATAACCCATGTATTAACCCTTGTAAAAGAAAAACAAATCTACACGTTTTCAAATAATTGGAAGTTAAGGCAGTTTCTCATTACAGAGTTTGTTAGTAACCGAGAATAATTAAAAGGGAAACTCTTAGACATATGGATTTGATATGGTAGTTCACTTGATTGTGTTCAACTACAGCTTTTATACAACCGTTTTATAATCTGAAATACTCTTCTAATGGTGGCTATCTTCTACTTAAAGACACGTTTGTCTTCCCCCAGAAACTCCAGCCACTTTGCAATCACAGCAGAAAGGATTTAAGGTCTAGCTGTCAGCTGTTCTAAACATTTAAAAATGTGCAAAAAGGGAGATTTTGGCAGCACATTTTTATTAAGACAATTCTGTGGCCTTTCTAAAAATTTTACTTAACTGTGAAATATTTCCCCAGAAATTGTTATTGTACATCTAGAAATCCACCTCTTTTCAAAGGTCTAATCATTGTAACAGTCTCTCCAAAAAGAGGTTTGTTCTATAAACATAGACATATACAGACAATGCTTAATGAAAAATACCAAGCTGATGTTGTGGGTTCAAGTGTGCATCAGAGATTTTCATGTATTATACACTGCTCAAAGAAATTAAGGGAACACTTATTCAACACAGTATAATACCAAGTCAATTAAACTTCTGGGATATCGATCTGTCCAGTTAGGAAGCATAAACGATTGTGAATCAATTTCACCTGCTTTGGTGCAAATGAAAGTGACAACAGATGGACAGGAGAGGCAATAGCAAGACAACCCCCAAAAAGTAAATGGTTTTGCAGGTGGTGGCCACAGACCATTTCTCTCTCCTTATCCTTCCTGAGTTTTCTCTCGTGACGGTGGCATGAGGGCCCAATGTCCAGTAGTGGGACCTGTGCTCACAGCCCAGCACCGTGCAGCTCAATTGGCATTTGCCAGAGAACACCAGAATTGGCAGGTTCGCCATTGGCGCCCCGTTCTCTTCACAGATGAGAGCAGGTTCAAACTGAGCACATGTGACAGATGTGAAAGAGTTTGGAGACGCCGTGGTGAACGTTATGCTGCCTGGAACATCATCCAGCATGACCAATTTGGTTTAATTGACTTGGTGTTATACTGTGATGATTAAGTGTCCCTTAAATTTTTTTGAGCTATGTATGTATATATATATATATATATATATATATATATAGAAATGCGCCCCCAGAACTATATCATTTTGAAGTGAAATACTGAATCTATGGCACTAAGGGATTTTCACAGTCTAAACCCTCATAAACAATCATTCTCATTAAATTCTTACAAAAAATCACTTTGACCACAACGCAAAACAGGTGGACTACAATAGTAAACGTTATTTATTTTGTTACAGAAGAAAACAAGCATATAGTAAGGCTTTTTTGTGCAGGGAGGTATTTTTAAATTTGGTTTAAAAAAACCCTAGTTCTCATGAAGCAGTAGTTGTTGCACGCTCTCGTCCAGGAGGGCTACAAGCTCTGCTGGTTTGTGTTTTTACCTGATAATCAGCAAGCAGTTTGGACCAAAGAAACCAGGTGAGTTTATTTTAACCATGTAATCAGCTTTTTAAAATAATCAAGTTCTTTAACTGATCAACCAAGAGCCAAAACAGAAACCAGCAGACCCTGTTGCTCTTAAGGATCTCAAGATAGATCACTCTTAGTCAAGACGTGTAGTGCAGTGGTCCAAACCCTGTGCCTGGAGGTCTACCTTCCTGTAGGTTTTCACTCCAACCCTAACAAATAATAACTGGACACAGGAGGACAGACGTAGGACAGAAAGACATTGAATTAGAAAACCCAACACCATATTCCCAGGAGGATTAAACAAACGCTGGTAAAAACTTCAACACACGAGACACCAAATTCTTCCTACTTAAAGGCTGCAGTACACTGAATGGCCAGTGCAAACTTTTCTTTCCCAAGGGGCCCTCATAAAGGGTAACTTGGGAAATAAAGATTTTTATTTCAAATAACAAAATCACACCTCAATCAACAGCTACAGTTCTCATTGAGCTGCTAATGAGTGGAATCAGATGTGCCAAATTAGGGTTGAAATGAAAGCCTTCAGGATAGTAGATCTCCAGGAACAGGGTCGGGGACCACTGGCACAGTGCGGGAGTCAGAAGCTCAGGTATGGTGAGGGGAGGGGAGGTGATTTGGGGGGGGCGCTCATTCCTCTTTGTATGTGTGGCTGAGCAGCTCAATCAGGGCCTCCAGCTCGGGGTTTCCCCCCAGGTCCAGAATCAGGGCGTAGGCCTGGGCCTCCAGGTCACAGAGTGTCTTGCGGGTGTAGGCGAAGGACCCCACCTTCTCGAGGTAGTCCAGGCAGTAGCGCTTGATGTCCACATTCTCCGTGCGCTGCCTGAGGATGTTCTGCACCTGCGTGCTCTCCGGCTGTGACCAGATGGCATGGATGGTGGGGAAGGAGAACTTGCCCTCCGTCAGGTCCTCGCAGAAGCTCTTGTTCTCGCTGTACTCGCGGGAACGGAGGTTGCTGTAGTCGTCACGGATCTGGAAGAGGAGGCCCAGCGCGTCCAGCAGGGGCTTGAGGTCCCGGGTCCAGCCGGAGAAGAGCTGCATGAGCCCCACGGCCAGTCCGAAAAGCCCGCCCGTCTTCTGCAGCACCATGCGGCGGTACTCGGCCTCGCTCGGGCAGGTGTACGTGTCCCGCCAGTGGATGTCCAGGCCCTGGCCGCGGTGCAGCTCCAGCAGCTGGCGGGTGAACACCTGCACGGCCTCCGGGTGCTCCAGCGTCAGCACCTTCTCCAGGCCCAGGAAGTAGACGTAGTTGGCCGAGTTGATGACGGAGGGGATGCCGTAGATACTGTGGGCCACGGGGAAGCCTCGCCGGAGCTTGGAGTTGTCCTCGATGTCATCGATCAGCAGGCTGGCGTTGTGAAGCATCTCGGTCACCTGGATGATTACCTAAGCACACGGGGGTGAGAAGGCAAGATGAGAATATGCTGTGATACTGCATTCCATGCTAAATGTGCCTGCCATTCAGTCGCTCCAGGCCTAACACAATGCTCTCACAGGTTTGCATGATCAGGATGAAAGGGAACAGCAGGTTCCCTTTGCTAGTTATGCTAGTGCCAATGATAGTCATTTTCATGTCATCAGACTCAGAGAGGAGTGGACTGATATTCTCAGTAGACCCACTGAACTGCCGGACCCCTTACCGCCAGCAGAGGGCCTCACCGACATGGACGGAGAATTCAGCTGAACCTGCATTCATCCAAAAGGAAAGCGAGAGCGAGTTCAAGAGAAAGACAAAGAGCGAGAGCCAGAGAGAAAGAGAACAACAAAATGCACACAACCAAGAAAGTGAGAGAGGGAGAAAGCAAAAAGGGGGAAAGAGAATAAACATAATACAGGGCCACATAATGGAGTTGTAGCTACAGAGTTGTAGCTTGCTGTATGCTGTAATGGTGAGCCGTAGGCATTTCCTGCAAAGGGCCGTTCTAAGGTCAGAGCTCAGCTTACACAGCAGGTCCCCCTCCCTCCCGTGGGCCTGAGCGGAAGGACTGTTCCCAGATCAGGGCTGAGCAGGAGCAGAACAGCCACCGTGGCATTGGAACCGATCCAGGCACAGTGCTGCACACTCCTCTCTGACTGAATCAGGCACAATGCAGCACACTCCACTGAGTTTTACCCAGGTCGTTGCTTCGGTGTGAAAGAGGTATGACTGAATCAGGCACAGTGTTGAGCTCCTGTGCCCAGGTGAGGTATGACTGAATCAGGCACAGTGTTGAGCTCCTGTGCCCAGGTGAGCCATTTCTGACATGGTTAGACTATTGGGGAGCAAAGGAGAACAATCTGTTTAACTGACACTTTGAGGAACCCATAGGGAAGCGCGCACATGCACAGCTCCAGTCGCCACAAGAGGAAGCACTGCTACCAGCTATGCGCAGAAAGCAAGAAACCACTCGCTTAACTGCTGATCTTACAAATTCACTCTTCTATGGCCACTGGAGCACGGAGTCAAACAGAGGAGCGCTGTTCGGGCTGGCCAGGGAAGGATGCTGTGTGTTTGGGATAATTAACAGCCTTTTACAGTCACCTGGGAGCTGACAGCAGCAGGAGCGGCAGTGGAACAGAGCCCTCCCGAGCCCTGAATGTGAACACACTCCGACACTTTACCTCTGGTGACTCCAGCACTCTCTGTACACTGCATGGCATCTAATGCCCTCTGCGCAGTGACAGAGTACACTGTCTGTACAGTTAGAGTACCCAGTCTGTGCAGTGCTCAGTGTGGTACAGTTAGAGTACCCAGTCTGTGCAGTGCTCAGTGTGGTACAGTTAGAGTACCCTGTCCGTGTAGTGCTCAGTGTATTTTTTCATACCAATACAATTGCTTGGATAATTATTATTTTATTTATTTACTTATTTTTAACAAATTAATAATTGTTTTTCCAAAAGATCAAATTATTTGCTACCCTGTGTTTAGCACTTTGTACACCCTCCCTCCTATATCAATACATGTTGCACAAAATAATGCCAAGTCTAGCATTAACATTTGAGAATGCAGCACTTCATTGGCAATACAATTGTGCATATTTTGTGGAAATGGAATAATAAATTTAAAAAACAGCGTATTGATATGGAAATCACTGTATCCATGCGTGGATCGTCAAGAGGCAAATTGTGATGTATTGCCTGATCGATATTTTGAGCACAGCTATACAGCGAGCCTACTGTGTCATTTTCCCATGGGAGAACTCCCCACCCACCCACCCAACAATAAGATGAGGATAATAACACCATTATCATGTGAATAAAAAACGCTAGAAGGGCCGATAACACGCAGAATTCTTCTGAAACTTAAGAGCTCAATGCTCACGCGTCTAAGTGTAGATCATTAAAGATGTCCGTGGAAAATGAATAATGCCGACACTTCGCTGTCCTTCTCGCAACGTGTCCCTCCAGTCCTGACCGGGGCAGTCAGACATGCAGAGCACCAGGACTCATCCGGCATAGACCAGACGCCAGCAGACATTTCTTCCCAGACAAGACTGTCGATTGATCACACCGTTTGTACTCACTGTTCTTGCATCCCTAACTCTAAAGCGGATGCGACCCCAGAGGGGTGTAAAGATTTGGCGAGGCTCATTTCCAGATCTCTCCCGATTTCACAACGGCAAACAGAGCTGAAAAGTAGACCGCCGACTTCTGAAAGCTGGCACGATTGACATTCAGCGTGCAGTCCTCAGACATCCCAGGAATTAATGCTGTATCATCGAAAATAAATAGAGCTTATTGTCGTAATCATCATTATCCTCGACAGCCACAATTCTCCCTGAAGTAGGGATGTACATTGATGATTTTCATATTCAAATATTCTCTCAGGATATTTACATTACATACCCACACTACTTCTTTATGTAAATAATGACTCACTCCAAGCAATACTGCATTCACTCAAACATTCGGGAAATGCATCAATATTGATGGTTTACCTGTTATTTTATGCAGGGTTCTTTGGCTCTTATTCTCCAATACTGGCAATAAAGACTACTTTTTTATCGGTTTAAGCTCTGTGATAATTTACAACCGGGCTCCGCACGCACATGTCCAGTAACTACTCCTCTTTATTCAGTTTAATTGCATACCAAAAGTGGCCAAATAAAGTGCTCATGTTTAAAGTGCCTTCCAAATAAAAGAACACAGGCACCAATATTAAGGCAAGAGGGGGAATTCATAATAATAAAAATAATAAAAGGTCTACAAATAAAATGCAGCAGTTCATGAATTTTATACCAGCAGCTGGTGAGAAGGCATGACTGTTTAGATGTGAGCAGAGCTGTAATAAACATCTTGCTATTAATTCATGATTTGCTTATGAAAATGTGGCCAATGGGCAGCATATACAGGTGCAGCTCAAAAAATTTGAATATCGTGAAAAAGTTCAATATTTTTTGTCACTCATTTCAGAAAGTGAAACTCATATATTATATAGATTCATTACACATTGTGAAATATTTCAAGCCTTTATTTCTTGTAATTTTGATGATTATGGCTTACAGCTAATAAAAACCCAAATTCAGTGTCTCAGAAAATTAGAATATTGTGAAAAAGTTCAATAATGGAAACTCATGGTGTCACACTCTAATCAGCTAATTAACTCAAAACACCTGCAAAGGTTTCCTGAGCCTTTAAATGGTCTCTCAGTCTGGTTCAGTAGGCTACACAATCATGGGGAAGACTGCTGACTTGACAGATGTCCAGAAGACAGTCATTGACACCCTCTACAAGGAGGGTAAGCCACAAAAGGTCATTGCTAAAGAAGCTGGTTGTTCACAGAGTGCTGTATCCAAGCATATTCATAGAAAGTTGAGTGGAAGGAAAAAATGTGGTAGGAAAAGGTGCACAAGCAACAGGGATAACCGCAGCCTTGAGAGGATTGTCAAGCAAAATCCATTCAAGAATTTGGGGGAGCTTCACAAGGAGTGGACTGAGGCTGGAGTCAGTGCATCAAGAGCCACCACGCACAGACAAATCCAGGACATGGGCTACAAATGTCGCATTCCTTGTGTCAAGCCACTCCTGAACCAGAGACAACGTCAGAAGCGTCTTACCTGGGCTAAGGAGAAAAATAACTGGACTGTTGCTCAGTGGCCCAAAGTCCTCTTTTCAGATGAAAGTAAATTTTGCATTTAATTTGGAAATCAAGGTCCCAGAGTCTGGCGGAAGAGTGGAGAGGCACAGAATCCACGTTGCTTGAAGTCCAGTGTGAAGTTTCCACAGTCAGTGATGATTTGGGGTGCCATGTCCACTGTGTTTTCTGAAGTCCACAGTCAACGCAGCCATCTACCAGGAAATTTTAGAGCACTTCATGCTTCCTTCTGCTGACAAGCATTATGGAGATGCTGATTTCATTTTCCAGCAGGACTTGGCACCTGCCCACACTGCCAAAAGTACCAAAAGCTGGTTCAATGATTATGGTATTACTGTGCTTGATTGGCCAGCAAACTCGCCTGACCTGAACCCCATAGAGAATCTATGGGGTATTGTCAAGAGGAAGATGAGACACCAGACCCAACAATGCAGACGACCTGAAGGCCGCTATCAAAGTAACCTGGGCTTCCATTACACCTCAGCAGTGCCACAGGCTGATCGCCTCCATGCCACGCCGCATTGATGCAGTAATTCATGCAAAAGGAGCCCCAACCAAGTATTGAGTGCATAGAAATGAACATACTTTTCAGAAGGCTGACATTTCTGTTTAAAATATCCTTTTTTATTGATCTTATGTAATATTCTAATTTTCTGAGACACTGAATTTGGGTTTTCATTAGCTGTAAGCCGTAATCATCAAAATGACAAGAAATAAAGGCTTGAAATATTTCACTATGTGTAATGAATCTATATAATATATGAGTTTCACTTTCTGACATGAGTGACACAAAATATTGAACTTTTTCATGATATTCAAATTTTTTGAGCTGCACCTGTTCATTGAGAACAAGACTGGCCCTAGTATAGGACCTTGGGGGACTAGCTACCTTTGTGCACAACTTTCCCCTCAGCAAAGCTCCCCAGTGCATCAAACATGATTACTCCTGAAATGGTGTGGCATGCTTATTAAAGCTGCAACATACTCCTTTAACTAATTTAAAAAATATCAAGGCCTCGAAGCCCATAAGGGTTCCCTGGTGAGGCTCCACTTTGATTCCACGGGAAGACTACACCCTGTAGAGGACATAGCTCATGGTCTACACACAGTACTGGTCATAACTTGACTTGTCCAGGTAGGTCATCACAGGTTTGTACCTCACCTGGACAAAACACTTTTTGTGATGCAGCTAACAAATTTACTTCAGAAGCACTGAACTGTGTACAGAGTAATTGAAGAGTAAACGGGCCTGACCCTCTCCAAGGTACAGAGTAAACGGGCCTGACCCTCTCCAAGGTACAGAGTAAACGGGCCTGACCCTCTCCAAGGTACAGAGTAAACGGGCCTGACCCTCTCCAAGGTACAGAGTAAACGGGCCTGACCCTCTCCAAGGTACAGAGTAAACGGGCCTGACCCTCTCCAAGGTACAGAGTAAACGGGCATGACCCTCTCCAAGGTACCGAGTAAACGGGCATGACCCTCTCCAAGGTACAGAGTAAGAATAAATGCTGGCAGTGAGGGGGGGGGGAAACGATGCCGACAGCACAGAGGTGAGCGGCTGATTCCACCGGGTCTGACTGAGTGGCTGGTGGTTCATCATGTCGGCAGCCTTGACACGGCGGCTGACAGGCGTGGGTCTCGGTGACAGGTTCAGGAAGAGTTCACTGCCTGATAACTGCGGTCCTGCAGCTACAGCGGAGAGCGTGCAGAATTAAAAGGTGAAGCGTGTAATTGGGTCTCCTGCAAAGACCGTGCGGGCCACTACATGCCCAAGCGTGCCGTGTGTTGAGAATGAAGCAGCAAACCATCGCCTGGAATAACCTAGTGCCCAAAACACCCAGCTTTCCAGTGCCTGGTTCGGACCATTACACTTCGGCTTCTGCGACTCCACTGGCTGGTCTTCCTACCACTTTGAATCATTGAGTGCCCATAGACAACAGCGTAGCAGAAAACACAGATATTTCAGTACAATCAATGCTGTAAAAATCAAGCTGCAGTGTGGGATTGGAGGAATGAATCAGAGATGAATCCCAGCCAGCACCCAAAGGGTTCCTCAGGAAATCAAGCCATTGTATGCAGAGCAGAGACGCCACTTCCACCGCCCCTGTAGCCCCCGCCATTGTCGCTGCGCTGTGCATACAACAGCTTGATTCCCTGCTGGACCCTTTGGGCCATGGCTGGAGGACCAGGATAAGAATGCAGAGGATAAGGAGGATGACAAGCAGCAGCATCAGCTGGGCTTTAAGTTCTGGGGCCCCGAAGATCACAGCTGATGGTCAGGGAAGGGAGAGCCAGCGGCCCTGAGGCTGCATAACGTAGTTACCCGCTTCAGAAGGTTATAGTTATATGTGGTGCAGTCGCATTTTGCATTTTGGACTAGCTGCAGTTTTGGTGACGCAAAGTCCAGCGAGGAGAGAAATTCAGCAATCCAGACTTGGACTGAAGATTGGAGAAAGTACGAGGCTATGCATCTGGCTGAAGAAAGGAGAGACTAGGATTACTAGTACAATTTGAGCTTCAAGAAACCCTGAGATGCAATTTACTGCATCACTTTTAAACTAGAGTATCAATCATACTCTATACTTCCTGCGTTTCATTTAGGGCAAAGTGATTTGTACAGGCACAGGCACACTCATGTTCAGCTCTACTCTGAAATATTCCACTTGATTGGCTTGCCTGAAGTCATATCTCTGCCAATCAATGTACATTTCAGCACAGCATTAGCCCCGTGGGGACTCCATTAACACTGATAAACAGCTGGGCTGATCAAATGTGTCGTCTCTCAAATGCCAGGGATGTACTGCTGTAAGAACAGGCTCCCGAGAGACGGCCAACTGCCGTACAGAAGACGTCTTTATTGATCAGTACCCACCTACACATGACAAATCTGGCATCACGACACTGCAGTTTAAAGCACCCATTAAAAGGTATTATGGGGGATAACATTAAAATGAGCCTAAAAATTTTTTAAATAGCACAAAGCGCTACGGCAGAGCTAGCTACCAGCTATTAGATGCCAATGTAATATCACACGTGCCAATTTCTGCTAAGTCAGAACATAAACAGAACTGTGTGTCTAATAAGAACACAACTAAAAAATGTAACGATTTTTGACTGATACGTGACGCTCCATCGAACATGGCATATACAGTAGGTCCACTTCACTGCCTCACCAGACACTGGTAAAACATGGGCATAATCCATCTTAATTTTGCTTCTTTAGATAAAGAGGGGGGGTATGAGTGGATGGGAGAGTGGATCCAGTCCCCCAAGTTCTTCAGGTGTGTAAATGACAGTGAACGTCTGAGCCACATCGGAAGTCTGCACTGCTCAACAAGTGACACACCTTCCGCAACCAGCATTCATAATTCACCAATAATGAGTATTTGCTGCTCTGTAGGGCAGGGCTTAAGCAGGAGCTCATGTGATTTGTAGCACTTCAGAAAGAAGGATGAGCACAAACAATAAAACTACACATTGCGTCAACGACATGTCAATTTCCATTTAAAAAAAACAAACAAAAAAAAAAAGTTCTTAAATAAAGATTTGACAATTCCAAGATTTTTAGAATTTCAATTAGAATGTGTGATTTTCCCCACCAAATTTCCTAAATTCTCATGTGTAATCCACTAAGGGAACACTGCCATTTTTAAATCATTCATATTTTCATTCTAGCTACATATGACCACAATCAGCGTACCAAAACAGTGTTTAAGTCCTTAAAGATGAACCAAATTTCAGCACAGCACAAACTTCTCCTAGCCAATGCAAATTCATACTTACATATCAAATAACTACAAATATTAATGTTGCGAGTGACACACAACAGTAACTGATAATGCCACAGAAGATGATGATTCTGCGGAAGAAAATGCTTCATACAGTATTCACAAACTCAGCACCGCAGTGCACTTCACGACAACACTTACTGACCAGAGATGCACTGTACCGTGAGTCAGGAATTGGGAGATGTTTCCTTTGCATTTATGATGAGTAATGTAATGACTGTATCTTTCAGTGCTGTACGGGGATCACAACAACAGTACTCAGCACTCTGTACTGACAGGACGGGTTTCATAAAAATAATAAGAAAGAGAAAAATGACAGAGAAAAAAAAAGCAAACATGTTGATCGACACACTTAATGCAGCCCGGACAGGTTCCACATTTAGCATGGAACCCCAGGGAGACGAGTTAATGTACACTGATTAGATTACCACACTTTTATAATCTAAAACATGGTGACTGTTGAGCCATCAGTGAGCGGATTTAATTTGTCCAATCGGTTTATGTACGATGATGAAGGGACAGGTGGTCACAAGGCCTGCTGGGACTTTGCTAAAGAGCAGTTTTAGTAGAACGTTTAAGGTTCTAGAAATTAAGCCTGTGTAGGCCACTACTGACATAGCTTTGATAACTACATGGCTACTGCGGATCAGACCAGCAGGCCGTGATCAGATCTCCACATGACTCGTTTTTGTTGGATTCATAATGCCTACTAGGGAGCATTGACACAGGCCTGCATACTTCTACAGTCTCGATACGACGCCACACGTTCGTCCAAATGAACGATTCACTCCACAGGAGACGAGGCAACCCCAATAATAATGCTGAGTGAATGTTCCAGAAGCATCGGTAATACGATTACATGAGGATAATGAATCTGATCCAAACTTGTTCAAAAACTTCATTAACAAGGCAAGAAAAACAAGCTTTTGTAAGAACACCAACAGATTCAAACTCAAACTTTTGGATCTGTGTACATATGTATGTGCGCACGGACACACATAGACACAGACTCACACATTTCTGTTAAATAAATTAGGCTAATGTGTGTGCATTGTCATATTTCAAAAAGATCAATGAAGGAAAAGCCACAACTTTTCTGCATGACCTAAAACTGTGACCTGGAAGGGGATTGCTCTTACCTGCAGTTTGTCTTCCGGGACATTGAGCCAGTGGTTAAATGCCTGAGACAGCTTCGTCCTGACTTGCTTCCCTGTTCAGGTTCAAACAGGAAAAAAAATTAAAAAGAAGTTAAAACATGACAAGCACTGTGTATCAGTATGCCAGGCCACTAGTCTCTTCCTATGTAGGGGAAAGATGCTGAACATGACAACCGACTCACATGGGGGACTGTGGTGAGGCCGCAGTGATTATGGTCCCTCTCAGGAACCATTCAGTCATATTCAATTTCAGCTACAAAGATCACTCTCACCCGTTCATTCATATACTAGCTCAGACAAAGAGCCCAGATGCAATCCACAATCCTTAACTTTCTCACACATCAAAGATCTAATCTGCCATCTCAACACACAACATTCAGCGGAATAATGGCCATCAATAATGCTACAAAAAAAAAAAAAAAAAAACTTTTAATTGAAAACGAAAATGCTTATCCTTCAAGTTTAGATAAACCGGGACAAATAAGCAATCGTGCTCGTAATCGTGTCCTTAAAAATGTTTTACAAGACCAAAGAGTGCAGGAAACACACATCTGGAAGTGTGGTGCTTAAATGCTTTGCACGGTTTGTGTGAACAGGCAGATAAACAGCTTTGATGGATGACTGACGGCTGCATACGGATCAGCGCGCTACGAGCCCCTACAAAAGGCCACCCCCTCTCTTCCCAGAGGGCCGAGCAGCATCTGCGGCCGTCCCACCTGAGTGTCCTTGCACAGCCTCTGGAGTGTCCTCCCCAGGCTGCCAAAAAAAGCACTATAAATATTTCAGGAGCTCAGAGATGGAGGAGTGCACGGCCTCCAGTGTACGTAATTCACACACTGCTCTGAAACACATGCATAATCTCAGCTCAAGGCTAACACAACAACTCAAATATTATATATTTTTTTATAAATTCACTGGCATGGTCTCACCTTCTGCTCTCTGTGCTGGATAAGGGTTTACTCATGCATCCATATTTAAATGGTGGGTGAGTGATATACAGGCCTAACTAACCTGAAATGTTGGATATACAGGCCTAACTAACCTGAAATGTTGGAAATGTTTCTGCCACACAGATTTTACCAAAGCAAATGGCAGGCAATTATGCTTGGTTCAAACTACTAGAAAGCCAAAACTGCATTTAAAAAAAATATATATATTTAAATTTTCAATTTTTTATAAATCGCTATGTGGTGCTCTGCAATATGTCATCATAAATTCCTGATGCAAAATTCCTGAAAGACAAATACAAGAACTACAACTAAAGTTAAACTAATTACTACCACTCATTCTAAATAGTAAAATTGATATTACTGTAGTATAACAAATAATAATAATAATAATGAGTAATATTACAGATGGACACTAAATTATTAGGGTCCTTGGGAGTTAGACTGTAGTTCTAAGCTATCCTTTTTGCTAGAAATAACAATAATCTTCAGCTACACAATTTTCATAACTACAAGACTGCAATGCTGGGCACTGCTATACTAAATGGGCCCTTCTTCAGAGCTGACCTATGCACAAAGTTGCCTTTTACTTTACCCAAGATTTAAGTAGCCAGCATATGCATCAAAGCTGGTTCAGGAGGGTTTTTACATCGACTGGCTTACTCCTGCATTGACAGCACGCAGACTCAAATAGCCACGCCCCCTCCTTCCTGTGAATGGAATTATTTTAGATCCTGTGAGCGCGCACACATCCTACTTTTAAAACTACCCGCCGTGTCCTGACCTAAACAGCAGGAGAGCCCAGAACCCCAGCAACCCAAACAAAAAAGCCATTTAAAACTGCCCATCAATCAAAAACCACCCATCCTGAAATACCGCCCATTGTAATAATGGGTGTGACAATTCATGAATTATGAAATTAAATAATTTTTTAGGTTTGTCATGCTAGTCATTGCAAGTCACCTGAATTGTACTTACACTCCACTCGCTTGGCTAAAACAGATTAACTTTGCAACTCAGAGGAAATGGAGATCTTTTTGTACATGTATAGAAGCCTTCCTTGGTTTCCCACATGGATTTAAACATGCGACCCCCAGATTCACTGCAACACTGTGCAGCACAAGCTTTGAGTACAGGCAACAGTGGGGGGTTGCCAGTTCAGACTGAGAGACGTAATCTTAATTTTAAACTGATTTCTGTTCTCGAACCACTCCATTAATACTCCTGTGTTAACAAGTGTGCCAATTAGCACAATAAACCATAACACCTGGCAGATAATAGGCCATAACGCCTGGCAGATAATAGGCCATAACGCCTGGCAGATAATAGGCCAAAACGCCTGGCAGATAATAGGCCATAACGCCTGGCAGATAATAGGCCATAACGCCTGGCAGATAATTCCCTTTTCTTAATTGTATTTAATCTATTAGAGCTCCTTTGCTCCATGCTGCTTTACGAGCATTTAAATGACAGGACAAGGGTTCAATTTAGTAAAAAACAATGTAATCATTGCTGAGACAATGCGTTTAACTTGGGCTGTAATTGCACAAGCTTTGAGGCCAAAAAGCAAAACACTGGCGAACAAACGGCATTTATAAAATCGTTGTGTTGCCAGGAGTGTTTAAATTGCAAAGACTGCACAGATTAACTGATCTGTTCGTGTCTCGTTACAGGCGTAGTAAACCTGCCTGAGCGGGATGTGCAAATTCTCCAAACGGTGATGTCTGCTGACATCTTTCACCATTGTTTTCCCCATGTTTCACTGTAGACACAAGCTCAGTTGAATAATTGTTTTTATTATGATGGCAGCACATAAACCGCTGTACCTGCATGATAAACAGAGGCTGGGCAAAGTATTCTTGTTTCTGTCAGCATTTCGACACTAAACACTGATATTGGGAAGAATGCAGCATCGTGTGTGTCTCGGTCAGTGTTCTCCCCTGTACCCAGAACCTACTGGGCTTTCAACGTGCGATTATCGCTTGTACTTATGCACAGGGAGGGGGGTCCTATTATGTTAAAATGGGTCACAAAAGGGAAAACATCGGGACACGTCACAGACAGCACTGCGCAACAACATAACTCTCCATATGCTTCAATGTTGAAGTCTGAGCCAATTAACCGACGAAACAGCTGACAAAGCAGCCGACAAAGCAACCGACAAAGCATACAGACAAAGCATACAGACAAAGCATACAGACAAAGCATACAGACAAAGCATACAGACAAAGCATACAGACAAAGCTACAGACAAAGCTACAGACAAAGCATACAGACAAAGCATACAGACAAAGCTACAGACAAAGCATACAGACAAAGCTACAGACAAAGCTACAGACAAAGCATACAGACAAAGCTACAGACAAATCTACAGACAAAGCACACAGACAAAGCATACAGACAAAGCATACAGACAAAGCATACAGACAAAGCTACAGACAAAGCATACAGACAAAGCGTACAAAGCATGCAGACAAAGCTACAGACAAAGCATACAGACAAAGCTACAGACAAAGCATACAGACAAAGCGTACAAAGCATACAGACAAAGCATACAGAAACCCATGAGGAAAAAAATACTCTAAAGAACATCTTTATAAACAAACTGAGGGAGCAAAGCAGGACTGAAACTGAAATGTGCTGCTCTTCAGGCAGATGGTGTTACTGAAGCTTCTATTGAACAGCAGCACAGCTTACCAGGCCTGGCCATGCCTTACATCTCGAATAAGGTGGCTGAACGCCACTGCCATTTACTACACCAAGCATGACCAGACATATAAACCAAAAACAAGCATTTTCCATAAATGCATTTTTTTATTTTTTATTTTAATTATTGGCTACCTGGCCAAAGTTCTAAGCTGCCATTGGCTGCTGATGTAACATCCCACTGAGGGCTCAACAGCAATAGTTTTTCTTGACACCTCCACTAAAAATGGCACAACCGTTTCTTGGCAATACAAAAGTGCACAAAACCATGTCTTGTTAAAATTATGAATGAATAATTCATTTTGGATTCAACATTCAAAATCTATATCAAGCCCTGTATAAAATAGGGATGGGGTGAGATGAAATTAGCCTGTTAGCACACTCCAAAAACAAAAGCTAATTTCATTAGGCTGTCCGGGTATCATCAGAAATCTATAGCTCCCACCAGCTCACAAAGGACAGACTCAAGAGATTCACCAGCAAGAACTTGACGAGGGGCCCGTCTTAGATGATGCAGGCACAAGAGTCTGGCCCCAACGCCACTTTTCAAAAATCCTTATTAAAAAATTAATCAAAAAAAGAATACCCCGCACAAATCTGAGCGAGCACAAGCAACTGTGGCCTGATTTGGCAGCGTGTGAAATGTGAGCCGGAGGTTTAGACAAACACATTAATTATTCAGCAGCTTGAGTTTAGAGGGAGAGAGAGAGAGAGAGAGTGAGAGAGAGAGCGGGAGCCAAAGCTGCTGTAAATTTAATTTCAGGAAGAATTACTCCAGCCGTGGTCCGTCCTTCAGGACATCATTCCATTGGTTGGGTGCGACTAGACCGTTCAACCCCAGATTCATTTTCTGCAGAATAAATTAAACAAATCAACATCACACCAGTCCCAGTGCTTTGGGGATTTTTGTGAACCCAAACCGCACACCATTAATTACACCAGCTTAAAAAAATCAACAGCTTCCAACGTTCAGCCTGCGCTTTATGGCCTTTAAAGGACACCGTAAGCACAACCAGCCACAACATCCCTGGAAGGTACGCGAACCAGGCAACCCACCACCTCAGTTGGGAGGTCACTTGCGGGGGCACGCTTTACCTGAGCTGACCTTTCGCTTTTCACCTTGCTCAATCACCGTTGCTGACTGGAATGACGTCATCCTGCTCTGATGTAATACGCAGGGACAGAGGTGCGTAAGTAGGTGTTTACCCACAGGAGCTTACGCAGTGTGTGAGGGCTCCCCAGGGAGGTGGCGGTAGGAACAGAGTGCAGCTGCTGCCACTGTGGTGCTAACCTCCGTCTCCACCTTTCACTCAAAAGGATAGGCCCAGCATTGTTCTTTTTTCCATTACTCATTTTATGGTGCAGGTGACAGCAAATGCAGCAGGTGGAATATCGCTCTCTTGACGCACTTTGCTGTGGAGGATGATCTCATACTGTCCTGTAGTTTCCACAGTCTAAGGATTGCCATTTTGTCAAAGGCAAATGTGGTGCTTCTGTACATCCCATATCTGTACATATAAGGCAAGACTGGAACACTTTTCACCGTTAAAACAAACGGCCAATCAAAGACAGCTTTCGTTCTAAAAGACATGGTAATTATGGTAGAAGCACAGTGCAACCAGCCTGCTTACCCGAGCTAACCACGAAAGAACATTCTCCAAACGTTCCGCTGCATTTCAGTTTCACACTGTGGAGGGTCATATGTCACATACAACAGCAGAAACAGAGATGGTGTCCAGCACCCAATTTTCAGAATGCAAGTTGCAAAAATACTTTCTACTAAAATTATATCTATTGTGGAATGAAGAGTTGTATTGCAAAAACAAAAAAAACAGCTCTTAAATTGACCAAGCATTTAAGAGCAATATTTCCCATGGTGCATTATTAGGACTGAGGACTTGTTTTTTTTTTAAAGTTATACAAAGTTGTTTTAAACTTAAACAAGTTGCTCTTGTAAACACAAAAACAAGTAAACCTTTTTTAAATGTAGTATTACACAATTTATTATTTTACATTTATCTTTACCATTTTTTCAGTTGGTTAATCCTTCTCAATATTGCTGCATCAATTGACAAGTCCCTGCCCTGTGTCTGTACTTTGATGAGGACAGTGACCTCCGACTACAGACTGTCAAAAAGGACCATGAATCATCTCATTGCCTTCCTCCGTGGGCATTATGATCATGGCTGGGGCTATGCACTAGAGGTCATCGTTTTCATTTTCTGGTTGGCAAGTGCAAGCTCTTACAGAGTGGTGTCCAGAGCCTTCGACATCCCCCGCTCCACTGTCCATTATATTGTACACAGAGTGGCAAAACAAATTCTAAAAATCAAGCACCAGATAATCTATTTCCCATCCCAAGACAAATTGGAGGAGATTGAAACTGGCTTTGCACGCCTTGCAGGTTCCCC
Organism: Ilyophis sp. 1 JC-2022; assembly: GCA_022702515.1. Classification (NCBI taxonomy): domain Eukaryota; kingdom Metazoa; phylum Chordata; class Actinopteri; order Anguilliformes; family Synaphobranchidae; genus Ilyophis; species Ilyophis sp. 1 JC-2022. The sequence goes on along the minus strand of CM040396.1, from coordinate 80,586,177 downwards.
CAGTTTGTTCTATTGCTGTGGGGAGCATCGATAATCGTTTCTCCAAAACAGACAGTAGTCTCTCCTCCCTAGCCTCCTCCCTAGCCAGCCTAGCCTCTGCCTCCCTCTCTAAAAACTGCAGGACAGGGTCCTTCCTCCGCTGCCTCTTGCTCCCTGGCCCTGGCTGCCTCTCCTGCTCAGGCTCAGGAGCGGAAAATGAGGAGTCCTCTGCAGAAACTGTAGAGGGTTCTCCCCAGGATGAGGTAATCAGGCAGGGAGGCCTTATGGATGTCTTCCTGCCTATTGCCTCATCAATGAGAGAAAACCACTTCCACGTTCCTACAGTGACCTCCCCAGAATCCGTCCCAGACCCTGATGGTGGCTTCTGGAGTTCTTGCAACATTATAGTCTATGTTAAACAGATCAAGGACAACACTGCACCTGCACACTGGGATTTAAAAGCGATCAGATTTAAAAAATGGACCTCAGTGGCGGTGGTGGAAATATAAAGTAATTGTATAACAAATCAATAATTTTTAAAAAGAAGCCTTGTAGGTCTTTTTCTGCTGCCTTTGTGGGGCTGACAACACCACTGAGAACCATTTATTTAAATAGAATTCTAGGTAAATTAAACATCACTTCAGTTGCAAAACAAATCACAAAACCACATCCAAGATATTAGATGGTACACATCTGATTTACAAATATCATTGAATTATTATAATTTTTTAAAATACCTTCTAAGATGTAACATAATTTTTTGGTTGGGATGTTGGTAATGTTGCCAACCCCTTACAAAAAAATATGTTTATTAAAGTATACTACAAGGGTACATTTTCTAAGCAAAAAATGGGAACGTAGGTCTACATTTACTCTCAGGTAAACTATCAATAAGTAAACTTAGTCTACTCATATAAAAGTTGGCCAATTTGGTTCACAATCACATTTGGTAAAATAGTACATTTGTATATTTAAAGTATTCTCAAAAACAGTGCCAAGTATTCCAGTTTTTTGTAAGGGAGTACATAGTTTGTACCCTACATTTTGTGGTGCATTGTGGGGGATATTGAGTGAACAATTTAGGGTGTCAAATTTGGGAACACCCTACAAAATGGCCGATAACCTATATAGTGAATAGGGACCGATTCCGAACACAGCTCCTTTCACCAGTGAAATCCCTATCTAGTGCCCTATGTAGATTTTAGGGATGTTCCTAACGACTAATTTCCTTGATGTTTAAACGGAAGTTTAAACTTAGACTAGTCGACTAGTCTAAAAGTAAGAAAACACTCAGAAAAATTGAGCACAATTTAATCTATAAGGTTAAACATTGTCCGAAAAAATATTGCGTATATTATAAGAGCCATTTGAAACCGTTAATCACATTCTTCAATAACCAAATCGTATTTTAAATGCCGCTGAAATGTGTGGCACTTTGCGCCTTGCATTATGAACATTGCACATTATCCTACAAAACATGACAACTCACTAAATAAAAGTTAACAAATAACATTTATTGAAAACAATATTCAACGTAACAAAACATTTTTAGGAAACGTGCCTGATTATTACAACGGTATTTTCATTGGGTGAACGCGATCGCATCGCAAATACAGTAAAAAATAATAATCGGTCATCAGAAAAGCTACCAATAATAGGCCCACAAAAAAAACAATTAGGCCTACTGATCGACGTGACATTAGATTAGTTTTATTGGGCTATTCAACAACGCGATCGGCTTACTTATTCTTTCCACCTCGCTGGTTTAACTTGCAGGGCGAACAGGCTAATGCGTTTTGTTTTTTTCCTTCGTTTAAAAAATATATTTTTTTTTAAATCCGGCGTTGTTAACATGTTAACATCCGGCTAGTTTTTTATAAAGCAACATTTAACCAGGAAAACATGACATTTCAGTGCAAATTATGTCAATATGTAATTTAAATGTGTACATTAATAAAATAATAAGTTTAACCGACTAGTATTTCTGGTGCCGACTAGCGAGGGTAGCAACGTTTAATCGTCTAGTCGACTAAACGCGCACATCCCTAGTAGATTTCCCTAAGTAGTGTATAGAGAGGGAGTGAATAGGGAGCGATTCCGAACACAGCCTTAGACTGCTAAACCACAAGCTACAGAAGGGAGATTCCCTAGCTACTACCCCACTGAAATGCGCACAGAAAACTGCAAGAGACGAGTATACGAGCCTCCCTTTTAACATTTCCATTTGCAAACGTTTCAGCTGTTCTCCAAAGCAATGTTGAGATCCATCAAGGGTCATCCATATTTAGACAAATTCAGAAACCCCACAGCCAACAACAAGAAGAACTCAAAGAATTAGCATACAGTCTTGAATAGACATTGGTTCTACAACACGTGTGCAGTGCAGCTTTGTTTGTGCACGGTTCCAGCAATAACAGTTCAGAGCGATGGGGAGGAAGGCCGTGCTCAAGCTGATATGATACTTGAGCTGAATTATTTATGCACAAAACATCTATACGGCTGTACAACTCAATCCTCTGGTTGAAGGATTAAAATAACACATCTGAGATGGTTATGCGGCGCTATGCCCCTTAATTGCCATAATTCTGAATACCAATCGCTCTGCTGAGCTACATAAACAGCATGAAAACTGACTGACAAGATGCAGTCAGACAGAGGACTTGAAGCTCTTCTCCTTACTGACCGCATCTCTGAGGCCAGGGTACTAGGGGCACGGGCAGAAACCCCGTTTTCCCCTGTCCTCCACGGACAGAGAAACATGCCAAGCCTGCAGACGTCAGAGAGGCTCACCTGGCAGCTGCAGCAGGTACTCGTACGGCTCCAGGAGGATTCGTTTGGACGACACGCCCTCGTCACCGTCCATCTTTCAGGAGTTCCGCAAGCCGACGAACCTGCCGGGGGAGAAAAACGGACCAATGAGACGCCGAGCTTTCGGATAAAGCGATCCATTAGAAATCATTCAGCAAGCAATGGCCTCAGATCACACCGACACGCACGGGGAAAATCACATGAATTATATATACTTATGTTTTCATTTTAACAAGAACGCAGAACAGTTAAGATGACGGGCAGTCATTTTTATCGCAAACGAAACCTATAAAGTTTGATGATGCTTTGTCCTTTTCTGTTACGATGACAGCTGAGGTTGAAAAATACACCAGCCAAAAGCTCGAAACTCGAATGAACACTGCAATTCATTCCCCCAAGCCCTTCAAAAGACAAATAAATGACAGGAGAAAAGGCTGAAGGATGACTTCACCAGTAAGATCTGAATGTTATATCATCCCACAAATCTAAAGCCTGTTTTGCTTACAGAAGTGATATGCAGAATTTAGTCAAATCTGATTCGAGTGCTGGTATAAAAAGCGACATCTTCCCAGGCTTGCACTGTTTCTGCTCAGAGACCATTTCCATTGACAGGAGTTACGATCTGGCTTTTGCAGAAGGAACTGAAGTCAGGCAGACAGGTAAGGCAGACAGGATTTGTGTCTAGAATATCTGGCTGGAGTGTACAATATCACTGTTGAAAGCTCTTGGAAACTCAGCTTATCTGGGGCAACCCTTTGTAGTCGGTTAGGAGATAAACGGAGAGCCCTGCATGACAGAGTTATCCGAAACCTTTGGAAAAGCAAGTGATCTTTAGATGAAATGACAACACTTCCCATAAATTCCCCTGGCTAACTGGTCACATTTACCACTTTTACAGGAACTTCAGTTTTTGAGGGGAAGCAAGACCCCATTCTGATGAAACCTCACTGCACAGACATATTTTGGCATACAAGTAAATACAATCCGGTTTAAAAAAAAAAAAAATATTATTATTTTTTTTTTTTAAAGAGAAGGGTGCATGACTTGATATATCTGACAAGTGACACACAGTAATTTAAACCATGCTGCTTGTGATGAATGTTTTGAAACAGACAGACCGACATTCTGGAACCCAGATAGATTAACTTGAGCCTGTCCATGCTGAGCATAAACTACTCAAGAACAACACCCATAATCCACTGCAGGGAAGCTCCCAGGGAAAGAGAGCGTCCCCCGTTACCCCAACAATGACACAATCACCCATCCCAACAAAGCCACATTTGTGCATGTGTGTGTGCGCGGACTGATGTGTCCACGTTTTGATGCCTGGTTTGAGATATTTTCTGAGAGCAGTGCGCTTGCAGAGAGGATACGCCCAATGCCGAGGGGCCGGAGAGGAAGTGGAGCTTCCGGAACGCTCCATCGGCAGGGCTCCTCCTCTGGGCTGACTGGACAGAGACCTTACTGATCTCAAAATGCTGACTCCAACAGCCAGCCAAAACATTATCAAATAAATCCACAAATGGAATAAACAAGGAAACAATGGAGTAAGTGAACACCTTTTCCATACACACTCATTGTTTAGTTTGTTCCTGTATCAAAATCCTGACACAAATGACATTTTACAGAAATACCCCAAAAAATCTTTATTCATAGGGCTGGAATAAGGGGGAACGAAAAGCAGTGAGCAACAGAAAGACGTCTGCATGCTGCACACGATTAACATTTTACCAGCTGTAACGACTGGCCAAGTTTTAAGATTAAAGGTGCACTATGCAGGAATTTTATCCTTGCTGTGGTCCTGCGTTTACAAAAAAGTCTCCTCCTTTGTCCTCAAACCCACCCACTCAAGGTACTTGACTACTAGCTACTAACATAGTAGAGATGTAGCCTAACAGTACACTCAACTAAAGGTAAAATTCATCTCACGATACAGAATTCACGTTATGGTATGTACTGGCGGAGCGGAACTCAAAGAATAACATTTCTAAAGTGTGCCATTTATTTTCAAAGACATAAGACAGTTTACTAACAAGACATGTCTCAAAATAAGTAGATTAATATTTTATATTTATAGGCTTATATTTTCAAGTCAATTTTATCCACCAAATTCATTATAAATTATAAAGTGGCCACTAACAGCATATTCTTCTTCAAGCTAAATTATTTTAATTATTTACAATTACAAAAAGTATATATACCATGTTTTATGTGTACTGATGTTATAGGTATTTATTTTGACATGTTTTATATTTGCAGTTTTATGCAAATAGTTTTTAAGAGTACTTTCTGTATGATTTGCATGTACTCATGTTGACACATGCCTTCTTGGCCAGGTCAGTGTTGTAAATGAGAATTTGTTTTCAATCACTTTTAGCTAGTTAAATAAGTTAAATAAATAAAAAAATAAAGTGTACTTACAGGCTGTAGGCCTTGATGAACAGAGTTGTATTGTAATGACATCTGAAGCACATTTTCAGAACTTAGTTTTTTGATATAGCCTAAACAATAATAATATTTCACATTGTAATCTTGATATTTTTAGTCATGCTTGTGCACGCCCCTGCGTGTAACAGACAGGAGGGTGTACACGCGTTGTGTACACGCCTATGTAGACGCACTTATATGTGCCATTAAAATAACATGTAAACAACTGCGACATGACTTTAGACAAATTTTTTTTAGCGCAAGCACTTTCTGCTGGCTCAAGATGGCAATACGCCAAAAGTTATCCTGGCCACACCTCATCTTAAGACCAACACACCTATTTCACTTGCAATGGGCACAAGAATACTTGGTATTTAAATGACGTGAGCGCTAGGCGCTATAATGAACCCTGTGGTGTAAGATAGCAAAGACACTTGCGTTTGGGTTAGCGCCACTTAGCGCCGGGTGTAAGATAGGGCCCTATATGTTTAATGTGAGTCTTGAAGCTTACCGCACTCGAACTACGCCTCCTGGTTATTTTGTTTCCAGCTGTGCTGCGTCGCACTGATCACGTCACTAGTTGTGACGTGATCAGTGATTTTTAGATATGACAAGATGGGCAACTGGCGCTTCTCCCCATTGGAGGAGTGCGCAGTAGTGTTTTCAGTTAGCTTAACAACTAAAGTTACATAACGTAGGCTTGCGCGCATCCACAGGTGTCAACCCATACGGTTTTCCTGTATAAAATACAGGTTTTCCACCTTTTCGAAGGTATACGGGTGTATAAGATTACGATACGGGAAATCTAGTCAAATATGTTTTTTCCCCCCAAATATTTTCCAACATGGCTAATGAAGTTAATTGCAGCAATCACATTTTCTTTCTCCCTCTGCTATTTTCGCGATTTCTGAGGCTGTGGGAAAAGCATGTAGTGGAGGATTATGATCTAAAAATGCACTTCATGACAACAAACCACAAAGACGTAGCCCACAAGATACCCAACAACTAGGCTATCTAACGTTAATGAACCTAGCGAACAGTTCAATGATTATGACTGCACAATGTTCATGTTTATGCAATTTGACCAAAATTTGATTATGTTCCGTGAAGTTTTAATGTGGTGGCTATGACTCAATTTAACAAAGTTACAAGTTTCATTGTAAATTAATTCATGGATAACTTAGCAGTCTTAATAACGTTAACCGTTACTAGATATCCAAATTAAGATGAGCTACGTATATAACCATTAATGCTAACGTAGCTTAATTAGGCATGTTATGTAGGCTAAAACTGCATTAAAAGTGCCACAAGCTCATGCAACAGGACTCATTGTGGCATCCGTGTATTTCTCCTGCACTTGGTTGTAAGTGTGTGGGGTGTCTCAGTAACTATTTAACTATTTTAAAATGAGCACCTTGCTGAATTTGTTACACAGTCATTATTATGTGAAGCTAAATACAGAAATATATGGAATCAGACAAATAACTGTGGTGGCTAATGATTTTAACAGATAATGTTCTATATGGTTTTTGGTGAATTTATACAGTTTTGCGGGCGTGAAAATAAGGAAAGCTCTCTCCAGAGGTTGACACCTATGCCACATCTGAGTTGGTTTTCATTGGATAGTCAAAATCATAATATTATATTGAAATTGTATATTCTTTACTTATATATTACTTACTTACTATAGCCCTTGCTTTGTTTTTGTCGTCAAATATTTAGCATGTCACATTTTGAGGACGTGCGAGACTCACCGATGATAGCTTTTTGCCAGGAGCAGGTAGGCCAACAGCGAAAACCCTACTCTTTTGAACCACTGCACACCGACGAGCAAACAGCCCAATGGAGAGCCGAGCGAGCTGCACGAGCAAAGGGCAATGCCGCCGTTGCCACAGGCATGGAGGGAGAACCCAAACTTCCCCAAGCCATTGCGAGAACCACCAATACATGGTGGTGCACTTGTAGCAAGTGTAGCCTACTGTGATGCCCGAATAAATTGAATGTCAGTGCTGCCAAGAGAACCATTATTTGGCGACAACTTTGGAGGCTATGGCTGGTGCTAAGGATGAGGACAAGGTCGGCCATCACACGCCGATTTTGGGGGACTCATGGACGGTAGAAACGATGTTCTGGACACCCAACTGGAACTGGAGGAGACAGCAAAGAGGGGCTGGGCCAAACGGAGCACTTTCTTTAGAGTAAGTATATACTATGATCAAGCGGAGGCAATATTAATTTTGGCTATATTGAATAGATTACAGTTTAGTTTATAATATGCTAAATTAGTAAAAGAAATGTAGCTCTGGTAACCTACAATATAAACATTATTTTTTTCCATAGCTATGCTTTGGAATGGACATCTGGAATTGTTATTGACACACCAATATGGCTACTGTACTTTTTAGTTCAGTATGTCAAATGTTGAATAGGCCATTTAGTTTTTAGCCTAGCAGTGTTTCCCCCAGGTTATCTTTGTAGGCGGGGTATAAATGTTTACTGCAAACAGGGAGATTTTTTGGTTGCAGATGCATGTATGGTGAGTTTGGGTAGCTGACAGCAGTAGGCTGAAGGCAAAATTTCAGAAACTTTTGACTGCAATAGTATACAATGTTTCCGATTTTCATAGCTAAATTATACATCGCCGAATCGTATCAGACTTTTATCTATCAGCGAATCTGATCAATTTCAAACCTTCCATTATAGAATTATGCTGCCTTCAAGTGCTGTCGGAATTATCGTAAATACGAGTTTCCGACATGGAAGTTGCACTTGAATGAACTTTCAAGTCATAATTACAAGTGGGGAAAGTCTGAGATGATTTCGCTATTTGACGGACAACAAGCGCTCATTGAATGACTGGAGGTCAATGGAGTTTTTACAAAACATTTAGCTAAACGGATCATTATCAGACAGACAAAATGAAAAATCTTCCTTTTCTTTTTAGATTATATATGTCTAGCTTGTCATGACCCAGTAATACTACTTATAACCTGTTATAATTTTGACTATCCAACAAAAACCAACTTTAAATCCAGCTAGCGCTGGTCAGATGCGCGCCTCTCTAAGCCTACGTTACGTAACTTTAGTTGCTAAGCCAACTGAAAACACTACTGCGCATGTCTGATCACTTCCTCCAATGGGGAAAGCGCTGCCAGTTGCCAAAAATATAAAAAATATTTGCTTGATTTCCACCAGTGATGTGATCAGCGCGACGCAGCGCATCCGGAAAACACCTGGAAACAAAAGAACCAGGCGGCGTAGTTCTAGCTTCAAAACTCACATTAAACATATAGAATCGATATAGAAGTTTAAGAAATAACCCGGAGTTCCCCTTCAAGTGCAAATGTTATATTCTGCATTATATATATATGTATATGTATATATATATATATATATATATTATTTTTGTTTGCATTTATGGCACTTTATTTTGACCTAAATTAGGAAAATAAACTAATCCAAGCTAGTATTGTAAATGGTACAACTGTCTTGCTTCATTTAAATTTATTGAGAATTGAGAAGCTGTTGAACACGCTGTCAGTTGGCTAGCTAGTGGAACTCATCAAAGGCTGCCACAGCTGACGTTAGCCAGAATAGCCAACCTTAGCTACCTTCATACCCTTGGAAATTTGCAGCCTACATGGTCTGAAACCCATCCAGACAGTTAGCGAATAGTTACGTGTGGTTGTGAAGCCACACCTATTGTTATTCACCATACTTATTAGGTGTGGTTGTGAAACCCCACCTATTGTTATTCACCATTACTTATTATTCCACCACATTATCTCCTCCTACACAATTCCCACCATCAACACCAGTCACACCTCTATACACCGTCCAGGTTGCCATTACTTTTTACCTTTATACTATACACTTTTTCAGATAATTGACCTTTTATCGCCAACAAAATGGAGGTGGAGTTTGTATGTTGGACTGCTTGGTGACACTGGACATCTCGGGACAGCGGGCGCTATTTTTAATCATGGCTGTATTGCACTTCCATTCACTTAATTGATGTAATGATTTTGTTGGATGTCTTTGTTTGATATGTTTGTTTGTGTGTTGTGGGTCCCACTGTCTATGTCGTTTTTGTTGTGGCTGGGGCTACAACTGAAGTTCCCTACCGGGAAATAAGTTATCTATTCTATTCTAATAATACCAACTTAAACAAATAGTATAAGGAGTATTGGGGGGTATACGTACGAAGCAGGATTAATTACTGAGTAAAACCCGGAACTCTCCCAAATCTGGAACATGCATGGACTGAAGTAAAAAGCTGTTCTGGGTTTTATTGAGTTATCCAGCTAGTACTATCTCAGTAATCCTACTTCGTAGTATGCCACCTTGGTAAGTAAGGTGTTTGTGCAGTTCATATGGGAGCAAAGTGATACGTTACATGTTAAAGTATTAACGGTAGGCTACAGTAGCCTACTTCTGCAATAAAACATATTTTAGCTCGATGGATAGAATAGAATAACTTTTATTTTCCCGATAGGGAACTTCAGTTGTCGACACCATAAAAGGCAAATCAGTTCAACTTCAACACAAAGTACATTTACCGTTACTTTCAAATACATTGTTATTTGGTGCTTAATATCGTAGCGTTACATTTTCTTTTCGCCCTCTTCTGGATTCTCTCATATTGCTCACACCCTGCCTGGCCAGCACAGGTAGCTAATGTTTACCATTTATCCAATCTATTTGTGAGACATCGTACAATGTAGCACCCCTAGCATAATAATAATAGTTCAATTTAACACTGTTTTGATGTTCACAATATGCTTGACGTATCGCATTAGGTTAACATTAATGTTTCGCAGGCATGGCAGTCGTTCACACAAATGATATAGCTACTAACGTTTGCTAAACCTAGCAATTAATTCACTTTTAACTTTCTAACATTAAGATAATGTACATACATGTACATTAGGCCAGCTAGTTATGTATATATTAACTGGCTAACTTTATAATTTGTTTATAAAATGTAATTTACCATTAATGATCCGAGCCTGGTTGCTGTCTAAATCCAGCTCACTCCTCACTGCTTTCAACCACCAGTTTCTTCTTTCGGTCGTAAAATTTAGTTCGTTCACCCTGCCTGGTGGTTGAGCTACTATGGTGAGTACTCAGATTATCATGTAAAAGGACATTTTCGCCTTTTCCCAGTTTTATTCGCACATCAGTACGCAGTGCAGAAGTTTGTCATTGTAGGACAGCAATCATAGTAGCGTTATCATGACTCGTTTCATGGAGTAGCAAACACTACTAGTTCAGTGGACATTACCTGTTTGTGCTTTCTTCACAATTCATTACTTCTTTGTATCACTTCCAGGTTCTTTAGACTACTTACCACAAAATACATCACCATATTTTAACACACTCACATTCTTTAGATCCCCTTATACTGCATTACCACTTCATACCATTTCCACCTTTTATTTAGCACCTCACACTATACCATAGCCTATTACCATCATTCTATACCATTTCCAGCATTTGACCCTTTGCTAAGCCACGCCCCCTTAGTAACTGTTGCCATGTCCGTCAAGCTTTGTAGTCAGAGCAAACATGGCGCTCTCAACCATGAAAGTAGGCTACTGCCGTTTTGGAAAAATGGTAACTTGAGGAACTTTTGGAAAAATGTATCTTCAATTTCATATTTGTAGTGTAGTTTAAATGCTATCTGAAATGATTCAATGTAGATTTTATGATGCTAAGCAGCATTATTTCCATCACAGCGTGCCGTCTCATTTGCTAGATATAGCCACTGAACTACAGTTCGGAAACTTAACGTAACTTAACATAACATAGAATAATAACCGGATTAACAATTCCTAAATAAATTGTAGGCTTCACAGTGGTATCAATTGACCCTTCGCTAAACCCCTCCTCCAATCGGCGATAGTCCAATCATAGCCAAGCAACCGTTTTTAGGCAGTGGACCTCAGTCAAGCTTTTCTCGTTAATCCTACTAACCGAGTACCTAGGTTAGTTTGTCATCATGGTCAAACAGTGAGATTGGGGAACCTGCAAAATTGACACTCCTTATCCAAAGAGTTTGGAGGAGGATGTAATTTGTTTACCATTTCAAAAACCCAAATCAAACAAGGAAAGGTGTAGTAATGTTACCCAAACACTTGTAGCTGCTGAGAGGTGTTGGATGGCAAAAACACATTTGTGGATTATACCTACGAACACAAATTGAGAGGCGTTTGTGTGCGACACCATTCATACCTCATATTATACCTTTATACACCCTCCAGGTTGCTATTATTTTTTACCTTTACACCATGTACACTTTTTTCAGACAATTGACCTTTTATTGCAAAAAAAAAATTATGGGAGTCAATGGGCACATTTTGAAAACCTATGCAATAGAATGTGGATGTTGTAACATATTACACTGCTTAAGCAATGCTTTCCTCTACAACACCGCTATGATCTAACAATACTATCCCAGATTATTTGACATTACCTTTTTGGGCTTTCATCACAATTCATTACTTCTTTGAATCACTTCCAGGTTCTTTAGACTACTTACCACAAAATTTCAACACTTTCACCTTATTTAGATCCCTTTATACCACATTACCACTTCATACCATTTCCACCTATTTTACACACTATACCATATTACCATCTTTCTATACCATTGCCAGCAATTGATAACACTGCGAAGCAACCACACCTACAATTTATTTAGGAATTGGTAATCTAGTTCTAAATAGGTTACAGGAAAGCATGTAACGTTAAATAGATTTATCAAATAGCTACATCAGTGGTCCCCAACCCCGTTCCTGGAGATCAACCATCCTGTAGGTTTTCACTCCAACCCTAACAAAGCACACCTCATTCAACAGCTAGAGATCTCGTTGAGCTGCTAATTAGTAGAATCAGGTGTGCCAAAATCGGGTTGAAATCAAAACCGGCAGAACAGTATATCTCAAGAAACCGGGTTGGAGAGCACTGAGCTACATCGTTCCATTCTAGAGGGTGGCTGATCGAGGAGCTTTTGAATGGAAATTTATCGCTAGGGCAGGGGCAGCCAACACGCCAATCGGCACATAACCAAGTGTCAACCTGCGAGCTAACCAGCCACCCAACAGTTGACAAAACGTTACTTCCAACTAAGATTAAGTTCGTTGCATTAGTCGTTGGCTCGGTCAAAATCAACTCCCAAGAAACAACCGTTTGTTAATTTAGCCGTTACGTTTTACATATGTCAATATAGTCAGTAGCTCCACCTACCTTGTTGATCAGCAATTTACAATCCGGGGCCCTTTTTCCGCAACTTCCGCTTTAGACGCCTTTTTTAACCAGCCACCTTGCTAGCTAATATTAGCTATGTCGCTATCTCAGCATCCAATGTTCTTTATTTATTATATTCCAACTAGATAGCCAGTGATATGGTGACAGCTTATTCCACCACCTCTTTATCAATACAATCCTTGCTAAATAAAAAATAACAAGACGTGGAAACGGGTCTAGTGATCAGCCAGCCAAATTCTCTTTCTTATTCCGCATTCACACCAAGATAAATACGCCATCGCTTCTTCACGAAGCAAGCGTATATAATGGGGTGGGGGCGGGGTGCAAGTTCTATTTTTCAACGCGCCTGTCCGGTGAAGCTTTATGGGATTTGTAGTTTTGTGATTAGTACATGTCCACAAAATACGGTTGTTGAAGGGTACAAATCCATTCTTTATAAATACAACTCCCAGCTACCCCAGATTGAATGTTTCCATCGCACTGTGAAAAATGACGTCATTTTGTTTCTAAAATCGACCAATGAAACTTGCCAAGGGCGGTGATTCACATATGGTAACCAATGAGCGAACATACTTCGAATATGGGTGGCTTTGTGTGTCCCGTCAGTCAGTTTCAGACGGAGAAGGGAGCGTAGAGAGAAAGAGTCCAGTAGGAAGAACAACTGTGTCGGATTCGCATCCTCACACCAACCCTGGATTTGCGAAAAAGAGCAAAACCGTCAAGAGCGCCGATGTTGCACTTTGATCTTTGGATGTTTAAATTATTTTGTCAACTTTAAAAAAAGAAGCAAATTCCACAAACTAATAGGTAAGATGTTGATATAATTAGCTAACGTTATTTAGCAGGTAGTTCAAAACAGGTAAACAGTTCTAAAAGACTGATATTTCCAGAAATTGTAACCCCAAAATAATATGAGTGCAAGTTTGGAGTTGAAACGGCGCATTTGATAGAATAAACACACTCACGGGACAAGATATCTGGTTAACCGTTCGACTGCTTGATTACGAGCTTGCTTTCTATTTATTGTTCGTGTTTTTTCTTGCTTATTTGCACATATAGATCTCGATATCTAACACAATATGTATCACTTACTTTTCTTTAGAGCCAGCTTTTTTGCTAGTAGCTAAGTAACAGCAAGTAGAAGTGGAATTCGTAAAACGACCCGTTTAAGCAGTTGTTTGAGTTGGGCATCAAAGAAGCGGTTAGGGAAAAGCCTGTCTTGGGGCACGCTTATGTAAGGCAAAGTGAGCCGCAGAGTGGAAACGCGTTTAGATGGAGAGCAATACATTTGCTAACGTTAGTCAAATAGTATATTATATATATAGTACTGTAATCGCCCGAATGCATTTCGAACAAATCAGGGCTTGCTTCCGTGGGGCGATCAGATCTTCCATTGCTTTTGTCCTCTGATAAAGCTAGTCGATTTGGCTTTTGGCTGGTTTGGTCGTATGTGCTCGTGTGATTGTTGTCTAGCTCGTTGGTAACATGTTAACATTGATGCTTAATGTTACTTTCAGTCGTATTTACGTTGTTTTCCTCTCTCGAAATCCGTCTTTAAACCCGTTAAAGACCAAGCTAATGTTAGCCGTGTAACTACTGCACTGGCTACTTCCTCAAGCTACTCTGAAGCACAGCTGCTCGCTGTTTTCATGAACGACACAGGGTCGAGTGGAGAGAAAAAATAGTAGAATTGACTCGGTGCTTTAGCTATAACGGACAATTTATGCTACCCAATGTTACTTTTAAAAACTAAGTAGAAACGTTCGTGGACAAATTGTGTATGTTGACTAGGTAACGAGAAACATTGTCATTTCTTTACGCGCTAGTAAATTACTGTAGCTATTCGACGAGCTAGTTCAGTTGAATTTGGCAAGCGAGGACTGGATTAGATTTGCTGGTGGGGTGACATTGTAGCAGTAGCCTGTACTTCGTCAAATGGATATTGCAGTTTCACTGCACTCTTAGTCTTATGAATCAGAGAGGGTGTATGTTTTACGGCTGACAAGATGTAGCTACTATTACTTTTTCCAGTTTGACCTTGTTCGTAAGGGGCTTGTCCGTTTTTTATTGTTATACTGCAACTCGATGCACTCTGTGGTTTGCAATCCATTGGGATTTGACAATAGCCACCGAGTTACGGTGCCCAAATGAAAATGGAATGTGATCTAACTAATGTTGGCTAACCTTGTTGCATTGGCATGAAAAACAAGTTGACACCCTTCTCATAAACACAGAGAGACCCTCGACGCTCGCTTGAATCTGGTGCGAAGGGATCTCTGTTAAAGATCACAGCGTGTTTTCCTTCATCTGCGACAGCTCGTAGCTAATACCGAGCAGCGGAGCAGAGCACCGCCGGACCTTTTGGGAGACGACAAGCCGAATTAACCCGATTATACTGGTGACGGTAGACTCGCTACATATTACCAAATGTGAGGGTGTAAAAATGACACGTTTTTCCTAGCCTTGCCAAAGAGAAACTGGAGACGATGTCGAGCGCATTGTGAAGGCGGTAGTTTGTCCAAGCGTTGTTTTTCTCCTGCGCTATCGGATTGTTGAACTGTTTCTGCTGTGTGGTACAGAAATGGCGTCATCGGCTCTGCCATAGCGCAGCACTAGACATTCGGCAGACGCTACACTAACCTGCTTCTAACGAGTTCATTTCGTGTGCCATCGGTTTATTTTCTGCTTCTTCTTTCACGCCACTCTTAACTTTTCAGGTTGAAGGAGACTGGTCGATGTGTTTAAGCCATATAAATCATGTGTATTGTTGCGTTTATTTTGGTCGTGTCCGAGTCGTTCCTTGACTGGAAAATCACATTGAGAGCTTGACAGGATTATTACATAAAGAGCGCAAATGTTTTCTAATTGAAACAATCACCCCTTGCTGCCGGGAGTTTACACCCAGGGTGTACATTCCTCGCTCTGTCAAAAAACTGATAAAGCCACTGTCTTGTCCATGGCATAATTTTGAAGGAAAATCGGCTACAGAGGGAACAAAAACTGGCGTAGAACATTTGCAGGTACAATCGCATGTCCTTTTCATGGCCTTTGAGTTTGAAGTGTCTCTTACCGTTACCATGTCTTACACGGGATGGGTGGGAGATACGAGATCCTTAACGTGATTTCATTAGGCTATACTTTTTACTATGTCCCAAATGCGGAGAGCGCTCACGTTTCGGCTATTTTGTCAGCTGTTGTAGCCTACTTGTTAAAAAGGCAGCTAAACATTTTTGGAAGTCGAATTGTATTGGCCTATTTAGGTTATTATTTGTCTTGATTCATAATGAATACATTTCTTGTGAACAGGCTGACAGCCTAACGTTTTCGTTGGGGCTATATCATGCGAATGCACTTTAACTGTATTCCTTTCTGAATCCTTCAGTCGCAGATTATTTTGCTGGTTCTGTTTCATTAATGTCTTCGGCGTGCTAAAAAAAAAAAAAAAGTCCCCGGCTGAATTGCACTTAGTGTGCACTTATGTATGTCAGTCTGGGTGTAATTTTGATTTAAGATTAATCAGAATCTCATGTATATTAAGATTGATGTGTTTTAGTGCTTATGTCAGTCAATAGAGGGTGGAAATAAAACTACCTAACCAACTCGTTGGTATTCTACTCGTGCTTTGTTTTTGTTTGTTTAGGCTATGTACGTTTAGGTTACAGCGCTTATAATAAAAATGTACATTTTTCCAACTTTAGGATTGAGGCCCCGACTGATCATAAGAAGACAGAAGTTTGAACGGAAATGAAGGTAATTGTTACGATTTTCTCATGAGTTGGTAAACACATAATGCTAATGAATGCTATGTTTATTAGTTATGCTATCTTTACAATATGCTAACAATTGAATGTTTTCTCAGAGATTTCAGTAAATTTAATAAAACAAACTTGATTATTCTTTTTTATTTTATTTGTGCTGCACTGCAAACAAATTTGTTGCAAAATTAAGGATTTGATTTTATGTGTGCTTCCTTATTGTCTTAATGGGAGTTATGCCTTCATCTGGCATATCAAGTGTCTAATGTTTAAAAAGACAAGCAAGTGATTTTTCGGACCACTTCCGAAAAATCTGAAATAATTTGAAACAGAATTGCAGACATATTTTGTGATGCAGGACTTCCAATGGTGCTGGGAAGGATTGATTAATCATAGAAAAGTTTGTGATCCCCTGAATATTGTATAGTATCCATTGATTGTTGTTGCTGTGTGCATTGCAAATGACTCTTGGGTTGAAGACATTGTTGTGCATAGTAACTGCATTAGCAAGGAGCTGTTTTTGTCATAAACGCATAAAGTTCGAACCTCAATGCTGCTACTTTATATTTGTGACAGCGTGTGCAGGCTTTGCTTTTGTTTCCATGGTAACCGGCTGCTAGGTTATTACCTGCAGGATTTGTCCTATTGGCCGTGAGACTGATATGAAAGTAGTCCGGAGAGGTGGTGGTAGTGGTGGTGGGGGAGTGTTGTGATTTTATATTTGGTCTTGCATGTTGGTTGCTTTCAGCATTTACTCTGACTTCCATATTTATACGGGGGGGGGGGGGGGGGAACATGAAGGAATATTCATTTTAAATTGTGTCTGTTTAATGACATATGCCCTGAAGGTTCTGTAATAGTCTGAAGAGGTGCAAGGTTGACTGCATCATATGTAAACTGGTGTTAAAAAGTTTTGGGCCCAGAACATGAACAATTGTCTCTTATTTTTATAATGACAACAACACAGATGCTTGAGTGAAGATTGCTACGGTTATAAGTTTCTATTTTGAAAGCTGAGTGTATGTACTGCTGAGTCATGGTAACACTCAAACCTGTGTGAAGGTAGACTCATGCCTACTGTTCAGGTGGAGTGAGGTATTGTGTTTGTTTGTGTTGGGCTTGTAGTAGTGAGAACCATCGTAGCATTAATGGACATCCCATGAATGTGTGACCAGAGCAGAAGCAGTCATGGTTTGACTGTTCTTCAGTATCCTCACAAATTGAATTCTATCCAACCAAATTTTTGCTTTGTCCCCTGTTTTCCGTTCAGAATGGAACATAGCGTCAGGTTTGTGATGTTTTTGCTTTTGTTTTTAATCTCTTCCTTTTGACAGTCTTTACATTGACAGAATAGCATGCCCCTGCAGTCGTTTCATCATCAGAAACACATTCTACTCACGAGGGGTCCAGAGACGGCAAATGTGTAGGCCAATCCCTACGGGAGTAATCGGGCGGGTTTTATGATATAATGTCCCCACTGTTAAAAATATAAATGAAAAGGAAAGGTAGCCATGTTTATTAATGTAATCATTCGCACAGGTGAGACAGTGTGTGGCTCGAGGGACAGTACGCGTGAAAAGTACGCTGGGTGAAAATAAAGCGTGTTGCGCTCTCCCATTAAGTGACATGTCAAAATTATTTTTGTTTTGGAGAAGAGAGTGACCAGAGAAAAGATATGTCAGGATTTTGGCATGGAAAATTCCCTGAGTCTAACAGAATGCAAGCAGGGGCCTTGTTCACTGGTGGGCAGTGTCCACGTGACTCGAGCGGTCACGTGATTTGAAAAGCCTTCTGTCAGAGATGTACGTTTAAACGAGTTTGTGATTATGTCCTGGAAGTCTCATCCGCTGCCTCGCACAGGTTGGTGAAAGGGACTTTGTTTTATTTCTAAACTGATTCAGGCTGTCTTAAATGTGACCATGTATAGGTGGCCCAAATTATCCTGCTACTTATAAAAACTGCTTTATTTTGAGGAAAGGGATGTTTCTTAATTGACGATGCATTTCTCAAGAAGACAATGCCTAGCTGATTGAGTTAATAAATACAAATTTATATTTATTTTTTGAATGGTCATTAATTAAAAAGGGGGAAGGAACTGCATTATTTTAAAGTGGAATGTGTCAGATTTAGTGCAAACCCTGGAGTTTTCCTGTAACTAAGTTGATTTGCATCTAAAGGGAAGTATTGCGCCTGGAGTCCTTGATTTGTGGAAACCGTTTTGCCTTTGTGCCCTGCAGCTTTCCAGCAGCACCTGCCATTGTCATCTAATGAGAAGCTTAAATGCTGCAGCGTTCTCTACTAAGGGAAAACAGGGCCATATGTATTGTGCCTGGGGCAGTTTTTCCAGATCAGCCATGCTTTTGGTCATGTCAAAATGATGGGATAGCCAGTACAAAGAGCCGATTCAAAGCAGGATTATTTTACAGCGTGTGACTTTGCAAATTTTAACCACCCCCCACCCCACATGTAATGGCAGGAACTAGTGGATATGAAGTTTTGAAGAGTGATTTCGGGGGGGGGGGAATAAATATATATATTTTTTTAAATCGTTGGAATGGTCTTTTAGACTTTATGACACTTGTTCGTGAGTAGCTGAAAGGAGCTTGCGGAATATGCTGCTGTTGCAGGAAGGTGCCTGTGGTAGCATTGTCACAGGACAGCTACAGGTCCCATGGCTTCCGTCTGGGAAAACTCAGGCTGTCCGTGAGCGATGTCTCCAGGCCGGTCGAGCTCCGGGTCTTATGCGGAGGTCAGCGGTACCTCCTCTGCGATTTGCACGCGTGCGCACCCTCCGCTCTCTCTGAACACGCCACCCTGCGCATCTCGAGCAGAACCTCCGCCGTCCCCAGCAAACGCTTAACTCAAAAGAAATGGATACATAAGCGGAGGAGGATCAGCAGCTGTAATTGATTCTGCCGTGTCATGCTTTCTGTTTTTAATAAAGACAGAAAGGCTAACTAATCGCTTTCTTTCGGGTACTCCCCTGTGCCTCGTGTCCTCCGTGCCTCATTTACCTGCCCGCTCTGCTGACTCAGGATGTTCTGTTCGGCTCAGTCCGGTCACCCCACGACCACACAGGGCTAACTGGCCTGTGACCGCGCTCTTCACGGTCCAAACGGCCCTTCTCCAGAGAACGCACACCCACGCTTGGCGGTCATTAGCTGAGCGCATCGCTTTCTCTCTCCCGCCTGAACTACGATCAGGGAGACACGTGCGGTTAAAACCGTTGTGTTTCAACGGTACACAGGCATATTTTCTCAGTCTCACACACACACACACACACACACACACACACACACACACACACACACACACACACACACACACACACACACACACAGGCATTTTGTCTCTTGCTCTGAACTAGGATCTGTGTGATAATGCTCTAAGGCAGTGGTTCTCAAACTTTTTCTGTCACGCCCCACTTTGGAGGAAGAAAAATGTTCATGCCCCACCGCCCCAACAAAATTGTAACAAAATGGTCCATGTTGAACTTTTATTGAAATAAAAATCTGTGCTTTTTCAAATATAAAGAAAATCGCCTGCGGTTTGTCGCGTGTTTTTTCGCGTTTTTAAAAAATTGCTCACCGAAAGAAGTCCGACGTAAAAACATTGATTCCGCGCTGTATTTCTGCATTTCCCCCTGCGCCCCACCTGTAATACCCCACAGTTTGAGAAACACTGCTCTAAGGTGTCCTTCTGTGCAGATTCACTGCTACCTAAATCATCTGGATTGCTGGACCCTATCCCTGTATCCACAGTGCCAGCCCATCCATACAAAGTAAAGTCAGTGAATCTGTGCAGTGGGATGCCCTAAACCGCACCATAACAGGAGCCCTCTGCCCTGGCGGGTGACCTACTGCTGGGCCCCTCAGACATCAGCAGTCCTTCTGAATGTGTGTGCTTGTTAAATCTGAGAAAGTGGCCAAGTTTCTGCAACATGTCCCACACTGCTTGCGGTCTGTCCGCGCAGCGCGGGGTCACGCGGTTGTAACGGCCGCGCCCAGCAGGGGCGGAGTCGCACAACCCCCTCCCCCGGCCGTAGTGTTGCGTTGCAGTCGTGCGGTTGGAGAGCCGTCACAAGGGCTGCCATTGTCCGCTCCGGAGGCCTCGCTGACTGCCTGCCAGCTGGGAGAGGCTCGCTTACAGAGCCCTAACAGCCAGTGCCTGCACTCAGAGAGGTATAAAGGCCACTTAGAGAGAAGCTCCTGCACTTATAATAAACTAGTGCTCTATACAGTCTGCTCCTATCTAATTTCTTCCTGGGTCAGTGCGATCTTGCCTGGCGGCTCGCTTTTGGCTGCAGCAGGTGCAGAAAGCGGTACGTGGTCCGTGTGCACTTTTCCAAGGCTTGACCTGGATCGGAGAGGGACGAGTTTCCTGACCTGGGAGCGGTCTCACTGTACCAACACCACTGCAGCATAGTCAAATGAAGTTGTGTAGAACAATAGCAAGCACAAACTTTACACTCCAGTGGAGGTGAGTGAATAGAAATGCCTGTTACCATCCCCCTCCCTAAGTAGGCCTTTTCTTCCCCCATACAAATGGCACAGTGGTGAGGAGATGTGTATAGGAATTGTTCACCAGTTCGGGAGTTTTGATGTAAAGTCGTGATAGGTTTGCAGTTGGAGAAAGGTCACCATGTCTGTGAAGTTTTTTTTTTTTGGGGGGGGGGGGTAGGGTGTTGGGCAGGGTGCTGGGCCCTGGGCCCTGGGGCTGTTTTAAGCTCATTAGTCGTCCATCATGTGGAGTTCCTAACGCCAGTGACTGTAAATTGATTTCTCAGACCCAGCCACTGTGCTGTCGTGTGCTTAGCGGCCCCCTACTGTTTATTTGCAGAGAGCCCTGGTGAACATTCCGGAATGTCCAGCGTGGCCCTCCAGAGGGATTGGGGAGTGAATGAGTCTATTTGTCAGGGCCGATATAAGTGAGGAGCCGCTCTGTAGCTAATACTGAAAACTGATTGTGTAGGATGGCGTACAGGGACTCGTGCAATGAAAGCTCTCTCACACTGTGCTGGTGTTTGGAGATGGGGCTGAGGATGTCAGTGAACTAGTCTGTAATGGTGGCCAAAATGATTATCTTTAGTCAATAATGTTAAGCCTATATCAGGGCAACGTGTCATACGCCTTGTGTCCAAAATGGCAGCAACAGTAGAAACCCTTCTGTGTGTTGACGTTTCGGTAAACGACGGCATGAAAGCAAAGGGCAGCTCTTGTTGCACAATACTGTGTAGGGTGGGGCCAGAATTGCCAAGAGCCACGGGGGTCGGCTCTTCTGGCTTCAGTGATTAATTAGCCAGACAGCGGGTGGATGAATCTGTCTCCGCATCGTCAGGCAGAGCCTCCTCAGATTGGGGGGGGGGGGGGGCTCCTTCAGCCTCTTCACCCCTCCTCAAGCCCACCCTGACACCACTGAGCCTGAGGTGAGCAGAGAGGAGTCGAGTGTTACAGCAGCCCCAGGGTAATAACAGGGCTGCTTTCTCCCGTGCCTCTGCTCAGCCGGGCTTTTGAAAATCAAAGTTTGACTGTTGCATAGTCCTCAGGGTCGTTAGGCCAGACAGCAGTTTGAACAAATGAGGCGGCCAGCTAATGCACCGAATTAAACTCTCCGGCCCGCTGTGGACAATCATTAACCTCTCAGTCCGGCCGCAGCTCAGAGTAAAGAGAGGTGATTGGAGCCAGTCGATCCCTGCTCCTTTCCCAAGCACGTGCGGACTGCATACGGAGCTTTGAGCCGTCCAATCGCAGGCCTTGCATCAGTGCGTACAGGGAACTTCCTGGAAAACACTTCTAAATGGACAGACGGTATAGACCCAATGCTTTGATTGGCTCAAAATCCTACTTAAACCCAACCACAATTCTTAGGACAAATCTGTTGTCTGAGATTCATCTGATTCTTAGGGTAGGCATTCTGAGGAACCTATTTCTCTTTAGTTTTACCGAGTTAGAAATATTTGCCGTCGCGGGAGAGCAAGAGTTATAATCACTATGAAAATAAGGGTTGATGTGCAGGGGTTAAACCCCAGCCACAATATCTATGGGGAATTTGTTGTCTGAAACTCATCTCAAATCGAGTCAAATAGTTGACATTCTGAGTAACCCATTCCAACCGTACTTTAACAGAGTTAGAACCCTTTGCTTTTGCAGAAGAAAAAAGATTATCATGGAGACTTATTTTGCCTTATATTCAAATGATCCCCATTCTGGCTGTCCAATGTGTCCATGTAATAATTATACCCCAGCAACAATTAGTTTGATTACACAGCGTTGTAAAACTCACCTGATTTCGAAACGTTTAGAAGAATCAGATTAGCCATGCTTGTTCAAAGTAGCTACATTATTTAACAATGTGCTATTCCTGTATTCCTGTATTATTCTACTGTCGCTCCATAAAACATTTAGCCTATATATAAGTATTCCGCAGGTTGTGCTGGTTGTGTTTTGATAACCTTTTTACTTTTATTTTGTTATGAAACGTTTGCAAATACAAACCGGCAGACTAAAACCGAAAGTTTTATTCTGTCTTATTGTCGTTGGCACTGTGGTCAGTAGCTTCACAGCTTTGCTGCAACAACAGAACTGTTCCATGCAGAGAACTGTGTAAGAACAGTTCTGTGATCGCAGTACAGTAGCTTTCTTCATAGTCATTAGGGATGTGCGCGTTTAGTCGGCTCGTCGATTAAACGTTGCTACCCTCGCTAGTCGGCACCAGAAATACTAGTCGGTTAAACTTATTATTTTATTAATGTACACATTTAAATTACATATTGACATAATTTGGAAAAAAACAAAACGCATTAGCCTGTTCGCCCTGCAAGTTAAACCAGCGAGGTGGAAAGAGTAAGTAGGCCAATCGCGTTGTTGAGTAGCCCAATAAAACTAATCTAATGTCACATCGATCCGTCGGCATAATTGTTATTTTTTTGTGTTCCTATTATTGGTAGCTTTTCTGATGCCCGATTTTTATTTTTAACTGTATTTGCTATGCGATCGCGTTCACCCAATGAAAATGCCATTGTAATAATCAGGCACGTTTCCTAAAAATGTTTTGTTACGTTGAATATTGTTTTCAATAAATGTTATTTGTTAACTTTTATTTAGTGAGTTGTCATGTTTTGTAGGATAATGTGCAATGTTCATAATGCAAGGCGCAAAGTGCCACACATTTCAGCTGCATTTAAAATACGATTTGGTTATTGAAGAATGTGATTAACGGTTTCAAATGGCTCTTATAATATGCGCAATATTTTTTCGGACAATGTTTAACCTTATAGATTAAATTGTGCTCCAATTTTGACTGTTTTCTGAGTGTTTTCTTACTTTTAGACTAGTCGACTAGTCTAAGTTTAAACTTCCGTTTAAACGTCAGGGAAATTAGTCGTTAGGAACATCCCTAATAGTCATCGCATTGTCCTTGAGGTGCATTCGTGTTGGTTAAGCTACAGCGCCACTCTGGACTAGTGCTGCCATTACATGTTCAAATGATAGTGCGTAAAAAGGGGAATTCTCTATGTAGAAAAATCCCTGACACCTATACATGTCATTCCTGTATACAGTATAGTAGTCTAGAGAGCAGAGGGGTGTGCTGATGTCCGTGTTGGGCCTGTGAAGTGGAATGTTTTCAGCTCGGCTGAATGTTTTTCAGCATTTCGCTCTATTTTCTGTCGAAAATGTCCAGAGCCTGGAGGACTTGTAACCGAGTCTGGCTGCTGATTTAATTCCAGAAACTTCTTTAAAGAAATAGGCTATTCAACACTGAAAACATCATACACGGAAACAATACAATATGTGGATAAGGAAATCAGAAAAGAATTAGTTTCTATGGCTTTCATATCGGTATTCATATTATATGTTTTCTGCTGCAATGTCGGCCACGTCAGTTCAGCGCTGTTCCATGGTCTTAGTTTGGCTGGCATTGCCATTTGTTTGAAGGCATTAATCACTCCAAAGCTGTTTAATACAGCAATGCAATCAGCTCAGTGTGTTATGAACTGATTATTGTTTGTATAATGTTTGTTTGAACAGTGGAGAATGCAAGGCCGCGAGAAGTGTCGCTTAGCATACAGGTTTAAGTGAAAAGAACGGTAAACTGGGAAACTGTTTGTTTTCGTTTTTTTTTCTTCGTTCTTTTCTGTGAACGTTTCTGCTAGTTTATGGTTAATTTCAATGGGACAATCCGAGAGTTCTCATCAACGCATTGCAGGACAGCCACGCGGTAACTTTCGGGAAGAGCAGTCCACAAGAGTCCAATGTTCTGAAGAGCTATTCTAAAGACAAAATGATATAATGCTTATTGTTTTCACATGGAGAGTGCTTTGAGTCTGTTCTTATTCGTACTGCTGGAGCGTGAGCTACAGATTTTCTTCTATCGGTTATCTTCATAACTTAATTTTGGCTTCATTGTACTGCAGTTGGTCGCTCAGCCTCAACTTCAAACGTGGAGCAAAAGCTGCTGTGTTTTGCTGATTTAACTTTTTTCCAAGGTTTTTTTTTTTTGCTCGTAATGAATATCTGAAAATCAAGCAGCATGTGGAATTCTTTTTTGCCAGCAGATCACTCCCTTAACCACAGAGTTATTCAATGCAAGCAGGCCTTCTAATCAGAAGAAAAACAAATGCTCCGCTTCCTCAACGAACAAAGGCCAGGATGTGCACACCTACATTTAAAGAAGAACACATTTAGTATTTATAGAAAGATATAAACTGCAAACAAGGTTATTTGTGCAGGGAGACGGATCCCTGAGAGCTATCTGAAAAATCCTGATGTTTTTCCAGTATTGCTGAATACCTGCTTTGGCACTGTGTAATTTAGAAAACATTGAGAGGCAGACCTCTGCTTGAAGCAGAAGAGCTGTAATTGCCCCCCCCCCCCCCCCCCCCCCCCCCCCCCTCTGTCTGACGCACATGCTCGGTCAGAGCCAGAGCCTGGGAGCGGTTACCTAAGGAACAAGGTAACAAGGTGCCTCAGGGATGCGGGCGTCCAGTGTGTACATGGTTCATCGTTTTTTTCCTATTGAAGATCCCTGTCACAGCCTGTGTCCATCTACCGTAGCAGATCTCAGAGGAGAATATAATCCTGGCACATTATGGTACACTTATGGTCTGGCTTTTCCAAACTGTGGAACGCCCTGGAGTTGTGAACGTATCAACAGGCCTGGTGGGCTACCTTAGAGTAGGATGTCAGGCAGACTATTTGTAGCTTTGCCTCATATATTTTTTAAACCTCTCCAGGAGTCTAACATTTGCATACTGCACCTTTAGCAGCGGGTTTCCCAAATTTTTTAGTAGACAGCCAGGTGATAACAAAATTTAGCTAGTTAGAGGTGTTGGTGGCTGGGCGACAAATTGTTCAGATGACATAATTTTTACAAAATGAATCGGCAAACCTTAAATATATGTATAAAAGTAGCCAGCCAAACATAGGTGTGTAGTCGGCCATTGAGTCTACAGCTGGCGCTTGGGGAACTCCCTGCTTTAACCATACACCCATTAAGAACACACACACACACACACACACACACACTGTGACCACCTTGGTAAAACATCCACAACGTCAGAAAATGTGTTTAAGTCTTTGTATCATACACTACAATCAGGAAATTGTGGAAGTTTTGGCTTGTTGAATGCTACTCCTTGAAATTAAGTTCTGAGAAAAGGGCTGTTTGGAACTTTTTCTTACACATTTTTAAAAACCAGCAATGGGCTTGCATTCAGAAAAGCAGAAGCTAAGTCAAATGGCCACACAATAGTGCTATACCGTAGGAGTGATTCAATGAAGGTAGATGTATAAGTATTATTCATATTTAGATCAAATATTTAAGAAATAAAACTATAAAAAAGATTTCAGGCTGTAAAACATTTTCTAGAGATATATTTTATTTAGAGAATTTATTTCATGGTTTTATTGGTTGACTGGCTACAATGAAAACAATAGATTTTCAATGCATTTGCTGTGCTTGCACATAATGATGATGGCTGTTCACGTAGGTATGCAAAACTAGATTTGGATAACAATAGCAGCACTTAACATATGTATAGCCACACCTAATGATAATGGCTGTTCACATAGGTATGCAAAGCTAGATTTTGATAACAATAGCTGCACAAGGAACACCTGTGTAACCACACTTAATGATTATGTCTGTTCAAAAGGTTATGCAAAACTATCCTGAAGATCTTTTGACTTCACCTGTCCTAACAACACCAGGTTCCGTTTCTTCATTATCGTTATGCATAGAAACATCTTCGTTTTCAGTAAAGTGTCAAGTGTCAGGAATTATATCCTCCCGGTCCGATTCTGCATCTTCCATGCTGTGAGACCTTGTGCATCTTCCTTGTGCCAGACTCTGGTAATTTTAATCTTCTGCTAAATAATGACACAATCAAGCCCTTCCAATGACTGCTGTCAGCTGCACCAATTAAGTTCAGATTGTTGATTGAGAGTATTAACCACATTCTTGGCATTGGCCTTGGTTAAATACAGTCCCATTAATGCACACGCATGCACGCGTGCGCACACATACACAGGCGCACAACAAGCACATATCACACACACACACACACACACACACATCCTCTTAAAAACCACAAACGCATACCCCACGCACGCGCACGCACACATACACAGGCGCACAACAAGCACATATCACACACACACACACACACACATCCTCTTAAAAACCACAAACGCATACCCCACGCACGCACGCACGCACACACACGGGTGTCATGTCCTGGGTGCTGTATGGCAGAGGATTCTTTGCACTTTTAAGTGTCATCTTGCTTTGATTTGGGGCCTGGAAGTATTGCAGGCAGGTTTCAGGGCTCAGCCTAGTGCCAATGGGTTTAATTTTACATTAGGAAAAAAGTACCTGGAAGCTACAAATATATGGAGCGGAGAGCTCTCTGTGGGACATGTTCCAGTGACTGAGTGTTCGTGGAGAGTCTGCAGTCAGGAGCTAGTGCCCTGCAGGGCTGCTTTGGAAATTTCCCAGAATGCCTTCTCTCCACAGAGCCACTCTTTAAAAGGGCAGTTTGGGGAGGGCACGGGAGACTTTGCCCTGTCTGTCTAAGTTTGTCCCACGGTCGGGAGGAGTCTCCTTGCCGTCGCGCATGGAGTTTTCAGCAGAGCGCAGTAGCCTCGCGTTCCTGGGCGTATTTTTGCGAGACCCCTCCTAGACCCGTGCCTGACGGTCAGGATATGATCATATGTGGCTATATTTATGTTTATGTCTGAGGGAGAATCATAGCGGAAGAAGATGCTTCTTGCTCCAGATGTCCTTGCCTAAATATAGCCCTGTAATGTATTGTCTGGTATTGGAGTGCAGTGTTGTGAGTGATGCATTTTTAAGAGAGCGCGATGCCTGGCGCTCGAAACTGGCTTTAAGAATCGGGAGCATTCGGCCGTCTTCTGCAAACATGGTAATGATACTTGGCTGCTTATTCACGGGTATTAATTTATTTCTTCGTTTTGAAAGATTGAGCAACCCGTGTGAATATTGTCACTGTGCTCATACTGCTGAGCGCATTAATGCTGTCAAACCGGTGGCAGAGATTTCTTTCTTTACAGTCCAAGTAAAGCTTACAAACAAAAGCTACTTTACTGCAGGCTGGAAGATGATGTGCTGTTTATTAATTTTTTTAACACTTGTATGTAAGAAACCATTTAAAAATGGAAGCAATTTGACAGCCTACAGTTTTACAGGTGATAATGTAGGCGTATTTAATTCCAGGTGGTCGACCTATTGGTTACGTACCACACACTCTCACGCTGGCACATTCTCCCAGTCCTTTCAACTAAAAACCCATAAATGCTATAAAGCCACAATTTGATAATTCTGCTTTCAAAAGTATAATCAAGAAACTGACAAGTAAGGAACTGATCTTCAAAGGTGGCCTAGTTTCAAGGCCATTTTTTTAAACCAAAGTGCTGTGCTCCATTACTGGGAGATATGGCTTCTTGTCTTTTGTTGAATTATTTGAGGTGTTTTTGCTGAATGAAGCTTGACCATTTTCTGTTTCCTGTTACATCTGAATTCCAGTAGTCTGTATTGCTTCACATGGAAGGTGCACTTAAACCTTGTATTTATTGGTCTTGCTTTCTTAGGAACAACATTGCCACTAAACTCCTCATTCATACACCTATGGGACATGCAGAACATAGAATTGTCAAAACTGGACTATCGTTGCGGTCACTGCTACTGTCAACTTGCGATAATTTAGCTGATGAGCCAACTTTCCAAGTTTAACTTAAAGGTTATGGTTCATTTAAATACTATGACAGCCATGTTTTTTTGTTTTGTTTTACTGCTACAAAATGCTTTTGGGCTGTTGCAAGTTTATGCTCATCGTGAAATGGAAAATTAGAGCACACACACTCAAAATGAGCGCGGTACAGCAGGCTAACCAGTATCTATCAGGTTTCAAAAGAAGAGAGAATTTTGGCAGCCTCATACTGAGTGTGGAGTTGCAGTATTGGTATTTGTCTTCTGTGTTGTGATCCAGTGTTGTTCATACAGGTGTCTTGCCTGTTTTGTAATGGCCACTTGCGATATACACATGTCACTGTACTGGAGGGTGCCTGTGATAGTGTTGCTTTTACCTGTCTGCAGACTTCCATGTCAGTGTTTTTTCGATAATTTTCTTTGTCGTCAAAAGAAATTCTGAAAAGTGAATAACATTGTTGTTTGCCCAAAAGAAAAAAAGAAAATTAAATAATTTAATAACAGCAAGACTGTGGCGGTTATGCTTATTACAGGGAGTAACCATCTCCGTAGCAAGGGAGTGGCTCAGCTCCCTGTGTCTTGGCTCCTTAAAGTCGTGGTGCTAATCACTGGCAGGAAGGTGGGGTGTAGCTTTTGGCTATGCCAGAGGGCTGGCAGGTGAACAAGCGAACAGCTACCGCAGTAACGCTATTTTGTCAGTGGAGGGAGTTTGAACTGCGTCTGCTCGGTTGTTGTTTTTTTTCTTCAGTTTTTCTGGTGTCTGCATGCATTCAAAGGAAAATGGTGCGTTTGCCTAAATTAATAAAATGGGCAGTGTGTACGCTCACTCACTGCTGTTCCTCAAAATGAATACACCTTTTATTTTCACAAAAAATGCGTTGAAGTGCATAACTCATTTCATTGTTACTCCCACGTATCGTTTGAGTTGGTCCTTTCATTAGCGTTATTGACTGTCTGTTCGATTGACTTTCCGGCCTTTTCTCATGGTGAATGAACAGATTAATGTTTTACTTAATGCATGCTTAATTAAACTTACTCTCAAGGAGAGATATAGTCAATTATTTCTCAGTCAACAATTCAATATCATTGTGTTTGATGCAGTGTTTAGGGGGACACTGGTTTTTAGGGGCTTGTCCTCTCCCTGAATCCCAGAATAGATTTGTCTCGGTTGGCACAGACAGGGACTTTGACACTTTGCTCTTGTGGGCAGTGGCCACACACACACACATCAGCAATCTGTTGATTATGGGTAATTTAGTATTCCAACCAATCTGCCAGGGCCTGAAAACCCACAATTTGCAGGTAGGAAAATGAAATGGCAGCCAATGAAATGGTGTGATGTGCAGCTTCAGAGCGTCTCCTGTCACTGCTGGCCAATGGCCTCTGATCCCTGACTGGTCCCTCAGTCTCCCTGATTGGCAAGTGGCTTTTGGGACTGCTGTTGGGGAAAAAGGGGAAAAACAATAGTTGGGCATGTTCTTTTTATTTTTTTATAATTTGAGCAAAAATATGTTCATGGAAATGCAGAACAATCAGAAAAATCACTCAAATGTCAGACAGCACTGTGCATTTAAAAGCGCTTAGCAACCATAAGAAACGAGCAACGAGCCCAAGGCAGACTTGCCAGTGGCAATCCAACAGATCCCCGGCTAAACGTTAATGCACATTTTACAATCCAAAAATGCAACCAGGCAAAAACCTCTAAAAACGTATGGATGTTGATATCGATCAGTTAATTGTAAGCTGTTATTGTTCGATGCCGCTACAACTGCAGAATGATCATGCATCCATATATAACGGTTCGCTCAATTTCCCCCACTAACTGATGAACAAATCTTGAGCCAGATGCTCAACTCTATTGTGTAGCAGATGCCATCTTTTGGGAGAAATCTGAGATTGTAAATCCGTAATTGGCTTCCGGCTGCATTATAAGGGGTTATTATGGTATGTATTCAGCGTCAGAAACAGTACGAGAAATCAGTTGCATTGCAATCTCAACCTACACCAGTTTATCAGTTTTCATCTATTCCTATGTGGGGATTAAATAGTGGAGTTGAATGTATTACCGGCCTCTGACCTATTGGTTCCAGGTCCTCGTTGGTGTCATGAAGGACCTGGCATGATGCCATTACATTTATAAATCTCCTTGCATATCTCCTCCCAGCTCCCACAGTTTGAGGCAAATAAGAGTATGTTCGTACATTTGCGCTGCTCAGCCTGCTCTTATCAGATACTGTGGGCTATATCAATGGATAGATGTAGCCGTTGCTATGCTAGCCAGGTGTGTTTGTTTACTTGGATGTGGTACGTTGTGGGAGGAATTGAGGAGGGAAGTGGTGTGCCAGGGGTTTCCTGACCACGCCCATACAATCATGAGGTTTTTTTCAATACAGATTTTATGTCTGACTTGAGATGTGTGTGTTATTATAGTTATTGACGTTGCTTTGAATAAATGCTAGGTGGGTGTGCAGTGGATACATCTCTCTGTGATAATTTGTGGTTATTTTAACTAGCTTCAGCCCCTTTACACCCCCTTTTAAGATGAGTTCCTGACACACTGTGTCATTAAAGAGCACATAGCACTTATCACAAAGTCAAAGGGGTTCCCAATGGCCATGGCTGCACTGAGCTAAACATGCTAATCTGAAGAAAATGCTTAATTTTGGTGCGTTTATTACTTTATTTTTGAGAGACATTCATAAAACTCATGAACCTTAGCACCCGGGTGCATGCCATTTCGTACGCATGATCCTTAAAAGTTTGTTCTAGCTAGTTTATAGCTAAAATGGTACGGCCACTTCATACAATCAAATCTCAGATCAAAAGTAATATGACAAAATGTGTTTAAAAAATAAATAATGCGTCAGCAGGGTCGTAATCTTGCTGTAGATAATATTTTCCGTTCAGTTGTC
The DNA here is from genome assembly GCA_022702515.1 of Ilyophis sp. 1 JC-2022. Taxonomy (NCBI): domain Eukaryota; kingdom Metazoa; phylum Chordata; class Actinopteri; order Anguilliformes; family Synaphobranchidae; genus Ilyophis; species Ilyophis sp. 1 JC-2022. The sequence goes on along the minus strand of CM040396.1, from coordinate 80,554,802 downwards.
TGAACGGAGAATATGAGATGCTTGGTGGTGCCATTACAGGGAGTTGAATTAAAATCTGCCAGAGCATTTCTCCTCAGTCGTGCGCCTGTGACTAAGTGATTTTGTCCTTTTCGCCACCCCTTTCCTTTCAGACCCTGGAGGAGCCCCCCTTCCTGAATGTGGGCACGGACGTCAGTGCCAAGTACAGAGGGGCTTTCTGTGAGGCGAAGATCAAAACCGCCAAGAAGCTGGTCAAAGCGAAGGTAAGCCCCCCCCCCCAGCACTTACTTCCCTTTCTGACTGTGACATCAGGTGTTTCTGTTTATTTATTTTCTTTCTTATGCGAGCTGAAAGGATACTACAGAGAGACAATACTTTTCAAATGCTGTTTGATTCTGGGGTATTGTTGTCACAGAGAAAGAGGGACAAAGAGAGAGAAAATGTGCAAGTGAGAGAAAGTGAGAGTGGCTGAACCGGCTAACCTCAGGCGACTCCCAAGAGACCCAGCGTGGAAGCTTTGTGGCTAATTCTGGCCAAATGTACAGCACTCCACAATGAGCACAGTTTGTTAGTAACGTACTCAGAAACATCGAATCCCATCCTGTACTTGTTTTCCATGTTGGAGCAATGCCGTGAGCACCTATCAGCCTAATTAAATTGAGCAGTGGCCCCTCCCTGGACTGGATCTTTGGGAATCTGTGATGTAACCGTACTGTTGCCTCCACGTGCTCTGCGTTCCACCATGTCTGTGTTCTGGAAAAAGGTAGCAAACTATGGCTGGCGATATCCTAGATTAGCCTCGCTAAATCCGCGCTGTGCTTCAGACTCCAAAAGCCTGAGACTAATCACGGGACAACTTGTAAACTTGCCCTCAGCCCTAGATGTGACTTGTGCTCATTCTGAGTGTGGTTTCATTAAATTCCCCTCTAGAATGGTTAGCAACCGCTATGTGTACGAATGGCTCAATGGCTTCTTGGGGATCTGTCAGTGATTTGGATTGGTTTAGTGCCTGTGTTGTAGGGTAAATACCGCCACGGGCCAAATGGCAGTGTTTCGTGTCTTGAGTTTGTTACCACACAGTATTGTACAGCACAGCGCTGCTGCAGGAAAGTGATATGCAAGTCTTAGGTTATATTAACCTTGTATTAATCTCTTCTCCGTTTCCTCCTCTATACACGAAAGTTTATCTCTCTTCAAAGAATAAATAAAATGTCTACATGTTTTAATGAAGCTTTTGGCCTCATTCTTTGTGGTATGGCAGTACGCAGGGTTTTGGCTGGGGTCCTGATGCATTTCAGGCTGAACGAGAACTCTTTGATGAGACTGCTGTCACTGTGTGGAGGCGCTGAGCTGCTGTTGCTGTGTGGAGGCGCTGAGCTGCTGTCGCTGTGTGGAGGCGCTGAGCTGCTGTCACTGTGTGGAGGCGCTGCGCTGCTGTTACTGTGTGGAGGCGCTGAGCTGCTGTTACTGTGTGGAGGCGCTGAGCTACTGTTACTCTGTGGAGGCGCTGAGCTGCTGTTACTGTGTGGATGCGCTGAGCTGCTGTTACTGTGTGGAGGCGCTGAGCTGCTGTCGCTGTGTGGAGGCGCTGAGCTGCTGTCGCTGTGTGGAGGCGCTGAGCTGCTGTCGCTGTGTGGAGGCGCTGAGCTGCTGTCGCTGTGTGGAGGCGCTGAGCTGCTGTCGCTGTGTGGAGGCGCTGAGCTGCTGTCGCTGTGTGGAGGCGCTGAGCTGCTGTCGCTGTGTGGAGGCGCTGAGCTGCTGTTACTGTGTGGAGGCGCTGAGCTGCTGTTACTGTGTGGAGGCGCTGAGCTGCTGTTACTGTGTGGAGGCGCTGAGCTGCTGTTACTGTGTGGAGGCGCTGAGCTGCTGTTACTGTGTGGAGGCGCTGAGCTGCTGTTACTGTGTGGAGGCGCTGAGCTAATGTTACTGTGTGGAGGCGCTGAGCTGCTGTTGCTGTGTGGAGGCGCTGAGCTGCTGTAACTGTGTGGAGGCGCTGTGCTGCTGTTACTGTGTGGAGGCGCTGAGCTGCTGTTACTGTGTGGAGACGCTGTGCTGCTGTTACTGTGTTGAGGCGCTGAGCTGCTGTTACTGTGTGGAGGCGCTGACCTGCTGTTACTGTGTGGAGGCGCTGAGCTGCTGTTGCTGTGTGGAGGCGCTGAGCTGCTGTAACTGTGTGGAGGCGCTGAGCTGCTGTTACTGTGTGGAGGCGCTGAGCTGCTGTAACTGTGTGGAGGCGCTGAGCTGCTGTTACTGTGTGGAGGCGCTGAGCTGCTGTTACTGTGTGGAGGCGCTGAGCTGCTGTTACTGTGTGGAGGCGCTGAGCTGCTGTTACTGTGTGGAGGCGCTGAGCTGCTGTTACTGTGTGGAGGCGCTGAGCTAATGTTACTGTGTGGAGGCGCTGAGCTGCTGTTGCTGTGTGGAGGCGCTGAGCTGCTGTAACTGTGTGGAGGCGCTGTGCTGCTGTTACTGTGTGGAGGCGCTGAGCTGCTGTTACTGTGTGGAGACGCTGTGCTGCTGTTACTGTGTTGAGGCGCTGAGCTGCTGTTACTGTGTGGAGGCGCTGACCTGCTGTTACTGTGTGGAGGCGCTGAGCTGCTGTTGCTGTGTGGAGGCGCTGAGCTGCTGTAACTGTGTGGAGGCGCTGAGCTGCTGTTACTGTGTGGAGGCGCTGAGCTGCTGTAACTGTGTGGAGGCGCTGAGCTGCTGTTACTGTGTGGAGGCGCTGAGCTGCTGTCGCTGTGTGGAGGCGCTGAGCTGCTGTCGCTGTGTGGAGGCGCTGAGCTGCTGTCGCTGTGTGGAGGCGCTGAGCTGCTGTTGCTGTGTGGAGGCGCTGAGCTGCTGTTAGAAATGTTGCTGATTTTCTCTCCAGCTGGTCGCGTTCGCCTCGGTGCGGTGGATTCTGAGACAGAGAAATAATCATGTGTGTGACCTTCTGTTCTGAAAAAAGCGGAACAAAAAAAAAAAAAGTAGTGGTAGTTGAAGTAGCTGTTGCTGCAACGTAGGAGTGATTACTGGAGCCAGGCACAGAATTATCCAAAAAACTAAACTTGATGTAAATATTTCTCTTGTGACCAGTTTTCTTTTCAAAATTTGCCAAATGTTTGTGTGTGTGTGTGTGCGTGCGTGCGTGTTCATACATAGTGTTCGGCTTCAACATAAAGATTTTTTTATTTTATTTTTTATTTTTTTTTGATAAGACATTTACTTTCCCAAGCTAAATTTATATTGCCCCAAAGAAAGGTTTCTGTGCACAGAGACGGTCTTTGTTAAGTGGGTGCCTGCCCTGCTCTTCCTGGGCTTCTCAGGGCCCTGAACTTACAGAGGAGCTGTCCAATGCTCCTCTTGGGCTCCATGGGCCCTGAGCACTTTAATAGATGCCTTTGAAACTGCAGCTGATGAATAGTGTTAAATAATTTAGTCAATTTCGTATTACTGGCAAATATTGTGCACAGCACCACACAGGTACTTAACTGTGAGAAACCTCAGCTTTATTTTTTTTGTTGCAATGCTTGTGTCTCTTTAACATCCTTGCTTAGAAAGAACGTCAGTGCCAGTTTTAGGGAGGGAGTGACTTTTTTTTTTTTTCTCCCACCCATCAACTTCAATGCTGAATGCTGAAGTTTGCAGTCTGTTCCTTTTCAGGGCCTATACCTATGGCAATGTTTAAGCAAGCAGGAAGGCCGATTGCCTTTGGTTCAGTCGCATAGCTTGCCCTACTCAAGTCTTTTTTAATGTGTAGTCCGCTGACTCAGGGCCTACTTGTGAAAGGTGTGGAGCTCGCAGGCCTGATTGATTGAGAGCGTGCTCTTGCGAGGGCGAAGCGCTTTCCCCAGGGCGCCGTTTATGCCCCCCTCCCTGTCCATATGGAGCAGGGACGGCTGCAGGAGGCCAGAGCAGGAGAAGGGGATGGTTTTACAGCTGTAATGAGGGGGGGGAAACAGAAGCAAACGCGTCTCTGCGCTCAACAGACCGGGCTCTGTTCTACTGCCGTGCCGAGTCTGAGGCCTCCGTGACTCCCCGCCGTTAATCACAGAGAAACTCCTCTTCGCAGGAACAAGTGAGGGGCCCGTCCGTTCCGCAGTCCCAGAAACGAACACGGGAGAACGGCACGCCTCGCTCGGTCTGGGCTGAGTCCAAGGATTCTGGGAATGGATAATTAAACCAATGTCTTCTTCCGCACTTGGGTAACCGGCCAAAACGTGCTAGATGCTGCTTGTGAATTTATTTGCTTTTGACATGAACCTAATGCTAAATTCTAAATGCTTCATCACAGACGAGCTGTTCTTCAGTCAGGAGTGATTTTAACAAGCAGTTCGTTCAGCGGTTCTTCAAAGCTTGGAGAGAAATTTATGTTTTTGGGGAATCGTTGGGTTAGGTGCCAGCGATTGCTACCTCTGCTTGGCCTGGCAACACATTCTCGGATATTTTCTATAAGACAGATCTCTAAATGCAGCCAATTGACCTGGCACGGCTGGCGGATCAATCGCTGGACCCGTCGAGTCCCCCGGCCCGCCAACCACCCTCCAGGCCGTCATTACGGTCGCTGTCGGGCCTGACCACATATCGCCTCGAGCACATCATTACGGTCGCAGTCGGGCCTGACCACAGATCGCCTCGAGCACATCATTATGGTCGCAGTCGCAATCGGGCCTGACTGCAGATTCTCAGCGCCTAACAGATCCAATGGTGTTGCTGTACGCCCCCTATGCGCGGATGGCCGTGGCAGCGGTCATGGCGGGAATCGCTTTTCTCCCGCGTGGTAAATCAGATTTTTATTTTTAGGAACATACGGCCTCGGCAACCCTGGAATCACACGAAGAAATGCTTCTCAGCCAGACCAACACAGCGGCACAGTCATGTCTTTCTGAACTTTGTTCTGCATTTGGTGCTATAGAAGCCTCAAACTGGCACTCGAGTGCCCTTAAGTGCCCCAGCACTGGTAATGCAGTCTCTTTGATTGGGCTTTTCACAGGCAAAGGTCCTGTTCCCTCAGTCAGGGCGAGGCTTCCACTCTCCCTCCTCGCCCTGGGAACGGTCCCTGTGATGTGTCGGATCGATAAGGCCCGGCCTTTCGGAGAGGGGTGTTTCTTTGCTCCGCTCGCTCATTCTCCATGCCTTTCTTCCCCCAGGTGACCTTTAAACCCGGCTCATCCACGGGGGAGGTACACGACGAGCACATCAGAGGCACCTTAAAGGTAAGCGGATGGGGGGGCTTTCATCGATCTTTGTGGCCAGCTCGCAGTCCGTAGGAAATCCTGTTTTTGTCATTGGTTTTGCGATGTTACCTGAATAGAACGTGATCTCTGCACGCTGTGTGGAGCAGGCCTGCTAGTGACCGTGCTTAAAGGAGAAGTTTGGTATTTAGCATTTTAAGCCCCGTTATAAGGTTATTTACAATCATATACAACGGTCCATATCAACATTTTGACGAACTGTGCAGTCTTGAGATATATTGCTAATTACTCATGTCACAGCTAATTTACACAATGTTCTGGATATAGGCATATAGAAAATCCTTCAAAAAACACCATAAACTCTCGTTTTCAAAGCCAAGCACACAGAGACCAGTGAGCAATGTGTAGTCAGGGGATGGATTTCAGGCCCCGGGCTGCCTGCAGTCTTCATCTCCCAGCTGGGGCACGGGGGCACGCCTGCTGGCTGTCCATCTAACCTGCGCTACATTTACACTCTGCCCTCACCATGTGACCAGAGCATTATAGCATGTCTGTAAGCCCAACCTGCGCTACATTTACACTCTGCCCTCACCATGTGACCAGAGCATGATAGCATGTCTGTAAGCCCAACCTGCGCTACATTTACACTCTGCCCTCACCATGTGACCAGAGCATTATAGCATGTCTGTAAGCCCAACCTGCGCTACATTTACACTCTGCCCTCACCATGTGACCAGAGCATTATAGCATGTCTGTAAGCCCAACCTGCGCTACATTTACACTCTGCCCTCACCATGTGACCAGAGCATTATAGCATGTCTGTAAGCCCAACCTGCGCTACATTTACACTCTGCCCTCACCATGTGACCAAAGCATTATAGCATGTCTGTAAGCCCAACCTGCGCTACATTTACACTCTGCCCTCACCATGTGGCCAGAGCATTATAGCATGTCTGTAAGCCCAACCTGCGCTACATTTACACTCTGCCCTCACCATGTGACCAGAGCATTATAGCATGTCTGTAAGCCCAACCTGCGCTACATTTACACTCTGCCCTCACCATGTGACCAAAGCATTATAGCATGTCTGTAAGCCCAACCTGCGCTACATTTACACTCTGCCCTCACCATGTGACCAGAGCATTATAGCATGTCTGTAAGCCCAACCTGCGCTACATTTACACTCTGCCCTCACCATGTGACCAAAGCATTATAGCATGTCTGTAAGCCCAACCTGCGCTACATTTACACTCTGCCCTCACCATGTGACCAGAGCATTATAGCATGTCTGTAAGCCCAACCTGCGCTACATTTACACTCTGCCCTCACCATGTGACCAGAGCATTATAGCATGTCTGTAAGCCCAACCTGCGCTACATTTACACTCTGCCCTCACCATGTGACCAAAGCATTATAGCATGTCTGTAAGCCCAACCTGCGCTACATTTACACTCTGCCCTCACCATGTGGCCAGAGCATTATAGCATGTCTGTAAGCCCAACCTGCGCTACATTTACACTCTGCCCTCACCATGTGACCAAAGCATTATAGCATGTCTGTAAGCCCAACCTGCGCTACATTTACACTCTGCCCTCACCATGTGACCAAAGCATTATAGCATGTCTGTAAGCCCAACCTGCGCTACATTTACACTCTGCCCTCACCATGTGACCAGAGCATTATAGCATGTCTGTAAGCCCAACCTGCGCTACATTTACACTCTGCCCTCACCATGTGACCAAAGCATTATAGCATGTCTGTAAGCCCAACCTGCGCTACATTTACACTCTGCCCTCACCATGTGACCAGAGCATTATAGCATGTCTGTAAGCCCAACCTGCGCTACATTTACACTCTGCCCTCACCATGTGACCAGAGCATTATAGCATGTCTGTAAGCCCAACCTGCGCTACATTTACACTCTGCCCTCACCATGTGACCAAAGCATTATAGCATGTCTGTAAGCCCAACCTGCGCTACATTTACACTCTGCCCTCACCATGTGGCCAGAGCATTATAGCATGTCTGTAAGCCCAACCTGCGCTACATTTACACTCTGCCCTCACCATGTGACCAGAGCATTATAGCATGTCTGTAAGCCCAACCTGCGCTACATTTACACTCTGCCCTCACCATGTGACCAAAGCATTATAGCATGTCTGTAAGCCCAACCTGCGCTACATTTACACTCTGCCCTCACCATGTGACCAGAGCATTATAGCATGTCTGTAAGCCCAACCTGCGCTACATTTACACTCTGCCCTCACCATGTGACCAAAGCATTATAGCATGTCTGTAAGCCCAACCTGCGCTACATTTACACTCTGCCCTCACCATGTGGCCAGAGCATTATAGCATGTCTGTAAGCCCAACCTGCGCTACATTTACACTCTGCCCTCACCATGTGACCAAAGCATTATAGCATGTCTGTAAGCAAGTAATCTTGCCTGGGCATTGACACCGTTGAAACCACATGTACAGTGGTCGATACATTTTGTTGTTGATTGTTATTTGTTAGTTAATATTTTTAGGAAAGTTACTTTACCTTTACATTCTTGTGAATAACAGGGAGAAAATAAGCCACAATTTCTTCCCTGAAAACCCAGGTCATTGCTGCTATAAACTCCTGTAGAGCATAATAGTGAATGTGTGCCCTGGGGGTGCCTAAATGGCCATGGTAGCTCATTGTTTGATCATTGTCTGATTTTTCTGCTGACTCGTGGTACAGGTGGGAGCCACAGTGGAGGTGAGAAACTCTGAAGGAGTGTACCAGCAGGCCACCATCAACAAGCTCACTGATGCCAGCTTATACACTGTTGGTAAGTTTGTGAGATCTGTTTTGAGTAGTGTGTGGTGTTTGTGTAGGAATGGGTGTGTCCTTATTTTTGTGTGTGTGTGTTTATGAATGGACATGTGTGCACCAGAGACATAGACCCGCACACACACACACACACCAAAATGGCATATAAAATATAACGCGTAAAATATGTTGAAGTTGGTCGCAAAGCACCAGAACCCCCCTGCCTGAATAAAGTGAATTCTTGACTATTGGTGTGCACATGCATTTTGAGGCTTACAGCGCTGAGGTGACATTCTGTGTGGGGGTTGGGGTACATGGGTGCCCTGAAGGATCGTGGGTGACGTATTTCTCTCTTTATTATCCTCTCTCTCGCTCTCTCTACCACCCACCCCCCTCTCTCTCTCTCTCAGTGTTCGATGATGGAGATGAGAAGACCCTGAGGCGGTCCTCTCTCTGCCTGAAAGGAGCGCGTCACTTTGCAGAGAGTGAGGTGAGTTCCATTGAGCTCATCACTCTCATTTATGCATCACTTTACTCTCAAAAATCAAATTTTCCCTCAAAAAAAGCTGGGTTTCTAAAGACTGCCTGTATAAGCAGGGTTTTGAAAGTGGCTTTATATGGACTTCTCAGCTGGAAATTCAAGAGCCCTAAATATGGTATTTGACTTTGCATTTGCATTTATTTCTATTTACTTAAATATATGCAAGGATTTCTAACTGAAAGCTGTGCCACAGCTCTACACTGACTTAAAATCTGATGCGAACAAGGTTTATCATGACTTAAAATTCAGGTTGTTCATCCTCCCTCCCACCCAACGTGGTACATCAGATTTTCTGTTTGTGATGAGATTAACTTTGTACATTGTGTAATTTGTGGAACTGCAAAATATAAATTTCACACATACAGTTGGTTTGAAAGCAGACTACTGCAGGCATAGATGCACTCTCATAATACTGCCAGCAGATGCTGGTTTTTCGCTTCTTTTATTTATTTATTTATATATTTATTTTTAAAACTACATTTTAAATTCAAAACCTCAGCTGACTCGGCAGTTAATCCTGTTTATAGGGGAGCTTTGCTCCCACAGAAATGTCAAAAATGTGGCAGCTGATGGGGAAAAAAGAGGAATTGTGGGGAATTTTTTGCCAGGATACTACCCTGTTTCAGTGCTTGTACTGAAAGCGGATGGGCTTTTAGAATACAGAATTTTCCATGTGTATAACTGATTATCCACTCGATTTGTCACTATTTTGGAAGAATTTAGTTTGAGTTGAATTGTGTTTCAAAGGCAATATTAAACTGTTAATTATTCCACCCATACGTGTTTTTATCATTATTTTCTTGGTAAATGTCCTTCACCATGGTAATCTATTCTTATTAGTATATTCTTCAGTGAAATATGGTTTGTCCTGTACCTGCATTAGACACTTGACCGGCTCCCCCTCACCAACCCTGAACATTTTGGCACGCCAGTCATCGGGAAGAAGACCAACCGTGGCCGACGATCCAATCCAGTGTGAGTATGGACTTTGACCCGCCGTGCCCCCTAGGTTGACTTGGTGATGGCTGGGAGGCACTTCCTGTGGGTTTGGCTCACTGGATTATAAGTAGGTTGTGTGTAATTGAATTTGAATGGAAGTCCCGGGGCCTTGTTTAAGGTGCGCAAAGGAAATGTTAAGACTGATTAGGGGTCTTGTGGGAGAGGAGCGCTGAACACAAAGTGAGCGCTGAACACAAAGTGAGCGCTGAACACAAAGTGAGCGCTGAACACAAAGTGAGCGCTGAACACAAAGTGAGCGCTGAACACAAAGTGAGCGCTGAACACAAAGTGAGCGCTGAACACAAAGTGAGCGCTGAACACAAAGTGAGCGCTGAACACAAAGTGAGCGCTGAACACAAAGTGAGCGCTGAACACAAAGTGAGCGCTGAACACAAAGTGAGCGCTGAACACAAAGTGAGCGCTGAACACAAAGTGAGCGCTGAACACAAAGTGAGCGCTGAACACAAAGTGAGCGCTGAACACAAAGTGAGCGCTGAACACAAAGTGAGCGCTGAACACAAAGTGAGCGCTGAACACAAAGTGAGCGCTGAACACAAAGTGAGCGCTGAACACAAAGTGAGCGCTGAACACAAAGTGAGCGCTGAACACAAAGTGAGCGCTGAACACAAAGTGAGCGCTGAACACAAAGTGAGCGCTGAACACAAAGTGAGCGCTGAACACAAAGTGAGCGCTGAACACAAAGTGAGCGCTGAACACAAAGTGTGCGCTGAACACAAAGTGTGCGCTGAACACAAAGTGTGCGCTGAACACAAAGTGTGCGCTGAACACAAAGTGAGCGCTGAACACAAAGTGAGCGCTGAACACTAAGTGAGCGCTGCCTCGTAATATGGTCTGGCTGTACAAACTCCCTCCGCACTTAACCTCAGTTTCTCTGCTGTGTAAGGATGACGTTCACCCACAGGCGTCTGGCCTGCAACACGTGTCGCCATCGCAAGCACTTTGTGTCCGGCCGTGTGAATGAGAGAAGTTGGCTGCCGGGCATGGTGTTGCTCGTTAATGGCACACGTGCACAGAGAAGGAAGGCTCGCACATTTCCCGTCCATCTGTTGCCTGGAAAGCGGCGTGCAATACGGCAGAATGGCTCCAGGGACACAGGGTTTCCCGCTGGGAGCAGGCGTTTGGCACAGTTTAATCACAGTCTTTCTTCTCTGTGCTATAGTGTAAAGAGCACACAAAACCCTCCTCCCTCTACCCAGGAGTATTTTGGATAAAGTCAATGTTTTCCTGAACATCCAAAGCATTTTGACACATCTTCATGGGGCCCCACTGATCTCTTAACAAATATGAGTCCTCTGAGTCTTTCCAGGCTGCTCAGAGAACAGTCATCACTATTTTAGCTTAACAATCAGTTTGGGATCAAAGAGGGACATGGTTTAAATCTACCCACAGATAGGAGCCATTACTTTTTTATTTTTTTATTTTTTTATTTTAATTATATACTTATATACTGAAGTAAATAAACAATCATGTGGCTAATATATTCTGTTCCACCTTTAAGTCAAGTCAACCCTGGGGTCCCTTCAGCTGTAATGGCTTCATTATTATAAGTACATTACTGTCGTGTGATTTCTGTAAACCGCTGTTGAGAAAATGAGCTTGCGCTAACTAGGACAGGAGCCTTAAATAAAATACCTTTTTAGTTTTTGTCTTTGCACATTTCTGAGAGGGATTTGCACAGAAGTTATGGAGCTAATTAATAACATGTTACTTACGACCAAGGTAGTCCAGCAGTCTGATGGTACTGAGAAAGGATTAACATCATTATTTGTATGATCCAGCTCCAATGTGTGTAAAGGGCAAAGGTGTTTGTTTGAAGTGGATGGTAAGAAACTGCCATGCTCTCTGGAGGTGGTTAGACACCCGCAAACTGTGATCTTGGTTTTTTAAAATTGTTTGTTTGGAAGTGCATGCCACAGCGCAGGCTGGACACAACGAGAGTTTGAGGGCACTTCTGTGTAGCACTATTTTCAGCTGTAGTTTTAGGCATATTAGGGAGTGTCATGTTGTTCCGACCAATCACATTTGAGGATTAATTTATGTCCCTTCGCGCTGGTTTTGAAATATTGTTTGTTTATAGCAAAGGCAGATTAAATGATAGGGAGACCGAGAGGGGCTCAGAGTTCCCTCGGTCCTTGATAAATTCTTGATATTATGTCTTGGAAAGTGACTTAATATCCCAATTTCTGTGACAAGATGGACAATTTTGCAAATATAATGATAGAAAAGCCTCTACAGCAATTAAAATGCTTTCACCTTTCTTGCCAAGTCATTAATCCAATGTCAGTTTCTCAGAAATCGTACTATTTCAATGCACTGAGGGTGCTAGCCAATTGGACAACTTCTACTTTCAACTGCAGTATTTTTTTGAAAGATTTTTGAAAATCATCAGCATTTATACTTAGTGACATTCATAAAATTGGAACCCTGGACTTTAAAGGTGGCCACACATTGCCGAGATGTCCACAGACCTTGGCAGCGGAGTATAGTTGACCTCGCTTGTCGTTGCTCGTCTGACAGCTGGCAGCGCTGTAGTCTTGACTGCAAATCCGCCTGGTCTGTCCAGGGTAATGGCTCTCCCTTCTTAAAGAAGCGCGGCAGTCTGTCACGCTCTTTAAAGAAGCGGGTTTACTCCTCGGACATTCAAACAAAGCCTGTGACTTTGAACAGGCTGCCATCTCAGGAACGCTCCTCTGAATTATGGGAAAGGTTCGCGCTGTTGGCTGCAAAATGCCCTTTAAATAATCATGGCTGCTGATATTAAATTGCTCGGTTAAGTATCTGAGTACATTTCACATTAGAAAGTATTTTTAAGTTAGAATGGAGGAACTTGTTAGTGTTGCTGATTGAGTCAGATACTGGGGTCTTTCAAGATCAAACTGGATGCAGTTATTGTGTCTAATTCTATATAGAGCGCAAATGTGCGTTTGAGAAAACAACTCCAGGAAATAATTTGTGTATTGGTTTTGTTTGTTTATGGGAACTTGGGAAGCATCCCATTGTGTTAGTATTTTCATGCATTGAAAGGATATTATTATTATTATTAGCATTATTATTAGCATTAATAATAATAATAATAGTATTTGTATTAATACATGGACAAACTTATGAGATGGTCTCAGTAACTGGTAATTATTCTTCTGTATTGTGCTTCTCTCCCTTCAGCCAAGAGGAAGAATCATCTTCGTCTTCTAGTGAGGAAGAAGAGGGTGACCAGCGCGAGAATGACAAGCTGTTGGGGAAAGTGGTATGCGTGGAGGTGGTTGCCGCCGGCGACAAAAAGAAGAGCATGTGGTATCCAGCACTGGTAAGCCAAGCGCAACTCCAGCAGTTTTCAAATTGTTGCAGCTCAAGTGTAGCACATCGCGTAATTCTTCAACTCTTGCTATAAATCAAAGCGGGAACAGCAGCTTCCTTATGTTGCTACATAAAAGAGACATGCAAAGATGTTTGTGCACCCTTTCCCAAAATAACAGCTCTCAAACTAAAAAAAATATTTATAGCAACATTTGGTAGCAGAATGCATCTCATGCATTGTGTTGGTATTGGGGTGATTTTTAGCATTGCCTGCAGAGATTTGACTTGGTTTTCCACACTGAAACGTGATGGAATATAACACTGTTGGCATCGCTGTCTCCCCTTGCTTAAAGCATTGGAGTATAATTGTGCCTCAGTTTCCCAGCCGAAGCACAAGACGAAACACAAGATGTTTGTGTATTTGTTTTTGTCGGTTTTTATTTTGTGATCAAAGGGCTTTCTTTCCGCTCGCAAGTCTGCATATCGAGGCAAATTGTTCATTGAAATTGCATCTGCTTTGTGTGTAGTATAAAGCTTTAAATGCTTATCAATACAGCCTTCCTCTGAGGGAGAATACCATCCCATGACCTTATTCAGAAGACTGGGATTATGTTTTTAGCAGTGCTAAAACGTCAGTCTGTTGTTCAAAGGTTGGATGTGTGAATGGAATGAGTTATTTACATCTGCCTGTGGAGATGAGAGTGAATATAGTAGCCAGACTTATCAAGTGTTGTACCAGTATATCTGGCATTTTCTGTGCTTTACCAAAGCTTGATGGTTTAGTCTTGCTTCTGTTGGTGTCTTCAGTTTTATGGTATCATGGCTGGGCACTCCACCAAACAAAATACAATTTGTTTTGGAAAAATGTAGCATCTGTGTTTGCACACAAAAATACATTTATCTCAGTTATTTACCTAGGTGTCAGTTGTATCTTGGAAGGCTTGTTCTGGCTTGCTCTTCACAGAGCTCTCGGGGCAAGTGGCTTAGCACTCTTCCATTAATAATTTCACTCAAATCTGCGTGCTGCTGCCTTTGGGTTGTTGTTCTTGGCAGTCTCTGGACCCCGACTTTGCCTGTTCTCGGCTGCTAGAGGAGGAATTGAGCAGTATTCACTGGTTGAAGCATAACCCTTTTTTTTTAGGTACAAGTTGTGAAACAAAGACTTGAGGTGTACAACTGATTACCTGTCACAGTACTGAGGTGAAATTCTGTGTGTGTGTACATTCTGTTTGCTAATGGATTTTTATCTGTATTCTTTCTCCTTCTGTCCATCCCATAAAATGAAGGTGATGTCACCAGACTGCAGTGAAGACATGGCGATGAAGAAGGACACCATCCTCGTCCGTTCCTTCAGGGACGGAAAGTTGTGAGTCATCTTTGATTCCCAGAGTGCTCTCGAAGCGCTCTTCTACGTTTTGCATTTTCTTGAGACTCCCTGGGTCTTGCCTTCAGGTTTCCAAGGGCTGAAGACGCGTTGTGAAGGCCTTATAGCCTGATGACAGCTGAGACAGACTGTGGGGATAACTAACTCTGCCAGTGACCTTGTAGTAAGAGAAGAAAAGTGTTAGAAAGCACGTCATTGAGTGCTTAGTTTCCGTCCCTCTTGGAAAGATGAGACTTAAAGGTGGCTTAAGGTATAAGGAGTACTGACTCCTGTTGATGAGAGGGGGCATTCACCTCCCAGACCCAGGAGAGATGCGCCCTCGTTGATGAGTACACAAAGCTGGCATGTTTCCACAAGGCACTTTGGCCCCCCCGTGGAGGGTTGGGAGCGACTTGGCTCTTTAGAAAATGGCTCTCGACACACCAGGGGACACATGTATAAATAGTGCTGAGCAGAAAAATGCCCTCAGAAAGCTGCATAAGCGAGTTTCCATACAGAAATTCAGATGTATAAAATAAGAGAACCATACCTCTCTGCATGCTGGACACCATACGTACGCAATGTGTGATATGGTGACCGAAAGGCAGAGGGAGAAAATGCAAAACTTACTGACTGACTTTCTCCCTGAGTATTCTTTTACGCATTATTTTACTCAGCGTTTTATACATGTGGCCCCAGGCATGTACAGGAAGGTGGCGGAATACTGCAGTCCTTTTCGGAAGTCTCTCAGTCTGATTCAGTCCTCCGTTGTTTTTCGTGGGTGGGTGTGAGCTTCAGGTGAGTGATTGAGACTCCGATGGCCTCTAATCCTGTAGTAATCTCTCACGGTGACTGCTGCGTTCGGTACAGGCTTCTCCAACGAGTTAGGAGGCAGAGCTGGTCAGTGGTGTTTAAAATGCATTTGAGATCCAGATCGCCTCCTAGTGTGTGGGAGGAGACAGTGCAAAGTCAAAACATTTTGGGAGTGCTGTAATTGGTTTATTTTAATTTCTGATGAAAACTTGCCAACTGCGTCCTTTAACACTGTCCTGCATGGGGAAAGTTTCTAAATAAATCAATTATTATTTATGTATTCGGCATCCAGCCGCTTGAGTCAGATTATCTGTGATGGATTTAAAATACATTGATCTTAGAATAGTATGATTAATATTGAAGGCGTGCATAGCGGTCCTTTATTAATACTTCACCGCTAAGTCTGTGCTGTATTTATTTGGAAGATGAAATGAAATGTTTCTATGTGCTGTGGATGTAGAGGGAAGGTTTCCCAAAGTTTGCTTTTGTTAAACGCCCTTTCGATAATGATGATAACAATGACAGCTGAGAAAAGATTGAGGCTTTCTGAGCCTTCTGAGTGATGGGTCCCCAAAGAGCTTGTCCGCAGTGCAGTAATGTGCCTCATGGTCCGGGTTATATTTCTGACTGAGCCAGTGGCAGTTGTGCCAGGCAGTCCCGCGGGCAGCATGTTACTGGGATGGAGGGTTATTCCTCGCCTTCCTCTGCCTCCTAGTTCACCTCCAGTCTGCCCATGCTTGCTGAGGCAGGGGTGTGTTTAGTGTGTGTGGCTCCGCCCACACTGCCTATTGGGCAGAGCTATTTGACCAGGTGCACGGGCTGACAGGCCACACCTCCATTCTGTTGCAGCTGTGCAGTTTTGCGGAAGGACGTCCGCGAGATCGACGGCCAGACGGCTCCAAAACCAGACACGACTCTCAAGCCAGGTAAGTGGGGGGTCAGCACAAAGAGATGGATTATCGGAATGCTTAGAATCGCAGGTGTGGAATTAGTTGGCTGGACTTCTCTCCTGGAGATAATAGCATAGTTCCCCATTGAACCCTGGGAAATATCCATTTACTGCAGCCAACAACTTATCCACGATCAGCTCACCCATTCTGGCCTGTTTGTGCTAAGCGCTGTGATTGGTGTTCAGTGCTGGAATGCCATAATACATACTACTGGTCCGGTCTGTCATCTGGCTTTGTGCTCATGTAATTTCAGCATTCTTCCCTCGCGCATCACACACACCTTCTGCAATTATTTGGGAATATTTTTTTAAACATTTAGCACATTTATTTAAACAGTTTTATATTAGTATCCCCTCGCTAATTTTCTCAAGTTTAAAATGTGTAGTCATGTTTGTATACATTTGTATACCCTAACCCTAACCCATTCCTACTGTGGCCTCTGTAAAGTGGAGGTTCTTCCACACTGGAAGTGGCTTCAGTAAACTCACACACGATACCATTGTGCTAAACTGAATCAATTCCTTACCATCCATTTAATTTGATAAGCCAACTCCCACTCGCCAGAACTGGCCCCCAACCTTTACATAACCCTGCTAAGATAAATAGCCAAATTGGGCCCAGGTATCGGTTACCGTGAGACCGCGGCTGTGTCGCGCAGTGCTGTGGGAGTGGGATAAGTGACGTTGTGCTGCCATTGGCCAGCTCTGGACAATGCGCTGGAGTTCCTATGCTGTGGTGCTGTGCCAAACTCCTGGAGGACAGAGGTGAAGGATGAGACCTCCAGCAGTGAAGCAGATGAAGACGACGAGGAACAGGAGCCAGAGGCAGATGCTAGCAGTGGAGAACAGGAGGTAGGGCAAACAAGCTATTCTGAATTCTGAGTTCTGTATTGTGGGGGTGGCGGGTTGGGGTTGGAGTGGTAATGTTTTGCATGGGCTTTTCGTACTTTCAGAGGAATTTGCTGTAATTTGGGTGGAGAAAATGCTGAATATTTTAAACATTCCACTGGTGAAGGACTTTGTTCTGTAAAAATGCCAACTATTGGCCTTCAGCTTAAAAGTATTTTCATCCTTTCTTTAGGAAATTCTGCATAATTGGCCCAAAATTATTAATTGGAACTGAAAAGGCTCGTTCTAAAGAATGTTAAAATGTATTATTGTACATTATGTTAAACGGTCCATAAAATATTTTTTGATGCCCGAAAATGGGGGGCGACTATGTACGAAAGGTTCTATAATTTCGAAACAGTTCATCCGATATGGATGACAATACCCTCAAATTAAAGCTGAAAGTTTGCACTTCAACCTCATTGTCATTGTATCCTTTCAAACGCCTTTCAAAGGTGCTAGAGTACAGAACCAAAATAACAAAAAATGTGTCACTGTCCAATTAATTATGGTGCTCGCTGTATATTGGAATTGTCTTTATCCGTAATTTAAACTTCAAACTGTATTTGTCAATAAATCAGAGCAGCTCTAAGGCTCTTGGTTTGATTCCCTGGTGGGGCTCTGCCGTTGAGTTGGGTACTTAACCGGAATTGGTTCATTAAAATGTCCAGATGTAATGAAATGCATTGTGTAAAATGTAATGCAATCTCTGTCTGTAAGTGGTTCTGGATAGGAGTGCCTGCTAAATGTCTCAAATGTAAATGTAAGTGAGGTAGTTTTTATTTCACATCGTCTGGGTAGTCGGAGGCTGGACTGGTTCTGGATTGCCTCAAGTCAACCAAAGTCAAGTCAAACTTTATTTGTATAGCACATTTCATACACATAGCATCACAATGTGCTTTACATAGCAAAAGGGGAAACACAAATTAAATGGGTAGATGAATACATAAAATAATACAAAGTTGAGGGCACATATATCTCAGACTGTCAAAAGGACAAAAACAAAGAATAGATAAAATAAGTAGATAATTAAAATAAGTAGAGAATTGAGAGCACATATATCTCCGACTATATATCACACAAACACGTCGACTTAGACAGCAAGGAGGACATAAACTAATCATAGGCTGTTGAAAAGAGAAATGTTTTTGGTCTAGTCTTAAAATAATGTAATGTTGGAGCATTTCTCAGGCAGGGCATTCCACTTGCTTGTCGGGCTGCAACTAACGACTATTTTGATAATCGATTAATCTATCGATTATTGAAACGAATAATCAACTATTCGGATAAGAATCGCACAATTACTCAATGGCTCTGGCATCAATACAACATACATTTTAAATTTATAGTGCAGCTGCAGAACAAAAAACGTATTACTGGACTATCATATTAGGCCAACAGTAGTGGTGTAACGGACCATGGTTGATTAACCATCATAGTGTGAAATACAGTTTTACTGCCACTGTTACTTTTTAAAGTAATAATTTCCTAAATCTCGATGCAGAGTTGCAGTGGTTCGATTATTTTTAAAAAGTTGTGTGTTCACGTGAACGGGGCATATTGAAAAAGTGAAAAAGAAAAAAGGTGCAGTGACAGTCATGGCTAGTGGAGGAGCGGAAGAACTTGAGGCTCCCGCATCATTTAAGTCATATGTATGGGAGCATTTTGGCTTCCCTGTATCATATAATGATGACGGAAGAAGGGTGGTGGACCAAACCGTTATGGTATAGGCATTGTGCCACGAGAAAGCCAGTTACTGTCAGTTAGGCTACTGTCAGTTAGGCTAGAATCCTGTGGAGATATTGAAATGCGTTCTAAATAAATATTGCCCCTCTATATGTCCAGTTTCACGATAAATGGAGATGTGAGTTATTAGGGCTTTCACTTTTTCCAAAAGTGAAGTTCGAACTAGATCAAACAAACCTATAAATCGTTCGAATCAATTTGAATGCAGCGCACATTGAGCACGCAGTGACGCATAGACAGGAGTTGTAGAATATTTTGCGATTTAGAAAGTATCAAATTCTCTGGTGTTCTCTAAACTTGTGCCCTCGCCAGCAACACATTCTTCGTAAACGTCGCCATGATGACAAATATGCAACGTTTAAGATTGTAAAGTGAAGGGCACATTTGGAATGTGAATAATTGGTTATTATTTGCTACTGTATGTTCAACGCCATTAACAATTCATTGATCAAGAGAAAATGTATTTCAAAATACAAAGCGTTACAGCTCATAACATGAAGTAACATGGATTAACATTAACATTAGCTACTGTAGCTAGCTAGCTAACAAGCTAACCGAGACGAGTCTTCATCATCCAGAACGTGCCTCCTCTTCAGATGCTCCAGCAAATTGCAAAACGGACGTGATCCCATGCCAGACAGGCAAGGTCAGCTTTGCAAATGTTGCAGTTCACAGCCTTTTTGGCCGAGTTAAGAGTGAAATGTCAATATGCACCTCTCAACAAAGATGAGAAGGAAGCAAGATGTCTCACTCGTTAGCTACTTCCATCATCAGCTCCGGATAAAACTATGTGTTTAATTCAGCTCCACAGCGTGAAAAACACACACGGTGACGTCACCGACAATTAAATTTGTTAACTAATTTGGTCATCGATTTTCAACGATTATTCGTTGCACTCCTACTTGCTTGGTGCATATAAACAGAAAGCTGCTTCTCCAGCTTTCAAATTTGTTTTAAGAATGGATGAGAAGCCACTGCCTGAGGACCTGAGAGTTCTAGCTGGTTTGTAGCTGTCAAGCATGTCTCTTACGTACTGTGGTGCAAGGCCATTGAGAGATTTATATACCAGAAGCAGAATTTTGAAATCAATTCTCATATCAATGGGGAGCCAATGTAAAGATTGTAGAACTGGAGAGATATGTGGTCTGTCTTTTTAGTCTTTGTGAGAACTCTTGCAGCAGCATTTTGAATCAGCTGCAGTCGTCGCTTGGCTTTTTTAGGAAGGCCATTACAGTAGTCTAATCTACCAGTAATGAATGCATGAACTAGTTTCTCTGAATCCGATTTTGATAAAAATGCTCTTATTTTTAAAATGTTTTTAAGGTGGTAGAAAGCTGTTCTTGTCACATTGTTGATGTGGCTGTAAAAATTTAGATAAGTGTCTAAAAATAAAGTTCTTTTTCATAATCTGAGCTCAATGTCTCGCTATGGGATGTGACCCTCCGCAGCCCTGACAGAAGTACCTATCTCAAATAACCAATCCTGATTGGTCAGAGAAGCGTGTCCCTCCGCTGCGTGATGTAGTCCCCCCCACTACAAATACCGCAACAGGAGGACACGCCCGCCATTCTAAAAATTCTTCTCACCTAGAAGCATTATCTCACCCGAGCCTAAGTTAGTTTAACTGTCCACAGACGGAATTAATTATTTATTAGCTTCTGTCGACGGACGCTAACTCAGCTCACGATATTCGCCGAGGTTTTGCACGCCAGCTCTCCTCGACGTTTCCTGCTAACACACCAGTTAGCATCTTGCTTTTAACACGCCAGTTATCAGCCTCTCGCTTCTAACACACCAGTTAGCTAGCTATCTGCTCCTAACACACCAGTTAGCTAGCTACCTGCTCCTAACACACCAGTTAGCTAGCACTTACCGTGAAAAACACCCGCACACCAGCCGGTGTTTTTTGCCCCCATGGCGTCCGCTGCTCCTCATGCCAGAGGAGACTCCCGGCCCTGCTCCTGTGGTGCCCGGATTTCGGGGAAGGATACGCACTCCGTGTGTGTGAGGTGTCTCGGGACTGACCACGCCAGGCTGTCCCTATCCGTCCCCGGTTCGTGTGTGCATTGTAAAATGTTCACGACGAAAAGCTTGAGATGCCGCCTGGCTCGCCAAGCCAGCCTGTCCGACCAGGACCCGCTTCTGACGGCCGCTGCCCCGGTAGCCGCTGACGAAGAGGAGTTCATGGTGGAGGAGGAACCGGAGGTGCACACCGACTGGGCCACCCTGTCTGTGATGTCCCCGGTTCCTGCCTTTCCTTCCGACGATGTGTTAGAGCTGGAGTGTGTAGAGGATGACTTCGATTATCCCCCTCTCATTTCAGAGAGCGAGGATGACGATGAGGCCTTAATCACTCCGGTTCCGGCTGCAAAGCCGGGGCTGCTTTCTGAGGGCTCGGAGGACGGCGGGGACGTAAGTCCCTCGTCCCCGGTTCCTGTGGTCCTGCTCGACACGTGCAAACGTGCGGCAGCGAGCATGGGTATTCCCTGGCCCGCTCCGGTGACACAGCCCTTGCGCTCTCGCTACGAGGGCAGGCTATTAGCACCGGGCGGTAACACGGCCAAGCAGCTTCTTCCCGTCTTCCCTGACTTACTGCTCGAGCTCACCAAGATGTGGAGCGACAAGCCGTACAGCGGAAGGAACCAGATTCCGGGTGCCTCCGTTCTCGACACCGAGAACATGGAAGCCCTGGGTCTCCTCGCCATGCCCCCGGTCGAGTCCCCGGTTGCAGCGCATCTGTACCCGGGTGGCGCCATGGCTGGCTCAAGCAGACGTCCGTCCCTCCCTGCTAAATCGGAGCGTCTTCAGTCTGCTTTGACCGAGAGAGCGTACAAGCAAGCCGCGCTCTCGATGAGGGCTTTGAATGTGCTGTCGCTTCTCTCCGCTTACCAAGCTGACATTCTCCACGGCGCACCTAGCGCCGCGGTTTGGCGCGAGGCGGGAGTGATCTCGGACCTGTGCCTTCATGTCCAGCGGGTGGCTGTCCTCGCCACGGGGAAAGCTATGGCTTCTCTCGTGGTCCAGGAACGAGCCAGGTGGCTCAATCTCGCCAGGCTGACTGACAGAGAGCGAGATGACATCCTGGATGCGCCCGTCATACCGGAGGGTATCTTCGGCTCAGCTCTGATCTCCATGCAGGAGAGAGCGGAGACGAGGAAGAAAGATAACGAGGCGTTTGCGCTCTGCCTGCCGCGTAGAGCCCCCTCGCCGTCTCCCCCGCCCCGGGGAAAATCTTTCGCCCAGGCCGCTGCTCAATCTGCGCGATTTAAGGTCCCGAAGAGGCCGCAGCAGCAACCTTCCCCGGCCCGATCCCAGTCGCCTGCCCCTCGGGTTGGTTGGAAGGGTCCCCCCGGCGCTCAGCCCGCAGCCCCGCCGCCTTCACCGGCCGCTTCAGCTGCGCAGGGTAGGAGGACGAAGAAGGCTACTTGACCGCCTTCGCCGTTTCTCCGGGTGACGCGCCCATCAGTTCCCCGTTCATGGGCTCCACCAAAGAGGGTTTTAAGTGCGCATCTCCAGTCGCTGATCTCCGCCCCAGGGCCAGACGAGACGAGGAGGGACATTGTCACCGGGCTGTTTGCCGTTGCACAGCCGTGTTCACATGTCCACAAGCACGCGCATACACACAATGTTCTGCCTTTATTCAAGGTAATAAAGTTGAAAACAAAATGTGTGAAAAATACCCAAAACAAAGCAAGCAAAAACAAAATAAATGCTTTGCACATAAGCAACATGTCCACCGGGCATGTTGTCCCTCTGTTGCCGGCGGTGGGCATCCCACTTCCGGCTACGGAGGAATTTGCCCAGGCTGCAGCGCGAGTTCGCGCATGCGCAGTACGGCCCGAGGGACATTCTCTCGCTCTGCCACTGGAGGGAGCCATGCTACCGCTTATGAGCCCTCCCGTGTTGGAAAAGCCTCAGCCGAATTTCTCCCCTTCACTGTGCTTTCACATTCAAAAGTGGAGAGAAATAGGGGCTCATCCGTGGGTATTACGCACGATAGAGCGGGGTTACCGGCTACAGTTCAACACTGTGCCGCCTCGTTTTTCCGGCATAATACAGTCACGAGCACAGGGACGTTTAGCTGGCGTGCTAAAGGAGGAGATAATGTCTCTTTTAGACAAAAAAGCTATTCAGATCGTCTCTCCCGAGCAGAGTCAATCCGGGTATTATTCAAGATATTTTCTCGTCCCCAAACGGGGGGGGAGAGGAATTCGCCCTATCTTGGACCTCAGGGCTCTGAACTGTCACTTAAGGAAATACAAGTTCAGGATGCTGACACAGGCATCACTGTTGCGTCTAATAAAACCAGGCGACTGGTTCACATCAGTGGATCTGAGGGACGCTTATTTCCATATAAAAGTGTACGCTGCCCACAGAAAGTATCTGAGGTTTGCATTTCAGGGAGTGTGCTATCAGTACCGAGTGCTCCCGTTCGGACTTTCCCTCAGCCCGAGGGTGTTCGTGAAGTGTACGGACGCGGCGGTCGCCCCGCTAAGGCGGGGGGGAATACGCCTGGCCACATATTTGGACGACTGGCTTCTCCTAGCGCGCTCGGAGCAGGAGGCCAGGTCGCACACGGAGTTTGTCACACGTCATCTGTCAGAGTTGGGCTTTGTGATAAACACGGAAAAGAGCAATCTCTCACCGGGTCGAGAAATAATCTTCCTCGGGTTACAGCTGCTATCAATGCCGTTCACTGCGCGCCTCTCGGAGGAGAGGGCGAACAGTTTCAAGGCATGTCTTGCTCTTTTTCAGAGACACTGTTACGTTCCATTCAGGGTGTGTCTGCGCCTGCTGGGCCTGATGGCCTCGGCTATACACGTAATACGCCTCGGTCGCCTCCACATGAGGGAGTTTCAGCGCTGGGTTGCTGCGCTCAGGCTGGACCCCGTGCGTCATGGCGCACGGAGGATTTTGGTGACGTCGGATTGCGTGTTGGCCCTACGTCACTGGCGGGCACCCTCTTTTCTGACTCAGGGTGTGCCCCTGGGCACCGTCCTGTCCAGGAAAGTGGTCACTACGGATGCCAGCCTCCAGGGGTGGGGCGGCATTCACGAGGGCAGATCTGTGAGGGGCCGCTGGAGCCTGGGTCTCCAGCGACATCACATAAATTTTCTGGAGCTCTCGGCAGTGTTTCTCTCTCTGAAACATTTCCTCCCATTCCTCAGGGGTCATCATGTCCTGGTGAGGACGGACAATACGACCACGGTGGCGTACATAAATCACCAGGGGGGTTTGCACTCACGTCAATTACACATATTGGCACGCAAACTGATCCTGTGGAGCAGTGTGCGTCTCCTGTCATTGCGGGCAACGCATGTCCCGGGGACCCTGAACGTGGGGGCGGACCTCTTGTCCAGGGGTGCGCCCGTATACGGAGAATGGACTTTACACCCTCTCGTGGTGACGCAGATTTGGTCCATTTATGGCCGCGCCAAAGTGGACCTGTTTGCGTCGGAGGGGAACACCCAGTGTCAGCTGTTCTTCTCCCTACACAGTCGGGGGGCCCCCTTGGGGCTGGACGCTCTGGCGCACGACTGGCCTCACGAGCTGCTCTATGCGTTTCCCCCTCTGGCGCTGGTTCCTCCCACCCTGGCGAGGGTGAGGGAACACAGACACTCTCTTATCCTGATAGCTCCACACTGGCCGGCGATGCACTGGTTGGCGGAGATTTATCAGTTGCTGTGCGCCCGGCCTTGGCAGTTGCCAATACGCAGGGACCTGTTGTCACAGGGGGGGGGGACGGTGTTCCACCCACACCCGGACAGGTTACAACTGTGGGCGTGGCCCCTGAGTGGCTCTCTATGACCACTGCGGGCCTTCCTCCGAGTGTGATTAACACTATTCAGAATGCTCGGGCCCCCTCTACCAGGTCTTTGTACACTGGTAAGTGGGGGGTGTTTGAGCGGTGGTGCCATGATCGGAATCACGCCCCTTTTCAGTGCTCTGTTCCGGTGGTCTTATCATTCCTTCAGAGCCTCATCGATGATGGCAGAGCCTTCTCGACAGTCAAAGTGTATCTGGCGGCCATTGCCGCCAGTCACGTGGGCTTTGGGGACAAAACAGTGAGTCAGCACCCTCTGGTGTGCCGCTTTATGAAGGGTGCCCGTAGACTGCTCCCAGTCTCCAGGCCGCTTATGCCCCCATGGGATCTGACGGTGGTTTTGGAGGGGCTTAAGGGTCCCCCCTTTGAGCCGTTACAGGGTGCTAGTTTGAAGCATTTGTCTCTTAAGACAATGTTGTTGCTGGCGCTCGCTTCCGCGAAGCGGGTCAGCGATATTCATGCACTCTCGGTGCATCCATCATGCACTCAGTTTGCCCCAGGGGACGTAAGGGTGTCGCTGAGACCTAACCCAGCCTTTGTGCCTAAGGTGGTGGGTTCATGCTCCCCGATTTCTCTCGCTGCGTTCACAGCTCCAGCTGCTGACCAGCGGGCTCATACATTGTGTCCGGTCCGGGCCATACGTTGTTATGTGGACAGGACTCAGTGCTTCCGACGGAGCGACCAGCTCTTTATTTCCTGGGCTAATCCCAGGAAAGGTCAGCCTGTTTCGAGGCAGCGCCTCTCACACTGGCTGGTGGAAGCTATAACTTTGGCCTACGCTAATGAGGGGTTGCGCCCGCCTGCGGGCCTGCGCGCTCACTCTACGCGGGGCATGGCTGCATCCTGGGCCTTGTTCAGGGGGGTGTCTATTCAGGACATTTGTGCGGCGGCGAGTTGGACTTCGCCTCTGACTTTTGTCCGATTCTACATGCTGGATGTGTCGGGCCCGTGCGTTGCCAGCGCGGTCCTTCAGACCTAGCATCTGGACATCTGGACCCTCCCATCGGTTGGTTGCTGTTCGATAAAGCTGTCTGGCAATTCGGGAGTAACCACATCCCATAGCGAGACATTGAGCTCAGATTATGAAAAAGAACTTTAGGTTACTGTCGTAACCCCGGTTCTTTGAGTAATATGAGCGAGATGTCTCGCCAGACAACCCTTCTTGCTGGGCGGTGAGAAGGAATTTCGGGCTTTAGAATGGCGGGCGTGTCCTCCTGTTGCGGTATTTGTAGTGGGGGGGACTACATCACGCAGCGGAGGGACACGCTTCTCTGACCAATCAGGATTGGTTATTTGAGATAGGTACTTCTGTCAGGGCTGCGGAGGGTCACATCCCATAGCGAGACATCTCGCTCATATTACTCAAAGAACCGGGGTTACGACAGTAACCTAAAGATTTCTGGCTTCACCTTTACTTTTAAAAGACTTACCATCTTTTGTCTTTGGGACTTTGCAACAAATACAAGAATCTCAGTTTTTTCATTATTCATTTGTAAAAAGTTATGTGACATCCACATGTTAATGTCATCGATGCATTTAAATGAGGACTCTAAGGGACCAGATGAAAGAGGGATGTAGAGTTGTGAATCATCTGCATAGTTATGGTAGGATATTTTTTGTTTTTGTATAGCATGTGGGAGTATGTACAGATTGAATAATAATGGCCCAAGGATTGAACCTTGTGGGACTCCAGATATAATACCCTGTTTTTGTGATGCAAAGTCACCAATGGACACAAAGAAATGTCTATCTTGCATATAGGTTGTAAGCCAATTTAAAACAGGGCCAGATAGGCCGACCAATTTTTTCCGTCTTTGTAGCAATATGTTCCCGTCAACAGTGTCGAAAGCGGCACTGAGGTCCAGGAGCACGAGAACAGAGACTTTGTTTGAATCCATGTTAATTCTGTGATCATTGATGACTTTAATAAGTGCTGTTTCTGTACTGTGGTGTGACCGGAAACCAGACTGATAAATGTCAAATAGACCATTTGATGTTAAATAGGTATTTAGCTGATGGTGTACAGTTTTCTCAAGTATTTTGCTAAGGAATGGTAAGTAAGATATGGGCCTATAATTACTAATGACTGAGGGATCAAGATTAGTCTTCTTCAGCAGTGGCTTAATAGTGGCGGTTTTTAGCGTTTCCAGAGAAATACCAGACTGGAGGGAGCAGTTAAATTTTTAAGACCTCATCTGCAAGACAGCTGAAAACAGTTTTAAAGAAGGTGGTCGGAAGAGGGTCCAAACAGCAAGTGGAGGACTTTAGTTTGCCCACAGTGTCTTCCAGTGTTTGGAGATCTGGGGTGAAAAAGTGCCATACCACCAGGGCTGCTTTTGTTTTTGAGTGTGGAAAGATGGTAATCCCTTCCCTGATATAGAGGCACTAATATTCTGCCTAATGGAAGCAATTTTGCCATTGAAAATTTTTGCAAATTGCTCAAAAAAAAAAAAATCAGAAGGGGTTGATGAGGATGGTTTAATCAGCCGATCAACAGTAGAAAACAGTACTTGAGCATTATTTCATTATTAATTTTAGAAAAATAAGATTGTCTTGCCATTTTCATTTCTTTATTGTAATTATGGAGCTTGTGCTTATAAATTTCGGAGTGAACCTGAAGTTTTGTTTTTCTCCATTTTCGTTCTGCCTGTCGACACTCTTGTTTCAGCTGTTTTATAGCTACACCAATCAATTTTATTTTCACGGGTGCAATCTTGTCAATAATTGTCATTATCTTTTAATTCAAATTGGCAACAAGATCATCAATTGATTGATGATCCAGAATGCAATGCCAGCGTGTGCATGTTAAAGAACATCTCAGTTGCATTATTTTCAAAAATATTATTGCGTTTTTTGATTGTCTTAAGACCCTTCAACTTCTCAGGAAAAACAGATGCAGAAAAGAAAATGCTCAAAGATGGAAACTTCCATAACAGAGGGTACAGGAATATTTAGTCTTTTGGAGACAATCAAGTCCAGTGGGTGGGATCAGAGATGTGTTGAGAGAGGTCAGAAGCCTCTAAAAGGCTAATAAACTCCCTGACATGTGTCCATTTGGTTATCAACGTGAATATTAAATCACCAGATGTAAGAACAGAATCAAAGTCAATAAGTATGTTGGATAGTAGTTAGTAATTCATCCAGAAAAGCCTTAGATCTAGGTGGTCGATAAACAATAAGGAATACAACTGGGACGTTGCATTTCATAGTTATAGCCAGGTACTCAAAAGATGCAAATTCCCCTAGATCTCCAAGATATTTGTTGCAGTTAAAACTGTTGGCCTAGTAGTGTAAAGGAAATTATAATCAGGAGGTGCCGTTTCAATTAGTACAGTGGCACCATTATTCTCCAACCAGGTTTCAGTCAATAAAATAAAATCAAGCTTGTGCCTAAATATGAGATCATTAACAATAGAAGTCTTATTTACAAGAGATTTACATTTAATAGAGCAAGCTTTCAAATTTGAGGTAGATGTTTTTGATACGGGCCAGGATTGTCTGTATATGTTTTGATTTATCTGAGGTTGCCTGGACATGAACCATTAGAACCATTAGACTTAAATGCAGTTAATCTCCGACTAGAAGTAATGGGAGACATAATTTGGAAATGGTTCAATAGCAGCAGACTTAGGACAACGAAGGCATATGGGGGAACGGACAAGAATGAGTGTATGTATAGGTTGTAGCGTAGAAGAACAGTTCTGTTTGGTGGTCAGTATTGTGTCCATACATGTGGGCGAAGTAGATAGTCACTTTCTAGGGGCGGTATGAACTGCATAAAACATGTTTACTGCCAAACTGCGTGGACCCAGCATGTTGGGGTGGATGCCGTCTCTCCTATAAAAAGATGCGCAATTCCAAAAAATGTTAAAATTATCATTAAAAACCATGTTGTGGACCGAGCAGATTGACTGCTGCCAGGTGTGGAGACATAGCAATCTGCTAAAATGTCCCATTCCTCTGCTAAGAGAAGGAATTGGTCCAGAAATAAAAATGTGTTTGCCATGGTTTTTGAGTGTGTTAAAAGGACGGATGAAGTCATCGTTTAATATTTCAGATTGAAATATTTTTGAAATATTTGAAATATTTCAGACTGGTTTGAGATATAGTTAACGTGGACAATAACATTATGGATAAGAGGGTGTTTGTCTAAAAGACTTAAGATTTGCTCTAAAATGTCTAAAACAGCAGCTGGGAGTCACATCGCTGTATTTAGCCCAGATTTATGGAATGAGAAATGGGTTCGGGGAAGGCAATCAACTGGACTGGCAAAACAATGCCGCTTGGAGCTGGGCTTTGAGGGTTGTTTGTGCTCCTGAAGGCACTCTCCCTGGACTGGTGCTTTGTGTGGAACTGGCTCTTTAGCCAGACTCATATCTGCCACTGTGACAGGATGTCGTTTTTTGTTCTTGCTGGAGGCCAATAATTCAATAAAGAGGGAAAGGTCAGTCTGCGCATGACCGGAGATTCCGAGCGCTACTCCTGATCTTGTGCCGGTGTCATGAAAAATAAGTTCCTCCTCCGCCATAATAATGGTGCATTTTTAGTGCTGTTAAACGATTAAACACTTTGTCAGATTGGTTGTTGGATAAGTGGTTGTTCCAATTATTAGATTCAGTTAATAAAATATAGCCAGTTGGTAGCTGTTTTAAATCGGTGAGTATACGTAGGTAACGAATTGGCACACCCAGTTTGCACGGTATCATCGCTATGATCATTTGCTAATGAGCTAGCTTGCTACTAGCTTGTTCAGCCGAATACGTTACTAGGTAGTTAATGTTAGCTAAAAATATAAGTAAATGTATAATACATTGGTATCATCAATATTTGAAGTCATAATGACACGGAGGGAACTTCATTTAGAGGGGAAATTTGTTTTTCATGACACCAGCGATTAACTCCCTTTGGGCCTCAAAATGTTCATCGACTGTTAAAACTGCCACATCCTGATTTACAGATTTCCTAATTTGATAATTGGGTTGGGTCAGGGTAGTGTGTGGAGCCTGTGATGATGCTTTGGCTCATGGTGGATTCCTGTCTGTAGGAGGAAGTGGAGCCATTTCCAGAGGAGAGAGAGAATTTCCTGCAACAGCTCTACAAGTTCATGGAAGACCGAGGTGAGGTTCTGCCTGTGCTCTAAAAAGCCAGGCGGTACATCAGGGATGTGAATCTTGATTTCTACCCTAAACTCAAACTCTTTCTACCCCAAACTGCTCTTAACTCTCTTGTGTGTGCATTGTGTAAAACTATTACACAAGTTACAATAAATAAGTAAGATTGTTTTATCTGTGTAGCATTGTCATGTTCAGTGATTATCCAAAGCTGAATTACCTTGTATGGACAATTGTTGCTTTTTGTTTTACATGTTGGTTTCTGATTTAAATAAGGCACATGATAACTCTGAATTCCTAGCTTACACTCATGAAATGTTTCAGTTGGTGTATTTATGGAAACGGGTGTGATAGGTTATGTCTAATTTATCCAGTGTGTCCAGTTAAGTTAGGGTGAATTGGTGTGAACTAAATCTAGTGCGCTCACGCACGCACACACACACAGCCCTTGCAAAGCGTTTTGGGTTTCAACCCACCAGTGAAAACCTAGCTGTCAGTCATCGTTCCTCTCCCTGCAGGCACACCCATTAACAAGAGGCCGGTGCTGGGCTATAAAAACCTCAACCTCTTCAAGCTCTACAGACTGGTGCACAAACTGGGAGGGTTTGATAATGTGAGTGCCAGCATGTCCATTTGTATTTTTTAAACTGGTGATGTTCATCTCCTATAGCCTGGCTGTCTACCTTTGACCATAACCTAGGCTTAGATGTGCCCTGAGTGCTGTATGTTTGAAACTTCAGAATGTTCAGGGTTTGTTCAGAGCTAATCGATGCATATTCTAAGCCTTGGCAGAATGGACACTTTAGCAGGGCTAGAAAAGCCGTTCCTTACAGTCATTTTCAGAAGGATTTGCATATCTGGATGCTGCCAGACCACCAATATCTGGTTCAAGGCTTTACCCTCTTTCTCCCTCTCTCTCCCTCCCTCCCGGGCAGATTGACAGTGGCTCTGTCTGGAAGCAAGTCTACCAGGACCTGGGGATCCCTGTGCTCAACTCCGCTGCCGGCTACAATGTCAAATGTGCCTATAGAAAGTAAGTGCCCCACCCCCCGCCGGTCTCCCAACAGCTGCGGCTCCCACAGCTCTCCTCCACATCCGTGCGTCTCGGAGGAGAGCCAGTAGTCGGCTCCGCTCCAGTGACTCCGCCTTACAATCCTGGTGTGTTGCCACCGAAGGGAAAACGCTGTACGGTGCGGGTCTCCTCCCAGCTGCCGGGATTGGGAAGGGGAGGGATGGCTTTGGATCCCGCACCTGTGAGGGACCAGTCTGTCTGGCTGCACCCTGACCTCCCGCCAGCATGCCAGCTTAATTAAGGAGAGCCCTTCTCTTTGTTCTGTGTGCCAAGCATAACCAAGAAGAAATGGGACTTTAGTTGGGATATAGTGACCAGGGTTTAAAGGTAATTAGCCAGCTGTAAGTATGTCTGGCCCAGTTCCCCACTATATTGCTGGCCAGGGCCTGTGAAGGTTTTTTTTTTGTTTTTTTTGCTCTCCTTCCCTGTCCTTCCAACTTCATTGACATGGTGGCCTTCCTCTTGCAGATACCTGCACGGCTTTGAGGAGTACTGCACCTCCACACGAATCACTTTCCAGATGGCCCTCCCACACCGGCCGGAGCGGAAGAATGAGGCGTCGGGGGCCGTCGCCGGGCCGCCCGTTACTCCCTGCAACGTCGGCTTGTCCGAACAGAGGTGTGTCCGTGAAGAGCAACGCTCGCATACAGAGGGCGAACCCTGCGACCTCCAGCCTGCTGTCTGCAAGGTAACTACCTCTGTTCCTATCCTAGCCAGACATCGCAAGCTGCCTGAACACAGTGTTGGGTGAACAAGGTCAGTATTAACACCGGACTTCTGTAAGAAGGTATCGGGCAAGCAAGAATTAAGTAAAATGCCCTTGTTTAATGTCCAGCACTCTGAATACTGAAGACAATTGATAGTGCTAAAACTCCTCACTTATCCTACATGTAAAATATTTAGTTTGATTTAATTCAGTTATCTAGTATGGCAATTATCCATTAAATTGTCAAACTTGTTCATAGGCAGAGCAATCTATAATTGTTAAATACAGCACTGACCTCCGCTTTCAACTGGAGCCGCATAAAAATATAACTTCCAAACTGGCAGGCCTCAACAACCATTACCTACGTGTTTCTTCAATTGAATGCCACAGATTAGGCTGTGGTAGGCTAAGTTGCGCTCTGTTGTCATCTGAATTGCGCTTTTGGTAGCACTCATTATCAAAGAGACCGATAAACAACAAACCATGTTACTGTTTTTTTCTGGAGGGTAAGTAGCCTTAATAAAGTTAATGTGTGGGTCATGCCATCCACGTAGCCTATAGGCTATACATTCATAATGGAGGAGTCAAATTATATTTCCACCACACTTCTGGTGTGCCATTTGGAAATATTTTGGGTTCTATACTATTGGAGACAAAATAATAACCAAGGAAAAAGTCGTCTGCAATGTATGTAAGCGGCAACTGCCCAACTAAACCTCCAAATACCTCACCCACTAATGGTGATTGGAGATTGGTCAGTTCAGTTTAGTTTCAGCAAACCATGCCCTTGTTGTAAATTATGGACTCATGTGTTGTTATTGTTTTTCTTTTGTTTGAAAAGAAAGTGTATAATTTGGGGTTAAGAGAAACCATAACCCTAGAGGTGGGAGATAAATACTCATAAATACTCATAAACCACACATGCGAAAACCTAGGATCGCCTGTAAACTAGTTAAGGAAAATACATGAGGATTGCACCATAACAAAACACAAATACAATTTAGCAAGAGTTCAGTGCAAAAACAAATCAATAACAAACAATGTAACAACAAAATAGAAGTGCAATCAATAGTAGTCAAGCTGTTGGCAGAAGAAGTAAAACCTTCCAGGACAGCAGTCGTCATAACACCCGAGATTTGTGTGCATACATAAGAGGCTCAGCCAATCTTAATTGCCTAAGGAATTCCTGTGGATTTTGGGGAAGGGAGAGCAAAACCGGTCCATTTATTGACTGAAATCCAGGTCCAAATAAGCTGCTCTCCCAAAGGAGAAGGGATTGACTGACAAACACAGCAGGAAGTGATGTCTAAATTGTGTTGTCATCTCCTGAAACACAGGAGGAGGAGGAGAATGCAGACCCTTGCAGGCTGGAGGCTGCTCGTCCTAAGAAAGAGGAAGAAGACGACGAGGCTACCAGCAAACATAGCCATAACGATGAAGACGATGAAGGCCCCCACGCAGTGAACATGAAGGTGGAGCCATACGAGGAGCTACGGGACGGGGAGAAGTCAGGGTAGGTGGAGCTCAAAGTCGCCACTGCAGGAGGAGCCTCGAGAGACTCTTATTTGGCCTGGTCGGGAACCAAAGGCAAGCAGCCGCGGTTCGCAGCAAAAACTCCCGTTTCCGTTTCGACTGCTCTGAGCTTGCTCAAGTGCAAGCCAGCCGTTTGCATGATCGAGAACATGGCAGCAGAACTGATCTGGGTGCAGTCTGCAGCCCATGCACAGCCAGAGTGTATGTCCTCAACAAAGCCTCTCCTGTAGACCCTGGAACAGTGGTCTGCCTGACCTGTGACACATCACGCTCTCTTTATTTCCCCCTGCTTCGGTTAACCATCCCCAGCGCTTCTGTGCTACTTCCTGCTCCTGCCACTAGCTTCTTTTTTTCTTTTTTTTAAAATCTTTTCATTTCTGGGCTTGCGTTTTGCAGTTATGTTGTGCTTCATTTAAATGTTATGAATCAGTTGAAGGTGGTAATACCTACCATTTCTCCCAGTTTAAGTCAGGCTGCTATCTGTCCGGTTGGCAAGTCGCTGAATAGTTGTTCCTGGGAATGGTGTACTCGTCTTCTCTCTCTCTGAAACTGTTTGTTTCCGATTGGCACTTTCAACATTTCATTTTTAGTCTGGTCCACTAAACCCCCCAGAGTTTTTGGTTTAAGCTCAGCCTGAAGTCCTTGGTGTCAATGGCCGTCTGGCTGGCTCATGATGCAATTGCAGACATTGATCCATACATTGAAGTGATACTTCGCAGTCCTTTCAGATGTTTGGCATGTTCTGATTAGCTTCAATACCCTAGACCTATCTCACAGGTGTATTTGGAGTTTTGCTGATTATCTAAAGGTTGATATTTTGCAGTAGTCAGGTGATGGCCTTTATTTTCAGTCTTGATTGTACTTGTTTCTGAGGTTAGCAGATGCTGTCGCTGTTTTGGGTGTTGTGACCTCTACTGGGTGGAGTCTCTGAATAATATGACCGCTAGCACCACCTACTGTATGGATGACCACAGGGTTACCACTTGACTGAATATGGGAACAGTCTTGCCAGTGGGAGCAGGCCCATCACTGAGAGTAGTAGTCCTACCTATGGGAGCAGCCAAGCCATAAAGAGTAGTTTACCAGTGGGAGTAGTTCACTAGTAAGAGTTAGCCTTACCTGTAGGAGTAGTCTTATCAGCAAGACGAGCCTCATCAGTGAGAGTAGCCTTATTAGCAGGTCTTGTTTACCAGAGCAGCAGTGTACCAGTAGTAGACTTATCAGTGGGAACTGTCCTGGTGTTGTCCATTGGGGTGGTGGTGACTGCATTATGTTTTTCAGCGTAAGAGACTGTTTTTGTTGTGAGGCACTGCACATGTGCCCGGGAGCGACGGGTTGCTCTCTGCTGTGTTCTCTGCTCTGCTTCTTAACGTGTGGTGTCTGTGCGATTGTGGCTGAGTTGTTGGGCTGTGCTACGCTTCGCTGTGCCAACCTGTGCAATCTGTTCCTCCGCCTCCGGCTCTGCTTGTGCCTACAGCGCCTCCCTGTGGCCCCCTGCCGAGGGAGACACCCCCACTCTGTAAACGTGGGCTGCTTTCTGCAGGCCTAAATTCTGTGGACCAGGGACCCTGTTAGCGGTACCCTGCAGTTGATTGGGTGTGTTGGGTCCACAGAATCACAGCATAGGTTCAGGTCAGGTACATGGTAGAGTTCCAGAGGGACTGAAATGAGGTTTGGGAAAGGGGATTTTACACAGGACAATACAATAAGTCTATTATTAACCAGAGGGCAGTTTGTGGTCCATACAGTTTCGGCACGAAACCATATACACAGATAGTCACACAAGTTCTGATACAAGATACAAGTTGTACTTGAGCCTTGAATGGGGTTTTGCTAAGTATGTAACATCAGGCTTTTCAGTAGTATTGCACAAACAACTAGCACAGGGAAGGGAAAGTGATTTGGTTTTTAATAAAAGTTAACAGAATGAGTACAGTTCTTGGATAGTAGTGAACAAAATGAGTGCAGTTATTGGATAGTAGGAGGCAGCAAGGGAGGGGAAATGGTTTGTGTCCCCAAATGGTCTAGGAAATGGGGATTGGTGAGGAAGAGCAGGTTTGGTTCTGAGAGTCTTTTTGCTCAACCTGGATGAGATATAAACTATGCTGTTGGTAAGCTAAATTCAGCAGTAGCTGGGTGTAATTAGTAAGTGGGGAGTATTCTGGTGTGATTAGTGAGTGAAGAGTGATCGGGTACGATTAGGGGGTGAGGAGTAGCCTGGTGTGATTAGTGATTGATGAGTAGCTGGGTGTAATGGGTAGCTGAGTATGATTATTGTGTGAGGAGTAGATGGGTGTGGTTAGTGGGTGAGGGATAGCCATGTGGGATTAGTGAGTAAGGGGCAGCTGGTGTGATTATTGGGTGAGCGGTAGCTGGGTGTGATTTGTGGGTGAGGGATAGCTGGGTGGGATTAGTGGGTGAGGGGCAGCTGAGTATGATTAGCGTGTGAGGAGTAGATGGGTGAGATTAGTGGGTGAGGGGTAGCTGGGTGAGATTAGTGGGTGAGGGGTAGCTGGGTGTAATTAGTGGGTGATATGTAGCTGGGTGTGTATGTGGGTGCGAAAGAGCTGGGTGTGATTATTTGGTGAGGGAGAGCTGTGTGTGATTAGTGGGCGAGGGATAGCTGTGTGTGATTAGTGGGTGAGGGGTAGCTGTGTGTGGTTAGTGGGTGAGAGATAGCTGTGTGAGATTAGTGGGTGAGGGGAAACTGGGTGAGATTAGTGGGTGAGGGGTAGCTGGGTGAGATTAGTGGGTGAGGGGTAGCTATTTGGGATTAGTGGGTGAGTGGTAGTTGTGTGGGATTAGTGGGTGAGTGGTAGTTGTGTGGGATTAGTGGGTGAGTGGTAGTTGTGTGGGATTAGTGGGTGAGTGGTAGTTGTGTGGGATTAGTGGGTGAGTGGTAGTTGTGTGGGATTAGTGGGTGAGTGGTAGTTGTGTGGGATTAGTGGGTGAGTGGTAGTTATGTGTGATTAGTGGGTGGGTGATAGTTGTGTGGGATTAGTGTGTGGTGGTAGTTGTGTGGGATTAGTGGGTGATGGGTAGCTGGGTGTGATTGTTTGGTGAGGGATAGCTGTGTGTGATTAGTGGGTCAGGGATAGCCATGTGGCATTAGTGGGTCAGGGATAGCTGGGTGTGATTGGTGGGTAAGGGGTAGCTGGGTGTAATTAGTGGGTGAGGGGTAGCTATGTGGGATTAGTGGGTGAGGGGTAGCTGGGTGAGATTAGTGGGTGAGGGGTAGATGGGTGAGATTAGTGGGTGAGGGGTATCTGGGTGAGATTAGTGGGTGAGTGGTAGCTGGGTGAGATTAGTGGGTGAGGGGAAACTGGGTGAGATTAGTGGGTGAGGGGTAGCTGGGTGAGATTAGTGGGTGAGGGGTAGCTGGTGAGATTAGTGGGTGAGATTAGTGGGTGAGGGGTAGCTGGGTGAGATTAGTGGGTGAGGGCAAACTGGGTGAGATTAGTGGGTGAGGGGTAGCTGGGTGGGATTAGTGGGTGAGGGGTAGCTGGGTGTGGTTAGTGGGTGAGGGGTAGCTGGTGAGATTAGTGGGTGAGATTAGTGGGTGAGGGGTAGCTGGGTGAGATTAGTGGGTGAGGGCAAACTGGGTGAGATTAGTGGGTGAGGGGTAGCTGGGTGGGATTAGTGGGTGAGGGGTAGCTGGGTGTGGTTAGTGGGTGAGGGGTAGCTGGGTGTGATTAGTGGGTGAGGGGTAGCTGTGTGTGATTAGTGGGTGAGGGGTAGCTGTGTGTGATTAGTGGGTGAGGGGTAGCTGGGTGTGATTAGTGGGTGAGGGGTAGCTGGGTGTGATTAGTGGGTGAGGGGTAGCTGTGTGGGATTAGTGGGTGAGTTGTAGCTGTGTGGGATTAGTGGGTGAGTTGTAGCTGGGTGTGATTATTGGGTGAGCAGTCACTGGGTGTGACTAGTGGGTGAGGGGTAGATTGGTGTGATTAGTTGGTGAGGGGTACCTGGGTGAGATTAGTTGTGAGCAAGATCTTGGTTTGATTAGTGGGTGAGGGGTAGCTAGATGTGATTAGTCGGTAAGGGGTAGCTGGGTGTGATTAGTGGGTAAGGGGTAGCTGGGGGGATTAGTGCGTGAGGGATAGCTGGGGGTAGCTGGGTGTGATTAGTGCGTGAGGGGTAGCTGGATGAGATTAGTGGGTGAGGGGTAGCTGGATGTGGTTAGTGAGTGAGGGGTAGCTGGGTGAGTATTATCTGGATGTGATTAGTGGGTAAGGGGTAGCTGGGTGTGATTCGTGGGTGAGTAGTAGCTGGATGTGATTAGTGTGTGAGGGGTAGCTGGGTGTGATTAGTGGGTGAGGGGTAGCTGGGTGAGATTAGTGGGTGAGGGGTAGCTGGGTGAGATTAGTGGGTGAGGGGAAACTGGGTGAGATTAGTGGGTGAGGGGAAACTGGGTGAGATTAGTGGGTGAGGGGTAGCTGGGTGAGATTAGTGGGTGATGGGTAGCTGGGTGAGATTAGTGGGTGAGGGGAAACTGGGTGAGATTAGTGGGTGAGGGGTAGCTGGGTGGGATTAGTGGGTGAGGGGTAGCTGGGTGAGATTAGTGGGTGAGGGGTAGCTGGGTTAGATTAGTGGGTGAGGGGACACTGGGTGAGATTAGTGGGTGAGGGGAAACTGGGTGGGATTAGTGGGTGAGGGGTAGCTGAGTGAGATTAGTGGGTGAGGGGTAGCTGGGTGGGATTAGTGGGTGAGGGGTAGCTGGGTGGGATTAGTGGGTGAGGGGTAGCTGGGTGAGATTTGTGGGTGAGGGGCAGCTGGGTAAGATTAGTGGGTGAGGGGTAGCCGGTGGGATTATTAGGGTAGCAGCGAGGGTACTGTGGAAGAATAAGGGTGAGGGAGTGCTCAACTGTCTTTCTTGCAGGGATGACAGCAGTCAGGAGAGGGAATGGGAGGAGTTTGAGAGTTACCCCGCGGGGATGAAGGTGCAGGTGAGGTATGGGCGTGGCCGCAATCAGAAGACGTACGAAGCCACTGTGAAAGAATCTGACCTGGAGGGGGGAGAGGTGCTGTACCTGGTGCACTACTGTGGCTGGAACGTCAGGTAAGGCAGGAGTATGGGACTTCACCTACGCCTTTCATTACAGTCAAGGTGCGGCTGGGTTACCTTCAGATGGGTGCTCCCTGTCCGCCACCAAACTAATGTTTCTGTCAGGAGGCTCCCTCAGTTTGTGTGTGGAAAAAAAGTTCTAGTCCAGGACATTGTGGATGGATCACATTGATGTTATCGCCATCTAGTGGTAGAGAAAGGCAATTGACGGGGAAGATCAAAATTATTTGTGTTGATGGTTTGATGCGTGTATGTGTATACTTTTGGGGAAATAAAAAGGCGGTTTCAGTTCCTGAGCAACCCACCTGTCTCCCACATGTTTCCCATTGAAGTTAAGACAGGACTTTGCTCTCCCTTGACGAATTCCAATATAAACAGATGGGCTGGGTTTTTTCACAGTGCCTTTTCGAACACACATGCTGTCGCTTTAATCGGTACTGACAGACCATGAAAAGTTTCTTGTTGTTGACCTGTTACGTTACACCAGGCAAAATTAACCTTAAGGCTCTTCAACTACTATACAGTAGATTAGTTCTGCTGCCATAGGTTTTGTAGACATGCTGAATGAAGATGGTCTTGTCAGCTAGTCAGGTTTGTGTTTTTTTTATTTTTATTAATTAATGTCACGTGATGCTCTCCGGAAGGATCTTGGTGAATTTGCAGATTTTCTTTTTTGGTATGACCTTTTTTTCGGCGTATTTTTATTTAATTTTTTTTTATTAAGAGATTTGCATCCCCTGTATTGTCTCTGGTGGTGTTGGGAACCTTTGCAAATGGACAGGATTAGGCACCTCACTCACCCCCTCCAAGTTCATGTATTAATTTTATTTATTTGTTCATTTATTTATTTTCTGGTCTCAGTTTGTCATTCATTTCATGCCACAGAGGTTTTGTTTGAAAGCTCAAAAAATGAGTCTTTTCAGACGCTTCTTTTTCCTGCATCTTGACATACGAGTCCAGAGTGATTTTACAGAGCATAAATGCTTTTTGTTGCCTGTTATTGTGATGGGCAGAATGCACAACTGTGTGCTCACGTGTGTGCGCGTGTGTGCGTGCGTTGTAGGGCAGCCCTATTTTTGTAGTGTTTGATGATTAATGTCAGCCTGTCTTTTCCCCACCAGGTATGATGAGTGGATAAAAGCCGATAAGATTGTGCGGCCAGCGAATAAGAATGTGCCAAAAGTGAAACATCGTAAGAAAATAAAGGTGAGTGTGTCCTGGCCCATTTATCAGCCCTTTCATTTATGAGTGTATGTCTGGACGTGAAGCTGTGTAAAACAGAGGATGACGCACATGAGTGGTTTTAACATGACCATGCGATTGCGTCTATTGGATTATTTCTTTATTTCTTTTTCATTCGGCAGAACAAAACGGAAAGAGAAAAAGACAGGTTCGAGAGACTGATGGACAGGGAGGACCTTCCTTTCCCCAAAAACAACCGAATCCACCGCTCCTCCAAGTACGACTGTTTCCCCCCGTTGGACGACCACAATGACAAAGGGACTAAACACCCGTCCATTGAGATCACGTCGATTCTTAACGGATTACAAGGTAACCTCAGCGCTCGGAGTGTTAATGACTGCCATGGCTCCTCCTCTTCCTCTTTTTTTTTTTTCCTTCTGTGAGACTGATCCTGCTCTGGTTTTCAAAGCAGCTTATTGTTCTCCGAGGCTGTGTCCATATCAGCACCCTTCCATATTATTGAGTATGCTTGTTGAGGCAAGATTTTCTATAAATGTAGAGTACTTAAAATCCCTGGATGATATACTTGCTTCTGGGGTTTTGCTGAGTGTATTCGTGAGCATACTTTTCAGCAAGGAACATTTTGGTCCCATACATATGACGTGCAGCTTCACTTTAAAAATGAGCCGCAGCTTCCAGACGTTTCCCTTCAACAACGACAACAACACGTAGCATGGCCGCTCAAGGGCGGTATGTCTTATGACACTTCCATAGCACAGATGGAAAGTAGTATGGCG
This sequence comes from Ilyophis sp. 1 JC-2022, assembly GCA_022702515.1. NCBI lineage: Eukaryota > Metazoa > Chordata > Actinopteri > Anguilliformes > Synaphobranchidae > Ilyophis > Ilyophis sp. 1 JC-2022. The sequence continues at coordinate 80,514,948 of CM040396.1, read as the reverse complement.
GATATTTTTTTGGCATACTGTATGTTGCATACTAAAGCATGCAGTAAACGGTACAGTTTTCTAGTACACAGGATGCTGTGATTCGAACACAGCCCTGGCATGTAGCATGGAACAGCCAGTTTCCCTCTGTCAGTGTGCAGAGTCATTGTAATAGCCTTTGGCTATCTGGACAAGATGCCCCGCCCACCACAGCTGGAGCCTAAAGGGGAGCGTAAGTGCTGGCCTGTTTCTGCTGTGTCTATCTACAGGTCAGTGTGAAAGCAGCAGCTCTGGTTGGCATAAGCTTGAGGGTTTCAGTGTTATTATAAAGACAGCCAAGGTGTAGATTTAGTTCAACTAAGGAGGACTCACAGGGCTCCACTTGAGAACCAAACCCGTTACATGTTGGTGATGAGCTCAGCCACAATATGCCATGCTGCTGCTTAATTGCTCAACTCCTGCTCGAGGATTATTCTGGCCGAGCGGCGCGGTGGTGCAGTGAATAGCATCTGCCTCACAGCAAGAAGGTCCTGGGTTTGTATCCAAGCCAGGGGCCTTTCTGTGTGGAGTTTGCATGTTCTCACTGTGTCCATATGGGCTTCCTCCAGGTACTCCGGTTTCCGCATACAGTCTAAAGACATGCAGGTTAGGCTAATTGGAGACTCTAAATTGCCCATAGGTATAACTGTGAGTGAAGGGCGTGTATGTCCTGCAATGGATTTATGACCTGTCTAGGGGGGATTTCTGCCTCTCACCCAATGCATGCTGGGATGAGCTCCAGGCCTCCCTCTGCCCTGACCAGTAATAAGCAGGTTAGATGATGGATGGATGGATGGATGGATGGATGGATTATTGTGGCCAATGACTAATTCTGGCCTACAGGCTGGCAGGTGGAAGACTTTGTTTCCTGAATGTTTTGCAGCATCAGCAAAGCGAGTTGTCAGGTGCCGGGGGAGGTGTCGGCGATCGGAAGCGCGGTTGCACGTGAACAGACGCTCAGCGTTTTGTGTGATTCCCTGCGAGGCGCTGGAGGTGGAGGAGCTCCAACTGTCCCTGAACAGATGCAGATTCTCCCCCCCCCCCATTTTCAGGCACTCGTTCCACAACCATCGCTGGAGAAAACGGCAATTAACACCTGTACAGCGGAGGCTGTCAATTGCTCTGCCATTGGGAGAGAGCTGAGGTTGCTGGCTCCCGACCTTTTGTAGATATGTCTGTGACACCCTCCTGCTACTTGGAAAAGCTGCATCAGCCAAAAAAAAACAAAAAAACTTTGCTTCGCATTTGAACTGACAAGTGGCATCAAAATAGCAAGTTAAAGAATGCCTGAACCTTTAGGTGTTATAGTGTTCAGGTGAAGGTAAATTCTGGCCCCCCTCTCACTAAAATTTTTGCTTGAATAACTTTTATTTCTGCATAACAGTTATTGTATATTTATATTGTACAGCTACTCTACAGAAGGACACCCTAGTGTAAAACTGGTCAAATGTTCCTTTTAGTTTACAGCAGTTTGTGCAAAGCCTAGCTGTTGTGTAAAGCTGGGGGTGGATGATATGCTGGGGTGACAGTAAATGTAAATGTTGTGTCATGGTTGAGGCCTAACATGCTTTTGGTTTCCAGCCTCAGAGAGCTCGACTGAGGAGAGCGAAAGGGAGGACGAGGAGGAGGAGGACGACGGCGGCGAGGGTGACCATGAGGAAGATGGGCAGATGGGTTGCCATGGTGACCACAGGAAGGCAGGTCCATCAGACGGGCCCCGTGTTCTGGAACACTGGGAGGGCAGCAGAGGCGCCCTGGGGGGGTGCAGGGCGGGACCAGGGGCAGGGGGTGAGCGGGCCCTAGAGCTGGACGGCCAGGACTGCATGGACCCAGGCAAGCGCCGGGGCCCCTCGGAACTGCAGGGGGAGGGCGCCAGCAGGAAGCGCAAAGCGGAGACCCCGGGGCAGCGCACCCCGAAAGGAGCATCCAGAAGCAGGCCCAGGAGCAACAGCAGCAGCGGCGGCAGGACTGCAGACTGGCTGCCCCGCGGCTCCCCCAAGAGGCCGGAGGAGAGAAGCGCTGGGCCCAGGGGGGAGACCAGCAGCAGCAGCTCAGAGGACGAGGGGGAGGGCCCTGCGGAGCCCAGTCCAGAGGCCGGGGGGCGGGGCCGCAGCAAAGCCAAGGGGACCCCCTCTAAGAAGTATAATGGGCTGAAGGAGAAGACGAAGGGTGGGCAGTCGTCAGGTTTCTGGGAGGTCCCGGAGAAGCGGCCCAAGGTGGCCCTGGGCGTGGACGACAGGCTGGCCAGCAGCCGGGGGAAGGGTCAGAAGGACGTGTGGTCTAGCATCCAGGCCCAGTGGCCCAAAAAGACGCTCAAGGAGCTGTTTTCTGACTCTGACACTGAGGCGGCAAACTCGCCCCCGCCCGCCATGTCTCAGGTCGAGGACCTGCGGATGGGCGACCCAGAGCAGGACGGCGAGGTGGGCGAAGCGGGCGAGGGGACCCCAGAGCCCGAAAAAACCCGGGAGCCCCCCAGCAGTGGCAGCAACTCTGTCCTCAACACGCCCCCCACCACGCCTGAGTCCCCGCCCCCGCTCGCCGGCAGCCCCAGCCGGACTCGGAGCTCCACTCCCACCCCGGCCCCTCCCCCGCCCTCGCTGTGCCCTGCCCCCGAGGCCTCACCTAACGCCTCGGGCCCCCAACTAGAAGAGAGCATGGGGGGGCGCAGCGAGACGGACAGCAGCACGGTGGAGGTGGAGAGCCTGGGTGGCGAGCTAGCCCCGGAAGACAGGGCTGGATCCCCCTCTATGGCCTTCGACGGCAGCCTCTCCTGCAACAGCAACTGCAGCCTCGCCCTCAGCGGCAGCAGCCAGCACGACAGCGAGCAGAGGGCCAAAGGTGCAGGTGCGTGTGTTCAGGGTCCTGGGGGGTGTGGCTATGAGTGTGACGGGTCCAAAACTGGAAATTATGGAAATAATTTCGGCCTACAAAAGAAACAAAAACCTTTACAATTTTCTGGTAAGTAGTAAACTTCCAGAAATCAACATTTTACCCACACAAGGCCCGATATTTTACAAACAGGCCACTACAGTGAAAAAACAACACTACAAACACAACATACCTTATTAAACAATCACTCACAGCTAACACATATAACTGCATGTATGTCATAAAGTGCACACACTGACATAAAATATGTAGGAGAAACAGGAAATACAATTAAGACCAGATTGGCACAACACATACAATGGGGGAAATAAGTATTGGACACGTCAACAATTTTATTATCAAACATATGTCCAATGTAGCTATTCACATGAGATTTTGACCAGACATTGGTATTAACTCAATAAAACTACACAGCTGAAGAAATTGTTATGTTCCAATTTTTTAAAAAAGTTATGTGCAATAAAGTGAAATGACACAGGAAAAATAATTCCTACTTAAAGGCTGCAGTACACTGAATGGCCAGTGCAAACTTTTCTTTCCCAATGGGCCCTCATCAGGGGTAACTTGGGAAATAAAGATTTTTTCTAAACCTAAATGCCAAAATGATTAGAATTTTCTTGTTCGCGAACACATTCAAATTTCTTTCAAATATGTTTGAGTCTTGAGTTGTGGTTCTTTTTTGGTGAGAGAAGTATTTTTCACTGGAAACATTGCATTGTTTTTCAGTTACATCCCAAGGAAACTATTACATCCCAATTGCTAGTATGGGAGAGCATTTTCGCTTTTGTATGATATAAGCTTCCACAGCAAGCATTTTTTTTTCTCGTAATTTCAGTATGTGTGGTGTACTCATCCATATTAAAACATCATTGCTGCCATTTCATCATGTAGCTTGAATTTTAAAGTTTAAATTTCAGTGGTATGCGAGCAGTGCTAATTGTCAGAAAGGTTAAGCCTTTACTTTTATAAATGTTCAGTTTGGTACATGTAAGTTTTGTATTGTTACACATGGAACGTTCCTTGCAGAAAGGAAAACGGGGATTATGAGCTGAGCCTCGCACTGTAATAGCGCTGTGTGAATTCTCACAGATCAGTCGGGTGTGTTTGTGGTGACCTGTGTTTCACTTGTCTCTCACGCAGCATTGGCCAATCAGAAGCAGCAGAAGGACTCCCAAGGGGGTGGAGCTTCAAAGAAGCTCAAACGGAGCCACAAGAACTCAGGCACTCACCCTAAGAAGAGGCGGAAAATTGGTATGTGAGCCCGCCCCTCCCTGGTGCTCAACAGGGTTCCACTAATTCATACTCCATTACATAAAGTTTCCTGCAATTGCAATTATAATGAGTTCCCCTTGTTATGAGATTTGATTAGAAATGGTCCCATGAATTTTTGTTTTAACTGGTTCTCATTCAGCACAAACAGGATTTACCACATGCAAGTAGCATCAGCTGCTTATTCTTCTGTTTCTGGTAGGAAATGATCAGACATCAGTTAGAAAGAGCCGTATAATCATGCAACATGTTTTACAACAGCATTATTTGCTTCCGATGTTTTATTTATAAAATCCAGGAATCTTTCCAAGACACATTTCTCTTTGCCATACACTAAATGTGTTGGGGGGGGGGGGGGTTTCCCTGAGCAGATATAAGATACGTTCAGGTAACCCAAAATAAGTACTTTTCCCCGAAGATGAGGACTATTGGACTGTCTTGAGGCCAGTGATCTTTATTCCTGGTCCTCTAGGGCCGCGGGGTCTGCTGGTTTTTGTTTTTGCCTTAATATCAGTAACCAATTCAGACCCAAGAAACCAGGTGAGGTGAGTTAACTGTGTAATCGACTGCTTAATGCATTAATCGATCAATTAAGTGCAGAGTAGCAACAAAGACCAGCAGACCCTGCGGCCCTCCAGGACCAGGAATGAAGGCCAAATTCAACTGTGAACAGTGCATTTAAGCAAGCCTACAGACAGGGAAAGAGAGTAGGATCTTTGCCTTTATTAGAACTTGAGACTAGAACCCTGACCCTTCATGTTAGAACCCTAAAAGCCGGCAAGGTTGCAGTTTTTGTGTCCATGGCATTTTCATTCATAGACCTGCTCCCCCCTACTGCCAGGCCTGACTAGTCAAGCAGAATGAGAGGGATCCAATTCAAGATAACTGCCCTTCTCCCAGTGGAGGAAGCAGAACCTTTATTGTTGGACTAATATCTGCTACTAGTTTGCTAACCGAGTCAAGTATTTATGCATGGTCTGTCCTGAGATTAGCATGCAGAAGTGTGCTGCAGTATCTCCTCCCCCGATTCGCTGTACTTTAACTAAGCCCACCGTCGCAGATTCCTGGTCTCTAGTTACGCAGTTGACTTGACCTAAAGTGGAACTCTGCAGATTTCAGGTTCGGCCAAACAGTAAAGATGTTGGAGCTGGCTTTACCCAGAATTCCTCAGTTGTGATTGTGGTCCCTGGTTCTGGTCCGCCTATGTGACTCGGGCCTTTCTTCTGTTCTCACAGCTCACAGCAGTGACAGCGAGGACCACTCCACCAGTGAGAACACTGCCAAATCCCCCGCCTCCAAGACCAATGTTGTCATGCCCAAGTGCCCCAGCAGGACTCCCCCTGCTGGTCACAAGTACCACAAGCACGGGGACTCGGAGAACCAGGGTCGCACACCTCGCATCTACAAGTGGAGTTTTCAGATGGGTGAGTGTCACACTCCACACCCTCTCTCCTTGTGTCACGTCCCCTGGCCTGCTGCCAGGAAACAGTTGAAAACATTTGAACCATACGCTAAACGTAAGGTCCAGAACCCAGTACTCAAACCCGGCTGCAGGTCTGCAGGTGCTCTTCATGGAAGAGGTGCTTAAGTTTAGCATGTTTACACTTTTGTGGTTTAAGGAAAAACTGGGAGATTCAAGGCTTGGTACTGTCATTGAGGTCAGCTTCAGAGCAGAAGTATGGAAAGCATTAGGGATAGGTGTCGTTTAGATTTTATCTATACCGGTGGGAAACGGTCCTTTTAAAATGATACCGGTGCCTGAACCGATACCTTTATTAAAATAAAGAGCAAACAACAACATTAAAGAACTTATTTTTATTGCGAAGAAAATAAATTGAACAATATATGAAGTTTTAACTGTTTAAATTATAAATAAATAAATAAATAAATACAAAACACTAGACCTATTAACAAATGTACATAACAAATTTACATAAATGAAACTTAACCCAACTACAATAATTTAACGGTAAATAGCAGTTACAGTACTAAATACAGCCAAACTTTAGACCGTTTCGCCTTTGCCATTGTGACCGAGTTTAAAATTAGCTAGCTTGCTAACGGTACCGGCTAATGGTATCACCGAAATGAGACACCGAAATCTGCGTTGTGATTCGGTCCAGTAGGTACCGGTTGAATGTGAACCGTTGCCATCGTGGTACCGGGTTTCGGTACTCAACCCTAGAAAGCACAGCCACAGTGACATTTAAACTGTCCTCTGAACAGCTGTGCTCTGCCATGCCACAGTTAGTGCGCAATCTGACCCGTCCCGTCTCGTGTCCCACAGCCGATCTGGAGCAGATGACCAGCTTGGAGCGGATCTCCTTCCTACAGGAGAAGCTTCAGGACATTCGCAACCACTACCTCTCACTGAAGTCCGAGGTGGCCTCCATAGACCGCCGGCGAAAGCGCTTGAAGAAAAAGGAGCGAGAAAGTGAGTCCCCTGTCTGCGTTTCCCCTTACTGCCATTATTAAATAAGATGGGACTGAGTATAAAGTCAGCCAAGTTTAAAAGACTTTCAAGCAGGGGTCTCGAAATACAGTCCTGGAGGGCCACAGTCCTGGAGGGCCACAGTCTCTGCTGGTTTTTGTGATTTCCTTTCAATTAGCAGTAAATTTAGGCCTTGGATGAGGTATGCAGACTTTAGCCAATCAATGGCTTAAATTAAGCACTTAGGTGCAAGAACACATTAAAACCAGCGGATAGAGGCCCTCCAGAAGTGAGTCTGATATCCCTGCTATAAAGTGACCAACATCCATCTTTCTGACTAGGTTGTCTGTTACGATCAAGCCTTGCAATGTGCTATTAATGATAATGTTAAAAATTTGATTGGATCATTGGTTTGTACATTATTTCCACAACCAAATGTCATTGGTAAATATAAAGTAAGGTGTGCATGTACCTTTAGTAATGTAGTGCGTTTACTTTGCAAAGGTGTCCTAAACCAAAGATTAAATAAAAATAAAATGCCATTGAAACATAATGGAAAATCAACACCTGATTTGAGTAGAAACCCTGTGAATAGTGGCGATAATGGTTTTCCCACTTGCAGGTACAGTCGCAGCCTCCACCTCCACCTCCTCCTCCTCCTCCTCCTCTCCATCCTCCAGCTCCCTGACAGCGGCGGTCATGTTGACCCTGGCAGAGCCGACTGTTTCGGGGTCCTCTCAGAACTCTGGGGTGTCTGTGGAGTGCAGGTGACAGGATGCCCAGCGGCCCACAGCACTCTGCACTTAGCCAGCGTCCGCCCAACCCACGCCCCCGCCGACCCCAACCCCCTGCTCCTTTTAAAGTCCAAGTCTCACCAAATATTCCCTTGAGATGACATGATCGAGACAGGAGCTTTGAAAGCAAAGTGTAAGCTTAAAATCATTTTAAAAATGGGTGATATCTACGCACAGTCAGATGTGCACATAACATACCATAATCCCTGTTTGTGACATCACCTTGGTAAGATGTGTGGAATAGCTGAGAAGACTGTTTTATGTCCTTAATATTTATACAAATTCAGGAAACATTACAAATGTTGCTGATGTATTTTTAACCAGCATTGTGACTCCATTCAGTACCTGGCTAGCAATGTGCCTGGCTTTCATATCTCCTCTCTATTTTCCTAAATGTTTATATTCGAGAAGTTGTCTTACCGCTAGTCATCAGACACCACGTGTATTTACTTGTTGGCTGTACCAGCTAGCTAGTTAGCCATTTTAAAGTAGGCTAGCCATGTCTGCTCCAGAGCAGGGTTTGTTCACTGTGTGTGACATCATAATCAGATAAGACTGCCCTTTATTCATTAATGTCTTTTTTTCCGAAAACAGTTATGAAATTGTCCCACTTGTTTGTTTGTGTTTCAATTGAAGTTACAGCAAGATTAGATTAATTCTTGCTCATTTAAAAATCCTCTTCTGTTTCAAGGTAATATTTGGATGTAGCCCGCTTTTGAGACTTGGACTTTAAACGAGGAAAGTCTACTCGACAGACTAGAGGCACAACCAGAAAGAAAAACAGAAAGAAGCACTATTTTCTAATGACAACTGTTTTCTCGGCAAGCTAACTGCACTTAAGTGCACTTTTATAAATGGGGGGGATACAAAAAAATACAAAAAAAAGTACAATGAACTTGTTTTGATTGTTTTTTTGTTTGTTTTTTTGAAGTTGTTTTCTTCGAGCAATAATTATTTCCAATTTGATTGTGTTAGTTTGGGATTCAGACAGGATTGAATTCAAATTGCCTTCAGCTATAGGGTGGGCACTTTCCTACACACCAAATGTGTTTCATGAGGGAACACAAAATCAAATGAAAATCACTTCTAAAAGTAACATTAAAGGCATACTTAAGTTTGTTAGAACATGATGTTGTATAGCTACCTGGCACCGATATTAGTCGTAATATTCAAGCTCAGCTGCATTCGTGTATGTGCTAAAAGTGTACTTTTGAGACCTATTTCGCCATGCAATGGGAGTGAATGGACAGAGAAAAAACGTGATTCTTTGTAAACCAGTTGCTGACCACTGGAGTAACACGTGAAGGTGAGCTTGAATATTACAACTAATATCGGTGCCAGGTAGCTATACAACATCATGTTCTAACAAACTTAAGTATGCCTTTGAAGGAGATGACTCAGCCCCCGGTCTCTCTGGTTTCTCTGAAACCCTCCCCCACTGAACGGCTGCCCCTGCGCAGTGTGGACAGTCCCTGTGCTTTTCTATGAACCACAGGGGCACTGCAGCAGCAGCATTAGCGCCATTCTCTTCACTGCTAGAAGAGCCAGTGTAGCAAGAAGCCTGTTCTTCCGAAAGTGTCACTGACCGCCATTATTAAGTTGAAAGTGAGACTGTAGTGCCTTGTCGTTTCTCTTTGGGCACTCTTACGTATCTACAATGCAGTGGAAGCGCATGTGGCCAAACCTTAGAACGTGTGGTCTGCCAGTCCTGCGGTTACAAAGGCTCTCTTCACTTCTTGTTTACAA